>BSBK01001534.1:1256250-2457500 GCA_027943335.1 Chamaecyparis obtusa
TTGTACTTTTGAAATTTTCTACTTTTTTTGTGAATCATCAAGGTGCCTATTTCTAGGTTTTCACCAAGATGTTCATTTTTTTAGGACTTTTTCCAATTTTAAAGTTTTTTTTTAAGATATTTTACGATAGACTGAATGCCTTAGGCATAGAATTTCTTTAGATGGAGAACATTGATTGGTTCTTAGAGATATTCTCCTTTAGTCATTGAGAGTTGATAGGCACCAGAGCCAAAAGTAGCAGTGATTACAAAGGGACCCAGCCAGTTGGGTTCAAACTTCCCCTTGTGCTCTCTATGTGATTGATTTTTAGGATTCTCTGTCAAGACTAGATCACCAACCTGAAATTCTCTGTCTAACTTTCTTGTTGTAACCTCTAGACATTCTCTTCTGATACACTCTGAGATGATCACACACTACTTTTCTGTGCTCATCTAGTAGTTCAAGTTCTTGCAACCTAGACACTCTGTAGTCATCATTAGTTACTAGACCATGCATTGGGATTTCAACCTCAATAGGCAATACTGCTTTAGACCCATAAACTAAAGTGAAAGGTGTAGCCCTAGTGGGTGTTCTGATACTTGTTCTGTAGGCCCAAAGATCTATATTGATCATGAGATGCCAATCTCTTCCTATTTTATTAAATGTATGGTGCAATATTTTCAACAAATTCTTGTTAGGAGCCTCTGCTTGTCCATTCCCTTGAGGATAGTAGATAGATGACCAATGTTGTGTAATCTTGAATTTAGCACATAAATCATCTAGATCTTTGTTCTTGAATTTTCCACCATTATCTATGATTATGGACTGAGGTATCCCATATCTGCATATGATATATTTCAAGATGAACATAGATATTTGTTTTCCAATTGCTTGAGTCAAAGGGACTACTTCTACCCATTTTGTAAAAGAATCTGTAGCTATGATTATATGAGTATGTTCATTAGAAGAATGAGGATGTATAGATCCTATAAGATCAAATGCCCATTGGTGAAAAGGCCATTGTGTAGTGAAGGGAATTAGATCTCTCCCTGGAGCATGAATTAAGTTGCCATGCACTTCACACTTTTGACAGTTCTTAGCAAACTTGATAGACTCTTTCTCCATTTCAGGCCAATAGTACCCAACCCTAATAAGTTTTTCAAGCTAGTGTTAAACCGTTTGAGTGTGACCCTGATGAAGGGTGCTCCCCTTAATACCACAAACACATAACAGAAATAGAGAAATGACAACAATATGCAAGAACAGAAAATTGGCTTCTTATTATCTCCACAAATGTGGAATTACAAACTTTCAGAATTACAATATGCAAAGCCACATGGGCATTCCCTTACAATATTTTGTAGGACAAAGCCTTGAATCAATACCCAAATCTACTACCCAGAATTATTCCAAACTGCCTAAGACAATAATACAGCCTTCCTTATATAGGCAATTTCCACCGCCCGAGAAGGTTCCAGAAATTTAGCCCTAAGGGCCGACCAAACTTAGAATTATTTTATTTTTCAATCAAAGTCGGCTCAAAATAACTTTTGAAACCCGAACAGAAATTTTGAAGGAAAATTATTTTCCGCCATTTCAGGTGACCCGACTTTCGGAGATCATAAGTCATCACCAGTTGACCCGATTGACTATTATAACCCCATTTTGGAAACGCCACGAAGCACTCTACAGGCTTGATTGGTGCAAGCGCCTATCACCCAAATTTTTGACCTCATCTGGGGCCTCTAAAGCCTTCAAAACTGAGTTCAAAGTTTCTGTACCCTACTGCCAATACCGAAAATCTTCAATATCTTCAAAACTACACCTGATCTAGCCATGAAACTTTGCTGGCAGACTTATATGACCAAAATGAACCTCTAAGAAAGAAATCAGATCATTCTGAGCACATACAAAAATTACCAAAAATAGTAACTTTCCATAAATAGCAGCTCTGCACAAAATAGCCCTTATTGAATATAAAAACAGAAATATTTTTGGGTGATGCAAGATTGCTCTTACACCCAGGATGCTTCTCCATCAGACACCCAGGGTAATTTGAGAAGTGACCCTGTCACGACTCAGGTGTGCAGAGGAAAACCAAGATGGTTAACCTCCTCCTTTGTTAGCCACGATGAATCTTCTACAGGTCATCCTTTCCATTTGACCAAATACTCTTTATATGTCCTATTCCTTGTGCTTCTACCAACACGACTGTCCAGTATGTCTTCGATCTCCTTAGTGTCTGAACTAGTTGCTAGAATACTCCACTGTGCTGTTGTGATCTCATCTTCAACACCTCCTTCATGATACTCTGTCAGATCTGAAATGTTAAACACTAGTGAAATATTCAGCTCAGTAGGCAATTCTACCTCATATGCATTTCCTGAATCATGCTTCTTCAGTATCTTACATGGTCCAAACTTCTTCATTTTCAACTTGTTATATGTACCAACCGGAAACCGCTCCTTCTGCAAATGAACCATGACTTCATCGCCAACCTGAAATTCCTTATGCCTCCTTTTCTCATCTGCCTTAGCCTTATACTGCGCATTCATCTTGTTAATATGTTTCCTCACCTCCTCATGGATGTTCTTCAAGTGTTCTGCAAAATCTTCAGCTTCAGCACTACTTATTTCTCCTTTATCTATCTTTCTCAATTCAGATGCATTTCTTGGACTACTTCCATATATAATCTGGAATGGTGATTTACCAGTGCTCCTGTTGACAGAATTATTGTATGCAAATTCTGCCTGTGGTAAAATCAAATCCCATCCTGTTGGCTTATCTCCAACCAAACATCTTAGCAAATTTCCCAAGCTCCTATTCACCACCTCTATCTATCCATCAGTCTGTGGATGATGTGATGAACTAAACTTCAAATTTGTCTTCAACTTCTTCCACAATGTACGCCAGAAATATCCAACAAACTTAGTGTCCCGATCTGAAACTATGGTCTTTGGCAAACCATGAAGTCTCACTACTTCTCTGAAAAACAATTCTGCTACATGAACAGCATCATTAGTCTTCTTGCAGGGAATGAAATGTGCCATCTTTGAAAACCTATCAACCACTACAAAAATTGAATCATGTCCCCGCTGAGTCCTTGGTAAACCAAGAACAAAGTCCATGCTGATATCCTCCCAAGGCTTCTCTAGTATAGGCAATGGCTGATACAACCCTGTATTCTGCTTCACTCCTTTCGCCATCTGACATACTCTGCAACTTTGTACAAATTTCTTCACATCTTGCTGCAACTGTGGCCAATAGTAATTCTCACTAACCAAAGAAAGGGTTTTGTCATGACCAAAATGTCCAGCCAATCCTCCGCTATGCTTCTCCTTGATGAGATTCTCCCTCATAGAACTTCGTGGGATGCACAACTGACTCCCTCTAAATAACATATCATCCTGGATGATAAAATCCAACCATTTCATCCTGTCTAGAGTAACAGGTTCTGTACAAGCTTTCCAAGCTTTACCAAAATCAGGATCCTCTAGATACAAATTCTTGAGTTCCTTGAACCCAACCACTTCAATCTGCATTTCTGTCAGCAATAGTTGCCTTCTGCTAAGAGCATCTACAACCCTATTAGACTTTCCACTCCTGTGTTTCAAAACAAATGTATAACTCTGCAAAAACTCAACCCATTTCAAATGCCTTTGATTCAATTTTCCTTGACTATTCAAATATTGTAAAGCTTGATGATCAGTATACAAAACAAACTCCTTAGGAAGCAGATAATGTCTCTACTTCTTTAATGCCTGAACTATAGCATAAAATTCCTCAGTAGCACTCCTTGGCATAGGCCATTCAAGGATAGCCTGTACCTTCTCTGGGTCCATTTTCAGACCTTCTCCTGAAACTACAAACCCTAAATACACTAACTTTTTCTTCACAAAACTGCACTTCTTCAAATTAATTAGCAATTTTTCTTCTCTCAACTTCTCAAATACCATACGAATATGCATCATATGCTCATCCAATGTCTTACTAAAGATCAAAATATCATCTAGGTAAACAATGACAAACTTACCCAGAAATTCTTTCAGAACCTCGTTCATGAGCTGCATGAAAGTGCTCGGTGCATTGGTTAGCCCAAAAGGCATGACTAACCACTCATATAGTCCTTCCTTTGTCTTGAAGGTAGTCTTCCATTCATCTCCTTCTCTGATCCGAATCTGATGATATCCACTCTTCAGATCTATCTTTGAGAAATACACAGCTCCACTCAAACAGTCCATAATATCATCCATTCGTGGCAATGGAAACCTATACTTGAATGTGATCTTGTTTATTTCCCTAGAATCTGTACACATCCTCCATTCTCCATTCTTCTTTGGTGCTAATACCGCTGGTACAACACAGGGACTCAGACTCTCATGGATCAATCCTTTCTGTAACAGTTCATGTACTTGTCTGTTCAACTCCTCACTTTCTGCAGGTGTCATTCTGTGTGCTGCCTTATTCGGCAAACTCGCTCCTGGGATCAAGTCCATCTGATGACTGATCTTCCTGACTGGTGGTAATCCATCAGGCACGTTTTCGGATACAATATCCTAAAACTCATTCAACAAATCTGCAACTTCTACAGGAACATCTTCTACTTCCTCTTTACCAGCTTTTGGAATTAAAGCAAAACATACATGCTCATGCCTCATACCATCTAGGAAATTTCTTCCATCAAAAAAAGTTATCCTTGCATTACCACATACCTTTTCTTTAGTCTCCTTCAATGGTTTTAGCTTATGTCGCACTCCATCCTTTGTCAGGGAATAGGTATTCGCACGACCATCATGTACAGCACATCTGTCAAACTGCCATGGTCTACCCAACAACATATGACATGCATCCATAGATATAATATCACACAATACCTCATCTTGGTATCCACCAATCTTGAACTTCACTAGGCATTGTTCATTGACCATGACCTTGTGGTCATCCTGTACCCAAGCAATCCGATATGGATGTGGGTGTTTCTGTCTCTTGAGCTTCAACTTTGTCACCATCTCTTCTGACACCAAATTGTCAGTGCTTCCGCTATCAATAATCACATCACAACATTTACCTTCACACTTGCACCTGGTGCGAAACAGGCTCCTCCTTTGCTCAGGTTCATTCTCACCACTCAACAGGACTCTTCTGTTAATCAACGTTTCTCCTCTTTCAGCATCTTCAGAATTTGATGATCTGGCATCTTCATCTACATGTGCAACTCTGGCCTGGCCTTCATTTCTCCTGTCTGTTCTTCCTTGGCGCTGAGGATATTCAAATGCCCTATGACCTTCTTCTCCATAGTGAAAACATGTTCCACGAAAGCCACCTCTTCCAGATCCTTGTTCTCTTCCTCTTCCTCTCTGATCTCTATTATTCTGATCCTGAAAGCGATTGGAATTATTTCCTCACTGATTCTGACTGCTATTGGCCTCATTCTTCTTTTTCGGATCTTCATTTCAGCCACCATATGATCATCCACCAGATCGTCCACCGCGACCTCTTCCGTTTTGTCTGCTCTCAAACTTCTTGTTTAGCTTTTCCTCTACTTTTAGGGCAAACTGGTATGCCTCTTCAATACTGTTCATTCGAACCAGATTCAGCTCCTCCTGGATGCTTGGCCTTAACCCATTAAGGTATCGGGCAACTTTCTCCTTATCAGCTTCTGCATGGCCTGTTCTGATGAGAAGTCGATAGAAATCCTCTGTATACTCCTGAACAGATCTTCCTGCTTGCTTCAAACTCTGCATTTTCTTTAGTAGGTCAAGCTCATAATCAACAGGAATGAACTGTTGCTTCAATTTATCCACCATCCAATCCCATCTCGTGATTTTATCTTTCCCTCTTCTGTTTCGCTCTAATTGAATTTCTTGCCACCAGATCTTCGCATGACCTTTCAATCTGGCCTTCGCAAATTTGACCCTATCAGGATCTTCAACATCTTCATACTCAAAATATTTCTCACATTCATTGATCCAGTCGATCAATTCCTCTGGGTTAAGATTTCCAGAAAATGTAGGAACCTCAATCTTAGGTCTTTTCCCAATCTTGGAAATCGCCCGAAAAAGTCTTTCTTCCTCCTGGTTCACAATTTCAACTTCTCCTTCTTGATATTCTTCTTCGGCTTCATCCTCACTTTCGTCTCTGACATTAAGATTCATTCCTCTATGAATCTCTTCTTGCAATGCTCGCACTTGTCTCTGCAACTCTCTAACCTCAGGTGTCACAACACCAGGTCTTCCGCCACGTTCTCTTCATGGAGGCATTTTCGCGATGCGCGTTGAAACCCTAACCACGGTCCTGGTGCAAACTGCCTCACAGTCGGTGATCTGTTTACACACTCAAGAACCCCTGCTCTGATACCACTTGATGAAGGGTGCTCCCCTTAATACCACAAACACATAACAGAAATAGAGAAA
The DNA here is from genome assembly GCA_027943335.1 of Chamaecyparis obtusa. Classification (NCBI taxonomy): domain Eukaryota; kingdom Viridiplantae; phylum Streptophyta; class Pinopsida; order Cupressales; family Cupressaceae; genus Chamaecyparis; species Chamaecyparis obtusa. The sequence goes on from BSBK01001534.1 coordinate 1,262,643, forward strand.
TGACAACAATATGCAAGAACATAAAATTGGCTTCTTATTATCTCCACAAATGTGGAATTACAAACTTTCAGAATTACAATATGCAAAGCCACATGGGCATTCCCTTACAATATTCTGTAGGACAAAGCCTCGAATCAATACCCAAATCTACTACCCAGAATTATTCCGAACTGCCTAAGACAATAATACAGCCTTCCTTATATAGGCAATTTCCACCGCCCGAGAAGGTTCCAGAAATTTAGCCCTAAGGGCCGACCAAACTTAGAATTATTTTATTTTTCAATCAAAGTCGACTCAAAATAACTTTTGAAACCCGAACAAAAATTTTGAAGGAAAATTATTTTCTGCCATTTCAGGTGACCCGACTTCCGGAGATCATAAGTCATCACCAGTTGACCCGATTGACTATTATAGCCCCATTTCAGAAATGCCACGAAGCGCTCTACAGGCTTGACTGGCGCAAGCGCCTGTCACCCAAATTTTTGACCTCATCCGGGGCCTCTAAAGCCTTCAAAACCGAGTTCGAAGTTTCTGTACCCTGCTGCCAATACCGAAAATCTTCAATATCTTCAAAACTACACCTGATCTAGCCATGAAACTTTGCTGGCAGACTTATATGACCAAAATGAACCTCCAAGAAAGAAATCAGATCATTCTGAGCACATACAAAAATTACCAAAAATAGTAACTTTCCATAAATAGCAGCTCTGCACAAAATAGCCCTTATTGAATATAAAAATAGAAATATTTTTGGGTGATGCAAGATTGCTCTTACACCCAGGATGCTCCTGCATCAGACCCACAAATACCATCATGGACTTCCTCTAATGCACATTGAGACTCTTCCCATTCTAAACATCTAAGTAGTGTACCATCTAGACCTTGTTTATACAGATCATGACCAATGATGACATATCAGGAGGCATTACGGATAAGGTATCTCTTTTCATGATGGTTAAAGGTATCAAAAATGATTTGGTCTTTGAGATAGGAGAATAGGTTTTTATATCTAGATGAATCATGACCTACAATAGTGAAAATCATGCAAGTTTTAGGGGAGTCATATGTAGGATAAGATAGTGCTTCCACCGGGAACTCATAGCATAGCTCATGTTCAGGCTGCTGTAATAGAGTAGATAGTGTTGCCATTGCATTAGCAGCCTTATTCTCTGTTCTAGGTATTTTCTCAGACATGATAGATTTAAAATACTTCTTTAGATCATCTACCATTATTTTGAATGGAATAAGCTTTTCATCTTTAGTCTGGTACACATCATTGACTTGATGGATAACAAGTTGAGAGTCTCTATGAATGTGTATCTCTGTCACTCTCCACTCAATTGCTAGTTTCATGCCATTAAGAAGGGCTTCATATTCTGCAATATTATTTGTGCAAGGGAACTTTAATTTGAATGCTTTAGGTATGGAGTATCCTTGAGGAGTTATAAATAATATGCCTACTCCTAATCCATTCTGTGTATAGGAGCCATCAAAGAATAACTGCCATTCTCTAGAAGAAAGAGTCATGATAGAGGAATCTGGAAATTCCATTCACATTGGTGTATCATCAATCATGGGTGCATCTGCCAATTAATCAGCAATAACTTGGCCTTTGACAAAAAAATTTTTGACATAGTCAATGTCACATTCACTTAAGAGCATGACCCATTTAGCTAATCTACCTGTGAGGGCAGCCTTGTTTAGTAGGTATTTTAGTGGATCAATCTTAGCTATCAAATGTGTGGTATGTGCCAACATGTAATGTCTTAGTTTCTATGATGCAAAGATCATAGCTAGACAAGCCTTCTCAATCATAGAATAATTCTTTTCGTATGCCACCAATGTCCTATTGATATAGTATATAGCTCTTTCCTTTTTGTTCTCATCATGTTGTGCAAGCAATGCCCCCAGTGATGTATTTGTAGTGGAGACATATAAGATCAAAGGCTTCCCTTGAATGGGAGGCATCAAGATAGGAGGATTTGATATATACTTCTTGATATGGTTAAATTTGTTCTCACATTCTTCATTCCACGCAAATGTCACACCTTTATGTAATGTTTTTGTAAAAGGTTGTGATATTCTACTAGTTGAGATATGAAGCATCTGATAGATTGAACTCTCCCTTGCAATGTTCTCATCTGACTAATATAATTTGGGGGTTGCATCTCCATTATAGCCTTTACTTTAGCTGGATCAACTTCAATGCCTTTCTTTGAGACTATGTATCCTAAGAGCTTTCCAGAAGTGACACCAAAAACACACTTCTTAGGATTTAGTCTGAGACTAAATTTTTCCATTTTGTCTAGTATCTTGCTCAAGTCATTTAGATGTTCAGCTCTAATCATAGATTTTTCTAAACTATCATCAACATAATCCTCCATAGTCCTATGCATCATGTCATGAAAAATAGATTTCATGGATCTCTGATATGTAGCACCAACATTCTTAAGCCCAAATGGCATGAAATTCCAATAGAAGGTGCCCCATGCACATGTGAAAGTAGTTTTCTCTTGATCTTTTGGAGCAATTTTTATTTGATTATATCCAAAAAAACCATCCATTAAAGAATACATCTCAAAACCCGCAGTCATGTCCACTATCATATCAATGTTAGGTAGTGGAAAATCATCCTGAGGGCATGCTCTATTTACATCTCTAAAGTATATGCACACTTTGATTGATTTATTTGGTTTTGAAACAGGTAGAATATTAGAGATCCATTCTGCATAATCAATAACTCGGATGAATCTGACTTTTAGTAGTTTCTCTAATTCAGCTTTTACCAAGAGTGCAACATGAGGATGAATCTTTCTTAATTTTTGTTTAACTGGTTTTACTCTAGGAGCTATAGATAAATGGTGCATTATAAGATCAGGATCCAACCTTGGCATATTTATGAATATTTCCATACAACGTTGATCTTCTTCTCTGTGAGGAAGGTTGTAAATTTTTGCTTCTCTTCTTCTGATAAAGATTGTGCTACATGGATCAATTGTCATTCCTCTGTTGTTCCCAAGTTGATGGATTGAGTGGGCTCAATTAGAGCTGGAGATCTATCCTGTAAATGACTCAGAAGGACATCAAATATCTCATCCTTAGGTGCCTCAGAGAGATTTTCACCTCTGGATACGTCTTTTATTTTTACTTTTGTAGGTTCTGAGACTGCCATGAAGTGGTTTTCACCCTCAGAACTCCTTTTCTTTTTATTCTTATTCTTATTTTTTTGACTAAGATACTTGATGTTTGACTCCATCATGCTAATGGTTAGTTCACTGATGGAAGTCCTCATAGGCTCAACTACATTTAGGTAGCAAGCAAGGGCATAGTCATTCAGGAAGGTATAAATACCATGGCTCAGATTTGTAGAGGTTTGATCAAGAAGTTCATGATGTTGGATAGTCAAAGTGGTGAAAGATTGGGAAAGAGTGTTTACAGATATGGATCTGTCATCATTGGTCCTAACCTGATGCTCAAGTTCAAAGGTGATATTACAACTTAAGACATTCAATTCATGAATAGGCTCAATGTCATTGTGATAGTCCACTTCAGCCATCGGTGGATCAAACTTGATAAGTTCATCATTTCTCTCTAGACTTACGTTGGGTTTAGGTGCATATTGGTGAATAACATCAACATGTTTCTCTATAATAAGCTCATCTTCTTCTAGAATGGATCCCCATTCATAGTCATTAGATTCTTCATCTATGCCTCTAGGAAATCTAAGAACATGAGTAAAGTCAGGATGAATACCCCATGAAGGTTACCCTCAGATTTTGATTTGAATTCATTCTCATGAGAATATGTCTTAGAATAACTATGACCTTCCTCTTTGTCTATTTGATTGTCTTTGAGATCAGCTGGTTCTTGTGGTACAATTGTCTCTTGCTTTATAGTAGGTTCTTGTGTTTCTACTACATTAATTATTTTGATTAGATCATCTTTAGCGTCCAAGAGATCTTTGATTTCTTTAGGTAAATGCTCATAGGGAATGAGATCTTCAGTGGTGTCAAAATCATCACTATCAGATTGTTCTGTTATTTCACCATTTAGTTGATTTGCTACAGAAGGCTCAATCTGTTCTAAGACATGTGAGGAATCCTTGCTAAGATAGAAAAGCTTCTTTGTGTATCATAGACCCGTCGTATTTTTGTTCGCTCGACCATGATGTTCAAGAGGTGATAGAAGACCCTTACAATGGATTCCTAGAGGTCCTTTTCCTATATATCCCATTTTAGCTATCAGTTTATCCCCTAGGCCATATGAATTAGAAGGAACCTTCGATACTTTAGAGTCACCAACTTGAACAACTTGGGATTTAGGTTCATCTTTGTACAGCCATGCAAGCACAACTTCATCTTCTTCAAATTCTTGCTTAGGTACTTTTTTTGCAACAAATTTTCCTTTATATGCCTCAAGAGGTTCCTTAGATTCTGGTTTGGACAATTTTAGAGCTTGCCCATAAGACTTAGGTGAGATAGGGAGAGATGTCAAAGACAATACTAGCTCTATAGTATATTCTCCCATACCATTTTCTTTGATATTAACCTCTTTTACAATGTTTTCCATCTTAGATGTGGATGCTACATCTGTTTGCTTGGTGGAAGATTCTCTGTTATTAGGAACAAGTTTATTCACATTTTCCTTCAATGGATTGCAATTTGTTGACACGTCAGATGGAATGGTTACCTCTACTCCTTCACAAGGAAATTTCAAGCACTGATGGTATGTAGAAGGAATAGCCTTCATTTCATGTATCCATGGTCTCGCTAGAAGGATGTTGTAAGCCAAAGGTATATCAAGAACTTAACATATAGTATCTCTGATGACAGGACCTGTTCTGATAAGCAAGACAATTGTTACCTTGGAGGATCTTTCTTCTTCATCATATGCTTTAATAGTTATTTTCTTTCTAGGATCAATGGCCATTTCTAAAAATCCCAATTGTGTGATCAAGCTATAAGAACAAATATTCAGACCAATGCCCCCATCTATCAACACATGTTTGACATGACAATTTTGGATCAAGACTTCTATATGTAAGGGCTCGTTATTCGAATGACTCAAGGAGTTATCATCATCCTCTAAAAAGGAGATATATTGTGGAGATGTAAGATGACCAACCATAGCTTGTAATCTATCTAAATCAAGGTTATCAGGAACATTGGATCCGAGCAGAGCTTTATCTAGGATGGCTCTATGAGTTGGAGATATCTAAAGCAACTCAAACATGGAGATTTTTGCATTAGTATGTTGGAGTTATTGAATGATACTATATGAAGTAGGCCTCGTGTCCTTAGGATTTGAAGATTTAGATGTTTCCCTCTGTTTAGAAGTAGAAGATAGATTGAAACGGACCTTAGGGACATTTGATTGATCTGGGATTTGTCCTTGTAGGTGTGCCTGAGCTTGTGATCGAGTAACTACGTTAGCTGATGGATTTTCTCTATCTCTTCTTACAATTGTGATGACATTGCAACACTCAGATAGGCTTGGTTCAACCATATTGTTAATAGTATTATTTCCAGAATATGCATAATTGACCTTAGCACCCACATTAGGTTGAGAAGATGAATCTCCTTGACTATGCTTCAAAAATGGTTTGGTGAATGCTGTGTGATCATTATTGCTTTTAGGATTATCAATCATGATTTCTCCATTATCAATCTTGTCTTGAATGGTATGCTTCAAGCACAAGCAGTTATTATTTTTGTGACCTTTACCTCGATGGAAATCAAATAATTCATTCTCTCTCCACCATTTTGGCTTAGGGTCAGGATCAAATTGTCAGATCTCAGGAAAAGAGATGATGTTATTAGCCAACGGGGTTCTCATATCTGATTTCAAGGATTCTCCAAGAGGAGTGAACTTTCATTTATTATCAGCGGACCAAGATTTGTATTCTGGCTTCTTTTGAGATGATTTAGACACCTTTTGTTCTAAAGCTTTGATGGCTTGGGTACCAATGGTTAGATTGAAAGCAGGTGCCTTAGATGGGGCATGGAGATTATAAACAATGCCATATGTGATGATGCCCTTATTCTTGTTCTAATTTTTGTTCTTATCCTTAGAACTAGATTCATACTTGTCCTTTTGAAGTGTGATGTCTCCTTTTTTCATAAGTACTTTTTCAATTTTGATTGAATTGTCTACCATATTATCAAAATATGTATGATTTTGCATTTGTAAAGGGCAGTTGATTTTGGAACAAGATTGTTGATGAAGATTTCCAGCTTCTCAATTTCTGGAATAGGCCTAGCATATAGAGAGAATTTCTTTCTCCATCTTTTGAGAAATGTCAGGAATGGTTCTCCTGGATATTGTTTGAGATTGCAGATATCAATCATGGTGACTAGATGTTGGATGTTGTAAGAGTATTGCTGATAGAACAATTTGATCAACTCCTCAAAGGTTTTGATTGTAGGAGGCATCCTAGAGAACCAATGAATGGCTGACCCTCCTAGAGATAGAGGGAAAAGATGCATCAGATAGGTCAGTTCGTGCATGAAATCCATAGATTGAGTATAGAATTCTCTGACATGATCTTGAGTATCAGATTTTCCATCATACTTATCATATTTTAGCATTTATACCCTCTTAGGGAATGGTGGCATATACAAGTCTTTATCGAATGGAAAAGGACATAGGGCCTCCTTGGAGAACTCCTTAGGTTCTTTTTCTTTTTCCATTTTGTTAAGTTTTACTTGCATGGCATGAATTTGTTTCATCATAGCCATAATAGGAGTTTCTTCCTCATATGTAATGATATCTTCTACATTAAAGTTGGGAGGAATTTTAGCTCCTTGATGAGCTAACTCTAGAAAGTATGTTTCTCTATCTTCTTTCAAGAAATGTTTCATCATTCTTTTGAAGTTATCATCATTTTGATATCAAGCAATTTTAGAAGGTGTAGGTTCTTGATCCATACCATGTTGAGACTAATGTCCTTGGGACTCATGATGTGTCGCTCCATGAGACATGTTAGGAGTTTTAGGGCTCCCTAGATTAGATTGAGGAGGGGTTTGTTGATTACCTCTGTGAGTTGAGGGAGGGGGTATGTAACCAGTTTTTAATGAAAAATTGCCAACACCGTCATCTTCGTAAAGACCAAAATTGTAGAGTTGCTCAAGAGTTGGACCTATGTGAGTAGACAAAGTTGCGGTGTTGGGTGCTTCTCCATATTTCTTGTGAGAGGAAGCTCTAGTCTCCACCATTAACCTTGGGTGAAGCAAAAGAATACGATGAAGACAACTAAAGAAAGATTTGATTTAAGAAGATCAAATGACACAACCTTGTCAAAGTTTGATTGGTTGAGGATAAGATTGGACATAAATGAAGGATACTGTGCCCTGGATGTATGGGTAGATGCCTAAAATATAGTAGACATGAGTTCACAACACTTAGCCATTTTGAAGATTGATTGAAGATTGATAGCTATCACAAGGTTTTGACATAAGATGAAAAAGACTCAAATCATTTAAACAGAAGGCCGAATCAGACTCAAGAGGCCACTTTAGGAAAATGATTGGATTCATTCTAGTTTCTACTCTGTTCCTGACACAGTGATTTTCTTGAGAGACTCTGGAAATAGGCTGTAAAAGTTGGGTCTCTGACAGTTCTTAACACTTTCTGACAGTTTTTTAGACTTTTCGCAAATGACTTTCTACAGGCTCGTACGATAGTGGGTAGGCTATGAAATGATAATTGAAAAGCTCATACGACACTTGCAAAACTAGCACGACAATTGATAGCAAGATTTTGGACTTTTGTTATTGACTAGTGGAAAAACTCGTATGACACTATACCAACTATAATACGACAATCTGGGGGTTTTGAAATGACAATAGCCAAAACTCGTATGAATTTTTGACTTTATGAGATGGCTTTTGACTCTAGAATGGTGTTTGACATCAGATTTTGCAATTTTTAGGTTTTCAGTTTCAAATTGTTCACAAAATTATCTGTCCAGATTTGAAGATTATACCAGATTGATTCATTCTTAGTAACCAGATAGATAAATAGGCACGCAAAACAACAAGCAATTGATTTTAAGCACATTTGAAAAAAATGAATAGGGGACAAAGGAACCTTGCACATGAACAATCAAGTGACTAAATGTACTAATCCCTCAGAGTGCTAACAATGTATGTTCCAAAAAGTTTTGCAATAACACACATATTCCTAGAAAATAAAAATTTGGTCTCACTAGGGTTTTTAGTAATGGTCTGACTCTGCAACTTTTGTCATCTCAAGAGGATGAAATCCAATCTAGGTGCACCAGGGTTTTGACACAGTCTAAGAAATTAATCAATCATGAGCTGCTAGGGAGATTTGACAACCCAACAAGAGGCCACACCTATGAAGATTTCCTCCACAAGGACATTTATATAGCGGCTGTTGCTACCATGGCAAAAATGGCTATTACCACTTGAGGTTCCATCCATGTGGTTGACCCAATTAAGGGAATGTCCACTACGGTTAACCCTCTCTACAGGTGACTCACAAAAGATACCACATGGAGACTGGTTCTAGATTCAAGGATCTGAGTTTCTGATACTACCCAAAAAGGGAGTAGAGCATAGTCCTCTAGCCTTTTCACTTTTAACCAAAACAAAGCAGACAGATTAATCCAACACACTAAGACCAAGATTATCTCACAAAGATCTATGATGTCAACCACTTATGATCTATCAACCTCTCCGAAGAGAGAATGTATCAATCAGAAGTTGAAGACGCACATATCTAGTAGAATGTGAGACACTCTCAGTTCCCTCCCTACCTACAAGGGTTCTCTCATTGTGAAGAGCTTTGATGGAAACCCACTCTCTTGAGAACCACAAATAGTGTTCATAGGGCCTATTTACTATGTGTAATAGATATGCAGAAAGAAAATCTACATTCGTTTTATAGCCCAAAATGAAATCTATGATATGAAAGCAATAAAGGTCACACAAGCTTGACATGTGAGAGTTTGTTTTAGTCCAAATCAAAATGTTATCAGATGAGAAGATTACCCAAATTCCTCGCAACGTGCTTAGTAGATTCTTACCTATTTTTAGAAATTCTCACACTTTTCCCAATCAAAACCAGCAAATACCAATCAAAAACAAAAGATTTCAATTGTTAATGTTAGCTATTAGTCCAAATCTGGAAATCAAATCTGGACAACTGCCTGAAAATATGAAATGACAATTGAATCTGGAGTCAAAACTTGTATGACACTAGGTTACCTGCCAGATGACAGTCTGCAAACTCGTACGACTATGGGTACCTATTCATATGACAATCAAGATTTCAAATGACAATGTGTACACTCTGATATGAGCCTCAAAATCTAAACCTATTGTACGACAGTGGGTATCTCCCCAAATGACTTTCTGACAAAAGTCGTAGGACAAATGTATAGACAGAAAATAAAAATGATAGTTTTGATCAGAAAATAACAAGAAATAGATAGAAATTGATAGAATTGGAATGGAAACCCATTTCAGGGCCCCACGGTGGGTGCCAAAAATGTGTGTGTGAATTTTGTACCTAGCTGTAGACACAACACTTCAGTAAAAAATTAGAGGTTAGCTAAAATCAAAATTGTGCAGTGAAATGGAAACTAATCTAACCAAGTGTTTTATTGCCTTCTAGTAGGTGCGAGTATGATATTCTCAGATTGGACTGAGAACAGTGACCTTGACGACACCTAAATGAAATATTTGAATGCAGAATCTAGATATGAGATGAATGCAGATTAATCTATATTTTTGGATTTTCTAAGCAATAAGATGAAATAAACTAATATGAATCTATTCTATATGAAAAAATGATATGACATGCAATTAATCTAATAATGATATGCTAAATGATATGAATGCTCAAAAAAAATGAAAATCTCACAACTTTGATTTGTAAAGATTGATTCTTCGATCACCAATTCGCCAGCGTGAGGATCCAATTCATGGATGGATTCAAATGAAGAGCTGAGGCCTTAATTTATAGAAATCCAGGACTTTGGAGGTGCATGGGAAAAGCCATAAATCACTCTTGATAAAATCAGGTTGATTTTTAAGTTGTCGAGATTTTAGAGATAGATTAACTCACAAAATCATGCAAATTAGCTTTTTAATTTAAATGAGAAGTTGAGATCATCTTTCAACTCAAAAGAGAGTTGAGTTTAGTTTTAAAACAACTTGAATTGATTTTCTGATTTAAAGTTTAGTTGCTTTTTGGATGTGCATAATTATTTATGAATTAATTAAATAAATAAAGTGATTTATCCTCAACTTAACTGATTTTAAAAAATAAAACAATTGATTTATGGGTTAATCAATTATTAAATCAAACTTTTATTCAAAAACTATATTATTAAATTTGACAATTGACTTTAATTAATTAAATAAGAATTTAATCAATTAGTCATAGGATAAATGATTTATTGTCAGAATTAAATAATATAATTAGGAATAAATATAATTAAATATAATTAAATAATTAAGTGGCAATATTAAATCTAATTAATTAAATATTTAGAATATTCAATTAATCAAACTTTAGGATAAATAGGATTTATCACCAAATAATCATTAAATTAAAGATAATTAGGATAAATAGGAATAAGGAATATTCCCTGATGCAGAATTTAGGATAATCAATTAAGATTCGATAATGTGCCAATGTGCCTTAGGACTTTGATGTCAATTTTGTTCGATGTGTCGATATAGGAGGAAAATGAACCTATAGCCCATTTCTGGGGTATTACAATTACATCACGATCCAATCACTAATACACCTCAAAACATGTTTGAAGGCACTGCATGGGCTGACTATACCCTATGGGTAGATTCACAATTTGTAGAGAAGGTTTTTTTATTGAATGAATACCATTTGAAAATGGTTCTATACACACACCAACTAAAGATTAACTGCAACCATTAACTAATTGTCTAATTGCCCCCCAAACAATAAGCATGCCATCAAATGATCATGCAATTAGTAAATCCATAATGCCCTAGCTTCATGAAATCAAACAGTAAATAAAAATGCAAGGATCCAACAATAATGCCCTAGTGTTAAACATGGGTCCTCAAAGATCCAAACAAGTAAAATACAACAGTGAGCATTATAATGTTGTGTCAATAATAAAATCAAATAAAGAAATGATATATATACAGAAGGAAGAAATAGTCACATGCTCGCGGCCTTGACCAATCAAGTACAGTAAATAATCATCAATGGAAGCAAATAATTATTCCCTAGCTCAATAGTGAATCATGTGATGAATTGAAAACACATAATATTTAATCATTGATGACCTAGCTCATCACAACAAGTAGATAATAAAAATGCAAAGATCTAACAATAATTTCCTAGTGTTAAACATGGGTCCTCAAAGATCCAAACAAGTAAAATACAACAGTGAGCATTATAATATTGTTTCAATAACCAAATCAAATCAAACAATGATATATACAAAAAGAAAAAACCAACACAGGCCCACGTGGTTCAAGAGCACCTAGGCTAACTCCTAGTTCTAAGTTTTTGTTGTGGCTTGTACCGACCTTATCCAAGTCAGGAGTCTTTTTTTTGGTCTTAGAAGGTCTTACGAGTTAATGTCTAGATGGATTTGACTAGGTTCTGTGTGATGATGAATATCACCTTCATGAAATTAAGATCTAATAGCATCAATTTAAAGAAAATACAATGCAAATGTAATTTAAAATGAAACTATAATCTAGAACATCTCATGGTTCTCTAGAAAGAAGTGGTAAATGAAGCTCTCGGCTTAGATCCTCACTAGTGACACCTCTAAAACTAGAATTTATGCTTCTAATATGCTTCTACTATGCTCATTCAATGCTTAATCTAGCTCAACTTGACAAACTACAATGATAATTTCTCTAAAGGCTCTTAATTTTCTCTTAGAATGCCTTCAATTGCCTATAATAACAATGCTTTGCAAATGAAGTTCTAAGATGGAAATGTTCTCCAAAATGCCTCATATTTATAGTAAATTTCCAAGGGTAGGGGGTTGGAGTGAAATAATCATGGTTATCCCTTGGTTGAGTCAAATACTTTGCTTTGTTCATAAATGGGGGGACAAATGAGGGGACAAGCGTTAAAATGGTTTCAAAGCTTTGGACAATTTAAATGTTTAAGTGATTTATGTCTTTTTGTCCTCAATTTTCATTGGTTCATCACTTTGTTGAAAGAAATTAAGATTTATTGAATTCAATTAATTAATTAAATTTAGCCATGTAAGGGTAATGGGTTCATTTTGATTTTTGATTAAAACATCTATACAATTAATTGATTAAAATTAATTATATATTGTTTTTGATCCCTTTAAGCTTTTGATTTAATTATTTAACATCCTTATTTAATTTTTCCTTTATTTTAATTGATTTTGTCCAACTTTATTTAATTATGTCCATTTTTACTTGATTTGATCCATTTTGATGATTTAGTGCATTTTATTGATTTTTGCAATTTAAAAGCACTTGTCTAATTTTGCGTGTCTACAAATTCCCCTCTTTGAATTGATGTACGAAGAACATTGATTGAAAGATTCTTATGAGTCCTGATTGCTTTTTAGGCCCTGATTACTAGTTCACTGATATGCCTCTAATACTAATTGATTTCTGCCTCTGATACGATATGATATTATTGTTGCCTCTGATAATGAAAAAAAAAATTATGATACCCCACTGATTCCATGATGTTTGATTGCAACTTCCATTTGATACTCCGATGCCCCCTCAGAAATTAAAACATATTAATTTCTTGATTTGAAAATTTTTGATGATGTTTGATTATCTCGGATATGTTTTTATTTCTAAAAATTTGATTATATGTCATGATTTAAGAATATGCCCCATTTGTTTTGATTAGTCAATATAGGTCCACGTCCATTTTTACCTCTAAAATTAGGTCAAAATACCTTAAAAAGGTTGATAAACCTTGTTTTACTATTCATTTTTACTTTTCATCTTTGGTGATTTTGCTCTGATCCTCTAGTGAATTTCGAGATGGTTGTGCCGATTCGTGAGCATAGATTCAAGAGATGCCAGAGATATGTGAGGCCACCTGAGTATGGACCTCTGATAAGTCATTCCCAACTCCATCTTTACATTTATGGTGCATTTATTAGCATTTATTGCAATTTCCTTGTTTCATCATTGTGTGTAATGTGCAAAATCTCACCTAGGAGTAATTTAATGTTGCCTAGACCTTTTAACTGTTGCCTCTGTGCTTTCCTCTTCCACTTTCATGTGTTTGAATACCACTAAAGAAACTTTCATCCTCACCTAGGAATAAGATATTCATGCCTACAACTAGGTTAAAATGCCCCTATTTATGTATGCTGTCACGTATGAAAACCCTAGCGATTTTACTGGTGCCTAGGCTAACATTTGTTGTCGTGTAATGTGATTCACTATCGTGTAGCATGCAAACTATCACCTAAAACTTGAATAATGTCACGTTGCATGTTTTTATTATCGCCTTAGGTAAAATGTTGCTTGACATAGGTAAAATCACACTTGCTAATTTTTTTGAAAATTTTTCACTTATACCTGATTGCATTTGATGAAGAATTTGATAACTTTTGATGATAGGTGCGAATGATTAGGTTAGGTCTGTTGCTTTCAACAAAACAATTGGATTAGGATATCAAGATAGTGGTATCACAGAATATGATTTGTCAATCTGCTTAGGATAGTTACTAATAGGATAAATCAATCAGTGTGAAAACTGATATGATTTTGATACTACTTAGTTTGTTCTCAGGATACAGAGACACAGACAAATGGTACTGGGTGCGATTACTTGATACTTTTGATAAGACAGATTTGAGATAATTCCTTGATAGGATATACTGATATGATTCCTTTTCTTTTCCAATAGGCTCACTTTCCTACCCTATATATCCATTCAGTGGCATCATGGGTTATTGATTTAAGTCAAGCACTGACAACAACCTAGTATCACATGATTGAGCGATGTGGTTTGAGTTTCCTGCTTGATCTCCCATGGTTTTAGCTGAACCATGGGTTACTTACTGTAGTGGCAGAGTGATGGCACTCCGACTACAACACATTTCATTTACCCTATGGAGAGATGATGATCACGCCTGAGGATGTGTATCGATTACTATGGATCCCTTGCAGAGGAGAGTTGGTATATTATGACTCCGTCTACGATTCTACTATTTACCAATGAGTGTTTAGGGACAACACTATAGGTGATGGGGATACTATCATGTGGCCTTAGTTTTCTTCCTTTCCAAGATTGCCAGCCTTACTTGGTGCCTTGATTGGTGGTTTTCTCCTTCCTGATCGATGAGGTCGTAGTTTTTCTATCGAATGGGGTAGGATATTGGAGGATTTGCTTGCTCATCCTTGATGCTTTGATTGGGGTTCTTGCATCCTTGCTCATCTTTATCATGATTTACATGAGGTAGTGTACAGATAGAGTTTTGCATTGTCAGCTAGTGCTATTGTTCTTCAATTATGGATATGGGAGCATCTTCCCATTACTAGGTCCATTTTTTATAGGAGACGGCCGTGGGGATATCCTTATGCTTTTTTATATACTGGGATGGTTACTCAGCATCATTTGGGTCATCTGGACTACTAGCACTGATAGATAGATGATATTGATCAGGTGATATGGTGTCCCTACCTTGGTTGTGATCGATGGAGAGAGGATGAGGATGAGTTATCTTATATGTTCGCTCCCCACTGGATGATTGGGTGCACTACTACTACTATTGAGCACTTTTGCTTTGGAAGAGTTTTGAGACAGTATGGTTGGATGTAGGTTATGCCTCAGGGAAATGCTTTATATGCACGAGTACAGGTAGAGACATCTATGTGGGGGCCTTGCATTGATTATGAGTTTTCGTTAGATCAAATTGCAGGTATGACTATGTGTAGATGGGAGATGCTTGCTGGTATGGTAGATGCCGGTATGTCTCATGAGTATGAGGACTAGTGGGCTCGTAATAGGTTCATTCATTTCACTGATCCCTCAGAGCCTATTCTTGGTTGACGTGATGGTGGTGGTGCTGATGGTGGTGGTGGCAGACATAGAAGAGGATGAGGACATAGAGATCCTCATGGTGATAGACATGGTCAAGGTGATGGTAGAGATATGTAGGTTGATGTAGTCCCGATAGTTCATCCTAGAGCAACAGTTAGATAGGAGAGATCTCATAGACAACAGAGAGCTTGGAGGCAGGCTCATGTTGATGTTGCTAGATAGATTCTTGGGGGTTTAGATCCTTTGGTGCAGTTACATCGAGTAGCTTTGGCACAGAAAAATGATGATGTTTAGTAGGATTAGGCATAGTAGATGCCTCCACCAGTTCAACAGCCACATGATCAGGGGCACGGTGCACAAGATGCTCCCACTATCAGTTTATTAGCCTGAGATATGTAGGTGCTAAGGACAGATATGTCCACTATTGTGGGTCATTTGGATCAGGTTGCCTCCTTACTGTAGCAGTTTGTGTCAGCCATGGTTGTTCAGAGACAGGATAGAGTGAGCACTTCTCAAGCTCCTCCTCCGCTAGATGGTAGAGATCCAGGTGCCACAGGATCATGATTGACTGCTGACAAACTCATTCATCATTGATATCCCTTGTTTCATTTTTCATGTTATTTGATTGATTAGGACCTTTGATGTACCCCTTTTGATGATATTGTATCTTGATGTACTGATTTGATGGATCATTGATCAACACTTTTTTGATGATATATGATGATATACTCCTTCGTTCTCTTGATGAGTTGTTTATGAGATTATCTTTTATGCAACTATGTGTTATGCATTTACGATTTATGCTATGGATGCAGTTATCTTATTTTATGATATAGATAAATGAGTGCAATGATGTATGGATTTTGATGAGATGCTTTTCTATTTTTCAATGTATGGATGGAAAATGTTTTATGGAAATGCACATGTATGTTCCTATGTTTTTTTTTGTTTTTTTTTCAAGTATTTAGATGTATGCAATGCGAACTCGTATTTACATGAATGTATGACGTATGGAAAATGATTTCTTTTCTTTTTATTTTTTTGATATATGAGTAATGAATAATGATCAATGCTATGCATGAATGCAAAATATAATCTCACTTGCGTTGTTTGGAATCACAGATTATGATGAATGTTTGAATTTAATCTTCCCCCATTTCCTTGATGTTTGAAACAACTCAAGTTCTATTGATGTGCCCCGCTTGGTCCTTGGAAATTAACCATAAATAAATGCAATTAACTAAACATGATAATGTAATGCAATTAATCTAATATGATAATGTAGTTAATCTAACATGATAATGCAACCTAAGTGTCACTAGTTTTTAGCAAAGAAATGCCATGAGGATAAATTTTCATCATTGAGCATTTTTGGGACTGGAAAGCTAGTGCAATCATAACTGACCACATCATGATGATATGAATACCACTTTTTATTGCTTTTTGGTAACCTCATTTTGAAATTGGTACAACCCTCACTAGTTGGATGACCAAACTATGGGAGTCTGGATACCGGTGTCAGCAGATTCAATGTTGCAAGTGGATTTTTGGTATTAAGATATGGAAGATCTAAATAGCCAAGGGATCCATTTGCGTAAACAAGAAAAGGTTAATCCTTCCTCTTATGAGACAGTCCTTGATGGTTCTTTGATGACCATGTCATTAGACAAATTCTCATAAGTTGATGAATCTTCCTCAAAACAATCACTCAAAGGCAAGAAAATATCATGCCTCTATCATGACCAATCCATTCAAAACATCTTCGATTAGCTAAAGAGATGTGATAAAAAGTCAATTTTGTAAATTTTTTTTATCAAAAGCTTTAAGTGTTTTGCCATGTTTTCATGATTTTCAAAAATTATTTCAAAGCATTCTGATCTTTAAGATGTTTTGTCAATTTTTAATCCCGAATAATAAAGTCAATGAAGGCTCATGGATCAAGTTGTAGGATCAAATGCTTGGGTTGTGAACAATGATAGCCATCAAAGGTTCATGAAAATCGCTCTCTCTAAAGTTTTGATAAATTTCTCTTTGACGTGACTGATTGTAGCACTTATTGAATCCATATGATACCAAAATCCCAATCCTTTCCTACCCCCAAGTGATAAATGCGATCATGTGACAAACTTAGGGTTGTAGGCAATGCAACAATGTGACTGAAAGCTTTATTATGACTATATACAAATGACAGATGCAATGAAGGTTTACAAATGGGATGTTGGAAATGCAATATGTACACATGTGACTAGGAAAGACAAACTTAAGGGAACAAAAGGTGCTTGTTTACCAAGTTTTCACCCTTTGGATAGATCAAGCTCTTTTTTCTATTTTTAAAGCTTTTCTCTTTTTTTTTCTACCAAGGTGCCTATTTGCTAGGTTTTCACCAAGGCACTTTTTTCTTTTTCCAATGTTTTTTTTGTATTTTTCTTTTTTTTTCAATTTTTTTCTTTTTTTCCATATCATCAAGGTGCCTATTTGCTAGATTTTCACCAAGACAACATCTTATTTGGATGTTTTTGATCTTTTGTGCTTTTCCAATGTTTTTGGTATTTTCAAGATCTCTTTTGAACTATGTACAATAAATATGATGCTCTCTCATCTGATACTCTTTATACTCTTTCGTTTGACTCATGTGTAGAACCTTTTGAGATGAATACTATTGATGAGTTCTTGGAGTTCCTCTCCTTCACAATCTAATAACTTATAGATTCCTGTGCCAAATAAAGATACTATGATGAATGGGACAAGCCAATTAGCCTCCCATTTTCCTTTCTTCTCTCTTTCAACCTAATTCTTTGGATTCTCTCACAACACTAAGTCTCCTACCTAAAAGACTCTCGGTTTGATATGTTTATTATAGTTCCTTGAGATTCTATTTTGATACCCTTTCAAGTGCTCATAAGCTTGTGTTTGATGCTCTTCAAGTAACTCCAATTGTTGAAGTCTAGCGACTCTATAGTCTTCATCTGTGATCAATCCTTGTAATGAAACTTGTAGAGATGGTATTTCAACCTCTAATGGTAGAACTGCTTCGGCCCCATAGACTAATGAGAATGGCGTGGCTCCCATAGGGGTTCTTATGCTAGTTCTATAGGCCCACAATGCTAGATTAATTTGCACATGCCAATCCCTTCCTGATTTATTGACCGACCTCTTCAAGATTTTCAAGATATTCTTATTCGTGGCTTTGGCTTGCCCATTTCCCTAAGGGTAATAGATTGATGAGGAGTGGTGAGTGATATGAAATGTTGCACAAAGTTCATCAACATCCTTGTTTTTGAATTGTTTTCCATTATCTGTTATTATGGCATGAGGAATACCATATCAGAAAATGATGTGATTTAAGATAAACATGGAAATTTTTTTGCCCGTTGTTGTTATCAAAGGAACCGCTTCTACCCACTTAGTGAAATATTCCATTGTGGTTATGATGTATTTGTTCCCATTTGAAGAAGGTGGGTAGATCACCCCAATCAAGTCAAATCCCCATTGGTAAAAAGGCCATGGTGTAACAAATGGGTGTAATTCTTGTGCTGGTGCATGTATCATGTCACCATAATATTGACATTTTCTGCATATCTTCACAAAATGGCAAGCATCCTTTTCTAATGTCTTCCAGAAATACCCTAAGTGAAGGATTTTCTTGGCTAGGTTTAAACCGCTTGAGTGTGACCTGAAAATGCCTTTGTGGACCTCTTGTAAAGATAACTTAGACTCTTCTTCCTCTAGACATCTAAGTAACATCCCATCAAGACCCTTACGATACAATGTTTCTGAAAGGATTATGTAACGGGTTGATTGGCATATGAAATTGCATTTTTGGGCTTAGGATTGGTCTAAAGGTAGCACTTGGTCTTTGAGATATGTGTATATAGGGCCATACCAAGGGGAGTCATGTCCATGTAATAAGGCAACAATTTGGGTTTCAAGAAGGTTGAATGCCGGTTTCACCAACTCTTTCACCAAGAACTCATACTTCTCATTTTGATCTGGTTTTTGTAACAAGGAAGCCAAGGTGGCCATGGCATCAGCTACTCTATTTTTCTCTCTAGGAATCTGTTCAAAAGTGATCAAGGCAAAATACTTCTTCCATCCATCAATCATAGTCTTATATGGCATCAACTTTTCATCTTTGGTGTTATATTCAATGTTGACTTGATTGATGATGAGTTGAGAATCTCCATAAATTTGTAGCTCCGTGATGTTCCACTCTAAGGCCATTTTGATGCCTATGACTAGTGCCTCATATTCTGCTATATTATTTGTGCATGGAAACAAGAGCTTGTAGGACTTAAGAATAGTGTAACCTTGAGGAGTGACCAATAGTATGCCGGGCCCAGAACCTCCTTGAGTATAGGAGCCATCAAAGTATAACTTCCATGTTTTTTCTTCTATGTTTACAATGGCAGAATCTGGAAATTCCACTTGAATAGTTTGTGTAGACGTCATGGGATTCTCAGCTAAATGATTCGCTATCACTTGCCCTTTTATTTCCTTTCTATCGAAATACTCAATGTCAAATTCACTCAATATCATAACCCACTTGGCTATCCTACCTGTTAAGGCAGTTTTGCTTAACAAATACTTGAGAGGGTCAATTTTGGCAATTAGCTTGACCTTATGCATCAACATATAATGTCTCAACTTTTGAGATGCAAACACCACTGCTAGGCAAGCTCTTTCCATGAATGTGTAATTAAGTTCATATTTGATCAATGTCCTACTCAAATAGTAGATAGCTCTTTCCTTTCCTTGCTCATCCTCTTGCACCAAAAACACTCCTAGGGATCTTTCGGTAGCAGATATGTATAGAAGCAATGCTTTGCCTTTGATTGGTGGCATGAGAATAGGCAAATTTATCAAATAGGTCTTCAATAATGTGAAAGCTTGATCACACTCCTCATCCCACATGAATATAGTATTCTTATGTAGCAATCTGGTGAAGGAATGACACTTTTCAGCCAATTGAGAAATAAACCTTCTTATGGATTGTATTTTGCCTTGTAAGGATCTCATTTGGCTGATGTTCCTAGGTATCTCCATGTCCATTATGGCTTGTACTTTCTCTAGATCTACTTCAATTACTTTAGCAAAAACTATATAACCTAATAACTTTTCGGATTGGACACCAAAGGCACATTTCTTTGGGTTTAATCTAACTTTGAATTGTTCCAACCGAATGAATATCTTTCTTAGAATTTGGAGGTGTTCTTCTCTTTTGTGGGAATTTTCTAGTATGTCATCCACATAATCCTCTAAAAAGGTGTGCATCATGTCATGGAAGATAGTTGTCATGGCCCTTTGATATGTGGCTCTGACATTTTTAAGGCCGAAGGGCATGACGTTCCAACAGAAGGTGCCCCAAGGGCAAGTAAAGGCTATCTTTTCTTGGTCTTTGAGTGCAATTTTTATCTGATTGTAGCCACTAAAACCATCCATTAATGATTACATGGAGTGATCTGCTATCAAATCCACTATGGCATCTATGCTTGGAAGTGGGAAATCATCCTTAGGGCATGTAAGATTCAAGTCTCTAAAATCCATACACACAAGAATAGATTTATCATGCTTTATGACCAGTAAAATGTTAGAGATCCATTCAGCATATGCTATTGCTCTTATAAATCCAACTTTTAACAAATTTTCCAATTCTGCCTTCACTAGGAGAGCCACATGTGGGTGCATTTTTTGTAACTTTTGCTTCACGGGTTTAATCCCAGATCTAACATTAAAATGATGAATTATGAAATCAAGATCCAATTTGGGCATGTCAGCATATGACCATGCAAAGTTCACTTGTTGTTCTTGGAAAAACTTGATGGAATCCTCTCTTTCTAGAGGTGTAAGTGATGCTGCCAAGTGTATAAATTTTGGATCCAATTCTATCCCAATGTTGACCTTTTCTATTGGTTCTATGAGTATAGGGGACCTTTCTTCCTCATGTTTGGGACAGGTATCTAATCTCTCTTCCTTTGGTGCCACAGTTGGGTTTTCACCATAGGAAACATCTTTTATCTTTATTTTTTCTGGTTCTAGTGGTGCCACATAGTGGTTTTCATCACTAGAAATTTTCATTTTTATTTTTTTTCATTTTTTTCTTTTGACTAAGAGAATGGACCCCCGCTGTTCTCATCATGTTCATATTGAATTCATTGGTGAAAGAGGGTTCAACCACATTAAGGTATTGGCTCATTGCTTGGTCATTTGGAAAATAAAGTAAGTCATTTGGCTCAGTTTGGTCCCAATCAATGAGGTTTGGATGTATCAAAAGTAAGGATTCATTGGGTAAAATGTCATCAATATGGTTTATGGACATGACTTCATTTGAGGGCTCATACATTGTATCATTTAGATCTATGATGTGAGCTTCCTCGAGATGGTCCATGGAAGAAGGGCCAAAATCCCCTTCACTTGAGTCCTCTTCAACTTCTACGAGAAACAACGTGGGAAAAGCCACGAGTGGATTAAAACTAATGTTTGAATCTCCCTCCTCTGAAGGCATCCAAAATGTCTCTATCCATGCTTGATTGGTAGTTGCGTGCCCTATGTTAAGATCTTGGATATTAGGTTCTTCATTGATTTGAGTTTCTTGCCTTGGGATCTTTGTGTAAGTATGTATTGTAATCACCTCCTTATCTTGACATGATTCATCCGATAGGGTATCCCACTCATAATCTCAGGATTCATCACTATCTCCATTGGATTCTAAGGCATTTACTTAAGGATAAAAGTCTTGCATTGGGCTGGAGCTTTCACCTTTGTATTGGTAGCCTACTCCAGATTTTTCTTCTTTTGCCCTCCAAGTAGGTTCAATGGGTTCTAGTAATCCTCTATTTCTTTGGCCTAAGGGTCCTCATCCCTTGTATCCCATCTTCTGTATAATCTCAAACCCTTTCCCATATTTCTCAGTTTGTATATTAACATGCTGGATTCTTTCCATGGGAGTGTTTGAAATATCTTCCTCATCATGATAAAGCCATTGAAGGACTTCATTCTCCTCTTTGTCGAATGCTACTTTGTCACTTTCTCTTACAAAGTAAGAGTTTTACTTATGAGGTAAGTGTTCTTTAGATGGTTTTCCATGTGTCCTTGGAGATGTGGGCATGTTGAATAGGGAAATGGAGTATTCCCCTACTCCTTTTGAACTAATTTTGTATTGTTTGTCAAATGCCTCCATCATCTTATCCATTTTCTTATAATTTTCCTTTTTAGCTTCATCTTTTTTTTTCTCTAGTAGGTTTGTAGGGTACTATCTCTGATTTGGGAGTTTGATATGAACCCTCATTAGTAATTGGACCCTCATAGCTCATCTTTTCCTTTCCCTTAGTTGATGTCGTTGAGCTAGCTTGAGGAGGGTTTTGAGTAGCATTTAATGTTATGACTAGATCATCCATTTTGGTATCTTCAATGGTGACTCTTTGAATGATTCCTTCCCAGTTATGTGGAATATATAACTCATGAAGGGGTTTCAGTGCATTGTAATATTGGAATGGGTTTGAGTCCCCTCCAACCGTGATTTCTTCACCCATGTATGAAAATTTGATGCATTGGTGGTATGTGGATGGGATTGCTTGCATCTCATGAATCCATGGTCTCCCAAACAAAATATTATAATTTAACTTCATGTCCAATACTTGGCAATTGGTGTCCTTCTTGACAGGTCCCACTTGTATGGGCAATACGATCATGCCTTTAGAGGCCCTTTCGGCTTCATCATAAGCCTTGATAGTGATTTTTTTCATAGGGTCAATGCAAGACTTAGACAATCCTAATGATTTAACAATACTTAATGTAAAAATATTAAGGCCAACTCCTCCATCAATGAGGGCTCTTTTGACTCTATGCCTTTCTATTAAGACCTCTATATGCAATGGTAGATTTTGAGGATGGGTTATAGACATGTCATCTTGGTCAAAAAATGAAAGACAATGAGGTGCCACAAAATGACCTACCATATTTTGGAACTTCTCCTCTTCTAAGTTAGTAGGAACGTTTGTCTCTATTAGAGATTTTTCCAAAATATCCTTATGGTTAGGGGATAACTTCAATAACTCCAAGATAGAGATTTTCATTGGAGTTCTTTGCAACTGATCAACCAAGCTATAAGGTTTTCCTGCTGTAGAAGGTTGTTTGACCACGATGTTGGACTGCGGAGTGCTAATAACTTTAGGAGCAACCCCTTGTAGGGTCATTCTAGAAGTTTTCCCTCTTGTAATGAAATTTGATGCCTCTTTTTGGGGCTATTCATTGATTATTATAGCATTCACAATGTTATCATAAGGTGGCGCAAAGTTAATGTTATTGGTGCTTTGTCTCTTGCCATTAGATGACTCCCCTTTGTCATGTTTGTAAAAAGGTTGTTTGAATGCTATATGATCTTCATTGCTTTGAGGTCCATCAATGGTGATCATGCCATTATCGATTAGGTCTTGCACTATATTCTTTAGCTGCAAGCATTCATTTCTTGTGTGCCCTCGAATCCTATGGTACTCACAATGGCTATTGGCACTCCACCAACTAGGCTTGTTATTTGGCTCATAAGGCTAAATACTGGGTAAAGTAATGACATTATTAGCCATGAGATTCTTTAATGCCTTTTCGAGGGGTTCACCCAAGGGTGTGAAGTTCCTTTGAGGAGTGGGCACCAAATATTTATCAAATTTATTATTTCTTGCATTATTTCCTTGGTTTTCCTTATTGGCATTGTTGTTATTGGAAGGTGTATTAGATGTCTGATTGGTATTATTCACCTAATTAGGTGTCCTTGTAAGAGAAAATGGGACCACCTTCAAGTTGCTAGACTCCACCACACCATCATTAATAATTCCCTTATTGTTGTTCTTATACTGAATATTACTATTGAACCAATTGTTCTTCTGATTGTTGCCATTGTTGGAGTTATTGTTGTTGGAGTTATTCTTATTATCTTTATACAAATTTAGTTCTCCACTTTTGACCAACACTTCCTCCATTGTTACTCCATTTTCAATTAAATCCTGGAAAGTCTTGGGACATTGCATTCGTAATCGGTAGTTCAACTCATTTCTTAAACTATTTATGAAGATATCCATCTTCTCTTTTTTAGGCACACTCCTAGGATATCTTGCAAAAAATGTCCTCCATCTTTGTAAAAAGTGAGGAATGCCTCTCCATCCTTTTTTTTAGTGTTACATAATGTTATCATCGTGACCTCATGCTTGATGTTATATGAGTAATGGGCCATGAATTTTGAAGCTAACTCTTCGAAGGTCTTAATGTCAGAGGGTAACTTAGAAAACCACTCCATAGCCATGCCTCCTAAGCTTCACAAGAATAGTCTCATTAAATATGTTGTATCATGCATGAACTCTAAGCTCAATGCACAAAACTCATGTAAGTGATCTTGGGGATCCGATGTTCCTACATACTTGTCATACTTGGGGAACACTACATTGATTGGGAATGGCACCATGACCAAGCTTTTATCAAATGGGAATGGACACAATGCTTCTATGGAGAAAGGCTTGGGAGCTCCACTTTGCTTAATGGTATCCAATTGCATTTGGAATATCTTGAATTTCTTATTCATGATGTCTAAGGTACTCTCCTCAACTTTCGGTAGTTTGAGTTGGTTAACATCATAGTCACGGGGAAGCTTGAGGCCTTTTTGTGCTAAGTCCAGAAAGTAATTTTCTCTATCTCTATCAATTGCCTTTTCCATGAGCTTTCGGAAATAGGGACATTGGATAGCCTCACTAACCTTTTCATTCGTGGTATCTTCTACCATTGCTTCAGTGTTAGTTTTATTGTGAGTGTTGTCAATCCCTTGAGCATTTTGATCTGCCCCTCCATTATTGTTATTTCCTTGGTTATTTATGTCAATGCCCCCATTATTGGCATCACCTTGGTTAGTAGGATCAATACCACTATTGTCTTTACCACCCAAACTACCATAATACATCATGTTGTCTTCCACTTCTTGTTCGGGTCATTTTTGGGGTATTCTAGGAGTGGTAGACTCATCTCCTGGGTAAGGGAGCTCTAGTCTCAAATAGGTCTCATCTGCTTGTAAGGTTTGTTTAATGTAGTAAGATCTAGTAAAAGCAGGCATGAACCTTGGAGAGTAAGAGTTGATATTACTCGGGGTCTAATCCTTTGTATGATTTTCAACAATGATATAGAAATAGGATTTTTGACCGAACTGAAAGTTGGAGCAGTAAGAACATGGAAAAGGGTACTCAAATATGTGCTCAAAATTTTTTGACCTCCCCTATAAATACCCTTTGTTTTCCCTTTTAGATTTTTGGGTGTCACTGGCCTGAGTGTAGGCATGACTAAGACTTCTGTACACATGAACTAGTTTATCATTAGGTGGCACACTATAGATGTACAGGCGACACTTTGCTATTATTAAGCGAGTTTCCAATTTTGACAGGCGTGTTTGAAAATTTTCTAGGCATGACTTTACTATGTCTATACATTTTTAAACAAGTCATAGGCATGACTGAACCTTTGATAGGCGAGTTTGTTTTGTGCATAAGCGACACTTCTCTGACCAGTTTGTAAGATTTTGGATTTTAAAATGTTTAAGATCAGTCTTTTGAAATTTCATTGTTTGAAAATAGAAAAACAATCACAACACACACATCCACTAGTACATTTGACATCATTTTTCTATGAAAATTATCGACCATTAATGAAAATGGTTTAGGTTGGTCAAAATTTCCACCAACACCATGTCAGTCGAAATTTCAACCAGCACAGGCATATTACTTAAAAAAAACATTTCAATTCTCATTTTCATTTTTACGTTGCAGTGCGCAAATTAGGATTTTCATTTCTAAGCTAAGGAGTGGAGCTTATTCCAGGTCGTGAAGAGCCCTGCACCTGAGGTTAATAGCACATTTCATCATTTATCTTCTGTGGAGTTTGAGGTATCTTCTGTGTTTGCTATATTTCATTACGTACTGGATTGTCATTTTCTTATCATCTCTGTTAGTAATATGCTGGTAGGCAATTGAATTAATGAGTATTCTTAGTGGTGACTACGGTTTGACTAGGGTTTGTAAATGCTATGATCAAGAATTATGAAGGCTACGACTAGGGTTTAGGATGTAGCATGACATTGTACATCTGGTATAACCAATGCATTTGTAGATTTAAGGCATTTGCAGATTTAAGGGATGCACGTAAGAGAATTTTTGGCATGCTTAAACATAAACACACATATCATTGTTTAGGATGCAGCATGACATTGTACATCTGGTATAACCAATGCATTTGTAGATTTAAGGCATTTGCAGATTTAAGGGATGCACGTAAGATAATTTTTGGCATGCTTAAACACAAACGCACATATCATGTTTCACCTGCTAGGTCACAAGAGCATATAAAAGATTCTTGATAAAATAGACAGCCAATGCATCCTATTGAAGGGAGAGAAAATAAAAAATAATAAAATAGAAATTAATAACAACACGGGAACCATAACATTGATCAAGCTCCATAAAACTATTGCTAGTAGCAGTTCAGTACTCAGTAGTGAAATCAATGGTTTGGCAATGTGCCAAACCCTAGACATCAAGTTTGAATAAGAGCTCAAAGGTTTGTTTCTTTCAAAGTTCAAACACCCTGTAGGAGCAGAAATATATAGACATGAATTGGATTTCTTTGGAATTTCTAATTACCCAAACACAATCCCTGGTGAGATAAAAGGAATGATTCATATGTTTCAAGGTAATAATGTAATAATTGGGGAAGAACATCTAAGTTACTTATTCAATACTACACATGAATATGAGACAGACAATGAGGATGCCATGATTAAAAGAAAGTGCCAAAGAATGGTACAAAAATATCCTAGACAGTATTACTATTTCTTCATATTTCTTCTAAATAGTGTGATGACTGTCCCAACTAGAAAATTACAACTTTATATTATAGGTTCTTCATGACACCTTTCAACTTGTCCAATTATGCAAATTGGCTTGCCTGGGGCAGTTGTATCTAGTTGTGAGATTTTCATATCTGATCTCTTAACATATTTACTAGAAGCCCTCATATTTCTCTCAATAAGAATAGTTGTGGCATAGGATGCTTCAACTGTTTGTGGACCCTTGGATTTGGACTTGGATTTGAATTTGGTTTTGGTTAAAAGAATTAGCTAGTAACTTGGCATTTTAAAAAATATTGAATTAAAATTTTGATTTAAAGCTATTTCCTCTTTCTTTTCCATTGTATTCTTTATTTAAAGTGCTCAATATGTTTGACTAAGTTCCATATGTCCTATTATAGCTGTATTGGGATAGTCATCACACTATTTCCCTAAGCACACTATGGCTTTGCCTTCTCATCCACAAGGAACTCTAACATCATTCTAAACTCTTCTATACTCTGCCCATATCCATTCCAATCCATTCATACTTCTACACAAACAAATTAACTCACCAAAATGCTGTCATTCTGGGACAGTCATACCATGTCCATAAAACTATACCAATAGTTGAAATAAAAGGAATGATTCATATGTTTCAAGGTAATAATGAAGTAATTGGGGAAGAACATATAAGTTATTTCATCAATACTACACATGAATATGAGACAGACAATGAGGATGCCATGATAAAATTGTTTTTGAATTCCTTAAAAGAAAGTGCCAAAGAATGGTACAAAAATATCCTAGACAGTAGTACTATTTCTTCATATTTCTTCTAAATAGTGTGATGACTACCCCAGCTAGAGAATCACAACTTTCTATTATAGGTTCTTCACAACACCTTTTAACTTGTCCAATTATGCAAACTAGCTTGCCTGGGGCAGTTGTATCTAGTTGTGAGATTTTCATATCTGATCTCTTAACATATTTACTAGAAGCCCTCATATTTCTCTCAGTAAGAATAGTTGTGGCATAGGATACTTCAACTGTTTTTGGACCCTTGGATTTGGACTTGGATTTGAATTTGGTTTTGGTTAAAATAATTAGCCAGTAACTTGGCATTTAAAAAAATACTGAGTTAAAAATTTGATTTAAAGCTATTTCCTCTTTCTTTTCCATTGTATTCTTTATTTAAAGTGCTCAATATGTTTGACTAAGTTCCATATGTCCTATTATAGTTGTATTGGGACAGTCATCACACTATTCCCCTAAGCACACTATGGCTTTGCCTTCTCATCCACAAGAAACTCTAACATCATTCTAAACTCTTCTATACTCTGCCCATATCCATTCCAATCCATTCATACTTCTACACAAAAAAATTAACTCACCAAAATGCTGTCATTCTGGGACAATCATACCATGTCCATAAAACTATACCAATAGTTGAAATAAAAGGAATGATTCATATGTTTCAAGGTAATAATGAAGTAATTGGGGAAGAACATCTAAGTTATTTCATTAATACTACACATGAATATGAGATAGACAATGAGGATGCCATGATAAAATTGTTTTTGAATTCCTTAAAAGAAAGTGCCAAAAAATGGTACAAAAATATCCTAGACAGTAGTACTATTTCTTCATATTCATATTTCTTCTAAATAGTGTGATGACTGTCCCAACTAGAGAATCACAACTTTATATTATAGATTCTTCACGACACCTTTCAACTTGTCCAATTATGCAAACTAGCTTGCCTGGGGTAGCTGTATCTAGTTGTGAGATTTTCATATCTGATCTCTTAACATATTTACTAGAAGCCCTCATATTTCTCTTAGTAAGAATAGTTGTGGCATAGGATACTTCAATTGTTTGTGGACCCTTGGATTTGAATTTGGTTTTGGTTAAAAGAATTAGCCAGTAACTTGGCATTTAAAAAAATACTGAATTAAAAATTTGATTTAAAGCTATTTCCTCTTTCTTTTCCATTGTATTATTTATTTAAAGTGCTCAATATGTTTGACTAAGTTCCATATGTCTTGTTACAGCTGTATTGGGACAATCATCACACTATTCTCATAAGCACAATATGGCTTTTCCTTCTCATCCACAAGAAACTCTAACATCATTCTAAACTCTTCTATACTTTTCCCATATCCATTCCAATCCATTGATCCAATCCATTCATACTTCTACACAAACAAATTAACTCACCAAAATGCTATCATTCTGGGATAGTCATACCATGTCCATAAAATTGTACCAATAGTTGAAATAAAAGGAATGATTCATATGTTTCAAGGTAATAATGCAGTAATTAGGGAAGAACATGTAAGTTATTTCATCAATACTACACATGAATATGAGACAAACAATGAGGATGCCATGATAAAATTGTTTGTGAATTCCTTAAAAGAAAATGCAAAAGAATGGTACAAAAATATCCTAGACAGTAGTACTATTTCTTCATATTCATATTTATTCATATTTCTTCTAAATAGTGTGATGACTGTCCCAACTAGAGAATCACAAATTTATATTATAGGTTCTTCAAGACACCTTTCAACTTGTCCAATTATGCAAACTGGCTTGCATGGGGCAGCTGTATCTAGTTGTGAGATTTTCATATCTGATCTCTTAACATATTTACTAGAAGCCCTCATATTTCTCTCAGTAAGAATAGTTGTGGCATAGGATACTTCAACTGTTTGTGGACCCTTGGATTTGGACTTGGATTTGAATTTGGTTTTGGTTAAAAGAATTAGCTAGTAACTTGGCATTTAAAAAAATACTGAATTAAAAATTTGATTTAAAGCTATTTCCTCTTTCTTTTTCATTGTATTCTTTATTTAAAGTGCTCAATATGTTTGACTAAGTTCCATATGTCCTGTTACAGTTGTATTGGGACAGTCATCACACTATTCCCCTAAGCACACTATGGCTTTGCCTTCTCATCCACAAGAAACTCTAACATCATTCTAAACTCTTCTATACTCTGCCCATATCCATTCCAATCCATTCATACTTCTACACAAACAAATTAACTCACTAAAATACTGTCATTTTGGGATAGTCATACCATGTCCATAAAATTGTACCAATAGTTGAAATAAAAGGAATGATTCATATGTTTCAAGGTAATAATGAAGTAATTGGGGAAAAACATCTAAGTTATTTCATCAATACTACACATGAATATGAGACAGACAATGAGGATGCCATGATAAAATTGTTTGTGAATTCCTTAAAAGAAAGTGCCAAAGAATGGTACAAAAATATCCTAGATAGTAGTACTATTTCTTCATATTTCTTCTAAATAGTGTGATGATTGTCCCAACTAGAGAATCACAACTTTATATTATAGGTTCTTCATGGCACCTTTCAACTTGTCCAATTATGCAAACTGGCTTGCATGGGGCAGCTGTATCTAGTTGTGAGATTTTCATATCTGATCTCTTAACATATTTACTAGAAGCCCTCATATTTCTCTCAGTAAGAATAGTTGTGGCATAGGATACTTCAACTATTTGTGGACCCTTTGTCTATCTAGGAGATTTTTGTACCTTGAAACATATGAATCATTCCTGTTTGTGCATCCTCATTGTCTGTCTCATATTCATGTGTAGTTGATTTAAACAATAGATTCGTCACTACAATGAGAAAGTTACCACCACACGTCAAACATAAGGTGCATTTGATTGAAAGATTGGTCATTTTTTACAAGACAAAGGGTCCAAAAATAGTTGAAGGATCCTATGCTACAACTATTCAGCTTACTGAGAGAAATATGAGGGATTCTCTAGTTAGGACAGTCATCACACTATTCCCCTAAGCACTATGGCTTTACCTTCTCATCCACAAGAGACTCTAACATCATTCTAAAATCTTCTATACTCTACCCATATCCATTCCAATCCATTGATCCAATCCATTCATACTTCTACATAAACAAATTAACTCACCAAAATGTTGTCATTCTGGGACAGTCATACCATGTCCATAAAACTGTACCAATAGTTGAAATAAAAGGAATGATTCATATGTTTCAAGGTAATAATGGAGTAATTGGGGAAGAAAATCTAAGTTATTTCATCAATACTACACATGAATATGAGACAGACAATGAGGATGCCATGATAAAATTGTTTGTGAATTCCTTAAAAGAAAGTGCCAAAGAATGGTACAAAAATATCCTAGACAGTAGTACTATTTCTTGGGAGGATTTTATGAGTGTTTTTAGATTACAATATGGGGATCCGATTGATATCAAGTTTGCTATACATGAACTTACCACTATCAAAAAGGGCATCTATGAGACAATAGTTGATTTAAACAATACATTCGTCACTACAATGAGAAAGTTACCACAACACGTCAAACATAAGGTGCATTTGATTGAAAGATTGGTCATTGTTTACAAGACAAAGGGCCCACAAATAGTTGAAGGATCCTATGCCACAAATATTCTTACTAAGAGAAATATGAGGGCTTCTAGCAAATATGTTAAGAGATTAGATATGAAAATCTCACCACTAGATAGATTACTAATATTGGAAGTACTATGGACTTGTAGAGGCAATTTAACAGTTCAGGAAACTAAGAAATGAGTTGTCATTATGGTAAGCCACAAGAATTGTCTTGGGAGTATTATTGGAGGTGCTTAACTTTGGAAAGTTACCATGTTAATGTCATTAAAAAAATACAAAAAATTAAGGCCTACGAGATTTTATGATAATGTTATATTTGAAATAGGGTGCTCAAGTTAACAATGAAATAAAAAAATACATGCTTGTAGTCATATGATTAGGAGAGGTTTCTTTGTGTTTTCATTACTTAAGAGCAGCCTATATATGGAGGTAAGGAGTCCTACAATGTTATTCAATTTCCCTAGTTATTTACCTGATTTTATTTATTTAAATATACTCTTTACAACTATTTTTCTATCTATACACCCTCTATTGCTATTGTAATGGCAAAGCATCAGAACCGTCTATTTCTAAACTTTGATTTGGTATGATAAATGTCCCTTTGCATTGAGAAAATTATAGTTGAGAAAATGGTTGTTCAATAATGATTTGTATCTACAAGTTGCAAACAAATCATCCTTCTTCCACCAACAAGTCATTCCATTCAAGAAAGACCATGTCTGACGATATCAACATACAAAAAAATAGGGAGACAATTGCTAGACTATGGTCTAACTTAAAAAGAAAAGGTGATGGAAAATGTTATTTTCCTTGCAAAATTTGTAAGGGCTTAAAGACTCAAAGATATCTAATGAAAACAACAGAGGAACATTGTAGGCAACATGGTCACATTGAAGGGGGAAATGAATTTCATCAATTGGTATGTATTTTAATAATTTATAAAATACATAAGACATGATTTGATGATGACATCATGGTCATGGTTAATATAAGGTCATCATTTTCATATAGGTCAACGTCCCTGAGTTTCATGTTATGGACCATGACAATCTGGAGAATGTGGATTTCCAAATGAGGGAACATGGAGGTGTGAATATAGAAGTAGAAGGTAATGATACCATGGAAGAAGACCACGATGATGAAGAAGATCAAGATGATCATGATGATCAAGATGATGATGATGATGATGATGATGATGTTGATGTAGAGCTTGATGTACCTATACTTGAGAAGGCACACGAGCCCCTATATGAAGGCTCTGAAACAACTCTTCTTGCCATTGTATTTTTGTTGGTGAACTTGAAGGTTATGAATGGATTATCCAATGTAGCAATGACACGTATGTTAAGGTATGTCATCTTTTTTCATTATTTTAGTCATAATTCCCTTAAAATTAACATTGGGCGAATCGTGTAGCAATTAATATTCTTTAAATTAAAAAATTATATTTTTGGTTGTAGGTTGATAGGTGAGTGTTTGTTACCACCATCAAACATTCTACCTCACTCGTACCAAGAATTATCTGCCATTATGAAAGATATTGGAATGGAGTATCAAACAATACATGCATGTTTGAACAATCATATTATTTGTCATAAACAACATGAATTTGCAACAGAATGCCCTATTTGTCATATTAGTAGATATCAATCAGATTGAATAATAAAAAAAGTGCCTCGCAAGGTTCTTCGGCATATTCCCATTATTCCATGTCTGCAACGATTATTCAAGTGCAATAGCTTGGCATAATTTATGGATTACCATGCACGTAATAGAAGTCAAGATGACATTATGCAAATTCCTATAGATGGTTTGAAATTTAAGGAAATAGAGGAAAAATGGCCACACTTTAAAGAAGAACCTCGTAATCTCAATCTTTCATTGGCAGCGGACGGTGTCAATCCATTTGGAGAGATGAGATCTACTTACTCGATGTGGCCTGTTTGTGTTATCAACAATAACATTCCTCCTTGGTTGTCCATAAAGAGGGAGCACATAATGTTGGCACTGATTGTTCCAGGTATTTTTTGATTTAATGGTCATCTAAATTAATTTATTATTAATAATCCATCAAAATGGTTATAATAATTATGTAATGTTTTTGTTCATTCAACTAGGTAAGTACCAAGTTAAAGATATCAATTTATATATTGAGCCCCTTATCGACGAGTTGATGGTGTTATGGAATGGGGTCACTATGTATGACATCTCTAGACCAATAGGACAAAGACAATTTCAATTCCATGCAATGCTTGTATGGACAATACATGATGCCCCTGGGCTAACACATTTTTGTGGTATGTTCTCTTCTTAACACCTCTTTTTTGGTATGTTATAGTGCTAACACAAAGTTAACACATTTAATCCAATTATACATGATCTTGTAGGTCTTCAGAGAAAGGGAAAATTTTCATGTCCAGTTTTTGGTCCAAAGATGAAATCTTGTCATTCAAAAAGTTTAAGAAAGTAGGTGTTCAATGAGAATAGACACTTTCTCCATAGAAATCATAAGTACCGAATTACTGAAAAACATCTTTTCAATGGGAAAGAAGAGACTACATCAAAGCCACAGAGAATGACACCTCTCCTATGGAAGTTGACATATAATAAAATCAATCATCGAGGTAATGTTATTCCATCTGATGGTTTTTGTTTCAAATTTATAGTTTGATATTGTGTTTTGTTTACTGATGATGTAATTGATGCTTGTGAAGGTCATCGAGGCATCAATGACCAACTTCCAAAAGGACTAAAAATTTATCCTACACAATTTACTAGGTTTTCGTACTACGAGCAACTCCCAATCATGCATTTGTTTGATCCTATGTATATTGGAAAGAATGTAACAGAGACATTATGGAAAATCTTGGATGGAAGGTGTGACAAAGACCAAATTGTCAAAAATTGTAGTGACATTGAAGAATCCAACCATGCAATGAAAAATGTCATTTGATCAAATAACAATGGAAACCAGATTGATACAAGTGCCCTTAGTTGGTTATTGTCAGAGCAGCAAAGCAATGCTATAAAAGAAATCATAAAAAAATATGATTTCCCACAAGATTTGCTGTGAACATAAACAATCTCATATCAAAGAAAAGTGAATTTGGGCCAGGGATGAAAACACACGATTGACATACATTTATTAAGGTAATTCATGTTATTTTGTATTCACTATATATTTTTATACTGCATGTAGTTTTCATTGCATTCTTTTATAAAATATTGACAAGATCATTTTACAAATATTGCAGTACGTTCTAACTCTATCTCTCCCACACCACTTTGCCAATAGTGTCAAACAAGTTATATATGATCTTGGAAAATACATGAGGTGGTTGTCATCTAAAGAAATCAATAAAGAAGATATAAAATATTGGAAGAGAAAAATTCCTCTTCTTATGTGTGAAATGCAAAAGTGTCTACCTTCAACTTTTTTCAATGCACAAGAACACTACCTCATACATCAAGTTGAGTAGATTGAATTGTGTGGACTTGTACCAACTAGGTCAATATGCATGGTTGAGAGGCACTTGAAATTTTTGAGAGGCTTGGTTCGATAGATAGAACATCCTGAGGGTTCTATGGTGGAGGGATATATGGTATACCAAACCATGGTGTACATTAGTGAATATCTTCCTAAGTTTGCAGCAAAGATCCATGTAGATCGTATTTGGGATCCCAACTCTATTAACAAATTTGAAGGGGAGTACTTGATGGGAAAAGGTAGATTGAGGAAAGTGAGAGGTAAATCTAAGATGTTATTGTAGTTAATTAATTCTTATAAATCTTCAATAGAAGTTATTTATAATTGGTATTTTTTTTTTGATACAGTTGGTTGAGAGTGGGATGCAATACATTTGTATATTACAAACAATCTTGATTGGATGATGGTATGGATTGAACGATATCAAAAAAATAGTTGCTCATTAACATGGGAAGGTGTTGCTTCATTGGTTAGAGAAGCTCATTTTAATGGAGATTCCAATGTTACGCCAATGGTAATTGATCTAGCACATGGTTTAAGAGGTGGAGAGGTACATACAAATTTATTTTTGATCATGAATCGTATGTTTCATATCAACTCATGATGCAAATAATTTACACATGCTTGAAAAATTGTAGGTCAAGCACCACAAAGCTATGTACTATCATGGCCACAAATTTCGCATAAAAAAGTTGGATGACAGAGAAAATTTGTGATTCTGGGATAACTGCAATTTTTGAGGTAACCAATATATCATCTAGAAATGACATACATCCTCAACAATCTCAAAATCAATACTATGGTATCTTGGATGATATAATTGAGTGTGACTTTAACTCCTTCAAAGTAGTTCTATTCTTCATCAAATGATACAGGCTACAACTGAATCAAAATGATCCAGATAGAACTGTTATTCAACATGATAATGGATTTACAATGATTAATACAAAGTCATTTGAGCCAGTTGGAGATGAGCCCTATGTTCTTCCAAGCCAATGTGAGCAAGTGTTTTACTCAGAGGTTCCACATAAACAGGGTTGGTCATTTGTTGTTAGACATGATCCAAGAGGAAGATCGATAAAGTATAATGTTATGGAAGAAGAAGATATTGAAGATGATGAAGAAACAGATGATGAAGATCAAGATGATGGTGATGATGATGATGATGCTGATGGTGATGGTGATCATGGCGACGATGATGATGGTGATGGTGATGATGGTGATGATGATGGTGATGATGATGGTGATGATGGTGATGATGATGATGATGATGATGATGATGATGATGATCAATGACATAATTGAAATGATAAATGAAATGATTGACATGATTTATTGCTTTCAATTGTAATGATTACATATTTATTGTGTTCAATTCTAATGATTACAACATATGTGATTTATAATTACCAATATTTTTCTTA
This sequence comes from Chamaecyparis obtusa, assembly GCA_027943335.1. Taxonomy (NCBI): domain Eukaryota; kingdom Viridiplantae; phylum Streptophyta; class Pinopsida; order Cupressales; family Cupressaceae; genus Chamaecyparis; species Chamaecyparis obtusa. The sequence goes on from BSBK01001534.1 coordinate 1,298,868, forward strand.
CGATGCTCAATTAATTGCTGCTGATACATGTATATATTGTGTTTGATTATCACCCTTTTTGCAAATAGACAATTGACTACAGACATCGTCACCCCTTTTGTTGACGATCTTGCATTCCATATATAAGGTAAATTTGTTCATGTTTACGATGTTGCATATTGTTCATGTTGTCTTCTAAGTTATTTGTAGCATACGTATCATGTAATTTTTAGCTAACTTAAGATAAATGATTAACATATGCAGAAAATTTAACCCCTTTGGCGTGGATCGTGCACAGTGACATGGATCAGCAGGTATAAGTCAATAAATAGACATAATTTTCTTATATTCTTCTTGTTTATCACTGAGCACGTATGTTATAAATAGACATATTAAATAATCATATAATGTATATATATAATCACTTTCAACTTAGTACATTTTATATCTCTCATGTATAGACAAAGAAGAACTGTACGTATGGGTCACGACTTGATTATTCTATATATATTATTTAAATATTATCAAAATTCTATTTCAAGCGGGGATGTGATAATATCTCATTTGATGGATTGTAGGACCCACCAAATAGGTACTTGTCAGATCTATCTACATCGAATGAGGGAAATGAGGGAATGCTAGATGAAAGTTCTACATGTAGTATGGATAAAATAGGGAGATCAACTAGAGGTCAAAAGATTAGAAAAAAATTTGATAAAAACATGCAATTTTTCCTTTCTAATGGGGGGTCATGTTCTTATGATGATGAGACCAAAGGTGACATCAAGGTGCCCTTTCGGTACACACACATTGAGAAAGAATGGGTACCCAATTAGCTACCTCCAATTAACACTAATTTTTGTGTTAATGAGAGGATATATCTCATTGCTCCATCCTCATTACATGGTTTGGGCCTATTTTCCATGGATGGGATAAAGGTATGTTACAACAAAGTTGTTGAATTGTTCAAGTATGTCGGTCCATGTTACAATTACAATGATTGGATGTGGATTGTTCGATATAAAAAAAATATTCGTAGGTATGCACTGTCAGCTAATTATATACAATGGAAAGAAAATGATCAAAGTAAAAGATTTGCAATGTACATTGATGGGAGACCAAAAGCAACAGGTAATATTGAAGGTTTTATAAATAGTACACGACCTTCCTCAACTAATAAGCAACCCAATTGCATATTTGAGGTGCGTGAGGGGAATCAAGTTTTTGTATGTGCAATAAAATTAATAAGTGCAGGGGAAGAATTGCTAATAGATTACCATTTAAATCGCATAGATAAAAACAAAGTTATTATCATGAGGGTGGTAAGTACTATATACCATTTTATTAATAACTTTTTTTTTGCTAAGTCTATTGCTTTTAGTTCACTGAAGTTTTTTTATTTAATCTTTGTCACAGGACAATATGGATCCCGCACATGATAGGCCACGAGGATGCTCCTCCCACCCATTCTTCAGCAAGGGTAAACCTTATTAAAATTATACAAATTAGATAGTTGAAAAATGTTATATTATTACATTATTTTATTTACAGTTTTAGAGTTTTTATGATAGTTTTATTGATATTCCTATCACAATTTGATGTTCAGGATAGGGGAAAAGCACCTGCAGTAAGTACAGAGGCAATAGCTACCCTTTCTGATGATGATATTGTGGAAACACCTAATGTAACAATTATGTTGAAGAAAAAAAAATCAATTTAGAAATAATGAGAATTTTGAATGAAGCAAATATTCCAACTGAGGAGATGATGAAGAGGCTATCTAAATTGAGAGTGCAAGAACGTTGTTATGAAGTAAGCAGTAATGAATCTTTAGTTATAACAAAAGTTCAATAAAGGTTTATATTTTATACTCTTTTATGTTGTGAAGTAAAATATGTAATATGTGTTCTTGTTACAGGAATTTTTGGCAACTGATCCAGAACTTGGTCAAGGACAATGCGGTGAGGCCGATACTAGCAGAGCTCCGGCCACCTTAGGTAAAATAATCTTTTAGTTGACAAGTTACAAGGAATTTTTTCTTTGGAACATTCAAAAACTTCTTAAGTTAACTCCTACTTTTATTATTTCAAAATGTCTTTGCTAACAATGTATTGTTCAAGTCATCAAGTGCAGGAGACTCCTCCTAGGAGGTCAACGGACATCCATTTGAGATTGCCAAGTGCAATGTCAGAAGCAAGGGGCATGAAAACATCGACGCCTTCATGATCTATGCCACCTAGTAAATCCTTGTTTTGCTATATTTGGTTTTGTGTTAATTATGATTTGATAATTTGTACTTTAATCTTGGGTGCATCACATAGTGGATTATTTTTTTGGAGTAGGAGATACAATGGCGGCACCATCTGGTACACCAGATACAGATCAGAGTACATGTATTGGTGATAATTCACCATCATTTTTTGGACCCATGTTTCTAGCACGAGAGTTATGCAGACATCATTGTTGATTGACAATAATGAATCGGTGCCTTTAAAATGTCCTAAGCTTCCAGGTACTTTAAATAATTATTTTTTATATTGTAATATGCATTTACCTATTCATAACAAGTTTTGGATTGATTATCCCATGACATTTTTTGCAGGAAACGATAAATTTTATAAGAAGCTTTATGACCTCGCACTACATATATTCGGGCCCACCATATGTACAAGGTGGAACATCATAAGTGAACTAACTTTATCCCACTATTTTTTTTTCATATCATTAATTGGTACAATATTTTTCCTTTCATTCGGGTCTTTTCTTTTACTAGCTATATCTAACAATTTTGTGTTTTTTCTTAAAAGGTGGAACTTCCAAGAAAAGAAATTAAAAGATCAACTCGTTAAAGATTTAGAGCATGAGTTTGAGAATAATATTTTTGACAAGAAGAAAATTTTAGAAAGAGCTTGCAAACATCTTAAGACTGTGAGGGACTCATATAGAAAGAGTCTTGTCCAAAACCCAAAGTATGAGTGTCCTCCCTTTATTTCAATGAGGGATTGGAATGAGTTCATTTTGGATGCAAAGGAGAAAGGGGATGCTCAAAGAGGAATTACACTAGCAAATGCGAGAAGGTATGCAATAGTATTAACTACTAGTACAATGTAATAATGCACTAATTAGTGATCTTTATATCTATATCATCTAACATATTTCACACTTTTCATAGGTTGCAGGACACATCAATGGCAACAAAGGCCAAGCTGCAAAAGATTGGGTAGCACAGACTTGGCTCTGGTGGATATTCAAAAATTAAAGCACGAATTGTAAGTAGCAGTAAATGAATTACAAAGAAAAATTATTTATAAAATGCAAATAATTTTGTTTAATCAAAAAATGCAGGGCTCTGATTTTAATTTAGAGGCCATGGAAGAACACAAAAAAATTGCCTTCAAGGAAGGCTATCAAGCCATTGTTGAACGCCTACAGCAAGCTTCCACTGGCCCAACCAAAGAGTCTCCTGCATCATGTGCACAAGTAAATATGCCAAAAAATATATTAGAAATTGAATACTTGAGCAACAATCTATTTGATAATAATGTGCATGACATTGCAATGCAGCCTCTTAATTGTGACACAGATCATACGCGACATCATGAAGCCCCTGATGTGCATCGTACTATCCATGGAGGTGCTCATTTTCTATTTAAAGCTAATTATGTAATTATTAATATAATTTAACATCTTAAATTGAACTTGGTGTAACCTTTTTGTGTATATTTTAGAGGATACAGAATTATGTCATGTTGAACGAGTGCTGGAGGATGTTCAGACTGATCACCATGTAGATCATGTGGCACATTCAGGTAAATCAAATCTATGTTTTGTTCTTTTAAATTAATTTTTTGATTTATAGTTCTTTTACTTAAATAAATAATTGTAATTCACTAATATAAAATGGTGTGAATTTAACTCATGAAGTAGTTGTTATTGCAGCGGACCCCCCTTTGGCGCAGCGGCCTCCTGTTCCTGAACAAATGAGGAGGAGACACATGTTGGAATTAGAATCAGTAGAGGAGGGGAATGAGGAGGACATTGATCTTCCTCTTAGAAATTACATGATTAAAAAAAATAGCAAGAAACCCAAAAAGAAATGATTGTAATTAACATTTTTTGCTAATGAAAGAATGTTGTCTTAATGGATGTAATTTTGTACTAGTAATGTTGATGAATGACATGTTGATGAATTCTTCATGAATGTTGTGTGTTAATGAATTTTATGTGTTAATGAATTATTCATGAATGTTGTGTGTTAATGAATTTTATGTGTTAATGAATTATTCATGAATGTTGTGTGTTAATGAATTTTGTGTTAATGAATTATTCATGAATGTTGTGTGTTAATGAATTTTATGTGTTAATGAATGTTATCATGTGATTATAATGATTGAATGTTATATTTTAAAAAATGGATGAATGAATGAATGTTATTAAATGTTAATGGAGAATTTAGAGTGATGTTAGGGGGGGGGGGGGGGGGGGGAGGGGCCAAATGAGCTTCCACCTTCACGTGGTTGGCCTTGTTTAGTAGAGAATATTAAACTATTCTCGAAACCAAGTGAAGCTCAAACTTTAAAGACAAGCTGACAACCAATTAGCAAGTCGAAATGAAGTTCTTCATTACAGGTACCTTTTTAGTTTTTAAAGCACAATGTCATGTTTTAATATTGTGTAGTTTTTTTCTTAAGTCAAAGTATTCTTTTACTATAAGAACATAACTTATGACCATTTTAGTAACTATTCTAACATTGCTTTATGACAAATCCTATTTTGGAAAAGATGGTGATAAGTGGTGCTGTCTATTCCTTGGGAGATTGGATTGCACAGGTCTGTATCTCAAATTCATTTGCATGTGGTAGAAATGCATACTTACAACCATTTCATTCTACATTTAAAAACATTGATGACACTCTAGACACAAAATAATGCTCATGCTATTGACTTGACGGTGCTACGAAGGCAAACCAATTTTTGAATTTGATCGAACCCGGATGTTCAGATCTAGTCTCCTTGGATTTAGTCTTCATGGTTCTTTGTCTCATTATTACTATCATCCTAGTGAGGTAACACCTTTGCCTTCTTTCTTAGTCTCTTATAGTTCATACTTGCTTAATTTGAATAATTTTTGAGTTCCTTGCAAAAAGGGTATGACAAACAAATATGGTTATACAGGCTCTATTTCCTTTACTTGAACTTGATGTTATGATTTATCATTTGACATTTTAATATTTTGATGTTGAACTTGATGTTATGATTTATCTATTCAAGCCATATACACTTTTGGAAGCATCTTGCTTAGATTTGAGTCAAGATAGATAATTTTTGTTCACCTATTGAAGTGACTAGGGTTACTCTAATTATTTGATTTGAAGCTAAAGGTAGCGTATATGCTTCCTATCAATTTTGAAGAAGTGGCAACTGGTATTCTGAAGATTATGAATAATTTGGCTCACTTGAATCTTACTGTTGTACAAAGTATGCTGGTGAGTTGTGTACTATTTTGAGTAACTAATCAACTAAAATATTCAATGTTTCTTTACTCTTCTAAAGACATTTATTTATCATCTTGTAGAAATTATCTTCTTTATTGTTTGGATTTGATTATTTCATCACTGTTTAACATATTTTAATAGCTATCATCAATTAAATATTATTAGGCTTCCATGTATACTAGTCAATTAAAGGATTCAATATGCATGATTTGAAATAGTTTTTTTTTTAATTATAGTGTAAAGAAACATTCTGATGTAGAGGTGGTGTGTGGTATCCATCTTCATCCATTCCACTTTGCAATAACTTCTTTACCTCAATGTCCCTCCATGACTTGTCTCCCAAGTGTACCTAGTTCCTCCTAGACACCATATCTTCACCCAAAGCCCCAAGCTTTGTTCTAACTTCATGAAACATCTCCATATATCCTATCTACCATGTTTCATCAACCCATTAAGTCTAGATCACTCATCTTCTATCCAACACACATAATCAGTCCTTGAAGCTAGTAGCCCTCACTAGTCATTAATTTGACTTTTCCTCCAACTTTCCCCAAACAACTAAGGAAACTAATACATGATTTTGATACCCTTTTGGGATCTTTAAATCCTCTAAAAATTTTAGCCTATGCTCCTTTGGACCATACCCAAGATCCAATACCCCTAGCCTATCCTCACTAGGCCTAATTCTCCACTTTTACAAAGCAACCCCTAACTCCACTTGCTCCCATGAGTCCAAATACTAAAAAATTATTTCTAGAGGTTGAGAAATAATGGATTCCAAACTTACAAGGTTCTAACCTTCACCCAACTCATTTGCCACCAAGCCCTTGGTTCCAGGGTCACTAATCTAGGGCCTGTTCAACATGACCTCTAAACTCACTCCCAAATTAAAAAAATAGCACAAACACTTCATAAATGATCCCCCCATACACATTCCATCACCAAATCTCCACTTACATGGATCAAATCACTTTCATAATGACTGGTGTCTGAATCCGGGCTTAGTCTCCATCAGCAAACAACCAACTTTTGTGGTTCTTCCAACAAATCTGCACTCCACTGCATACAATTTAGTTAGCATAGCTTAGTTAATTTAGTTTCTTTATTCTGCATTGCATTTTCCATAAGTCTTAAATTATATTTATCTATTAGTGTCATTGATTGCCTTAGCTCACCAAAGTGCTAGTAGAAGTGAGGTGGTGTTGGGCCGATTCATCTTTGAGATTTCAATCTTGAGGGTGCTAATTTCTCTTCTCCACAAGCACAAAAGATAAGACACTACCTCAATGAACAAGCAACAGATAAGACCTGCAAATTTAAACCTTATCAACTCACAACAACCGGATTATGAATTAGAAAAAATTGCTTTTAAAGTTGAAATACTCTTAAAGTTGGCATTGCAACAAGCACTCACCCAACAATGACAAGTCATGGCTTCAATACTCAAATAACTCACCCTTCCAAAGCTATTGTTCAAGGATAGTTCAATATGGTTGACCTGTTGAAATGCTTACTATAACTATCATGGATTGATGAACAAGTTATCACCAATGAACCAAAGTTTGATTAACCTATAAAACTAATTTGGCAACTTGTTATAGACATTGCAATGCTAATTGTAATGTATATAAAATAACCTGATTGAATGAGCTGATTTCATTTGGAATGATATTGATGTCTCTTTAATATACTACAAAAGGATGTGAATATGAAAGACTGCAACTCTTCACTAATCCTTAGTAAATCAAACCACTTAGCAATTAATTATTTAACTCTTGGAAATCATGATTCACACCTTTTATGTTAATTGGTGCTTAATGCATTGTTTCATCATCTTATCTTTTGCGCACGATAAACTCAATAACTTCTCCTTTGATCGGCGATTATGGAGATTATAAGAGTGATCAAAATGCATCAAAAACATAGTAGATCATAAGAGTGATCAAAATGCATCAAAAACATAGTAGAAAATATAACATATAAAATTTGTCGAAAGGGTAGATATGGTGAAGAGTAGAAGTGGATGTGTCATGTAGCAATTTAAGCAATGAACTCAAGGAAAATTTGGATTTATAACTATCCAAGATGAGTCTCGATCACTATGATGAAATCTTAGGGCAGTAATATACATTGATCTAATAGTGAAAAGTACAACAATGACATGAAAGGTGTGGATAAAGCCATGAATAAAGACTACAAAGTGGTCATACCAATGATGTCAAATTGTGCATAGAATGGTGCTATCAATTGAGCATCATATGATAGTCCAAGATAGTGAAAGATCTAAAGGACACCAGGGATAATGCATTTAGTTCAAAAAATATTTGGAGGTAGTTATCATGAGCATTAAAGAAGTAGGAATATAGACTATAAGATTAAAACACTTGCTTCTAAAGACATAATTAGTGGTTTTACACAAATACAGTAATTAAGGTAAATGTCAAAGTAACAATTATGAAGATTAAGACATGTCATAAGCGCATGGGTATGAGGACTAATAAATCAAAGCATTGATGCTACAATCAAATGCATGGGAGTTAGTCTCACAAACCACAGTAGCAAAATTGATTTTCATTTCTAAAAGACAACATGACAGATATGAAGAAGACTAGTGGTTCTTAATTCTAAAAAGTGGTAATATAGATATGTGTTGACAGTCTTAGTAATGAGATACATAGTCACCAAAGTGAAAGGGTATACTGTGAAGACAATGGTAATTAGTACATATAAAAGCAGTCAATGGAAGTGATGGATCTCTAATTTTTTGGGTTGGTAGTAGCATGGCATCTCACTAAAGTATAATGAGGTAAAAGAAGATACAATAAAAGATATAGTCATGGTTGTGATATATAGTAAACAAACATGAGCATATTTATATCCTCCATGATCAAAGAACAATAAATACAAATATTTTTGTCAACATTTAGATCTTTAGAAATATTTTGAACACTGGACTAGGCCAAACTCTTGGACAGTTATGTGATTGAATGAAAAATGCATCACATTCATATGAATTAAGATCATCCCAAGAAAGAACAATGAAGAAGTGACAAAATTATACCTCTTCTTGGTGGCCTAATATTTACAAGCATTTTAACTTTTTCAAGCTCAATGGTTATCTCTACTACCAACTCATCATATGCCAAGCAACATCTTTCTCACCCTTGGCATTTACCAAAAGGTGGTCACATTCTACATGCATACTTCCCCAGGTCATTAGGCATTGACTTAAGGGCATATAGTGACCCTCATAAAATTTATGCTATCAACCAGTAGGCCTTGACCAATGGAGATCAATCAAATTTTAGATAAGGAAAAGAAGCATTGGAATAGATCAACATAGGATGTACATAGGCCTGGTTTAATGTTAATGCACTTTTAAATGACACACAAATGATCCTAGGTTGAAAGTTCATAGTCTTGATTCTTGAATTAACAGTTTTGTGGGATTCTATGAGTGAGAAATGCTTTATCACTTCTCGGGGTGGTCCCCAAATGGTGTGATGTTCACCTTTTTATGTTGATCATTAAGTAAAATGAACTAGATTGATCTTCTTCCTTATTTTTATTATTTATCAATTTCAAATTTCCTATGGCCTATATTTCAAATAGATGCATACCAACTCTTTTAATTAGGTGTTTTGCATGTGATATGTGCCTTTCAAGACACATAGAAAAAAAAAGAGAAGATAATAAATGAGAAACAATCAAAATGAAGGCCACAACAATCATCTGCTTGTTATCTCATAACTATTTTGTATTCATGGTTTAGTTGTTTTGATTCAAGTCTTGAACCCATGAACAAAAGAGTAGCACTTATATTTAAGACAGTTGATCACTTGGTTTTCTAATGTACCGTTCATGTATCAAAGTGGTGTTGTCAATGGTACCATGCTTACTCTTTCAGTCTTATCAACAATGGCATACAATCTTTTCTCTTGATATCAAATGATCTGTCTTGCTGTTTATTGTGAAGTCTTATAAATAACATGACTTTCATAGATATGATATTAGTTCAACTTTCATTTCCTTGATTCTATTCTTATTCATATTTTTTTCCAATTACTTACATGGTTCATAAAACATCCTTTAATATTGACTAGCTATTTGTAACTATTTAATGCTATGTACAATTGATACTTCTACTTCCTAACTAACTTGAAAGTGTCCCAAGTCTACCTCACCTGGTCCAAAACATATGTTTTATGCTTGTTTTGTTTCATGGATATGATGGAGACATCACAGTTTAGAAAACTAAACTAAGACCTGAATGCAAACTTTTTGATGCTAATAGGTAAGTCCCAAAATATTAATCAAATTTTGTTTCACTAGATTATATTACAGCTACAACAAAATAGATGCAATCAGGAATACTTCATATTTTTAGACCAGTACTAGTCATTCATTAAAACCATCTAATAATCTAGATAAATAAACAACTATTGTTTGAACTTAAGTTTGTAAATATATGGTTCAAACAAACCTCATCAAATATCAATATCAACAAATTTTAAATGGCTTTGAGAAGCAAGAAACCATGCTAACATTCATGTTGCATTTGACATTGCAATGCTAATTATAGATAACCAATATATTCAACTAAAAGTAGGAATATATTGAAAATGGTGTACCACATTTTTTTTTTAAACAAAAGTTTGAATTGGTCGCAATTTTGACCTTTACACAGCACTATTTTCGACTAGAATAATATACATTCAATGGTGGATTGGTCACAATTTTGACCTTTACACAATACTATTTTCGACAAGAATGCTATACATTCGATGGTCTTTTCAACAAATGAGGGTGGATAATTCGAGGGCATAAAGGTTGATATTTTGACCTTCACACCAATTGACTTCGACGAGGTGATGGTGTTATTCTTCCAATTCGAAGAGATTGTTTTAGTGGATAATTCGACGACTTGTCTGGTCAAAATTGCAACTATTATTCACCATGTAGAAAATTTGATGAAAAAAGATCGATGACAATTTTAGTCATCTATTCGACCAATTGTTGTAGAAAATTTGACCAATTCTCGTCGAAATTTAGGGTAAAATTTACTAGTGATCACTTTGTCATCATGTCCCTAAAAACACTCTAATGTGTATATTCTCCAATGTTTTTCACAAGTATATCACAAGAAAAAAATTCCAAACAGCCTACCTAAAGTCAATTTTGGGTTGTAAACATGGCTCTACAAGGTGGCCTTGCTATTTTATCCAGGTTTTAATATATATTCCATTCAAATAGACTTCAATCTCTCATCCTCCAAGGAGACTTCCCACATGCACCAAAGTACAATTTTGCGCAATCCGTGAGGACTACTAGAGGAAGGTTGAAAAATTAAAATCCATTTTTCATGCACCCCATTAAGGATACATGTGTTTCATTTTAGAGTGGGTCGGATTCCCATGGAAAAAGTGAGTGTATCCCACTTTGGGCTGTCCCTCTCACTGGCCTTGTTAAGGCAAACTTGGGAGGCGAGCCCACTATTGCTCTAGCATATATATGAAAAACAAGAAATGAACTTAGGCCGACAAGTTTGGGGGTTTGATTCACTCAAAGAGTGAATAACATATCCCTATTGTCTTTCTTTGTTCCACACACTTAGACACACATTTGTTCTTTCCCAATCTCTTGACAAGGAGATTGTTACAATTGAAGTGTGAAATTCATTTCCTATTTTATCCCAAGCTTATATCAAAAGGAATGCTACAATTTAATCAAATGCAAGCTTGAATAGTAGAATACCTTTCCTTGTAGCTAGCCTAAGCTAGGGGCATTTTTGAAAGGTTTCATCATTGTGTTTTTTTTTAACTCACCTTGGCAAGATCCTCCACCAAATGTGCTTGTCCACTAGCAAGTTAGTCAACAATAACAAACACTATGAGGGGAAACCAAAATTGAACTTGATAAAGAAAAGATTTATGTAATGAATTTTAAGTACTTTAATTGCAAATTTTCAAACAAAAATTTGAACTAAGGACTAAAGATCCAATTAAGAGAGACAAATTTCTGTTTATAAGCTTCAATTACAGCAAGGTATTTTTGATATACCTGATTATCCTCCTCTTGTGTTAACTCAAGAACAACCTTGATATGTGCTTGGTTCTCTTTCTTAATTTTCTTTTCTAGTGCCTTTCCCTCTTGGTTGAATCTGCTTTCAGGTTTCTGCACCTTCGAATGTCTATTCATTTACTGTTAAATCACATAAACAAAATGTTAGATGAGTGATTTAACCAATTAAATAGTAAATATAGACAACAGATAATATGTGACATCCTCCAGCTAATAGGCGGAAACAAAATGCTCGCAGGCATAATTTTACAGATACCGAGTGACACTCTACAATGCCACAAGCGATACTAAAAATCACAAAAGTGTGTACAATTTATTCCTAAGCGTGAACAAAACTTTAAATTGCAGAAAATGATTATTGCAAAGCGACACCTTAACTAACAGTAAGTGAAAACTGAAATATCCAAAGCGTGACAGTAATTTGAAAATTGTGAAGCAAAGCCTGGACTTAAGCGACAACAAATTTCAACTAAGTGATATTTCAAGAATCATAGGCATAACTATTAATTAAAAGTGCGAAGCAAAGCTTTAAGATATGTGATAATAAAAGCAAGCAAGGCGATACTCCCTGAGTCACAGATGTGACTTGAAGAAACAAAGGTTGAATACTTTACGATTGCAGGTGTGAATCTCCAGCTAATCCACATGAGTATAGAGATTGTAGGCGGCAATAAAATGACTACAGGCATGAACAAATCTCCTGTAAGCATGACTTCACCAATTTCCTGCAAGATAAACATAGAAAATAGAGAATACAAATATGCAAATGAAGATCTAAATGATGAAATGAGGCCTAGAGCCCCACGGTGGGCACCATTTGTGTTGTGATGAATATCACCTTCATGAAATTAAGATCTAATAGCATCAATTTAAAGAAAATACAATGCAAATCTAATTTAAAATGAAACTATAATCTAGAACATCTCATGGTTCTCTAGAAAGAAGTGGTAAATGAAGCTCTTACCTTAGATCCTCACTAGTGACACCTCTAAAATGAGAATTTATGCTTCTACTATGCTCATTCGATGCTTAATCTAGCTCAACTTGAAAAACTACAATGATAATTTCTCTAAAGGCTCTTAATTTGCTCTTAGAATGCACTCAATTGCCGATAATAACAATGCTTTGCAAATGAAGTTCTAAGATGGAAATGCTCTCCAAAATGCCTCATATTTATAGTAAATTTCCAAGGGTAGGGGGTGGAGTGAAGTAATCATGGTTATCCCTTGGTTGAGTCAAATACTTTGCTTTGTTCATAAATGGGGGGACAAATGAGGGGACAAGCCTTTAAATGGTTTCAAAGCTTTGGACAATTTAAATGTTTAAGTGATTTATGTCTTTTTCTCCTCAATTTTCATTAGTTCATCACTTTGTTGAAAGAAATTAGGATTTATTGAATTCAATTAATTAATTAAATTTAGCCATGTAAGGGTAATGGGTTCATTTTAATTTTTGATTAAAACAACTATACAATTAATTGATTAAAATCAATTATATATTGTTTTTTATCCCTTTAAGCTTTTGATTTAATTATTTAACATCCTTATTTAATTTCTCCTTTATTTTAATTGATTTTGTCCAACTTTATTTAATTATGTCCATTTTTACTTGATTTGATCCATTTTGACGATTTAGTGCATTTTATTGATTTTTGCAATTTAAAAGCACTTGTCCAATTTTGTGTGTCTACAGGTTCAATCCATTCTAGTTTTGTGCTTTTGATTAGTTTTTTGTGTTCTTGAAAGCCTAAGTTGGGATTTTGGGTCTAAAAGCTTAAAAAGCTTAGTAAAACTTGTATTTGATCCTAAAATAGCCTCTATGGTGTTTTTACATCATTTGAGATAGGTTAAAGGTCATAAAACCATCCTAGAAGCAATTTTGTAAAAGTTATAAAAAATGTTGCATGACAACATTTGCAAATTTTCAAAGTTGCATGACAATATTGTTAAGGAATGATTCCATTTGATGGTGGAGGCATGGTAGTTATGGTAACTGCCTAAAATCATGGGAAAAGCATATTTCTCCATGAAGAAGCCTATTTCCCAAGGTTAGGCATTGTGGAGAAGTAATTGAATTTGTCTGAAGTTGCTCTGTAATATTGAGTTTGTGTGCACTATGTTTATTTTGTTTACTTGAGCTCTTTCATGTGTTGAATCACTCAAACTTGAGTTGGATTCTTGTAGTTAACCTAGTTAGTGTACATCTTACTTTGATCAGAAGTTTCTTAGTGTTCATTTGTATAGCTTTGTAAAATCTTTTGTTAGGTTATAATTTACTGATTTTGTTGTGATAATTTTGAGGAAAATGGCTCCCACATAGATCTCTACAGTGCATTTCATCATGGCCATGGGGAATACGGTAGGGGAGCCCTTGTATAGTGTAAATAATGAAGGAGGATCTTTGTGAATAAGTTTAGCTATTTTAAATGATAAGCCCTAGGTGAGTCTAGGGTACTTGGTTAGGTGGCTGTTAGTGATCTAATGGTGTATGAATGCAAGGGCATGATTTTCAAAGTGGACCCAAGAGTTTTTTTGTGATCATTGAGGTCATACATTGGCCTCATAAGAAGATTAGGCCTTTCCCAATCCATTTGAGTATATTTTCAAGCATAAGTCATTGGATTGGTCCTGAATAGCCCAGTTAGCCCTATTTGCCCTTGATTCTAGGAATCCACTGTATAGAGACCTTGGAAACTCAAGAACTACAAAATATTTCATGTCTTGGAAAAGGGTACTCGAATATAATATTTTTTTGGGGGGGTTGTTTGGAAATGTTTTGAAAGAAGTGGGAAAAACTAGTTAGATAGGGCTAGTAGGACAACTAGGTCTAAAAACCAAGATTCCTAGAGATTTAGGAGATCATTTATGAAAGTAATGATACCCTCACATAATGGGATCATATGAAATCCAAGAAGAAGACTAGAATGAACTATATCCCCTTTAAACACTTGACAAATGGTGGAGTTAAAAAGACACTTGGAGACATCCAAGAAAGAGAAAAGAAATGGTGAAAGACATGTTGGTAGACACCCCTAGTGAAGCCCAATGGTTAGTAACTCTTAGTAAAGTGTAGAAGAAGTCCTAAACTAGCTAATTAAGGACTTGGAAGATCCTAGAAGAAAGCATAGGGTCTTGAGAAGTACTAGGCTCATTTAGTGTCCTAGTGAGATTGTGCATGCACACTAGGGTGTGCTCTATCACCGTGGCTTTGAGAAATCAAGTACAATATATAATAATCAATGGAAGAAAATAATGATTCCCTATCCTGATAGTCAATCATGTGATAAATTGAAAACACATAGTAGTTAATCATTGATGCCCTAGGTCATCACAACACACAAGTAGATAATAAAAATGCAAGGATCCAACAATAATGCCCTGGTGTTAAACATGGGTCCCCAAAGATCTAAACAAGTAAAATACAATAGTGAGCATTATAATGTTGTGTCAATAACCAAATCAAAGATATATACAAAAGGAAGAAATAGTCACAAGCCCACAGCCTTGAGCAAGTAAATAATCATCAATAGAAGTAAAGCATGATGTTTTGAGCTCACATGAAGAAAATAGAATGATCAAAGATCCAGATAAACACCTAACTCTTCTTGCCTAGCTTGAATTCACGTGTGCAACTCAGATTTGGGGAAAATTAGAAATGAGCCTTTCTTTTTTTGTGCATCAAGGTAGGATTCTATGCATCATAGTGGACATGAAAGTAGCCAAGTCTATGCACATTGTCTTGGAAGAACATATGAAGCATAGACTTGGCTACTTTCATGTCTTGTTCTTAGTGAGTACCAATCGTTATGATGAACTAAAAGTAATGCTTACTGAGTATCATAATGTATACTCACTAAGGATTGGAATATTTTTACATTAAAAATGAGCCGATAGTGAGTCATGCAATGAATTGAAAACAAGTAATAGTTAATCATTGATGCCCTAGGTCATCACAATAGAAAGATAATAAAAATGCAAGGATCCATCAATAATGCCCTAGTGTTAAACATGGATCCTCAAAGATCCAAACAAGTAAAATAAAATAGTGAGCATTATAATTTTGTGTCAATAACCAAATCAAATCAAGCAATGATATATATAGAAAGAAGAAACAGTCACAAGCCCACGACCTTGAGCAATCAAGTACAATATATAATCATAAATGGAAGAAAATAATGATGCCCTAGCTCAATAGTGAATCATGTGATGAATTGAAAACAAGTAATACTTAATCATTGATTCCCTAGGTGGAGGTAATGATAATGATGCTTTGAGCTCACATAAAGCAAATGGAATGATCAAAGAGACAAATAAACACCTACATCTACACAAAGAAAGTAGTGAAAAATAAAACATTTGGGCTCACACAGGCCGTGAGCATAGCCAACTCCTAGAAAGATAAGGTTGAATACATACATACATGAGTAAAGGAGCATAAACAATAGGGTACTAGACATTTCCTTAAGAGATGATGGAAGGATGACTAGGGTGTGAATCTAGTGTGCTCCTAGTTGATCTAGAACCTCCAAGAAGGAAAGAAATGGGGTTAGATCCAAGGGATCTAAGAAAGGCATGATATCATATTACATATCCTCATCTACAATCATGCATGTGCATAATCAAGCCATATTGTAGATGCATCATCTGAACAATGAAACAACAACATCAAATGTTGGTGTTTCATTTGATTTTTCTATGGCATCATTTCCAAATGAGGCATCCTCAACAATAACTCAGATTATTTCATAAGGTCATGGTGTTCCAATACAAGGTAATTGTAGTCATAATAAAAAATGCATTTTTATTATCTGCTTGATGTGATGACCTAGGGCATCAATGATTAACTATTACTTATTTTTAATTCATTGTATGATTGACTATCAGGCTAGGGCATCATTATTTTCTTCCATTGATGATTATATACTATACTTAATTTCTCAAGTCCGTGGGCCTGTGACTATTTCTTCCTTCTATATATATCATTTCTTTATTTGATTTGGTTATTAACACAACATTATAATGCTCACTATTGTTTTTTACTTGTTTGGATCTTTGAGGACCCCTGTTTACCACTAGGGCATTATTGTTGGATCTCATGAAGCTAGGGAATTATGGATTTACTAATTGCATGATCATTTGATGGCATGCTTACTATTTGGGGGACAATTAGATAGTTAGTTAATGGTTGCAGTCAGTCTTTAGTTGCTTAGAAGTCTTTATTAGTGTTGATCCATGTGAGTGGAGGGGGGATGTGGAGTTGGTGTGTGTATAGAACCATTTTCAAATGGTATTCATTCAATAAACAAAAACATTTTCTACAAATTGTGAATCTGCCCACAAGGTACATTTAGCCCATGCAGTGCCTTCAAATGTGTTTTGTGGTGTATTAGTGTTTGGATCATGATGTAATATCATTGTCTTGGGTTTTATTTACATGTCCAAATATTTATTACAATGTTTAATTATTATTAAATCCAATGAATTAACTGGTGTCAGATTGTGCGTGGGTTTTCTAGTTGCAATAATGAATTGGGATTGAGGTCTCCATAATGGATTGAATCTCCCACCCCTATGGTCACTATAATTGGTGATTGAAGATCCTCCTAAAGATGATATGGATGTGCCAGATGAAAAGAAGGAATAGAAAAAAAAAACAACAATAAAGAAATGAGAATAATTATTGATAGTGTTAAAGATCACATTGTGCCAACAATTGCAAATCTAGAGAATGCATATGAGATGTTCACTTCATTTTCTAGCATGTTTCAGATAAACAACACAAATAGGGTCCTGGTGCTCAAAAATAACCTCTCCCAGATCAGGATGAATTTGGGGGAGTCAATCACATCCTACTTCATGAGGATCAATGAGCTAAGGAATCAACTATCATCAATTGGGTTCAATACAATGATAAAGAGCTAACTGTGACATCTCTTAATAGATTGCCTCTTACTTGGGATGCATTCATTCAAGGGATTAGTGCATGTTCTAAATTACCTACTCTTGATAGACTAAAGATCGATTGTCTTCAAGAAGAAGCAAGATTAATATTAAGAGGACCAATCTTCAAGGAAGATATACAAGTTATTTACTCTCAAAACTTTAAAAGGGGGATAGGGAAATTAAAGAAAAAGAGAGAATTCAAAAAAGGATAAGAGGAACAAAAATGAAGGAAGTTCAAAGGACAAAGAGGGAAGAGGAGATAAAAGAACCTAAAACTGAGCTCTTTGCACTTTGAGAGGGAGTTTTATATATGGGAACACACACAACTGATTGTTAGTATAACTGATTAACTATTTTCTTTATTGATGCATAGGTGCATACATTATTGGTTAATGAATGCATGGGAGCATACTTTATATGGATATATGTTATCCTTTATATATGATTTTCTATTGATCATATATATGTGTGAATATATTTATTTATAGAGGGAACTATATTGCATCATGTTGTGATCACATTGCACCTGGTTATATGTTTGACAAATTTGGTTACTCTTATGTGGTGAGACTTATGTGATTACTCTTATGCTTATGAAGCATACTTTAGTGGCTTATTGTGTATGTATGGATCATACTTTCTTTTATAGCTAAGTCTATATTTATTAACTATACTTGAGACTATATTACATGTGATTCTATGTGTGAACACATTTTCTTTACATTAAACTTGATTCTTATGATTATAAGATCATATCGGTTACTCTTATGCTTATGTGGATTTATCAGATAATATTTTGAGTATTACTGGAAAGGTAATGGAGTTAACAAGTTTCATAGCACCGAGATTTGTGGATGGATCTTTGATGATGGAAAGTCTACAAAAGCAGAGGTAGGTGTTTATTTGGATCTTTTATCATTCCATTTTCTTCATGTGCTTTTGGTTATGATCATGCAATTAGTAAATCTATAATTCCCTAGCTTCATGAGATATGAATATCATAAGCACAGGTGCATTCAAATGGGCATAATGAAGCAACAATGATAATGATACAACAACAAATCTAGGCTCACATAGGTCGTGAGCATAGCCAACTCCTAGAAAGATAAGGCTGAATACATACATACATGAGTAAATGAGCATAAACAATAGGGTACCAAACATTTCCTGAAGAGATGATGGAAGGATGACCAAGGTGTGAATCCAGTGTGCTCCTAGTTGATCCAGAACTTGTAAGAAGGAAATAAATGGGGTTAGATCTGAGGGATCTAAGAAATGCATGATATCATATTACATATCCTCATCTACAGTCATGCAAGTGCATAATCAAGCCATATATTGTCAATCATGTGATGAATTGAAAACAAGTAATAGTTAATCATTAATGCCCTAGGTCATCACAATAAGAAGTAACTAAAAATTTAAGGATCCAACAATAATGCGCTAGTGTTAAACATGGGTCCTCAAAGATCCAAACAAGTAAAGTACAACAGTGAGAATTATGATGTTGTGTCAATAACCAAATGAAATCAAGCAATGGTATATATAGAAGGAAGAAACAATCACAGGCCTGTGGCCTTGAGCAATCATGTACAATATATAATCATCAATGGAAGAAAATAATGATGCCCTATCCTGATAGTCAATCATGTGATGAATTGAAAACAAGTAATAGTTAATCATCGATGCCCTAGGTCATCACAACAAGAAGATAATAAAAATGAAAGCATCTAGCAATAATGCCCTAGAGTTAAACACGGGTCCTCAAAGATCCAAACAAGTAAAATACAACAGTGAGCATTATAATGTTGTGTCAATAACCAAATCAAATCGAGCAATTTTATATACAAAAGGAAGAAACAATCACATGCTCGCAACCTTGAGAAATCAAGTACAATATATAATCATCAATGGAATAAAATAATGATGCCCTAGCCTGATAGTCAATCATGAAATGAATTGAAAACAAGTAATAGTTAATCATTGATGCCCTAGGTCATCACAACAAGCAGATAATAAAAATGCAAGGATCCATTAATAATGTCCTAGTGTTAAACACAGGTCCTCAAAGATCCAAAAAAGTAAAATACAATAGTGAGCATTATAATGTTGTGTCAATAACCAAATTAAATTGAGCAATGATATATATAGAAGGAAGAAATAGTCAGAGGCCCGTGGCCTTAAGAAATCAAGTACAATATATAATTATCAATAGAAGAAAATAATGATGCCCTAGCCCGATAGTCAATCATGCAATAAATTTAAAACAAGTAATAGTTAATCATTGATGCCCTAGGTCATCAGTCATCACAACATGTAAGAAGATAATAAAAATGCAAGGATCCAACAATAATTCCCTAGTGTTAAACACGGGTCCTCAAAGATCCAAACAAGTAAAATACAACAGTGAGCATTATAATGTTGTGTCAATAACCAAATCAAAGATATATACAAAAGGAAGAAATAGTCACAGGCTCACGACCTTGAGCAAGTAAATAATCATCAATGAAAGTAAAGCATGATGCAAATGGAATGATCAAAGATCCAAATAAACACCTACCTCTTCTTGCCTAGCTCGACTTCGCCCTCTTCATGCGTGTAGCTCATATTTACAAAAATTAGAAATGATCCTTTCTTTTTCTTTTTTTTGTTTATAATCACATGGGTGTCAAAATGACATGGCTTCATCGCTATTATGACAATGTTGGGGGTACTTGCAAAAAAAATACAAAAATCACACACAAATGGTAGTGCCATCACTACCCACCATCATAATTTGACCCCAAATTTTGTAGTGAAATATTTATAGGGCCCCTCCTAATGTACATATTACATACATGGAGTCTACTCACTATCCCCAAAAGGCTGTATAGAATGAATGGTGGGATAGTGAGTTAGATCCCCATTTCTAACACTTTCCTGGTATGAACCAGTGAACTAGGAAATACAAAAGATTTAAGAAAAGACTATGAAATGAAAAAGAAAGATTAAACTAATGGCACACACTGAAAGTAAAAACACTATTCTACATCCTCCATTAATCACACTCCATAATGCAACTCAAAACATGATCCTTGTATTCACTGATTATCAACCTCAACAAACTTCTACACACTATGCACACTCATAGAAGAAATCTTTGTACAATAGAATGTCCAACCTTAGGGTTTGGTCCAAGGTTTGCTTAAATAGAAAAAGCCTGGTCTTAGGTAGGCTTTAGGGAATTCCTAATCTGACTTAGTTCATTTGGACAACTTGGTTCGAGCAACTTTTAAAAGTTGCAAAAGTTGCTATGCAACTTTTACAATAATTTTGTAACTTTTTATAACTTTTCTCACCATGGACCTTAATGAGGTGACATGGAGTTATAATCTCCCTAAGTGAATTAAAAAAAATTTCCACTTACCCTAAGCCCTGTGATATCACAATTACATCATCCATCCATACTTAACTAGGTAAGAGACTATCACACTATAGTCTCAAAATCTAGAACCTAGGACCTAAATAGACCTCAAATCCCTATTGGAACACACACCTTGGTCAACATGACCTTAGGGAAATCAAACACATGACAAGAATGGATTACAAAAAAAGAAATGACTTGGGTTCTCTTGCATCAAATCACATGGACAACTACTTGAGTTACCCTAGATTGGTCTCTCTAGACCTGGGACCGTCAAGTGATTATCAAGTTGAGTTACCCTAGATTGGCCCCTCTGGACCCCAGACCCCCAACATGACCCATGGAAACCAGAATACCCTCTGATGAAGATGAGGAATTATAATCATACCTACTCTCTAGGTATCATCCCATTCCCATCCTTAGCCTATACAAGCACTCAAGACATGGGCGAGGCATCAATGATCAATCTTGTATTTAATGTTGTCCTCAAGTTTTATTATTAGGTTATCACTTATTAAACAACTTACGATAGGTTATCCTGGTACTGGCCTCTTTGGGCATGAACCCCTATTATAAGCCATTCCCCTAAAATGCACCTATTTAATCTCCCCTAGGCTCACAAGCATAAATAATCACATCAGTTCTAGAAAGGTATGCTGATCAAATTTTGATTCCCACAAAACATCAGGTACATGCACGGGTTCTCAAAACCATGACATCATAACACAGATATAAATGATTGACATGATATAATGTCATAAATGCATAACCAAGAAAACATACCAAAAACCATAGGAAAAGACCCCCAAGCCTCTAGCCAACCAATCCCCCAAGTCAACTTAAAGACCTCAAAAGTATCATCACAACAAGGTTCACGGAATACAATAATTAAATCACAATACAAATATCAACTGAAATGAATAGATCCATTCTCTAAGACCCAATTAGGTTGTATACTAACCCAATCTCTACACATAAAAGATTTAGTATATTAATTTCCATATTTAAATTCATCTATAAAAGTATGAGTCAAATAAACATCAATAAGATTTAATAACAGTTGATATAACTCAATTAATATTAAATCTAAATTAATAATAGATATCAAAATAAATATCCATGAAATAATATCAATAAATTAAATATTAAAGTATTAATAAATTAAATAGTAAAATATTAATTAATATAAACATTAAATTTAATATCATATAATATAATTTAAAGTTTAATTAAATAAAATAAATTTTATTTATTTATTAAATATATATATATATATATATATATATATTTTAAATTTAAAAAAATCCCATATACCAAAAAGGGGGGGGACTAGTCCACCCCCTATTGGCAACTCTACTGCCCTAGCGGTAGTACTGTTGGCATGGTACTAGTGGCTGTCGTAGGTAGTCCGTTGCTGCACAACAATAGTTACGACTATTGTTGTCAGCAATGTGGGCTGCTATGGCAGTCCTTTGGGTGCCCGGGGTTGGGGATGGGGTCCCCGCCCCCTATTTAATTATATTAATTTTTTTATATAATTTTTATTATTAATTAATTTTTTTCAAAAAAAAATTAAATGATTTTATTTAAAACAAAATACCAGAAAAATAGATCTGGGTAGGCTGCCAACGTGAGAATTATTTTTTTAGACATATATATATTCTTAAATAATAGGTTCCAAAAGTTAAACCTTCATATATTTGAATACATGCAAATCATACGTTTTTTTTTTACATTGATTTTCTCAAAGGAAACTAGGGTTAGACAAAAAAGACTAATATTTAATAATTTTGATTCCACATGCAATTTCTAATTTAATCTTTTTGCAACATATCGAAGACAAGATATCAATTTTCTACGATTTATGCTAGGGTTTTCAAAACACCCAAAATGAAATACCAAATCAATCAAACATCAATTTAATCCAATTTTCACAACCATGCCCAAAATTGAAACCAAAATCAATTTCAAATCAATCACATAGCAATCCCAGACATGAAGTATACAATCTTTTCAAAAGGAGAATTTGAAAAATACAAGGGCTTCAAACCCTACCTCAACCTACACCTGAAAATATGAAGCCAAGAAGACCCAAGCCAACCGTCAAAATCCAAGCCTCAAACAATCACAAAACAATGCCCACCAAAACAAGCTTTCCCAAAAATCTTCCAATACTTCTAAAGCTCCTCCAAAACCCGATAGACGTAATGAAAATAAGAGCTAGAATCCCTGCATAAAGGAAACCTATCCCTCCTATGGTTTCCAAAACATGAAAACTCTCTCTCTCTCTGTAGTTGCATGATAAAATAACTCAATAAATAATGCATTTTTAAAATAAAACTCGAACTTGACTTTTAACTTTAATTATAATTTCAATTTCACTTAAACCAAAAGTACAAATTAAATTGCATATAATCATTTAATGAAACCATAAATACATTAGCACAAGTCAACTATGCAAACTAATAAATCAAATTTTAAATAAATCAACTATGCCCTTTCATTTATTGATGAACTACAACTGATTGAGAACCTGATTGATGAACTACAAGTGATTAGAGATCACCGAGTACTAAAATGATATGTAAGATAATTAAATCAGTCATTATGTTGTCATTGATGTCAACTAGTTTTGATAGTACTTATCATGATAGTTTCAAATATATAAACATCTGTAAAAGATGAGAAAAAATGAACTAAGATATCTACATACAGAAAGATGGATATGACAAACAAGAATAAGGAATACTCTTGGTAACTTATTGATGAGTCTATGATTTCATATTGTTGACTTGATTATGTTACAGTAATCTATTATGAAGTTGGAGGAAAGACTTAACAAAGTAGTGTGGTCAGTAAATGAAGCACTTCAGTATACACTGAGCCAGTGTAGTGTATATCAAGTGACAGTATTAACCGAGCTTGTGTTCGCCAACACATTTCTGCATTAACCGAGTATGGATGAAAGAACTAAATGTTTAGTTTAGCCGACATAAATTGATGAGCTGGAATGTGTATGATTTTGAGGTGGAAGATAAAGTTTATTATGAGATCAATGACTAACAAAATTTGAAGAAGATCTAAAGCATGGAATTGAAATGAGGTATTAACACATATATCGAGGAAGGTTTAAGTGGAAAAATCAATGAAGGAGATTAAGCGGCAAAATCTGATGGATGAAAAGAAAATAGTTTACTTGTCTATATAAGAGACATTGGTTTCATTGTTGAAATGAATGCCAGAAGAAGGAGACTACAGAGATATAGTGTGAACACAACTTCATGCATGCCTGATCAGATTGGTTGAAGAGGAACTGAACTGCAAAATAGTACCGAGCATCAGAGAACATTACCGAGGGACATTAAGTTATTGAATATTGATGAACTTAATTGAAATATTGATAAGAGGATTTTTATGGGCTTAGAATAAATTTGAACATCTACAAAATCAAGTTGTATTGTAATCATATCACCTACTGTTTCAGGTTAACCATTGTAACAGAAAAATCTCTTGACCGAGTAGACTTGAAAGTCTTGTTCTATCATTCATAGAATGTACATTGTTATCCTATCAACCCCATAGTGAATGCTGGTTAGATGATAACTGTTAGTGTTAAATCCTCTAACAAGGTCACACCTTACAGTGTGTTTTGTAACCTTTAACGGGGTTGGTTCTTCACCGAGCTCACTTCAAAAGAGTGAAAATATTTTGGGTTACCGATCCTAGGTGGTTTTTCCCATTAGAGGGTTTCCACGTTAAATATTTGTGTTATGTGTTTATGTGGTGATTGTTTGGTTATCATACTTTACATGTTTCATATTTGATTTGGTCAGTAATCTCTATGAGCAATTAACTGCTAATCAGTAATTACACAGACAATTTAGTATTTTATGTTTACTGAGCTACAGAATTAGCTGAATTTGTTTTAAGTGATACATTTTATAATTTGGGACTATGGATAACTGATTCACCCCCCTCTCAGTTATTCTAACAATTGGTATAAGAGCATATTGGTTTCTTGGAATAGAGTTTTAAGGACTTCAGCAGAAAGATCACAAAATGTATAAGAGGGAAGTGCCAAAGCTGAATAAGGACAACTTTACAATATGGAAAAGCTGAATGAGACTTCATATATCTGGAATTGCGAATTATTCCCTCACCCTATTGGATAATGGCTACTTAGCACCACCTACTAGACCTTTGACTCTTGGTCAATTGAGAGATAGACATGAGCATAATGTTATTATGATGGAGATTGTTGCTACTCTATCAAATGTTGAATTTGAAGATGTCAAGGATTGCCTTACTTTCTTAGGAAATGTGGGATAAACTTACTCAAGTTTATAGTGGTGATGCAAATGTCAAGAGAGCCAGAGCTGAAAGTTTAAGAGGAAGATCAATGATATGAAAATGAAAGGAGAAAATATAGTGTAGTATACAAACTGAATAAAGGAGGTAGTTAATGCTATCAGAGGATCTAGTGGTGTCATTGATGAAGATACAGTGGTAAGCAAAATTATAAGGACTTTATTTCCTATTTATGCAATCAGAATATCTACAATACATGAAATGAGGTCTGCACCTAACATTACTCTCACTCTTGATAATCTGATTAGTAAGCTAACAAATTTTGAGTGAAACAACTTTGATAATAGAGTTGTACCATCTATTGAGTCTTCTTTCATGACTTACCCGAAGATCGGCAAGTCTAGCAGTATAAATAATAAGGATGATAGTGACAGTAACAATGATGATGATCTTGATGAACTTGAAGCTCTTATGGCTTAGAGGTTACCAAAAGGTAAAGGTAGATATAGGGTTAAATTACCTTTAGCATGTTTTAACTGCAAAGAAGTTGGTCATATTGCTGCTAGATGCCCAAATAGGAAAGAAGATGATAGAATCAAAGATCGATTTGGTAAAGGAAGCTATGGGAGGAGAAACAAAAGAAGTTACCGACACTACAATAGAGATAATCGAGACAACAATGATAAGGTCAAAAAGGTATGTTACATTACTAAAGAGAATGATACCAAGACTGACACAGATGATGATGTTGAAGTAGTATTTGCTGCGATGAAGGATGATTCTAAGGAAGAAGAAAGGTATGTAGAGACAACACTCATTTCTAAAGTTAATAAAAATGATACATGGATCATTGATAGTGGCTGTACACATCACATGACTAGTGATGAAGAAAATTTTGATCATCTTGAGCAATATAATGGAGGATCAGTAAAAATGGGTAATTATACACCATGTATGGTTAGAGGAAAAGGATCTTTAATGATAAATGATAAAATCAAATGTGATAATGCTCATTGGGTAGAAGGACTAAATTACAATTTGTTAAGTGTGGCACAACTTAACAACTTAGGTCACCGAGTAGCTTTCGAGAGCAAGAAGGTAAAGATAATTGATATTGGAGGAAAACTTGTTGGAACAGGAGCACAAACTGAAGGTAACTTGTTTTTATTTTAACAATGATAAGTCTTCCTATTTAATGATGAAAAATGAGGATGCATGGGTATAGCATAAAAGGTTATGTCATGTAAATTTTGATTAAATCATTAAAATTGGTAGAAAGAAAAAGGTTAGAGGTCTACCTAGCCTAGAAAAGTTGGATCATGTTATGTGTCATCAATGTCAGAAAGGTAAGATGACAAAATCTAGTTTTAAGAGTAAAGACTCTTCAACAAAAAGAATCTTGGAGTTAGTTCACACCAACCTATGTGGTCCCATGAGAACACAAAGTTACTATTATACACTGAATTTGCACCTCTGATCTCAAGCTCTCGTAGTCTTGATAATCCAGTATAACATGGGAATCATCTCAAGGTTGTCGGACCTTTTGCTAACCGAGATGAGACCTCCAGATTCTAGGTTGGTTCCTCTTGGATAATCACCTTGATTTGCTTTTAAATAGGAAAGTAAAATTTTGAGGGAAAGGGATAGAAGGAATACATAGAAAGGGAAATGACTGAAAGAAAATCTATCCTACTAGGTGATGCACCAAAACTAGGGTTTGGATCTCAGTATAGAGGAATGAAACCAGTGAGAGGCTTAGGTCTGGGAGATTACAACTTACTGAATAGGCTTGCATAAGTGTTTCATGGAAGGGTCTACAAACAAAAGAGAGTGTTCAGGGAAAGAGAAAGATTCTTTCACAACAACAAGACTCTTAGGATTAGACAAACAATCTATGACCTGCAAACAGACATTCACTCCTATAACTCGGTGTAGGATTGAGACAAGACTATTAGGGGCTGAAATATACCCACAAAATATCTAAATCAAATCAAATAGAATAACACACACAGTTACAGAAAGCAAGAGGAATTAGGAAACCTGAGAGATCATTGAAAACATGCATACACTTTGATCTAATAAGAGATAATCCACACAAGAAAGCATAGGGACATAAAAAAAATGTCACAAAATTCTTTGCAATATCTGAACAATCAATGGGAATTTTACAATTGTAGAAATTTAAGGGGCAGAAAGAATGCCTTCAATAACCTTTGGGAAAGAAAATTTCCTTTTTTATAATTGTTGGATTCTGAGCACTACAGGCTCCAAAAAATGATATATACACCCCTCAACTGCACACAGGCAGGAGTCAAAAAACTAACCAGGGTTACAGATTAAAATATTTAATAACCAACCCTAGCAGTCAAATCTGATTATAAAAGATATCCCTGCAACATTAAAATTGATCAGATAAAAGACCCATCCTTGTACCAAAATCAACCTGCAGACACAACAGCCCGGATTCATCAACCTCTCTGCAAATTGGCCTTGCCATGAATGCACAAATGTACCCTGCTGGGACAAAGAATTGACCCTTGATGGCCGCCCACACCTCCCTCATCAACACTACAACCTGCAACTAGAAAATGTCCTAGTGACATCAATTTTTTGAGCTACCGCACCACTGCAACCATCTCACAGAAAAAAGCTTGCCAAAAATAGCCGCACTACTTAAAAATACCACTAGTCACATGATCGCATGAGCTAAAAAATCCTCATGCGATCATGCGACAAGCCTCTTTGAATCCACCCTCACCACGCAAGACACATGGCCCCGCCAAATATCCAAACTGCCAACCACGCAAACCAACAGGAACCGAACACCTCGGCTGGACCCATGACCACACCACAGGAAATGCCCCTTAGAATCCAACGGTGGTCACATGATCACATGGGATCGGAAGATCCCATGCCAACATGCGACCACCATAGATCTCGCATCTACGGGGTCACATGCTACCAGGCCTACAAAAACCTTCGCTGACCGCTAGCTAGCCACTGAGAAGTAGACACATCACCAGCCATGGATCATATGGAGGTGTCTCAGTGAACTCCTTCTGGGCCAAGTATCTGATAAGGAAGCCTCTTGAGAGTCTAAAGGTGGAACTCTCCTTAAAGGCTTCTTGTTTATCTTCATGGTTGGCCTCCATCATGGATACCCATGACAACTCCTCATCCACAGCCAGGGGACTGTCATCCTCTTCTTTTAAACTAACCAATAGCCTATCAAAGTTGTCAATATCTTGAAGATTTGGAACTGATTCCAAATCTTGCTCATGTAGTAGCTCCTTGTGAAAAGGGTGATCCAAGACCAGGCCCCCTTCATCAGGCACATAACCTTGAATCTCCACTCCAAGGAATAGGGGTTCAACATCCAATTCGTCACAAAATCCTTCAATGATATCCAAAAATTCATGCTCTTCTTCAAGGCTTTTGTCTTTGTCCTTTTCTTGGAAAGCCTCTCCCATGGCTTCATCATCATGCTCCATAAAACAAGGTAGCTCACCCATCAAGGACATGGCATTCTCTTCTGTATCAACCTCCTGTTGATGGTGAACCTTTTTGTTCTGATTGACCCTCAACCATAGGTAATGGCATGGTCTCTTCTTTATCATCAACAAAGAGGGGAAGCTCATCATATAAACTAGCCAAGAGCTCAGGCTGAGCACCAATGTCCACCTCCACACCTTGCTACTCCAATTCACTAAAGTCATCACTCTATGCTTATACCTCAGGCTTCTTCTCCTCCTCTTCAAATGAAAGCTCATTTACCATAGGTCCTTGCTCAGACACTAGACTAGTATCCTTGAAAGGACTTGGCATTTGATAGCCAGGAGGGAGAGTCCATTGGGGAATTCGAATCACCTCATCATCCTGAGAGACCAGAGGGGTCTCTTGGGATAACTCACTTCTCTGAATAGGTTGCTCTTGTAGAGTGGTGGGATAAATCTCAAGCACAGGCTCTTGAAAGGAATTTTTTGCCTTGAAACTTGGGATATGAAATTGAGGGGGCTCAGAGACACAGGAAGCATACCTGTCTCGAAGCTTGGAAATGAAGGCTTTGCAGGCTCCACATGTGTAGGTTCTTGAGACAGATGGGCCCTCCAACTTGGAATCTTAGGCCTAGGAGCCTCTTGTTCAGTAATCAGTGATCTTAACCTTGTTGTCTCAATGTTAGCTCAGCGTCTGATCTCCTCTTGAAACTACCTTACTTGTTTCTCATCAACAAGAGCCTTTGTCATTTGGTAAGGAATGAACACTTGCTCATAGGTTTGAGCCTCTATCTCCTAGTAGGGAGCTGACTCCTCATAATAACTTTGATCCTCCTGCTCTCTCTACTCCCTGAGCTCAGACACTTGCTTAACTAAATCAAGCAACAGACTCTTTGCCTCCTGCATCTTCTTGAAGTTTGAGCTCAGAGTCTGTATCTGTTGCTAAATAGGCTGAGAAGGGGAGGGTGGGTGGTAAGCATGATGGGGAAGCTGGCTTTGCATTTTCTATTGTGCCTCTTGTGCCCATGATCCATCTTCCCTGAGAGCCTGTTCATAACTTTGCACAAGGGCAAACTCATTTGGGGCATACTGGATATATTGATACCCTTGAGAAGTATAATAGCTTGGGGTAAAAGGAGGCTTTGGGTGACTTTGGTAAGGCTGAAAACTAGCCAGTTGAGCATTATTCTCATAATAGGATTGTGAGTAACCTGACTGTCCATAGTAACTTGACATGTCTACTCATGTATTTAGTTGGAATTCTGAAAATGAAAGTTTGAAACATACCAGCACCTGATCTTTGAAACTAGTAGACTTTCTGGAGTTGCCAGATATGCAGAAAAATGACTTCTTCTAGGTCTGTAGCATGCTATCAGCATATCAGAGATAGCATACCTTGAACATGAATCTGAACTTCAGTCTCACTGGGCGTGCCAGAAATGTTATACACTAAATTTGTGCCTCTGATCTCAAGCTATCATAGTCTTGATAATCCAGTATAACATGGGAATCATCTCAAGGTTGTGGGACCTTTTGCTAACCAAGATGAGACCTCCAGATTCTAGGCTAGTTCCTCTTGGATAATCACCTTGATTTTCTTTTAAACAGGAAAGTAAACTTTTGAGGGAAAGGGATAGAAGGAATACATAGAAAGGAAAATGAATGAAAGAAAATCTATCCTACTAGGTGATGCACCGAAACTAGGGTTTGGATCTCAGTATAGAGGAATGAAACCAGTGAGAGGCTTAGGTCTGGGAGATTAAAACTTACTGAATAGGCTTGCATAAGTGTTTCATGGAAGGGTCTGCAAACAAAAGAGGGTGTTCAGGGAAAGAGAAAGATTCTTTCACAACAACAAGACTCTTAGGATTAGACAAACAATCTATGCGCTGCAAACAGACAGTCACTCCTATAACTCAGTGTAGGATTGAGACAAGACTGTTAGGGGCTGAAATATACCCACAAAATATCTAAATCAGATCAAACATAATAACACACATAGTTACAGAAAGAAAGAGGAATCAGGAAACTTGAGATATCATTGAAAACATGCATACACTTTGATCCAATAAGAGATAATCCACACAAGAAAGCATAGGGACATAAAAAAAATGTCACAGAATTCTTTGCAATATCTAAACAATCAATGGGAATTTTACAATTGTAGAAAGTTAAGGGGTAGAAAGAATGCCTTCAATAACCTTTGGGAAAGAAACTTTCCTTTTTTACAATTGCTAGATTCTGAGCACTACAGGATCCAAAAAATGATATATACACCCCTCAACTGCACGCAGACAGGAGTCAAAAAAACTAACCAAGGTTACAGATTAAACAATTTAATAACCAACCCTAGTAGTCAAATCTGATTATAAAAGATATCCCTACAACATTAAAACTAATCAGATAAAAGAACCATCCTTGTACCGAAATCAACCTACAGACACAATAGCCTGGATTCATCAACCTCTCTGCAAATTGGCCTTGCCATGAATGCACAAACGTACCCTGCTGGGACAAAGAATCGACCCTTGATGGCTGCCCACACCTCCCTCATCAACTCTACAACCTGCAACTAGAAAATGTCCTAGCAAAATCAATTTTTTGAGCTACCACACCGCTGCAACCATCTCATAGAAAAAAGCCCGCCAAAACTGGCCGCACTACTTAAAAATACCACTAGTCACATGATCGCATGAGTTAAAAAATCCTCATGAGATCATACGACAAGCCTCTTTGAATCCACCCTCACCACGCAAGACACATGGCCCCGCCAAATACCCAAACTACCAACCACGCGGACCAACAGGAACCGAACACCTCAGTTGGACCCATGACCACACCACAGGAAATGACCCTTAGAATCCAACGATGGTCGCATGATCACATGGGATCGGAAGATCCCATGTGAACATGCGACCACTGTAGATCTCACATCTATGGGGCCACATGCTACCGGGCCTGCAACAACCTTCGCTGACCGCCAGCCAGCCACTAAGAAGTAGACACATCACCAGCCACGGACCCACCAGTAATTGCCAAAGTCCCTGCTGACCACTGATGGTTTGTCGCATGGTCGCATGGGCTTGAAAGATCCCATGCGATCATGCAACCAACTGGAAGATGCTACCCGATGACCGAACACGTCACCACTGAAATCATTAACGGTTTGTCGCATGGTCGCATGGGCTCGGAAGAGCCTATGTGATCATGCGACCAACCATAAGATGTTAGCCACTGACCACCACCTCGTTGTTTGCTTGACTACTGACTAGCCCCGCGATGACGTTAGAAACTAGGACCCACCTAGTCATGATAGCGTGCTTGGGAAATATGCCACCTCACTCAAAAAATGTGGACCCACTGAGATTCTAATCTGACCATTGTTGCATGATCTCATGGGCTTGAAAGATTCCATGAGATTATGCGACAGTCATTGAATCTCCACTGCACTTGCATGACTATGAGGAACTAGGACCCGCCTGGTCGGAGTTGCACACTTGAAGGTCAAAAACATAGAGGGTTTTCAAACTGGAGGTTGAAAACATAGAGAATTTTGGGGAGAAGGTCGAAAACACACTGGGTTTTCGGACCAAAAGGTAGAAAACACACTAGGTTTTCGACACTTGAGCACTTCTTTGGAAAATAGGACTGTGGCCAAAATGAATGATAGGGAATTTTTTGGGTAACAGTTACTATGGAGATAGATATTTAATTCTATTTGTTGATGATTACACTAGATTGATGACTGTAATGTTTTTAAAAGAGAAATCTAAGGCATTTAAGATGTTTAAATGGTATAAAGAAAAAGTAGAGAAAGAACCCAGGAAAGAACTAAAATGATTGAGATCTAACAGAGGTGATGAATTTATTTATGATGAATTTACTAACTATTGTAATGAGCATGGTATAAAAAGATAGGTTTCTACCCTGAGAACACCTCAGTAGAATGGGATTATTGAAAGGAGGAATAGATCAATTTTTGATTGCACGGGGACACTAATGTTACAAAAGAATGTGGCTCAGACATAATGGAGAGAGGCAGTCAACATGACTGTATATGTTTTGAACTGAGTACAATTGAAGAAGGACACAAACAAAACACCCCACGAATTATGGTTTGGTCACAAACCGACTGTAAGTTACTTAAAAAATTTTGGTAGAAAATGTTTTATTCTGAAAGATGAAAGAAATGGAAGGTTTGAATCTAAAGGGGATGAAGGGATATTTCTTGGATATTCCACTAAAAGAAAAGCTTATAAGTGTCTGAATAAAGTTACTAATAAAATTATTCAAAGTTGCAATATCAAAGTTGATGAATTTGATGATAAAAATGGTGAAGAAAGCTCTAGGGAGCCGGAAGACTATGGTAGATTCACTTATATTGAACAACCAGAGTACCTATCGAAGCCACAAGCTGAGTCAACCGAGCATCAGGAAAACAACACCGAGGAACAAAAAAGGGAAATCGACGATCAGGAAGGAGCTACCGAGCAAGCAAATGAACCTGAATAGGATGAACAAAAAAAGAAGAGATCAAGTATTGGCAAGATTTGTTAGAAGACATCATCTTGAGAACCAAATCATTGGAGACAAGCAAGCTGGCATGCTGACAAGAAGTAAGTTAAGACAAGGTACATGCTTAGTTTGTGAGTTTGGACTGAAAATTGTTAAAGTTGCACTAGAGAATGATGAATGGGTAAATGCAATGAATGAAAAGATAGAACAGATAGAGAAAAACAAGACATGGTGTTAGCTTGTGGTGACTGATCAAGAAAGTACTATCTAGGAAAGTACTGTACACTTCTCCTCCCAACCTCACCGGGGTAATATTGTACTCATTCTAACCCTAAAGTGGAAAAATATTGTATAATATGGCTTAGGGTTAGAGATTTAATAATGTATGATTTTAGTACTTATGGTGGAATTGAGCTATAAGGGATTACAGATTGTAATCAGGTTGTAATCATTGGATAATAATAATATTGGACTCACTGTTGGTGGACGTAGCCCAGGGATTGGGTGAACCACATTAAATATTTGTGTATTG
Source organism: Chamaecyparis obtusa (assembly GCA_027943335.1). NCBI lineage: Eukaryota > Viridiplantae > Streptophyta > Pinopsida > Cupressales > Cupressaceae > Chamaecyparis > Chamaecyparis obtusa. The sequence continues at coordinate 1,332,617 of BSBK01001534.1, forward strand.
TGTTCTCTTCTATGTGGTTTATTATTTTCTGATATTGGTTATATTTGCATGTAATTATTATTTCTACCTTGCTAATCCTAACAAGTGGTATCAGAGCGACATTGTTTTTTTAGTTACCCTCTACAGGAAGATCTCACAATTTGGTTGGAGTCTCACGGTTGAGTGGGAGTAATGGTAGACAAGGTTAGGCTGAAGGTTGACAAGTTTAATGGGTAGAACTTTTAGTTATGGAAAATGTAAATGGAGGACTATCTCTATCAGAAGGATCTATGGCGGCCGTTGGAAGGAAAAGCCAACAAACTAGCAAGCATTTTTTATGAGGACTAGGTAATTCTTGATAGAAAGGCTCTTGGTAGTATTCAATTATGCTTGGCATAATCGGTGGCATTCAATATTACACAAGAAATGATGACTGAAGATTTGATGATTACCCTAGCGAAGTTGTATGAAAAGCCCTCCACTTCAAATAAGGTATTTCTCATGAAGCGTTTGTTTAATATGAAAATGGTGGAAGGTGGGTCATTTGTTGATCATTTAAATGAGTTTAATATAGTTACCAGTCAATTAACTTCTATCAATATTATTTTTGATGAAGAAGTCAGGTCTCTTTTGATTTTGTGTTCTTTGCCTGAAAGCTGGAATGGCTTGGTAATGGCTATTAGTAATTCTATTTCTGGTTCTAATACCCTAAAATATGATGATATTATTGGTGTTATTCTGAGTGAGGAAATTCATAGGAAAAGCACAGGTGGATCCACATCAGGTAGTGTCTTAAACGCACAAAGCAGGGGTAGAACCAATGAGAGAGGAAACAACTCTAGAAATCATGGGAAATCAAGAGGAAAATCAAAGGGAAAGAGGTCTGAATCCAAAGGGCCAAATGATTGATGGTACTGTGGAAAACTAGGTCATAAGAAGAAATATTGCTAGTCTTGGAAGAATAAAGAAGGAGACAAACAAGAAGGTAACAAGGAGGCAAATGTGGTAAGTAATAAACCCGAAGAGGATGCCTTGCTTCTTTCTTTAGAAAGTATTGATGATTCATGGGTTTTAGATTCTGGGGCTTCATTTCATGCTACACCCCATAGACGTTACTTTCTTGATTATGTCCAAGGGGATTTTGGGCAAGTTTATTTGTGCAATAATGAGCCCTGTCAAATAGTTGGAAAGGGAGAAATTAAGATTAAGTTGCAGAATGGGAATCATTGGCTACTACAAGAGGTAAGACATGTTCCAGGACTGAGTAGGAATTTAATTTTAGCAGGGCAATTGGGTGATGAGGGTTGCACAGTTACTTTTAATGATAGAGATTGGAAGGTTTCAAAAGGTTCCTTAGTAGTAGAAAAAGGTGTGAAAGTAGGCACCTTATATCTTTGTACAGGTCATACTGTTCCTTCTACTTTAATTGTTTTAGAAGATAATGAATGTTCAGGAACAATGGCTGCAGTTGAGTAGGAAGAACATCAAACTATTGTTGTAGGTTCTGACACATCACTTTGGCACAAAAGACTCAGTCACATGAATGAAAAAGGTATTAAATTACTTCATTCAAAGAAAGTTTTACCTAGTCTGAAATGTGTCAATATGGATTTCTGTGAAAGTTGGGTTTATGGAAAACAAAAGAGAGTTAGTTTTGTAAAGAGTGGGAAGGAAAAGAAAAATGAGAGATTAGAGCTTGTGCATACAGATGTATGGGGACTAGCTCAGGTATCTTCCCTTAGTGGCTCTCTATATTATGTTACATTTATAGATGATGCAACAAGAAAAGTATGGATTTATTTCCTTAGATAGAAATCTGATGTATTTCAAACTTTTAAGAAATGGAAATGCTTGGCTGAGAATGAGACTGGTAAAAGGTTAAAATGTCTCAGATCTGATAATGGAGGTGAGTATTGTAGCATAGAATTTGAAGATTATTGTTCCTCTAATGGTATTCATAGGTAGAAAACTATACCAAGGACTCCACAAGAAAATGGAGTGGCTGAATAGATGAACAGGACAATAATGGAGCGTGCAAGGAGTATGAGGTTGCATGCTAGGCTGCCCAAAAACATGTGGGTAGAGGCTATGAACACTGTTGTTTATTTAATCAATAGAGGCCCCTCTACTCCTTTGGACTATGGTATTCTAGAGGAAGCATGGAGTGGTAAGAAGGTGAGTTATTCTTTTCTCAAAACTTTTGGTTGTGAAGCTTTTGCACATATAGATTCTGAATATAGAACCAAGCTGGAAGCCAAGTCAAAGAAATGTGTGTTTGTTGGATATGGCATTGATGAATTTGGTTATAGGCTTTGGGATTTTGAAAATCATAAAATTTTAAGAAGCAGGGATGTCATATTCAATGAGAAAGTATTGTACAAAGATCTATTGCAGCAGCATGAGAAGAAAGAAAATGACTATGTAGTACTTGATGATACTCCAAAAGATGATGTTCTAGTAGTTTCTTATTCTCTACAACAATAAAAACAACAAATACCACACACCCCAATGAATTTTAGACAGTCAACAAGGCTAAGTAGACCTCCAAAGAGATTCTCTCCCTCTTTGTATTCTATTTTATTAACAGATGCTGGTGAACCTGAATGTTATAATGAAGTTGTGCAAGTGGATACAAAGCTTCAATGGGAGTTTGCAATGACAAATGAAATGGACTCTTTGCTGCAAAATCAAACATGGGATTTATGTAAGTTACTTGTAGGTAAAACGTCTTTATAGAATAAATGATTTTATAGGATAAAAGAAGAGGATGGAGATAAGAAAAGATTTAAAGCCAGGTTAGTTGTAAAAGGATTTGCATAGAAAAAGGGTATTGATTTTGATGAGATATTTTCTCCAGTTGTTAAAATGACTTCTATCCATACTGTTTTAAGTATTGTGGCTACTGAAGATTTGCATTTAGAGTAGCTTGATGTTAAAACAACTTTTCTTCATGGTGATTTGGATGAAGAAATATATATGGCCTAGCCACAAGGATTTGAGGTCAAGGGTAAGGAGAATTTGGTGTGCAGATTGCAGAAAATTTTATATGGCTTAAAGAAAGCACCTCGGCAATGGTATATTAAGTTTGACACTTTTATGAATGAGAATGGATACACTTGATTTAATTCTGACCATTGTGTTTATTTTAAGAGGTTGGATGATGATAGCTACATTATTTTATGTTTATATGTTGATGATATGCTTTTAGCTGGGTCTAACATGGATCACATTAAGGGGTTGAAACAATAGTTAGCACATTCATTTGCTATGAAGGATTTGGGGGCAGAAAAACAAATCCTTGGTATGAAAATTTGCAGAGATAGGAAAAATAGGAAATTGTCTCTATCTCAGGCTGATTATATTGAGAAGGTGTTGCAACGTTTCTCTATGGAGAATGCCAAAGCTGTTACCAGACCTTTGCCTAGTCATTTGAAATTGACTAAGGATATGTGTCCCAAGACACTAGAAGAAGAGACTAAAATGTCTAAGGGACCTTATGCTTTAGCTGTAGGGAGCTTAATGTATGCTATGGTATGTACTAGGCCAGATATTGCACATGCAGTGGGAGTCGTTAGCCGGTATATGAGTAACCCTGGTATTGAGCTTTGGAATGTAGTCAAATGGATTCTTAGATATTTGAGAGGTACATTCAATAAGTGTTTACACTTTGGGGGTTCTACTACTACTACTGTACAAGGCTATGTTGACTCAGATTTGGCAGGAGATATAGATAGTAGGAGGAGTACTATAGGTTATGTATTTACTGTTGGTGGGACAATAGTGAGTTGGATTTCTTGACTACAAAAGGTGGTTTCTTTATCCACTACAGAGGCAGAGTATGTTGCTACTACAAAGGCATCCAAGGAGATGATATGGCTTCAATTCTTCATGGAATAATTGGGACATCCACAGATGGATAATTGTTTACATATAGATAACCAAAGTGTCATTCATCTTGTGAAGAATTCTGCTTTGCACTCAAAGACAAAACACATATAGTTGTGGTACCATTTCATTCAGTTAGTTTTGGATGATGGGAAGTTAAAGCTGAAAAATATTCATATAGATGATAATCCAACAAATATGTTTACAAAGGTACTAACAAGGGAGAAGTTGAACTCATGTTCAGCTTCAGTTGGTCTTCTAGACTGAACAGGATAAAGGAACAACTGAGTCCAAGGTGGTTTGATCTAGTGGGAGCCTCATATGGTAGTGGTATTGTTACAGGATCAGTCTCCACGTGGGAGGTTTTTTAGTGTGGATACTGATCAATCACCAAGTGGGAGATTGTTAGCTTGTGGTGACTGATCAAAAAAGTACTATCTAGGAAATTACTGTACACATCTCCTCCCGACCTCACCGATATATTTTTGATAATTTTTGGGCCAACATATTGTAACACATTCTAACCCTAAAGTGGCAAAATATTGTATAATATGGCTTAGGGTTAGGGATTTAATAATGTATGATTTTAGTACTTGTGAAAGAATTGAGCTGTAAGGGATTATGAATTGTAATCAAGTTGTAATCACTGGATAATAATAATATTAGACTCGTTGTTGGTGGACGTAACCCAGGGATTGGGTGAACCACGTTAAATATTTGTGTATTGTGTTCTCTTTTGTGTGGTTTATTGTTTTTTGATATTGGTTATATTTTCATGTAATTTTTATTTCTACCTTGCTAATCCTAACACATGGACCTTAGTACCTAGACCAAAAGATAAGAATGTTATCGATACTAAATGGATTTTCAGGAATAAGCTGAATGAGAATGGAGGGGTTACAAGGAACAAAGCTAGACTTGTATGCAAGGGATATGCACAAGAGGAAGGTATATATTATGGTGAAACTTTTGTGCCTATTGCTAGACTAGAGGCATTCTTCATGTTACTTGCATACGCAACACATAAGAAGTTTAAAGTCTATCAAATGGATGTTAAGTTTTCTTTTATGAATGGGATACTAGAAGAGGAGGTCTACATAGAACAACCAGAAGGGTTTGTTGATCCAGACAAGAAAGACATGGTATGTAGACTACACAAAGCTTTATATGGTTTAAATAAAGCACCTAGAGCCTGGTATGAAAGGCTGCATACTTATTTGTTAAGTATAGGTTTTGTTAGAACTAGTGAAAACAATAATTTGTATATGAAAGGAGAATCTGATGACACTATTTTGATTGCTGAAATATTTGTGGATGATATAATTTTTGGAGGACAAGATCATATATGTAAATCATTTGCTGATGAGATGCGAAAAGAATTTGAAATTTCTATGTTTGGAGAGATTAAGTTATTTCTAGGCTTGCAGGTTTTTTAGTAGAATGATGGAATTTTCATCACACAATCAAAGTACATAAAGGAAGTATTGAGAACATTTGGCATGGAAGATGCTAAAATAGTTGGAACATTGATGATCATAGGATGAAAATTGACTAAAGATGATGAATATACAGAAGTAAACTAGACATTGTACTGATCTATGATTGGTAAATTGATGTATGTAGTACACAGTAGACTAGATATTGCACATGCTGTGGGAATTGTTGCTATATTTTTTGCAAATCCTAAGGATTCACACATGGTTGCTACAAAAATAATCTTAAGATACCTAAAGAAAATAGAGGAATATGGATTATGGTATCCTAAGGAAGGAAAATTTTAACTAAGAGTCTACACCGACGCAGATTAGGCTGGAAATATAGATGACAGAAAGAGTACCACCAGAGGAGCATTTTTCTTTGGTGAAAGACTTGTTACTTGGACAAGTAAGAAACAACCTTGTATTTATCAATCTACTACCAAAGTAGAATATGTTGTTGCTATTACAAACTATTCAAACATTGCTTACATCAAGCAAGTGTTGGAAGGGATGAATGAGGTAATCATTGAGCCGCTGATTATATATTGTGACAACACTAGTATAATAAATATTTCTAAGAATCTTGTAATGCACTCAAATACCAAGCATATTTCTATTAAGTATCACTACTTAAGAGAAAAAGTATAGGAGAAGCAAGTAAAACTGGAATATGTTACATCAAAAGAGCAACTTGTTGATATTTTTACCAAGCCTCTACCGAAGGAAACTTTTGAATGCTTGAGGACTAGACTTGGGGTGCATACCCTATCTACTGGTCACTAATGTGATCTGGAGGTTGCATCAACATAATCTTATCAGAAGATCATTCATGTTGATGCAACATAGTTCAACTTTGGAGTCTGTCTAAGGTTGTGCAAGATTTCAGGAACAATGATTTGCATAATAGTATACTGAGATACATTGTATTCACCGAACAACAGAGAGTCACATGGATAATGTAGAGCTATATGCTTTATGTTTTTCTTTGGCATTGGTGTCAAAGGGAGAGATAAACAATTATTAAAAACCAAGAGATCGCTGGAACATCTAAGGGAGAGATAATCTGAGAAAGTTAGGGAGAGTTTTGAAGATTTGTTGTTGAGAACAAAAGAAGGAATCTGAAAGGTGGAAAGATCATATCTGCAAAGGAAAGTCTACACTTGCAATGCTGTCATGTAACGTAGTGATTAAACATATTTAATATCAAGCTAGGAAGATCTTACCAAGCTACAACATTTTCTTACATACTTGTAGAATACATGTTTGGTATGTGTATGGTATATTTCATATTACATGAGTTTCCATCAATGCCAAAGGGATAAATTGATGAACTAAAACTGATTGAAAACCTGATTGATGAACTACAAATGATTAGAGATCGCCGAATACTGAAATGATATGTAAGATAATTAAATCAGTCATTATGTTGTCATTGATGTCAAATAGTTTTGACAGTACTTATCATGATAGTTGAAAATATATAAACATCTATAAAAGAGGAGAAAAGATGAAGAGCTAAGATATCTACATATACAAAGATGGATATGACAGATGAGGATAAGGAATACTCTTGGTAACTTATTGATGAGTCTAGGATTTCATATTGTTGACTTGATTATGTTACAATAATCTGTTATGAAGTTGGAAGAAAAACTTAACAAAGTAGTGTGGTCGGTAGATGAAGCACATCAATATACACCAAGCCAATGTAGTGTATATCAAGCAATAGTATTAACCAAGATTGTGTTCACCGATGCATTTCTTTGTTAACCAAGTATGGATGAAAGAACTAAATGTTTAGTTAAGCTGAAAGAAATTGATGAGCTAGAATGTGTATGATTTCAAGGTGGAAGATAAAGTTTGTTTTGAGATCAACGACTAACAAAATTCAAAGCAGATGTAGAGGATGGAATCAAAATGAGGTATTGACACATCTTTTCAGGAAGGTTTAAGTAACAAAATCAATGAAGGAGATTAAGCGGCAAAATCTAATGGATGAAAAGAAAATAGTTTACTTATCTATATAAGAGACATTGGTTTCATTGCTAAAAAGGATGCTAGAAGAAGGAGACTACAAAGATATCATGTGAACACAGCTTCATGCATGCCTGATCAGACAGGTTGAAGAAGAACCAAACTACAGAATAGTATCGAGCATCAAAAAACTTTACCGAGGATAGTAAGTTATTGAATATTGATGAACTAAATTGAAATATTGATCAGAGGATTTTTAAGGGATTAGAATAGATCTGAAAATCTACAAAATCAAGTTGTATTGTAATCAGACCACCTACTGTTTCATTTTAACCATTGTAACAGAAAAATCTCTTAACCGAGTGGACTTGAAAGTCTTGTTATGTTATTCATAGAGTGTACAATGTTATCCTATCAACCCCATAGTGAATGTTGGTTGGATGATAATTGTTAGTGTTAAATCCTCTAATAAGGTCACACCTTACAATGTGTTTTGTAACCTTTAACAGGGTTGGCTCTTCACCGAGCTCACTTCAGAAGAGTGAAAATATTTTGGGTTACTGGTCCCAGGTGGATTTTCCCTTTACAAGGTTTCCACGTTAAATCTTTGTGTTATGTGTTTATGTGGTGATTGTTTGGTTATCATACTTTACATGTTGCATATTTTATTTGGTCGGTAATCTCTATGAGCAATTAATTGGTAATCGGTAATTACACAAACAGTTTAGTATTTTACATTTACTGAGCTGCAGAATTAGCTAAATTTGTTTTAAGTGATACATTTTGTAATTTAGGACTATGGATAACTGATTCACCCCCCTCTAAGCTATTTTAACAATTGGTATCAAAGCATATTGGTTGCTTGGAATAGATTTTTAAGGACTTCAGTAGAAAGATCACAAAATGTATAAGAGGGAAGTGCCAAAGATGAATAAGGACAACTTTACAATATGGAAAAGCTGAATGAGACTTCATATATTTGGAATTGGGAATTCTTCCCTCACCCTATTGGATAATGGCTACTTAGCACCGCCTACTAGACCTTTGACTCTTGGTCAATTGAGAGATAGACATGAGCATAATGTTACTATGATGGAGATTGTTGTTGCTCTATCAAATGTTGAATTTGAAGACGTCAAGGATTTCCTTACTTCAAAGGAAATGTGGTATAAACTTACTCAAGTTTATAGTGGTGATGCAAATGTCAAGAGAGCTAGAGCTGAAAGTTTAAGAGGAAAATTTGATGATATGAAAATTAAAGAAGGAGAAAGTATAGTGCAATATAGAAACTGAATAAAGGAGGTAGTTAATGTTATCAGAGGATCTGGTGGTGTCATTGATGAAGATACAGTGGTAAGAAAAATTATAAGGACTTTATTGCCTGTTTATGCAATTAGAATATCTGCAATACATGAAATGGGGTCTACACCTAACAATATTCTCACTCTTGATAATCTGATTGGTAAGCTAACAACTTTTGAGTTAAACAACTTTGATAATAGTGTTATATCATCTGTTGAGTCTTCTTTCATGACTTCTCTAAAGATCGGTAAGTCTAGCAATAGAAATAATAAGGATGATAGTGACAGTAACACTGATGATGAGCTTGATGAACTTGAAGCTCTTATGGCCCAGAGGCTACCTAAAGATAAAGGTAGATATAGGGGTAAATTGCCTTTAGTGTGTTTTAACTACAAAGAAGTTGGTCATATTGCTGTTAGATGCCCAAATAGGAAAGAAGATGATAGAAACAAAGATCAATCTGGTGAAGGAAGCTATGGGAGGAGAAACAATAGAAGTTACCGACACTACAATAGAGATAACCAAGGCAACAATGATAAGGGCAAAAAGGTATGTTACATTGCTGAAGAGAATGATACCAAGACCGACACAGATGATGATGTTGAAGTAGTATTTATTGTGATGATAGATGATTCTGAGGAAGAATAAATGTATGTAGAGACAACACTCATTTCTAAAGTTAATAAAAATAATACATGGATCATTGATAGTGGTTGTACACATCACATGACTGGTGATGAAGAAAAGTTTGATCATCTTGAGCAATATAATGGAGGATCAGTAAAAATGGGTAATTATACACCATGTATGGTTAGAGGAAAAGGATCTTTACTGATAAAAGATAAAATCAAATGTGATAATGCTTATTGGGTAGAAGGACTAAATTATAATTTTCTAAGTGTGGTACAACTTAACAATTTAGGTCACCGAGTAGATTTTGAGAGCAAGAAGGTAAAGATATTTGATGATGGAGGAAAACTTGTTGGAACAGGAGCAAAAACCAAAGGTAACTTGTTTTATCTTGACAATGATAAGTCTTCCTATTTAATGATGAAAAATGAGGATGCGTGGATATGGCATAAAAGGTTATGTCATGTAAACTTTGATAACATAATTAAAATCAGTAGAAAGAAAAAGGTTAGAGGTCTACCTAGCCTAGCAAAGTCGAATCATGTTATGTGTCATCAATGTCAGAAAGGTAAGATGAAAAAATCTAGTTATAAGAGTAAAGACTATTCAACAAAGAGAATCTTGGATTTAGTTCACATTGACCTATGTGGTCCCATGAGAACACAAAGTTACTATGGAGATATATATTTCATTCTATTTGTTGATGAGTACAATAGATTGATGATTGTAATGTTTTTAAAAGAGAAATCTGAGGCATTTAAGATGTTTAAATGGTATAAAGAAAAAGTAGAGAAAGAAACAGGGAAAGACCTGAAATGCTTGAGATCTGACAGAGGTGGTGAATTTATTTCTAATGAATTTACTAAATATTGTAATGAGCATCGTATAAAAAGATAGGTTTCTGCCTTGAGAACACCTCAATAGAATGGAATTTCTGAAAGGAGGAATAGATCAATTTTTGATTGCGTGAAGACACTAATGTTACAAAAGAATGTGGCTTAAACATACTTGAGAGAGGTAGTCAACATGGCTGTATATGTTTTGAACCGAGTACAATTGAAGGACACAAACAAAACACCCTACGAGTTATGGTTTGGTCACAAACTGACTGTAAGTTACTTCAGAATTATTGGTAGCAAACATTTTATTCTGAAAGATGAAAGAAATGGAAATTTTGACTCTAAAGGGGATGAAGGGATATTTCTTGGATATTCCACTAAAATAAAAGCTTACAAGTGTCTGAATAAAGTTACTAATAAAATGATTGAAAGTTTCAATGTCAAAGTTGATGAATTTGATGATAAAAATGGTGAAGAAAGCACTAGGGAGATGAAAGACTATGGTAGATTCACTTATATTGAACAACCAGAGTACCTACTAAAGCCACAGGCTGAGTTGACTGAGCATCAAGAAAACAACACTGAGGAAATCAAAGGGAAACTGATGATCAAGAAGGAGCTACCGAGAAAGAAAATGAGCCTGAATAGGATGAACAACAAAGAAGAGATCAAGTACTGGCAAGATTTGTCAGAAGAAATCATCCTAAGGACCAAATCATTGGAGACAAGAAAGTTGGCATGCTGACAAGAAGTAAGTTAAGACAAGGTACATGCTTAGTTTGTGAGTTTGAACCGAAAAATGTTAAAGTTGCACTGGAGAATGATGAATGGGTAAATGCAATGAATAAAGAGATAGAACAGATAGAGAAAACTAAGACATGGACCTTAGTACCTAGACCAAAAGATAAGAATGTTATCAGTACTAAATAGATTTTCAGGAACAAGCTAAATGAGAATGGAGAGGTTACAAGGAACAAAGCTAGACTTGTATGCACTAGGCAACAAAGAGTCACATGGATAATGCAGAGGTGTATGCTTTATGTTTTTCTTTCGCATTATTTTCAAAGGGAGAGATGAACAATTATGACAAACCGAGAGATCACTAGAACATCTATCTAAGGGAGAGATCATTTGAGAAAGTCAGGGAGATTTTTGAAGATTTTATTGCTGAGAGAAGAAGAAGGAATCTAAAAGTTGGAAAGATCATATTTGTAGAGGAAAGTCTGCACTTGCAATGCTGTCATGTAACATACTGATTAAACATATTTAATATCAAGCTAGGGAGAGCTTACCAAGCTACAACATTTTCTTACATAGTTGTAGAATACATGTTTGGTATGTGTATGGTATATTTCATATTGCTTGAGTTTCCATCAATGTCAAAGGAAGAGATTGATGAACTACAACTGATTGAGAACTTGATTGATGAACTACAAGTGATTAGAGATCACCGAGTACTGAAATGATATGTAAGATAATTAAATTAGTCATTATGTTGTCATTGATGTCAACTAGTTTTGATAGTACTTATCATGATAGTTTCAAATATCTAAACATATGTAAAAGAGGAGAAAAGATGAAGAACTGAGATATCTACATAGAGGAATATGGATATGATAGATGAGGATAAGGAATACTCTTGGTAACTTATTGTTGAGTCTATGATTTGATATTGTTGACTTGATTATGTTATAGTAATCTGTGATGAAGTTGGAAGCAAAACTTAACAAAGAAGTGTGGTCAGTAAATGAACCACTTCAATATACACTGAGCCAGTGTAGTGTATACTGAGCTACAATATTAACTGAGCTTGTGTTTTATGACACATTTCTTTGTTAACCGAGTATGGATGAAAGAACTAATTGTTTAGTATAGCCGATAGAAATTGATGAGTTGGAATGTGTATGATTTCAAGGTGGAAGATAAAGTTTGTTATGAGATCAACAACTAAAAAAATTCAAAGAAGATCTAAAGGATGGAATTGAAATGAGGTATTGACACATCAGCCGAGGAAGGTTTAAGCGACAAAATCAACAAAGGAGATTAAGTAGAAAAATCTGATGGATGAAAAGAAAATGGTTTACTTGTCTATATAAGAGACATTGGTTTCATTACTGAAACAGATGCTAGAAGAAGGAGACTGCATAGATATCACATGAACAAAACTTCATGCATGCCTGATCAGACTGGTTGAAGAAGAACCAAACTGCAAAACAATACTGAGTGTCAGAGAACTTTACCGAGGGAAAATAAGTTATTGAATATTGATGAACTGAATTGAAATATTGATCAGAGGATTTTTATTGGCTTAGAATAGATTTGAACATTTTCAAAATCAAGTTGTATTGTAATCAGATCACCTACTATTTCAATTTAACCATTGTAACAGAAAAATCTCTTAATCGAGTGGACTTGAAAGTCTTGTCATGTCATTCATAGAATGTACATTGTTATCCTATCAACCCCATAGTGAATGTTGGTTGGATGATAACTCTTAGTGTTAAATCCTCTAACAAGGTCACACCTTACAGTGTGTTTTGTAACCTTTAACATGGTTGGCTCTTCACTGAGCTCACTTTGGAAGAGTGAAAATATTTTGGGTTACCTATCCCAGGTGGTTTTTCCCTTTATAGGGTTTCCACATTAGATATTTTTGTTATGTGTTTATGTGGTGATTGTTTGGTTATCATACTTTACATGTTGCATATTTGATTTGGTCGGTAATCTCTATGAGCAATTAACTGGTAATTGATAATTACACAGACAGTTTAGTATTTTATGTTTATCAAGCTACAAAATTAGTTGAATTTGTTTTAAGTGATACATTTTTTAATTTGGGACTGTGGATAACTAATTCACCTCCCTTTCAGTTATTCTAACATTTATAATATGATTTAATAATTAATTAAACCCTTTAATCCAAATTTAAATATTTTAATTTAATCATTTAATTAACAAAGGTATTTAATTACCTTTAATAATTGAATATACTCTATATCAAATATTGCCACATTCATAAAATATAAATATTCAAACCTCAAAATTATTCCTAACTTAATTAATTAAATCAAATAATTCTCACAATAAAAACCACTCGACTCCCAAAATCCAAAAAATGACTAACTCTATATCAAACAAACACCAAGGGCTCACAAATTCATGTCACTTTGATGAATTTAGATGGGTAGAAATAGATACTTGCCTAATATTTAAGACAATTAATGGCTAGGGTTGGGATTTGGATTTGTATGTTATCTCCCCTCTCTTACCATTGATATTTTGCAATAGGGAACGCTCATCCTGACAATTCAGGGAAGTTGATGTCTGGTACCTATAGACCTACATAAAAGACAAGCATGTATATACATGTTTAAATATAAACAAGAAATGGCAGGGATTGACCAATCATGTGCATCTCACAAGCAAGTAACTACGACTATGTTGCTCAACCACATCAAGCATGTCAAACAAAAATATAAAACATACACATCGACCATACACATGCAAGTATGGGGTTAGAAAAGACACAAGCATTCATGATATCCTAACATATGAATCATCAAAATTAAATAACCACCTCATATAAATAACATCATCATTTGTATTTAATCAACATGAAAATAATTCAAAAGCATCTAACTCATGATTATTCAATAAAAATGTCATACATTCATAAACCTCAAAATCCCTAAAATAAATAACACACACATGAAAATGGCCTAAAACAGTTTGGTGATAAAACTAAAAAGCAGACTATGGGAGGGGCATTACATCCACCTCCCCTAAAAATTAGGCTTACTCCTAGAAACCTACAACAAAATAGAGATATAAATCTTGAAACACGATGCGCGCTACTTAGTCATAAAAGACTCAATGTGCGGGTCCCATTGGACCCTTTCCTGCACCATGGAATGAACCTTGTGGATCATTCCCTATCATGAACACCTTGTGGGACCTACCAGAATCCCCAACTATAGGCTCAAAAGTTGTAGGACTCTATCTTGGAAACTATGTCGATTGATTAGGATAATTAATAACAATGTGGCCATGTTGGCCATGAGAATAACAACCGCCTCTACTACCACCTCTCCCAATTGAAGGTACACTAGACTACTAGAAACTACCTCCACTAAAATCCTAATGTGAACTTTGAGCTGGTTGATCATTCTGATTGTGCATACTACGCTGCTAGTTGCGATAGTTCTCTGATTGAGAACCACCACTATTACCATGGAAGAACTTCATGTTCTACTAATTTTGATTCCCTTTCTGAAACCTTTCATTTCTTCATCCATAATTTTTTTTCTAGGATACTACATCATTCATACCTAATGCCTCTTCTACATGTCTAGGTTCATCCATGCTAGTATTCAAAGAAAAAATGCATCCCCAATTATCCAGAGAATACCTTTCAGGTGGTTTTCTATGCCTTGTAAACCTTTGAATAAGATGAGTTGGAGATTCTTCCTCCTCTTCTGAAGATTTAGAACTAGATGAATTCTTTTCAATTTCTTGACTTTCTAAGGGCCTCGATGTAACTTTCTCTAATGCAGAAGGTAGTTGAATCATATATTCTTTTTAATTTTATTTAGGTTGAAATGTACCAAAAGGATGGTTAGTTTCTCTAAAAATAACACTTATACTATGCATCACCTTTTGTGTCACAAGGTCCCAAAGCTTGTATCCTTTTACAACATAGCTATATCTAGGGAAGCTTCATTTCAAAACCTTCATCTCCAACTTTTTTTTCTTCTTCTTTAACACATATGCATATGCCTTGTAGCTAAAAATCTAAGATGTCTCAATTAATTCTTATGAGTTAACCATTCCTCTACAATAAATTTATCTATAAGAGTTGGTTTAGGAGACTTGAACTAACCAGGTAACAATAAATAGAAACAACTTTAGACCAAAATGTTTATTCTAGGCTAGCACAAGTCAAAATACTCCTATCCTTCCCCATAAATATCCTATTCACCCTTTCTACAACTTTGTTTTATTATGGAGAATATAAATTTGTCTTATACTTATTGATTCCACAATATTTACATGATCTATCAAAATCATTAGAGAAAAATTCACCTCCATTATTAGTGCTCAAATGCTTCATTTTCCTTCTATTATACAATTCAATTGTTTCTTTAAATTATTTAAATTGTTAGAAAATGTCAACTTTACTTTTTTTAAAGTATACTCATTGTAAAGTATACTCATGTCCTTATACTATAGTCATAAACAAATAAAACATAAAATGTGGATTTCCCAATAGGACTATCTACATGACTAAAAACATCAAAGTCAACAAGATTGATCACACCACAATAATTATAAGAACTTAGAGTAATATTGAAGATGATTTTGCTTTCCATAAATTCAGTTGTCACAAAAATCGACATTACAATCATTCAAACCTTTAACAAGGTTTTTATTTTGTAAGGTCCTTAGACCCTTATATCCAATGTGGTCAAGTTTTTGCTACCATAACATAATCTTATATATAGATAAATTTTATTCAAAAGAGAAAGCACCCTTAGTTAGCCAAAATCCATGACTATTTGTCAAAGGTATAAACTTTCACATTTTCCAATGAAGTATATACATATTTGACCTTCAAAAAAGTACTATTACACTTAATAGTATATGCATCCAAGTTATACAATGTGTGAATTTTGACACCTCTAGTAATTACCACAACACATCTCAACATTTCACATCCTGCATAAAAAATAACTACCTACATACCCAAATCTATTAAAGTTTTCTCATAGATAAAGATTTTTGTTTTAGGATAGGGAGATGCAACACACCATTAATCCTTTTTATTCTACCATTAGTAAACCTAATTTTAACTTTACCATGACCAAGAATATTTAAATGAGAATTATCACCCAAGTACACTTTACCTCCATTAAATTATTCATATTTATAAAATTTGTATTTATTAGTGGTCATATAAAAAGATGCACCTAAGTCAGTTAACCATGAATCATCACATACATGAGTGGTCAAAGATGAAAAAATTGTTAGGAATAGTCCCAAGAGATAACTGAGAGGCGGGGGGGGGGGTGAATCAATTATCTAAAAGATTCAATTATTTATCCAATTAAGTATACTTAAACATAAAGCATAAACACAATGAAAGAACACATGAACACAACACCAATATTTTAGTTATGGGGAAACCCAAATAGGTAAAAACCCTGGTGGGACTTGATACCCACTAATATTCTATACTAGTGTATAATGATCCTTGTTAGAAGATCCTTTACCCTGTTAGGAGTAGCTTTATAATATATTAAGTACAGTAGACCTAGTCAAGGGTCGGACCCTATTAGGAGTCTTTTACAATTTTCCCTATTAGGGGAGAGGATGCACAGTCTGAGAGCTCATTGCTCAAATAGGTGAAGGCTACAACCTTCTGAATAATAGATACACACTATATCTAGATCTTGGTGAACTGCACTTTGAACTACTATCTGGATCACTTCCAATGAATAGCACAAGTACTTTACTTGGTCACATAGACCTTATTTTGATGGCTCAACACTTCACATACTCTACTCCGCTCTTTCAACTATGAACCACACTTCAGCAATCACAAATGATTGCCTATAAATATCTTTCCTCCAAATGATATAATCAAGTCGGCCTATTAGAACCACCTTAAAATCATATTATAGAAACCATAATAAACTCCAACAAACATTCTGTCGATTCTATTATGCATGCAACATAATCTGGGACCTGTCTAATAAAATAAATTTAGATGCACGCTACACACTGTCGGCTCTACCAAAACAACTAGATCTTTCTCCTCAAGCTGAATTAACTCAAGCACTCTTAACAAAACATCAATAACACTTCTCCAAGCTTAAATCCAAGTGCACATACCCTCAAGATATGCGCAACTCAAGAACCAATAAAATCTTTGTCGGCTCTTCTAAACAAACACAGGAAACTGCTACTGGTGAATAACAACTGCATAACTTTACTTGCGTTCATCATCAGACCATGTTTCCATGAAATTAACATCACTAACATGTCTTCAACATATATCCAAGTGTTCAATGCTCCATGATAATTGTATGGACAACCATACATAGAACACTGTCTGTAACTCTGTCAGGAACACTGTTGACACCAACTGCTATATAACTGTCTGTACTAATAGGTAACCTCTACGCCCATGATATCATGCTGATATCATGTACATACTACATATACAAAAAGATTACTACATAAGACTTCCACACATGCTACTTTCCATATGTTGTCATAAATGACAAACATACAGTCAATACTAGCCTGCTGGAAAATATCCAACAATCTCCCCCTTTGGCATTGATGGCAACATGTGGAATGAAAAACCACCACCAACCCAAATGAACATTTCTTTTATAACATTCTCCATTTCCTCATCAAAGCTCCCCCAAAGATGAATCCACCATCTGCTGCAATATTTTCTAATATTTTCCATTTCCTCAACTAAACTGCTGTCATAACTGAATGTTGCTCCCCCTTAGTATATTACTCCTATTTTGCTTCTTTTTTTCATGACTCTGTATATTACTCCCCCTTTGACATCAATGGAAAAGGGCATCATTCATTTTAATTACCGGTACTACTCCTGAGGTAGATTAGCCAACCTTCCACCAGTCCTAGAGGACTGATGCCTTTCCTTCTTTCTTCTAAGTAGAAATAGGGAAGGGAATGACTCCCAACTTCTCCCTGAGATACTCAAAAGTATCCTTAGGAAAGGGCTTTGTGAATATATCTTCCAATTGATCCTTAGTACTCACATAGTCCAACTTGACTTATTTCTCTTCCACTTTCTCTCGTAGGAAGTGATACTTGATCTCAATGTTCTTTTTCTTTGCATCCATCATAGGGTTCTTTGACATATTGATAGTGCTAGTGTTATCATAGTGAATAACAATAGGATAATCAATCTGAATTCCAAAATATTTTATCATCTACTTGATCCAAACAATTGTAGAACAATTTAGGGCTGCTGCAACATACTCTGCTTCTACTATTGATTGAGAAATAAAATTTTGTTTCTTGCTTGTCCAAGTGACAAGTCTGTCACAAAGAAACACTGCTCCTCTTGAAGTACTCTTTGTGTCATCAACACATCCTACCCAATCTACATTAGTGTACACATGAAGCTCAACATTTTCTGAATTAGGATACCATAGACCATAATCCATAGTGCCCTGCAAGTATCTGAATATTCTTTTTACTGCCATTAGGTGACTTTGTTTAGGTTCTGCTGCAAATATTCCAACTATGCCAATTGCATTTGAAATATCAGGTCTAGTCTGAGTAAGATATATGATTTTACCAATCATAGAATTATACAATGTTATATCTACTACTGGTGAGTCATCTTCTTTTGTAAGCTTGCATCCAGTGATCATAGGGTTTCCTACTAGCTTGTAATCATCCATCTTGAATTTCTTCAGTATCTCTTTCACATATTTTGACTGATTAATAAAAATTCCTTTTTCTGTCTGCTACACATTTAGTCCCAAAAAGTATTTGATAAGACCAATCATACTCATCTCAAACTCATTATGCATTTCTTTGGTAAATTCAGCACTTAGTTTTTCATTACTTCAAAGATAATGTCATCAACAAATATAGCTACAAGAAGAAAACCTTCAGATGTCTCTCTAATGAATAGATTACAATCTGTTGCTCCTTTCTTGAATCCAATCTTTGTTAAGTATCCATCTGGTCTCTCATACCATTCTCTAGGGGCTTTCTTAAGTCTATAGAGGGCCTTCTTTAATCTGTATACCATATCAAGTTTGTCTGATAAGGTGAATCCTTCTAGCTGCTCAATGTACACTTCCTCTTTCAAGTCTCCATTTAGGAATGCTGACTTGACATCCATCTGATAAACTTTGAAGTTTTTGACTATAGAATAAGCTAGAAACAACTTAATAGCTTCTAATTTACTCATAGGTGCAAATGTGTCTGAATAATCAATGCCTTCTCTTTGTGCATATCCTTTGCATACTAATCTTGCTTTTTTTCTTACTACTATACCATCTTCATTCATCTTGTTTTTGAATATCCATTTCATTCCAATCACATTCTTATCACTAGGTCTTGGGACCAGTTCCCAAGTTTCATTCTTAACAATTTGATCAAGTTCTTCTTTCATAGCATCATGCCAGTCTAAATCATTACATGCATCTTCAACACTTAAAGGTTCAATCTCAGATAGTAAACATACTGCTTCACTGCTAGCTGAGTTCTTTCTTGGGACCTTGTTAGGACTTTGGCGCTCTGATCTCCAATGATGTCTATCTTGGAATGATTTCTTGATGTAAATTTTGGAACTTTGGGTGATGCTGACTTATCAACCTTGGGAGTTTCTTCTTCACTTGTCTCAGGGTCATTGAATAACACATCAATACTATCAAACATTTCTTCAATAACTGTCTCACTAGAAGAGGGTCTAGGTTCTTCCTCAATCATGGGTGAGTAATCATGATATCTTTCTTGAATCATAAAATTTTCATGAATCTTTACATGAGCACTTTCAATGATCTTCTTCAACCTTAAATTGAAACATCTATAAGCTTTACTTTTAGTAGAGTAACCAAGAAAAATACCTTCATCACTTCTGGCATCAAACTTTCCTACTGCTTCATCCCTCTTGATGTAGCACTTGCTTCCAAAGATTCTGAAGTATTTTACCATGGGAACATTACCAAATTATAGCTCATATGGTGTTTTGTCAGTGCCTAGCCTCAATTGAATTCTATTGATGGTATAGACTATTGTATTGACCGCATCTCTCCAATAGGTGTGTGCAACTTTTCCTTCTATCATAATGGTGTGCGCTGTATCAAGAATGATCCTATTCCTTCTCTCTACAATTCCATTCTCCTAAGGGGTTCTAGGTGCCCTTAACTATCTCTTTATGCCATGTTCTTCGCAGTACTCATAGAATCTATCAGAGGTGAATTCTCCTCCTCTATCCAATCTCAAACACTTTATCTTTAGTCTAGATTCATTCTCAACCTTAGCTTTGAATATTTTGAACTTCTCAAAAGCTTCTAACTTATCTTTTAAGATTGCAACCCACATCATCCTAGTACAATCATCAACAAACAAAATGAAATACCTTTCTCCATAGTATGATCTTGTTTGAGTTGGACCACATAGGTTAATGTGAATTAGATCCAACTTGTTCTCTACTAAGTTCTGCTTGCTCCTGAATGAATTTCTCACATGCTTCCCCATCACACATTCCCTGCATATAGTATCAACTAGCTTTTCTATGCTAGGTAGATCTCTTACTACTTTTACATTACTTATCTGTAATATGTTATCAAAATTGATATGACATAGTCTCTTATGCCACAACCAATTGTCATCACCTTTAGCAACAAAACAACTTGCTTCTGAATTGAGTTGAAACACATTACCTCTTGTCTTTGAGCATGATGCAATCATAACACCATCCTTTTTGTTAATGATACATTTTTCATCTTTGAACTCCAACTGATAGCCTTTTTTCAAGTAACTGACCAACACTAAGAAGGTCATGTTTCAAACCATCAACATAAAGAACATCATCAGTACTGTTCTTTCCATCCAAAGTGATGGCTCCTCTACCAACTATTGGTTTAGGAGCGTTGTCTCCTAATCTAACCATACCTCCATTGTATCTGTCCAAATGAACAAACCTACCTTTATCACCTGTCATGTGATCTGAACAACCACTATCTATAATCCAATCCGTCCTTATGTCAGCTTGTGAAATCAATGCAAGCTCTTGATTTCCTTTCTTCTCTTCATGAGCTATCTTATTATTCATTTATCTACAATAGCAATGAATCCAATTTATTCTTCACCAGATTCATCATCTGATACTCCATCTCCAGCATAGTAGCATTCTTTAGAATACTTAGGCTTGTAATCCTTTTTGAACTTTCTAGTTCTAGTAGGACACTTAGATGCAAAGTGACCAATCTTATTACATGAAAAGCACTTAAATGGTAATTGACCTTCATATTTTCCTTTTCCTTTCTTTTCTCTTTTAGCAATCATAGAAATGAAATATTCTAGAGCTTTCTCTTCATCATCATCATCAAAACTACCAGCAGTGTTTGCAGATTTCTTACCATGGACCATTGCTTTGAAGGTTGTTTCACTCTTTGGTTCTGACTTCAATCTTGAGATCTCAAAAGCAGAGAGTTTTTTGATCAAAGTCTCTCTCTTGAAGTTTGATGTAAGCTGCATGGTCTCATCAAGGATGTTGATCTTGCTTTCATATTCAGGAGTAAGAGTAGTCATCAATTTGTCCATAATGTCCTCCTCTGAAATCTCTCCACCATTGTTTCTGATTCTAGCAACTGCTTCATTTATCCTTTGATTGTAAGCTCTGATGTTTTCCTTAGGCAAGATCTTCTTCCAAGTCTTTCTACACACATCTTTTTCTTCTTTGTCTCCTTCAAATGTGTCTTCTAGGTACTTCCATATTTTGTGGGCTGCATCCACCTTTTTTTATTTCTGAAAACTCTCCATCAAATAGGGCACTGATAAGGGCTTCTTTAGCAATAGCATTATGATTAAACAATTCCTTTTTCCTATCAGTCACATCTTCTTGTGCAAGGTCTTCTAGGGTAGGTATCTTAGCTACTTTGATAGTCACATCAAAAAATTGAAAAGCATTGCATTGCAAATGAGTCAACATCTTGTTCTTCCAATCAAGATAATTCTCTCCATCAAACTTAGGACTTTCTTTCCTGAAGTACGCCATCTGATCAACCTCAGGCTATTAAACTTTCTCTCTGAGGCACTTGGCTCTGATACCAATTGTTAGGAATAGTCCCAAGAGATAACTGAGAGGGGGGGGGGGGGGTGAATCAGTTATCTAAAAGATTCAATTATTTATCCAATTAAGTATACTTAAACATAAATCATAAACACAATGAAAGAACACATGAACACAACACCAATATTTTGGTTACGGGGAAACCCAAATAGGTAAAAACCCTAGTGGAACTTGAGACCCACTAATATTCTGTACTAGAGTATAATGATCCTTGTTAGAAGATCCTTTACCCTGTTAGGAGTAGCTTTACAATATATTAAGTACAATAGACCTGGTCAAGGGTCAGACCCTATTAGGAGTCTTTTAAAATTTTTCTTGTTAGGGGAGAGGACGCACTGTCCAAGAGCTCACTGCTCAAATGGGCGAAGGCTACAACCTTTTGAATAACAAATACACACTATATCTAGATCTTGGTGAACTATGCTTTGACCTTCTATCTAGATCAGTTCCAATTAATAGCACAAGTACTTTACTTGGTCACATAGACCTTCTTCTGATGGCTCAACACTTCACACACTCTACTCTACTCTTTCAACTATGAACCACACTTCAACAATCACAAATGACTGTCTATAAATATCTTTCCTCGAAATGATATAATCAAGTTGGCCTATTAGAACCACCTTGAAATTATATTAGAGAAACCATAATAAACTCCAACAAACATTCTGTTGATTCTATTATGCACGTAACATAATCTGGGACCTGTCTAATAAAATAAATGTAGACACATGCTACACACTGTCGGCTCTACCAAAACAACTAGATCTTTCTCCTCAAGCTAAATTAACTCAAGCACTCTTAACCAAACATCAATAACACTTCTCCAAGCTTAACTCCAAGGGCACATACCCTCAAGATAGGTGCAACTCAAGAACCAATAAAATCTCTGTCGGCTCTTCTAAACAAACATGGGAAAGTGCTACTGGAAAATAACAACTGCATAACTTTACTTGCGTTCATCATCAGACCATGCATCCATGAACTTAACATCACTAACATGTCTTCAACATATATCGAAGTGCACAAGGCTCCATGATAACTGTATGGACAACCATACACAGAACACTGCCTGTAACTCTGTCAGGAACATTGCTGACACCAACTGCTATATAACTATCTGTACTAACAGTTAACCTTTGCACCCATGATATCATGCTGATATCATTTCCATGCTACATATATAGAAATCTTACTGCATAATACTTCCACTCATGCTACTTTCCATATGTTGTCATAAATGACAAACATACAGTTAGTACTGGCCTGCTGGAAAATCTCCAACAAAAATACATCACTATCTTCCTTTTAAAAATTAGAATTAGAATCAAATTTCTTCTTTTTCTTTGCATTCTTTCTAGATATGTCTAGGATCACTTTACAATTCTAGTAAATAAATTTGAAATTTCTAAGAGATTTGGCTCTCCCCTGGATTTGGATTTACTGCACTTCTCATTCTTCTGTCCTTTATCCTTAGGTCTTCCATGAAAAACTAGGGCTTCCTTGAAAATTATGGATACCTTCCTCCTCATCTCTTTAGAAAAAAAAGAACCCACTACATGAACTCAGTCCTCAAAATAATAGAAGTATTAGCAACGAACATAACCAGAGAATCCCATGAGTCAGGAAAAGAGTAAAGCAAGATTTGACATTTTTTCTCCTCATCCATCTTGACACCAACTAATGCAAATTGAGCCACCAACATATTGAATGCTTCTAGGTGGTCCCTAATTTTCCCACGCTCCTCCATTTTCAACCAATATAGTTTCTTCCTCAAGAAAATATTATTTACTAAATATCTAGTTTGATTCATATCACCAAGATTCTTCTATAGCTTCTTTGCAGATGACTCTTAATGGTTATTAATTAAAACAAAGCAAACAAGGCATAATTTAAATATACCCTTGTCTTTACAATCCATAAAAACATATTTAGCAGTGTCATCTAGATCTATAAGTGTCATGAAATTCTCATCAATATCATCCCATAAATCTCAATCTATTAAAATTTCCTTCGTCTTCAACTTCCATATTTCATAATTATTTATAAAAAAATTATCCACCTCTATTCTCCTTGAAGAACTTTCCATCTGCAAATTAATGTAACAAGGTCACAAAGTATCTTCTTCATTACCTCCCACTCAAATCTAGAATAGCTCAAAAAACCTAACAAGTCATAGCTAAAACCAAAGGTGATTAGGCTCTAATACCACTTGTAAGGAAATTAAAGTAGTGGAATAAATTTCTACACTACCCTTGATGGGAGGGTGATGTAAAAACTTTCTCATATTCTTACAATAGTTACATAAACTTAACAAAAATAACATAAATAACATGCATACTACAACACATAAATTTACATGGGGAAAACCCTTTTGGGAGAAAAACCCCACACTCCAAAAGCCACCTAGTATATTATTCACAAAATAATAAAAAAATACAATATACTTGCAGAGAAAATTTCTATCAGGAGTATCACCAACCTAAGATCCAAAGGTATCTGAATAGTTATAAGACTTTTCCACCCACCCTCAATATTTCACACCTAATATATAGGAAATATAATACATATAACAATCAAAAGATGTTGCAAAATAATGGACTAAAAATCACTTATAATATAATGCCCATCTTATCTCAAATCAAAGATACCCTATTATGTACATAAAAAAAATACATTAACACATGTAACCCCATTTTACAACTTATTTATGTATTCAACCCATTTTTACATTTCCTATTTTAGGAGACCTAACTTCTAGAGGCCATAAGTTTTGAGCTAGGTGTCTGGTTAATGAACCTTTTATAGGATTATAAAACTCACAACATGCTCTACCACCTTGTAACTCATTACACTAGTTAGAGACATTTTGAGGTCATTTTGGAGCCTCTAAAGCCTTCAAAAATGAATTCATAGAATTTCTCTGGCAACTTCAATAATGGAAAATTTAATATCTTCAAAATTAGACATGCTCTTGTAAGGAAAATTTATTGGAATGCTTACTGAAACTCATCTAAATCTTTTTGAAAAGTTTGGGGAATATCCATGCTCAAATGATAACTTACTATAAATATTAATCATACATATTTAAGTGTTGTAATTTGTAATCACTTTACAATTTCAAACTCTCTTTTGGGTCCTCTCTTAAGTGTATTATCTCCTATGTCATTCTAATTATAGTTGGGCCTTATATTATCCTAATGTCATCAAATACTCAAGTTAGGACCTAATTTATAACATTTCAAAAACTGACACTAATGACTCCCCTTTCGAAAGCCCTATTTTGGTAGAAATATGTTCAAATTTGAACATAGACCATATTGGGTGACACCATGGACCTATTTAGGTACCATATTCAGTTCAAGTGACTCACCAAGATTCTTTGCAATTGTAGCCGTTATTAGTGTTGACCTTCCCATTTTCAAATTTGGTCTCAATTTTCATACTTGACCATTGGAAGTTTACCTAAATGTGAAAGCACCTTGACAGTCCTATATATATAAGACAATCATCTAGCATTCTAAAATTCTAATCCACAAGTTATAGTTCAAGCATTCATAGTTCAATCAAGAGAAGATTTGAGTATAAGTAGTATCAAGCTACAGTAGAAATTATCTTTAATTATGTTTTCATGATGGACTTCAAGTTATGATTTGTCATATTATTGCATCAACACTTGGAAGACTTATCTAAAGAGAATTTTATCACCACAATTGTCTTGATCTTAAGTTCTAATCTTGTCAATTTAATAGTATTTTTATTTATCCTTTGCGAGCTACACAAGGTAAGCTCATTTTTTCATCACCATAGCTAAAGTGGAGATAGAAACACCAACATGAGGTTTGACTTAGGTAAGATCCTAGAGGATGGAACCAATTTAAACTCTTCTCCATGTGTAGGTTATATATTAAACAATAAAAATTTATAGTTTCACATAGAGTATATTGAGACTTGAAGCTCCAAACTCTTAATAGGAAAAAACTCTAGGTCTATGTTGATTTTCACACTCAACCAACACTTTTTAGCTAAATTTCAGAGGGAATGATCCACATAGAATCTTGATTCAAAATCTAGATTTTTAGCTGATAGAAGCATCTCAAGATCTAAAGTGCCTAGAACACTTTACCGACATTTTTAGCTCCAAATTTTAGTAATAGGTTTTTCTCTATGTTTGATTACAAATTTTTACTTTTGTGTTGGATTCAAGTTCTATATATTTTTGTTTATGTTGAATATTATCAAATTTTCATCATTTTACATAGTCATATCAAATCAAATAAAAATTGGAAATAATCATGCATAGCATTCAAATCTCCCTTGGGATTGAAGTTGGATCTTGTTTTCTATTTCCTTTAATGAATTCTATTGATTTGAATCTTATTAAATACATATTTAGGCCAAGAATCCATTTCAATGCATTATATGGAGATATAATCTCCATTCTTATTAAATTAGTTTTTATGAGTAATTAGATATATAAGTTCAACACAGTTTATCATTCTCTTTCTTTTATAATGTTATATATGTAATGAATTCACAAATAGACCTCATTTAGAAAATCATGAGTGTGTACTTTTTCATACCAAATCTAAATGAAAAGTTGTTTTTCGACTCTCATTAGTGTTTTCCTACTTATCCATTTAGTTGTGGTAATCATATAATATATAATATCTAAGTTTACATTTGCTAATGACAAGAGTGATCAATGTGAGAAGATCTTACCTTGATAGAACCACTTCATACCACTATCTATGACATATTGACGAATTAGTGAACTAGAAATTAGTTTTACCAAGGATAGGTATGTTTGTTAATATGATTTAGAACAATAGAGAGGGGGGGTGAATCAGTTGTTCTCAGGTCCTGATGTATAAAATAACTTCAAAATTTTTTCTTTAAATCAGATCAAGCAACCAAAACAAACTCAGTCATCACTGATTCAATAATAGAAACATATAACTCAGCAGTCCACTACCCAGTTGTATCTAACTTGTAAAACACAGAAGAGTTCAAACCCAAAAACATTCACACAAGTATTGACACCAGGATTTATAGTGGAAACCCAATATGGGAAAAACCACTTTGTAACATGCTACTATTATTTTCACTCTTCTGAAGTGAGCTCGGTTAAAAGCCAACCCTGTCAAAGGTTACAATACACATTGTCAAGTGTGAACCAGTTAAAGGATTTCAATCACCCTGTTAAAAGTGAGCCTGGTAAAAGGACTTACATACACTCCATTAGAATGCAACCTTTTTCAAAGGATTTAACATATGACTGTTAGGTCAACCTCTATTAAAAGGATTTTGACTGTTACAATGGTTAGAAAGTAGCAGTAGTATTGATCTGAGAACATACAACTCACTTTGCAAATATCAAATCCAATTCCGTACACAAATGCTGGTTTACTGACTTTGAAACTTTGCCATCTCCACTTCTAATCTGCTTGAAACTTTCCTTCAAGCAATCACCACACTTTTCCTTTAGCCTTTTCACTTATACAGTCAATAAAACTTTACTATTCTTCCAGCATCTACTTCACCCATGCATACGCATACCTAATGCTTTGGTTCCCTTAATACTTTCCTTTGTTAGGTTAACTTATCTTTTGCTGCTTAATCTCCTTCATAGATCTTAGGGTTAGGTCAAATACATTGAATCTACCTACTTCATGTTCTTTGTCTCCTCTTCTAGGATCATCTCAAATCTCATAAAGATTTACAATAAAACATTTTACAAAGCATTAAATGCTTCCATACAATCAATAAATAAAGTCAACACATTTTACATAATCCAAGAATTCAACAATGTCGGCTCCAATCTGAATTCTCTTCAAATATAAAATTGTTGATACTCAGTCAATACTGTGATCATCCACTCAGTCTCCATGTAAAATGCTCGGTCACTACTAAAACTATTTCCTCGACAAATACTATCTTCCTTGACAATTTACTGATACTTGGTCGACACTAGATTTTTTCTCGGCATCCACTAACTCGGTCGACTCTATCATAACTCAGCTTAAACATGATTTCTTCATTTTTGCTCGGTTAAGCCTACCAATTTAGTCCTCAATCTTACTAAGATAAACAATACATTATCTCATCATTGTGCAGCATAATCAAGTACACTTTGTAGTATCAAGATAACTCAACCTTTCCTTAGGTGCTATTGTTACCAACCTTTCTTTCCCTTCTCACCATAGATATAGTATTTTCCTAAGTAGAAACAGTCTAACTAGTTAAGGTTTGACATCAATGACAATACAACAATTGTTTCAATTGTAGTATCCAATAATCTCCCTCTTTGGCATTGATGGCAACACCATATGATATCACCTGAATAACACATGGATTACCAACCAATCCAAAAAAAACTTATCTATCCATCAGAGAAAATTTATAATATCCTTAGCTTCATTCTAATTCAGAATCTGTAAATCTCACTTCTGTGACCGTCAAAAGTATCTGGATCTCCCTCTATCCTAATCTTTCATTTCAATTCAATCTCCCTTACTTTCAGTGTCATGTGTTATAGTATCATTTTAGTTCAATCTCCCTCTTTGACAAAAAATGCCAAAGCAGCAACTCAAACATACATCCAATAGATGTAGACATATCTGTTTAGCACAATGTTTCTCCCTCTATCATCTTGCTTATGACTGATTTGTTGTCTTTGCTTCTTCTCCATAGCTCTAGGACAGTCCTAAAGTGTGACAATCTTTTGCATCAATGTGTCAAATGTTCTGTTGTAGCATATTTGATGCAATGCTCCTAGCTTGGCTAGGTAGCCTTAGTTAGGGGAAGGACCCCTAATTGACTTCTCAAGTAATCATGAGCTTCTTTAGGTAAAGCTTTAGTGAATATGTCTGCCAATTGTTCTTTTGTATTCACATATTCCATTCGGACTTCCTTGTCTTGTACCAATTCCCTCAAATAGTGATACTTGATTGCTATTTGCTTGGTCTTAGTGTGCATCACTGGATTCTTAGAAATATTGATAGCACTTGTGTTGTCATAGAAAATAACAATAGGTTCAGTGATTTCTTCTTTCATGCCTATCAACAACTATTTTATCCATATCAAATTTGAATAGTTTACTGTAGCAGCAACATACTCAACTTCAGCAGTAGATTGGGAAATGCAATTTTGTTTCTTGCTTGTCCAGGAGACTAATCTATGTCCAAGAAAGAAAGCTCCACCACTAGTGCTCTTTATGTCATCTACATTTCCTGCCCAATTAGCATCAGTATATACTCTAAGTTCAAATTTTTCATTCTTCTTATAGTATAACTCATAGTTAGCAGTTCCTTTCAAGTATCTCATGATTCTTTTCACCACCATCATGTGTGTTTCTGATGTAGGAGCATCTTGGGTCTTTGGCAATCTTGCATCAACCAAAAACATTTCCTGATTTTTGTACCTATTTGCTGTTGTTTTCTTTATAATATTTGTGTTTGATGGTTTCATGGTGTGTGAAGCTTACATTATGTTGAGGACCTATTTGGGAACCTTCTCCTATGAGCACATAAAGATTGGATGGACTGTTTCAAAGTTACACTTGTTTTCCTTGTCATCGGAACGGTGTTTTCCTATAGTTTTGGTGCTGATTGTTCATGTTGGTGATCTTTATCCATAAGGAATTAGAATTTTCTCTCTTAATGAGTTTTAGAGGACCTAAATTAATATCATTTCCCAAGAGCGCAAGCCCCAATTCATTATGAGTAATAAGTTATGCCCATTTTTCCTCAGAACCTATTTTCTACCAGTTTTTGGGTGAAACATGTGGTGTTTCTTCTTGCGATGTTCCATGTGATCAAATGGGACCTTGCACCATTAAATAAATGTTATTGGGTCATGTCAGGACCTAAATCCAAAGGCTCATCAATTTTTATTCATTCTAGCATTAGTTTTGGTTTAAATCTTCCAGACTGGACCTATATTGTAATTAAATGCCTGACTGGCCGACCTGTGGCTTAGCTAGCTATATAAGGAGTCTAGATTGATGTAGTAGGGCATCAAGAGGTAGATCTAGAGATAATTATCAAGATACATCATTGGATACAAAGATAGGATGTGAGCTGAGATTGAATTCATAATTTTCATTATATAAGGCTGAAACCCGGAAGGCCTCACAGTCGGGCATGTTGAAAGAAATAATATAATTCTCTATTGTTTGTGCTAGTTGATTGTCCCATATCCATTGTGATTTCATTTCTTTCATTTGTTATTATATTGCTTCTATTGTGTAACTCTAAGCAAGGGCTTATTGTTGATTCAAGTGGACTCAATTCTGCTTGATTCTACTTGTATCTACCCTGCCCCTGCGTCAAGTGGTATCAGAGTGAGTTCTTTCTTATGGATTGGATCATGGAGAACCTTAATGGATTGGTTGTAGGGTGGAAGATCTAATATTTGACCTATAACTTGTAGAAGGTTATGATCTTTCTAGAACCTGATTGTCAAGATGGTTCGTGGTAGAGGAAATGATAATGCTATCATGGATATGTTGAGGCAGATTGCAACTAGGCTTGAAGCTATAGAGACAGCCCAGAGAAGAGGAGCACATCTTGAAGATGTTAGTGATGAAGAAGAAGAAGTGGCACTTAATGCTAAAACTAAAGTTGAACAAGATGAGGAAAGACTTTTGAGAGTTTTTTCTAAGGCTAACTCCAGACCTACAGTTGAAGTTGTTTGCTATGATGGAATACTTGAGACCGATACACTTTTGGATTGGATCTCTGAGATAGATAAATACTTTGAGTATGAAGGTACTCCTAATAATAAGAAGGTTAAGATAGAAGTCACAAAGTTGAAAGGTCGTGCATCTCTTTGGTGGGATCATTTTCAAACTGAGAGATAGAAGAGAGGAAAAGAAAAGATCAAGACATGGATGAAGATGCTTGGAAAGATGAAGAAGAAGTTTCTTCCAGCTGACTACCAAGTTAGTTTGATGAGAAAAATGAAAAATATGAGACAAAAGGACATGAGTGTGAAAGAATATACTGAGGAATTTGACAAATTGGATATCAGATCTGGACATGTGGATGATGA
The DNA here is from genome assembly GCA_027943335.1 of Chamaecyparis obtusa. Taxonomy (NCBI): domain Eukaryota; kingdom Viridiplantae; phylum Streptophyta; class Pinopsida; order Cupressales; family Cupressaceae; genus Chamaecyparis; species Chamaecyparis obtusa. The sequence continues at coordinate 1,363,615 of BSBK01001534.1, forward strand.
AGTTGAGAAAGTGGCTAGATATATGAATGGCCTAAGGATATCTATTCAAGATGAGATCAGTTATGTGAAGATTGATAGTGTGGAAGAAGCATACCAATTTTCTTTGAAGGCTGAAGAGAGATTGACAAAGAAACATGAACAAAGACAAAGAGGAAGAGGTGGTAGATTTCAGAGAAGTAGAGGTAGATCTGATGGAGAAAGCAGTAGATCTGACAATGCAATTCAAGATAAAGGTTGGAAAGATGACCCTACTAGTAGAAGAGGTAATTACTCTAGAGGTAGCTATACTGGTTACTCTAGGAATAACAATAATGGCAAAAGATAAGATAAGTCTGGTTTAAAGGTACTTGTTACAAATGTGGTGAAGAAGGACATAGAGCTTTTGAATGTACTAACTTTGGAAAGAAGATTGGAGGTAATGGTAGAAATAATTTGGCTTGTGAAGAAGTTGAGGAAATGTCTAATGAACTTGAACATGGTGAGAACTTGATGCTAGGAAGGATCTTGTGGAATGAAGAAGCTGATGAGGAACCTATTTTTAGGAAAAGTTTGTTTAGAACCAAATGTAAGATCGCTGACAAATGTTGCAAGGTAATCATTGATAGTGGAAGTTCTAATAATTTGGCATCCGAAGAGCTAGTTAACAAGTTGCAATTGAAGAGATTGAAACATTCGAAGCCTTACCATATTGCTTGGATCCAAAAGGAGCATAAACTACTTGTAAGTGAACAATGCCTTATTAAATTCAAAATTGGGAATTATCATGATGAAGTCTTGTGTGATATTATGCCTATGGATTGTTGTCATATTCTTTTGGGTAGACCTTGGAAATATGATAGGAAAGCTTTGCATGATGGTAGATTGAATCAATATACTATTTGGATGGACAAAAAGAAACAAGTATTATTGCCTTTGGTAGAGAAGTTTGATGAAGGTCACTATACTACAGTCAAAGTATGTTTGTTTGATGGTAAAACATTTAAGGGAGAAATGAAAGATCAGAATATTTGCTTTTCATTGAAGCATAAAAGTGGATAGTCAAATAAGGTTGTTGATGCCTTGAGCCGAAGAAGAAATTTTCTGACAGAGATGAGAGTTGAGGTACTTGGTTTTGATGATTTGAAGTGTTTGTATGAGATTGACATTGATTTTGCAGAACCTTGGAAAGCTTGTAAGGAACACACAGTGAGTGATAAGTGGACTGATTAGTTCATTCAAGAAGACATGTTGTTTAAAGGAGTTCAATTGTGCATACCTAGAGGATCTATGAGAGAGAACATAATGAAGGAGAAACATAGTGGTGGACTTGTTGGACATTTTGGGATTGATAAGACTGTGAATTTGATTTCAGAAAGATAATTTTGGCTACACATTTATAGAGATGTACAAAGAATGGTTAGAGGTTACAGAATTTTCCAAACAACAAAAGGAACTAGTCAGAATTTGGGATTGTATTCACCTTTGCCTGTACCTGATAGACCTTGGGAAGATGTGAGTATGGACTTTGTTCTTGGATTGCTTAGAACTCAGAGAGGTAATGATTCTATTTTGATAGTGGTTGATAGATTTTCTAAGATGGCTCATTTCATACCTTGTAAGAAGACATCTGATGCATTGCATGTAGCTGAATTATTCTTCAAGGAAGTGGTAAGATTGCATGGTTTGCCTAAATCTATTGTTTCAGACAGAGATACTAAGTTTACTAGTTATTTTTGGAGAACACTTTGGAATAAGATGAATACTGATTTGAAGTTTAGTTCTACATTTCACCCTCAGATAGATGGACAAACCAAAGTTGTGAACAAAATTTTGGGAAACTTGTTGAGATGTTTAGTTGGAGATAAACCTACTAATTGAGATTTGATTTTGGCACAAGTAGAGTTTGCATATAATAACTCAGTGAATAGAAGCACTAAGAGGACACCATTTGAGATTTTTAATGGATTTCATCCTAAGGAAACCACAGAGTTGAGAGATTTACCTACTGAGACTAGAAGAAGTGCTGAAGCTGATCATTTTGTAGAATACATGAGAACTTTACATGATGAAGTTAAAAGGAATTTGGAGGACAGTAATCTGAAATATAAACAGAGAGCAGATAGGAGAAGGAGACATAAATATTTTGAATTTGGAGATGAGGTTATGATTCATTTGAAGAAGAATAGATTTCTAGTTGGTACCTATAACAAGCTGAAAATGAAGAATTTTGGACCTTGTAAGATTCTGAAGAAGCTTGACAGTGGAAATGCTTATGAAATGGAATTACCCGAGGACATGGATATATCACCTATATTTAACATTGCTGATATCTTTTAGTACTTTGAACCAAATGAAGAGATTGAAGATGATCTAGACTATCCTAAGAAGAATAGAGACAACATTCAAAAGATCTTGAATAGCAGAGTTGGCAAGAGTACAAGAGGAAAAGACTACATGGAATATCTAGTTCAGTGGAAGAACAAACCAGTTGAGGACAGTTCATGGATTACACAAGCTGAGTTGGATCTTTATGATTCAGGTGAGAATATGAGTAGTGCATGATGTGGACATCAGTTCTTTATTTACCCCAGGTGTCTGATGCAGGAGCATCTTGGGTCTTTGGCAATCTTGCATCAACCAAAAATATTTCCTAATTTTTGTACCTGTTTGCTGTTGTTTTCTTTATAATATTTGCATTTGATGGTTTCATGGTGTGTGAAGCTTACATTATGTTTAGGACCTATTTGGGAACCTTCTCCTATGAGCACATAAATATTGGATGGACTGTTTCAAAGTTACAGTTGTTTTCCTTGCTGTTAGAATCGCGTTTTACTGTAGTTTTGGTGTTGATTGTTCATGTTGGTGATCTTGATCCATAAGGAATTATCATTTTATCTCTTAAGGATTTTTATAGGACCTAAATTACTATCATTTCAAAAGAGAACAAGCCCCAATTAATTATGAGTAATAAGTTATGCCCATTTTTCCTCGGGACCTATTTTCTGCCAGTTTTCGGGTGAAACATGTGGTGTTTCTTCTTGCGATGTTCCATGTGATCAAATGGGACCTTGAACCCTTAAATGAATGTTCTTGGGTCATTTCAGGACCTAAATCCAAAGGCACATCAATTTATATTCATTCTAGCATTAGTTTTGGTTTAAATCTTCCAGACTTGAACTATATTGTAATTAAATGCCTGACTGGCCGACCTGTGGCTTAGCTGGCTATATAAGGAGTCTAGATTGATTTAGTAGGGCATCAGGAGGTAGATATAGAGATAATTATCAAGATACATCATTGGAGACAAAGATAGGATGTGAGTTGAGACTCTAAATTCATAATTTTCATTGTATAAGGCTGAAACTCGGAAGGCCTCACAGTCGGGCATGTTGAAAGAAATAATATAATTCTCTTTTGTTGCTGCCAGTTGATTGTCTCATATCCATTGTGATTTCATTGCTTTCATGTGTTATTATATTTCTTCCATTGTGTACCTCTGAGCAAGGGCTTATTGTTGATTCAAGTGGGCTCAATTCTGCTTGATTCTACTTATATCTACCCTGCCCCTGCGTCAGTTTCCTTAGGATTGGCAGATAATCTTGCCAAAATCCAAACAACTAATGCAATATCAAGTCTACTATGTACAACATACTACAATTTTTGAATCATGGATCTATACAAAGTCTAGTTAACTTCTGTAGCATCATCATTCTTAGATAACTTTTGTCCAGTAACCATAGGAGTTCCCACTAGTCTAGCATCTTCCATTCCAAAAGTTTTTAGTATTTCATTAACATACTTAGACTGTGTAATGAAAATACCTTTCTTCATCTGATATACTTGTAAACCAACAAAGAATTTAATCTCACCGAACATACTCATCTCAAATTCAGTTTGCATTTCATGTGAAAAACTTTTACACAATGCATCTTGTCCACCAAAAATAATGTCATCAACAAAAATTTTGGCCAACAAAATACCTCTACCTTCTTCATCTTTCATATATAGATTGCTTGTGTCATTTGTCCTAGAAAATCCAATCTGTATCAGATAATTATGCAACCGCTCATACCATGCTCTGGGAGCTTGTTTCAATCTATATAAAGCTTTGTTCAGTTTGCACACCATGTGTCTTCTATTTGGATCAATAAAACCTTTTGACTATTCTATGTAAACTTCTTCTTCCAGTCTACCATTTAAAATTGTAGACTTGACATCCATTTGATATACCTTGAAATATTTATAAGCAGCATATGCAAGCATAGTTCTTACTCCTTCCAATCTAGCTATAGGGGAAAATGTCTCCTCATAATCAATTCCTTCATCTTGTGTGTAGCCTTTGCATACTAGTCTAGCTTTGTTCCTAGTGATTTCACCTTTTTCATTCAAGTTGTTTAAAAATACCCACTTTGTTCCTATAACATTCTTATCTGCAAGTCTCAGCACCAGAGTCCAGGTTTCATTTTTCTCAATTTGGTCAATCTCTTCATTCATTGCTTGTATCTTTTCTTCATTTTCTAATGCCTCTTTAGTTGTCTTGGGTTCAAATTCACATAGTAAGCATGTTGGATCTTTTGTCTTGCTTCTGGTCTAAATTCTAGTGTCTCTATCTCCAATTATTTGTTCATGCTTGTGATGTCTTCTTACATATTTTTCCAAAATAGCTTCAGCATTTTTCTCTTCTATTTCATCAAGTTCCCCAACAAGATTGTCAGATTCAGCTTCTGAATGCTCGGCAACCTCTCCCTGATCCTCGACAACATTATCTTGTAGCTCGGCATGTTCTTGTTCTCTCTCAGCACTGTTTTCCTAATGCTCGGCATCATTTGTCTATCGCTTGGCATTGCTTGCCCGAGACTCGACATCAGGTTCAGGTATGTTACCTGCCTCTTCTCTTTCCTCAATGTACACAAAAGATCTGTAATCTTCTGGTTCTCTTTTACTGTTGGCTTCATTTCTTTCTACATACTCATCAATTTTTACATTCACACTTTCCACAATTTTGTTAGTGTTAGAGTTCAAACACTTATAAGCTTTACTTTTTGTGGAGTAGGCTAGGAATATGCCTTCATCACTTTTAGCATCAAACTTTCCATTCCTATTGTCTTTCAATATGTAACACTTTCTTCCAAAGATTCTAAAGTATTTAACACTCGATGCATGCCCATACCATAATTCATAGGGTGTCAGATTTGTACCTTTCTTGATCTATACCTAGTTAAGAGTGTAAACAGGTGTACTTATAGCTTCTTTCTAGTATTTTTGTGCCACATTATTTTCAATCAATAATGTCCTTGCACAATCAAAAATAGATCTATTCCTTCTTTCTACTATACCATTCTGTGGAGGTGTCCTAGGTGCAGACATCTATCTTTTGATTCCTCTATCATTGAAAAATAGATTAAATTCATTTGAAGTAAATTCTCCACCATGGTCAGATCTAAGACATTTCAAGTTCCTACTTGTCTCCTTCTCAACTTTAGGCAAATACCACTTAAAAAATTAAAAAGCATCAGATTTTTCTTTTAGAAACATTACATGCATCATCCTAGTATGATCATCAACAAACAAGATAAAATATCTAGCACCACAGTAGCTTTGTATAACCATAGGTCTGCAAAGGTCAGTATGAACCAAATCTAAAATGTGTTCAGAAGTAAAGGATTTGCTCTTGAAACTTGACTTAGTCATTTTTCCTAACTAACATTCTTTGCACATCACATTCTCAAGTTTCTTCAATCTAGGTAGACCTCTTACTTTCTTCTTCTTACTTATCTCTACCAGATTGTCAAAGTTAACATGACATAGCCTCTTATGCTATAACCAGATGTCATCTAGTTCTGCAAACATACATATTTCTTTAGATAGGTCAAGATAGAATAAATTACCTCTAGTCTACTCACCACTTCCAATCAGTTCACTAGTAGGATCAAATATCTTAGCTTTCTTGTGATGAAATTCCACTCGGTAACCAGTTCTATTGAGCTAAGAAACACTTAACAAATTATAATTCAATCCTTCAACCCAATAAGAATTTTCAAAAGAGATCTTATCAGTCAGTTTAATCAATCCTTTTCCTCTAACAAGACATGGTGCATCATTACCAAATGTTACACTTTTACCTTTATAATGATGTAGGGTCTCAAACTTACTTTTGTCACCAGTCATGTGATGTGAACAACCACTGTCAATAATCCATTTATCATTCTTGTTCACATAGGAAATCAATGCAATTTTCTCATCATCATTAGATTCATCTTTCATTGCAACATAGACTACCTCAATTTCAAAATCATCACTATCAGTGTCAGTCTCTTCTTCAGCAATGTAACAGGATTTCTTACCTTTTTCTTTGTAGTCTTTGTACCTTCAGTAGCCTTTGTCATCTCTTCTATCTTTGTGTCTGCTGTTTCTTTCCTCATCTTTATCCTTCCTACCAGGACATCTAGTAGCTATATGAATGACCTTGTTACATGCAAAACATATAATAGGGAGTTTACCTTTGTTAGGGAGTTTACCTTTGTATTTTTCTTTTCCTCTTCTTAGTCTTCTAGCCATAAGAGCTTCTAGATCTTCAAGATCTTCATCAGAAGTGTCATTGTCATCTTCACTTTCACTTTCACTTTCGTTGATGCATCTTTCTTTTTCCTTCTTAGGCTTGTTCAAGACTAACTATGACTTAAAAGTAGATTCAACATTTCCAATACTACTAACAGTGAAATTATCATAATTAGACAGTTCAAAAGCAATTAGCTTGCCAATCAAACCTTCCAAAGTAAGCACATTTGTAGAATTACATCTATATTCCTGAATAGATGAGATCTTAATAGCATATATAGGACGCAAAGTTCTTAACACTTTTCCAATTATGGTCTCATCATCAATAATTCCATTTGCTCCTCTAATAGCATTCACAACTTCTTTTATTCTACCATAATATTGTGCAATGTTTTCATCTTCATTCATTCTCATTTCATCAAACTTACCCCTAAGACTCTTGGCTTTAGCTTTCAGTACATATAGATCACCACCATAGATCTTTGCAAGAGTGTCCCACATATCTTTAGTAGTTGTGCAGTACTTAATGTCCTCAAATTCTGGACAGCTTAGGGCAGATGCAATTTCCAGCATTTCCTAATTGTGTTCTTGCTTAGCTCTCATATCCTTGGTAGTCAAAGGTGCAATAGGTGTGACATAGTCAAGGTCAATGTAGTACTTTGTAGAATCACCAATACTGGTCAGATGCAGCTTCATCAAGCTTTGCCATGTAGGGAAGTTTTCCTTATTCAACTTCGATACCTCCTTATACATCTTGATCATTTGCTACAAGTCCCTTTAAACTTTCTTTCTGTAGACACCAATAAGAAACATAGCTTTGATACCAATTATTAATATGATTTAGAACAATAGAGAGGGGGGTGAATCAGTTGTTCTCAGGTCCTGATGTATAAAATAACTTCAAAAACTTTTCTTTAAATTAGATCAAGCAACCAAAATAAACTCGGTCATCACTGATTCAATAATAGAAACATATAACTTAGTAGTCCACTACCCAGCTGTATCTAACTTGTAAAACACAAAAATGTTCAAACCAAAAAACATTCACACAAGTATTGACACCAGGATTTATAGTGGAAACCCAATATGGGAAAAACCACTTTGTAACATGCTACTATTATTTTCACTCTTCTGAAGTGAACTCGGTTAAAAGCCAACCCTGTCAAAGGTTACAATACACACTATCAAGAGTGACCCGGTTAAAGGATTTCAATCACCTTGTTAAAAGTGATCCTAGTTAAAGGACTTACATACACTCCATTAGAATGCAACCTTGTTCAAAGGATTTAACATATGACTGTTAGGTCAACCTCTATTAAAAGGATTTTGACTATTACAATGGTTAGAAAATAGTAGTAGTATTGATTTGAAAACATACAACTCACTTTGCAATATCAGATCTAATTCCGTACACAAATGTTGGTTTATTGACTTTGAAACTTTTCCATCTCCACTTTTGATCTTCTCAGAACTTTCCTTCAAGCAATCACCACACTTTTCCTTTAGCCTTTTCACTTATACAGTCAATAAAACTTTACTGTTCTTCCAAGATCTACTTCACCCATGCATACGCATACCTAATGCTTCGATTCCCTTAATACTTTCCTCTGTTAGTTTAACTTATCTTTTGCTGCTTAATCTCCTTCATAGATCTTAGGGTTAGGTCAAATACATTGAATCTACTTGCTTCATGTTCTTCGTCTCCTCTTCTAGGATCATCTCAAATCTCATAAATATTTACAATAAAATGTTTTACAAAGAATTAAATGCTTCCATACAATCAATAAATAAAGTCAACACATTTTACATAATCCAATAATTCAACAATATCGGCTCCAAATCTAAATTCTCTTCAAATATAAAATTGCTGATCTCAGTCAATACTATGATCATCCACTCAGTCTCCATGTAAAATGCTCGGTCACTACTAAAACTATTTCCTCGGCAAATACTGTCTTCCTCGGCAATTTACTGATACTCGGTTGACACTAGATTTTTGCTCGGCATCCACTAACTCGGTTGACTCTGTCATAACTCGGCTTAAACATGATTTCTTTAGTTTTTCTCGATTAAGCCTACCAGTTTAGTCCTCAATCTTACTAAGATAAACAATACATTGTCTCATCATTGTGCAACATAATCAAGTACACTTTATAGTATCAAGATAACTCAACCTTTCCTTAGGTGCTATTGTTACCAATCTTCCTTTCCCTTCTCACCATAGATATAGTACTTTCCTAAGTAGCAACAGTCTTACCAGTTAAGGTTTGACATCAATGACAATACAATAATTGTTTCAATTGTAGTATCCAACAATGTTTATCCAATTCTTAATCATATCTCTTTCTTTTATAATGCTATATATGTTATGAATGCACAAATAGACCTCATTTAGAAAATCATGAGTGTGTACTTTTTCATACCAAATCTAAATGAAAAGTTATTTTTCTTCTCTCATTAGTGTTTTCCTACTTATCCATTTAGTTGTGGTAATCATGTAATATATAGTATCTAAGTTTACCTTTTCTAATTACAAGAGTGATCAATGTGAGAAGATCTTACCTTGTTAGAACCACCTCATACCACTATCTATATATATCAATGAATTAGTGAACTAGAAATTAGTTTTACCAAGGATATGTATGTTTATCCAATTCTTAAGATTATGATTAGGTATAAAAATTGTGACAAGATTGTCTCCTTATTGAACCTAACCCATATTTTCACCCTCATATAATGTATTAAAACAAAGAGTCTTTTTTGGCATCTCTTTATTTTATATAGCTTTCCATACTTTTGTTTTATATTATGATGCATTAGTATGTGTAGTTAATGGATAGAGATGTAATATCTCTCTACTAGTCCATACAATAGTTTATGCATTATAGATACATCAAATAACCTTAACATAAATTTGATCCTATTTATGCTCTCTCTCTCTCTCTCTATATATATATATATATAGAGAGAGAGAGAGAGAGTAAAGTATTAATTATATTAATTAACTTTACTCCCTTCTTAAGATGTCAACACTTTTATTTTTAGTTTTTTATATTTAAACACACATGCACTAGTTGATTTAAACTTATGCACTAGTTGTTTTAAATATAAACTTGCATGCATTAGTCTTGTAATAATTTAACTAATTATTACATGCACTTCTACTTTTTAGGTTTTCCTTTCAAGGCTTTTGATCTCCTTTATAAGGATGATCCATTGTACATTCAATTCATTCATTATTTGAAAATATTTTCTTCTTCATATTTTGAGTCAAACCCTTGCCCTCTTCTTGTCTCTACTTCCTTGTAACAGGTTTTTGTATCCAGATGATCTTCGGGTTTTGTGGATTTATGTTCTCAAATGAGAACAAATGTGTATATGCACACATATGGTGTGCATATACACACTCATTTTCATTTGAGAATGTGTGTACAGATCAAATAGTAAGAGCTGGATTATGAAAGCATCTATTAATTTACAGATCTAGGTATCTTCTCTTTAAAAAGACTTAAGGATTTTCTCTATGATGGCCATTTGGCTGTCAAATTAAAGCTCACTATTTGCTGATGTCAGCAGTTCTTTGCACATTTTTTTTGGCCTTTTGGAGCTACCTATGCATTTTTGCGAATATCTCAGGCATTCAGGATTGTAATCGAGCGTGTGATATATCATCGAAAAGCTGGTTCCAAGCCTGATCTAAATTTACTAGTATGGTTTTGATATTTTTCCATTTTGATGCTCTTTTTTTTTTTCTATCAAAGTCAGATGTTCTCTGCGATCTTGGCATTTTAGACCTCCTGCATTCCGGGATCCGTTTCTCTTACATCTAGGCTCCATTTTCAGAAAATGAGATATTGTCGGAAAGCTCTTTCTAAGATTTTATTAGATCTGATGGTTTCATGTGTGTTTTTGTCCTTTTTATAACATCACCCATCCTCATATCCTTGTAGACACCTTCTTTGGGCCCTCTAGCACAGCTGTTGGTTTTTTGCTCATATCTTGAGCATACGGTGTCAAAATTTGGCAAATGAGATATCGTCATAAAGCTGATTCCAAGCTCTTTCTAGATCTGGTGGTTATATTTTCTAGTTTTATTTTTTTTATGGTTTTTTCTCTGTCAAAGCTAGATCTTTAGTTTTGTACTCTAGGAGCTCTATCTTGTGCATCCAGATTCCATTTTTAGAAAATGATATATCATTGGAAAGCTTGTTTAGAGAGATTTTCAGTGTTGTGAGTCAGTTTTTTAGATTCTTCTCTAGGTTCATTTTATTTAGATTCTTGCATTTTTGCAGTCTGGTAGATATCTTGGTTGTTACAGGTCCTAGGATCTCTTCCCTTTGAGGGATGACTTGTCTTAGGCTATTCTTTTGTTTTAGAAGCCTTCGACCTTCTTTAAGTAGTGTATAATTCATTTTTGTAGCATTCTTTTATGCACACACATTGAGATAAATTGCCATTCTATTGCATGTATGGGATCTTGCACATGTTCATGCTTTATGTACTCGCACTCCATTATAAAGTGCCAGGGGGGTTTGATGTTTGCCTTTGTTTGCCATCTTCTTTTTTCATTTGAGCATTCCTCCAATGACATTAGCCTCAAGTATCTTTATTTGTGTCTGTACTCTCTCTGCACATTCGATGTTTTAGATTCATCTTCATCATGTAGTTCATATTGGATGATCTTTTTAGTGTACTTGTCATTACTCCCTTGTCAGTAGTATGGGGGGTTTCTACTATTGGTTCTACTACTGCCTTGGTTCGATAGTGTGAGCTATGTATTTAATATTTGTTCCTATGTACTAGGCGGATGCAGTGGCTAGGTACCTATGCATTCTAGTGAGATGGATCATTTACCATATAGACACTCTTTCTTTCCTAATTTTAGAGGCACTCTTCCATCTTTTATTGATCAACTCTTTAGGCTTTGGTGTTTTATACCATCTGTATCTTTGAGTTCAGTTGTTTACCTTTGTTTGCCTCATGATTCGAGTAGTGTCATTTGAGGGCACTCATACAAATTACAGTCTTCTCTACCTGGTTATGCTCTATTTCAGTGGAGGATCTTCAAATTAACAGTTACTTCTTGACAGAGTTTGTATCTTCTTGCTTCAGTGATGTTCTACATGTTCATTTTTGTTCCTATTTTTTGGAACATCCCTAGTTTTGGAGGCTTCTTTAGTCCTTCAGACTAGTATTTGTCTCTTTTTGGAGTAGATGTTTTCCCATGTGGTTTTCTCTATTTCTCTACTTTATAGAGACTCTTTTGTACATGGGTACCTCATCAGGCCATGTTGTCGGGACCCATTTTTATGCTTTCAGTACTGTAGTTTCCTTTGCTTTCTTCTTGCATTATTTGTAGCTACATTGTTGTGCATCTTAAGGGGGGGTGTTAGAGTAAAGTATTAATTATATTAATTAACTTTACTCCCTTCTTAAGATGTCAACACTTTTATTTTCAATTGTTTATATTTAAACACACATGCACTAGTTGATTTAAACTTATGCACTAGTTGTTTTAAATATAAACTTGCATGCATTAGTCTTGTAATAATTTAACTAATTATTACATGAACTTTTGCTTTTTAGGTTTTCCTTTCAAGGCTTTCGATCTCCTTTATAAGGATGATCCATTATACATTCAATTCATTCATTATTTGAGGATATTTTCTTCTTGATATTTTGAGTCAAACCCTTGCCCTCTTCTTGTCTCTACTTCCTTGTAACAGGTTTTTGTATTCAGGTGATCTTTGGGTTTTGTGGATTTGTATTGCTCAAATCCTATATATATATATATATATTCCTTATACATCACAATCAACTTAGTCTAATCCATTCAAAATATGAACATTCAGTAAAACCTATTAATGTCAATATGTGGAGGTAGTGGTCCAAACATAGACAAAATTATATTATCAAGTTTCAAACACTTAACACAAGTTCAATTCATGCATGTTTAATATTGATGATAAGACATCGAGTGCATAAATTTAGAATTACCATATAAAATAATTTTTTCATATACTTAAACCTAGAATTATTCAGTTCTAAATTAATCATTTACACAATAATCAATTAATCAAAACATTATTGACTCCACCAATGAATAACTACATAAGCTTTTGAAATATTACTTGTAAGTGAAGACCCTCAAATGAATATTATTAATAAAATCTCTCCAATTAAACTCACCCACTCACATAAAGAATACATAAATTTAAAATTACCATGTAATATAATTTTTTATGTACTTTAAATAAAAAATTATTAATTCTAAATTAATCGTAAATACACAATAATCAATTAAAAAAGTATTTTTTTAACTCCACCAATGAATAATTACATAAACATTTAAAATATCATTTATAAATAGACCCTAGATGGATTTTAAATATAAAAACTCCTATTAAACTCACCCACTCATCAATCTTCCATTTTATTAAAATAATAATTTATAATTATTCTTATTATTTAATCTTTTTTTTTAATCGGTAAATGGTATTTTATTTATAAATATAACGAAAGTTATATCAAATTTACATTCCTGTTTATCCAAAAATCCTTAAACTTCCTACACATTGAATCCTTCAGGAATTTTACACGTCCAACTACTACTAATATAATCATTCTACTAACATCTACCAAGTTTTTCCCTATCTTAATACTCATTACAAAAAATTATAGTTTTACTGGATATAGATTATAACATAAAAAGCTACAAAAAACCTAATAATCCTTTCCTTCCTATGTCACTGCCATTTTGAACTATTATCTTAAAATCTTACTATGATCTTGCACTAGTGTGAACACGAAGCCTCCTCAAAAAATGCATTTTCCATACAGCATCAAAATACACCAAAGGTTGTCTAACTATGCAAACATTTCAAAAAACCACCCTTTACTGCTACTCAATCCATATCCTTAACAACGCTGCCTCTACCCCTCAAGTTGCGTTGTATGTGAGGCACATTCAAAACCAATGCCCTGATAATATCATTAACCATTTTTTCTTGCTTCTCTAGTTTTGTTTTCACCTTCTACCATACCTCATTTGCATTCCTTAACATGAGCGGTTTATCAACCTTCACTCTCCAGTGCAGAAATGAGATGAGCCCAAATCTACGTCCTTCATCACCATCCTCGAAACATTCAGATATATCCATTCCCACCCCTAAAATAGCCCATTCCAAGATGGAATCCAACTCTCCAAGCACATATTCTTCGAATAGGGCTCATGTAATCCTGCCCAATTCCTGTGTGCTCTCCCTGATTTCCAGTCCCTGGCTAAAAAATACATAAATGATATCCAAGTTAGTTCTTTAATTGATTTGTCTCTCTTTGAATTTCTCCCCAAAAACCATGATCACTGTGTCAATCATCGTCTCCATCTTTATCCTCAACAAACCTTTAATTCTCTCCCTACTCATGGGCCCTTTGAAAGATTTCATCTGTTTGTCTGAATCCACACGAAAGATATCCTCCATTACTTCATCTATAAACAACGTCCTTAATCTGATTTTCACCTCTCAACTCTCAAAATTTCTTCTTCACTTGCGAATGCTTTGCCCAGCTCTTACATTTTTAATAAGTAACGTGAATGTGAAACTTCCTTTGGAAGCCCCAAAGTCACTCATGCGATCCATCTTTTTGCACCACCATTTCCTTCAATCTAAGTAAAAGCCTTCTCAACTAATTAATGATCCATCCCATCTTAGCTTATCGAACACTCATCACACACAACAATGATCACTCTCTTCCTTCATCAGCCATCTTGTCTGCCTCCATAAAAATATAATAAATATTCTCCCAAAAATTTGCACTTACTTAATCATTACCCCTTTTAATACTGTAGTTATTTCCTAAATTAAATCCCTTCATTCTTTCTAAAATCTTTAAACACAATCTTATCAATCTTCTCAAAAGATATTACCCAATTCACAATTATGTCAGCTTCTTTATTCCCTTCTCTCATTGTGTGGCTTATTTTAAAGTTAATAAACTTACTTAAGGCGCTCCCAACCTCCCTTAAGATACTATCAATATACCAAGTTTTTGAATGGACCAACTTAATTTCTTCTACAATCACCTTAGAGTCCCCTTCAATATGAAATTTATCCATCCCCATCAAACTTCCTAACCTTACTGCCAACAATGTCACCTGCACCTTTGCTATGTTGTTAGTCTTGTCTTGGATCTTTTTAGCTACCAATGCCAAGACATCATCTTTAGATTCTCTAGAAATAGCACCAACACCATATTTCCCTAGATTCCCTTTAGAGGAGCTATCAAAATAAATCTTAATCCACCCTGGACCTGGTGGAATCCAAACTACATAATTTCGACAAGTTTTATCTTTGTAGACTTGGCTACCATCATTCCTATATCTGATTCTTATCTTGGGCCAATGCTTATGAACTTGTCTATCCCAAGAAGAAAAAATAGTGTTTGAATTCAAAGTGTTTACATCTGAGTGCATAACCTCCTCAATAGAAAAATTGATCATGTTCATAATTTGTTCCACAGATTTAAAAACATTCTAGAATAGTCTCCTATTTCTCTCTCTCCACAATTCCCAAATAACCAAAGAAGGACATACAATCCATAATTTTGATAGGGTAGATTTATGATAATGGATTTTCCATCCTTTAAAGAGCTCCAATAAATAAGTTGGTAGTGGTCCCATAAAGTTCAATTTCAATCTTACCATATCCCAGCATCTCTGAGCCATTTCACATTGAACTAGAAGTTGATCCACATCCTCAGTCACTTGTCTACATAAAGGACACATTGTTGGTCCCACAAAACCATACTTCTTTCTGCATTCCCCTATTAAGATCTTTCTCTGAATAGCCAGCCATGCAAATGCTTTGACTTTCTGTAAGAAATCCTTATCCTAACATAGCATATATGACCATTCCTAATTGGCCACTTCCCTAGCCAACAATTGATATCCTGATTTAGCTGAATAATTACCACTTTTATTCGTACACCATATAATATTATATTTATCATCAAATAAAGTCAATGATCTCTCAACAAAAATACCTTTCAGCAACTCATAGAGATTCTCACTAGGACCAGTAGATGCAATCTACTTCCAACACCAATGCTCCCCCATGGGACCTATGGGAAGTTCCATGTAATCCTTAACCTTTTCACACCACAAATTTTTCATGCTTATCATTAGATTATGTAGATTGTCTCTTTTTGAGAGCACTGACCACCCATTCTAGGATTCATCCCAAAAAGATGCCTCACGCCCATCCCCAATCTGCTAGGATAAGTGATCGCACACTGCATGCTTACACTCAAGAATAAAATTTCATATTGTTGATCCTTTTTGAGGATCACAACCTGTTAGAATATGTTTATCTTCCATTGAATCCATGTATTTCACTTTTAGGATTCACACCCATACTTGAGATGGTTTTGATGAAATGCCATTTACGTAAACCATCTCCCCCATTCCATTTAGACTTACATATAGTGGCCCATGCTACTAAAGGTACTTTATCCTCCTCATGTCCTCCATTCTAGAAGAAATTCCTCATCTATTATTTAATGTATCTCAAGACTTTAATTGGAATATTTAAAAAACTCATAGAGAAAATAGGAATTGAAGAAATGATTGATTGCAACATAAGAATACACCCTGCATAAGTGATTCATTTCCCTTTCCATATTTCCATCCTTTTCACACAACTATCAATCAGATCCTTCCAAAGGTCAGCCTTAGTCACACCCTCAAAAAGTGGAATCCCCAAATATTTTTTAGGAAGGGATCCAACTTTCATTCCAAGAATTCTGCATATATGTTGTTGCACTGGAGGAGATGTATTGAAGAAGAATATTTGAGACTTTTTCTAGTTTATAAACTACCTAGATGCAATACTATAAGCATCCAAAGATGCTTTGATAATTTTGGCTTCTCATGTCGAGGCCTCCCCCATTAGATAAGATCATCTACAAAATGTAGATGGGTTACAGGCTCTAAGCCTCTTGCCACCTTGATACCCTTCCAAGAGCCCAAACAAACTTGCCTTTTAATTGATCTTCCAAGAGCTTCAAAAATAATAATTTCATGCCCCGCAAGGGAACCAGGGAAGAGAACAAAGATTCTCTTTGTAAAAGAAAACCTAAGTAATGATTTATGAAATATTTTGAATTTTTAAAAGAATTATGTGAACAAAACTTAAACGTAGTTAAACTTAGATTCCTCCCAAGGTTCCCTACTATTTTATGAATAATTCATTTAAGTCCATTAAGTATACTAACAAGAAGATTTACTTCTTAAAGAAAACTACATTATATCATTTGAAGATTCTTTATAAAGAAATGTGAAGTACTTTCATTTCCATTTTCCATTTAAATCCATCTATTTTCCTAAGTATCCTTTATGAACAATACAACAATTAACACATTAATACCATATAATAGAATCATCTAAACACTTGATACATTGCAAATATTACATTTGTTTTTCAATAGCTTTTCACTTAAACAACAATAATGAGAAACATACTACTTTACTTGGAATGTTACAAAATCCTTTTCTTTTCCAACATACATCATATACATGAAGTTTGTGCTTTCCCTTTTCTTTTTTCCTAAGTCTACCCATTCCAAATACATTATTTTTGAAATAAATTAATGATTACATTACATTCATCTCCTCTTGGGAGGTAACAATAAATTTACATCATGAAAGATAAATACAAGTCTTTATTCTTCAAAATTGGAACACTATGGAAGCATGAATCCATAAGAACTGCATCCATAAAAAGTACCTCGATAAAAATATTTACCACCCAACCACGTGGATACAAAAAGGCCCACTCCCCTATACTAGTAGATAAACACCAAGGTCCACAAGGAAGGGATAGCTAGGCCATACCTAGGGTTGGGTAACCTTTCCCAAATAGAAAATAGAAAGAAGATCAAAGTATAAACCTTTTCCCAAAGGTTCTAAGGCTTGGTAGAAACTCTAAGCAACAACCTAAGTGAGTGTCATCACATAGCCCTCACCCCTTGGGTTGTCCTGGTACTAGCCACTTAGGGACCCAACCCCCAAGTAGGCACATGCGAAACCAAATGCCTTTCGTACAAACAAGCGCCATTCGATCGTGCCTACACATAGGAACCTTCTCCCACTCCCATCCATATCCTTTACTAGCACTAATGGCATGGGCGAGGCATATATTAATATTTTTAGTGTTTGAACCCATTCCCATAAGTTTTAATTAAATTATCACTTGTTAAAAAAAACTCTTAGACGGTTATCCAAGTACTAGCCACTTAGGGCCCCGACCCCGCACTAAGAGCCACTCACTTAGTGTTGTTAGGTTTTCTACCCTTAACCCACACATCAAAAATACATCATACATGTAGTAAAAACATATCATAAACACATTTGATAACTGCATCAAAGAATAGAAAATAATAGGATAGTTTAGGGATGTTTAGGAAAATTAGGAATGTTTAGGGAGGCCTAGAATGGTCCTGATCCTCCTAGAAAATCCTAAACCCTAATCATGTTTCCTACACACATTCTAACCCTATTTAAGCATCTAAATACACCATGTAACCTCCATCAAACAAGTAATGAACATATATAGTTTATACAAAAATTCCATATAGTTTATACAAAAATTCAATATAGCTTATACAAAATTCCATATGCTTGAATTTAACAAAGTCTAATTTTTTTTTGGAAAACTCAAAAATTAGAAGTTGCATCTTAACTCCTATGAAGCTAAAACCTATCTCAATCATCTTGAAAGGTACCTAATTTCTTTATACAAGTATAACTTAAAGTATAAGAAATAAAAGTATAAATTAAATGTTATACTTGTATAAATTATTCTATTAATTATAGGGTTCAACCTTCTATACGTCATCCTATTCATTAAGAAATATTTGTATGAATTTTACACTTTAACGTGACCGCACATTTCTTATTAATGTGACTGCGCATTTCTCATAATAAATTATAGCGCATTAGGGTTGACCACTCATTTCTCATAACAAAATATATACTTTAAGGTGACCGCGCATATTATTTATTGATAATGATAGAACATTAAATATAAACGTTGCATGTATTAACTAAGAAAATCAAATATAAAACTGTGCATAATGCTTTATGATAGAAAATCCAATATAAATAACCCTATAAATATTGCGCATAATGATATATCATAATGGTAGCACAATGCAATAATATTAATTTTTTTATAAACAGCTGGTAGGCTACAATGATATAGCAATGACTGGCAGAATTACAATACGGTATAAACGGCTCACAGAATGAAATAATTTAGCATAAATATTAAAAGGCTAACATATGTATAAATGACTCACAAAATGAAATAATATAGCATAAATATTAAAAGGCTGACATATGTATAAATGACTCACAAAATGAAATAATATATCATAACTATCCTTTCCCCTGAGACTATTTCACATAAGAGTACAACCATATTATAATCGAATAATCCTCTTTTAAATTGCAGGCTCATAGTAAGCAACAGGAAAAAAATGGAAATGTAATCAAGCAACAAACACTCAAGAAGGATTATCTCCATGATAGATCCTACCCGGATTCCGGTGAAGAGAATTCGTTGGAGAGCAGAAGATCCAAGATTCCCAACCTATTCCAAGCACTCCTTCAAATTCCTCCTATAGGCAAGCTCCAACTTCTTCTGGAAGAAATCTCATTCACATCCTCTCAGAGAACAAATCAATTCTCTCTTCTCTAAAATATAGCAATATTCTATCAAAGATGAAGCCTCTCCTCAAATTAAAATTTCCTATCCAACTCCCTTTCACACAAGAAATCTTTCTTGTATATAGAATGGAGGCGGTGGTTGCATGGGTAATCCAACCGATGCAACCATCCCAACTATCCATCAGTTAATAGTTAGGCTTAAATAATATTATTAAAGCCTTTCCTAGAAGAGATATAATTATATTTACTTATTACCAAAATCTAATTTATGTTTCTTTTATCTAAGGATGGTAATAGTATTTATTATTTACAACACATTTACCAAATCATTAACTTATTTAATTGTTTATTAATATAATGCAATAATTACTTACTCGCCAATAATTATATAAATATATGTATGCATATGCATATGTGTGCACCCATATTATGGAATGTATGGCCTCATGCACAACTATAATTCTTTCATAGATAGATCTGCCTGGTGAGAAACCACATTGTTCATATGAAATAATTGAAGGTAGCACAAGTTTCAATCTATTCACGATCACTTTAGCTATCACTTTATCAATAGTGTTTCAAAGGGAAATAGGCCTAAAATCATCAAAGGATCCTTTCTTTCCCTTCTTTGTTATGAATGATAAGAAAGTGTTATTGAAGTCCCTATAAATGCATCCCCCTTGTCACAACTCCTCCACCACCTCCCACAAATCTCTACCAATAATGTGTCAAGCCTTTTGAAAAAACAAAGGAAACCATTTGGACTCGAAGCCTTGTCACTCCCCAAACTGAAAAGAGCATCTTTAACTTATTTCTCAGAAATGGTTCTCATCAACATAAGATTTTGTTACCTCGAAACCACCTTAGGAATAACTTCCAAGAATTCCAAGTCTTCATTATAATCCCCAATGTTCTTAGAAAAGATTGAGGAGAAGTAATTTACAGCTTTCCCATTTATCTAAGCAAGCTCAGTCAATATATTACCTTGTTGGTCCTTGATAGAAAAAATCTTATTAAGGGAATGTCTTTCTTTGATTGAATTGTGGAAATTTTTTGTATTTCTATCACCTTCACGTAGCCATAATTCCCTAGATTTTTTACACCAATAAATTTTATCATGATTTAAAATCTCATTATATTTTTCCTTCAACTCCTTTTCTTGATTAAAAACATAATCATCCATACCTCCATTCACAATTATTTCATTTAGATCAGCCATTTTAGTCTCAAGTTTAAAATTTTCTAAAAAAATGTTTTAAAGACTTCTCTATTCCACACTTTTAAATTTTCTTTCAAGAATTGGAGCTTTGTGAAAAAGAGAAAAACCACCTTACCAGAATGCCTAGGTGTAATCTTCCACCACATTGCAATGAGATCCATAAAGTCCTTTTCACGTAGCCACATCTTTTCAAAATGAAAGGGGGCTCATTTCGGAGCAACATCCACAAGAATCCTCAGGCATATTGGAAAATGATTTGACCCTGTAATTGGTAGGATCTCAGCTTGGTAGATCTAGTTTGTTTCCATCTAGTCCCCCCCAAGAAGGAACCTATCCAAATTTCCAGCAATATTTGAAAAACCCAATCTTCTATTAGTCCATGTGAAAGTTCCATTTTTAAAATTCACATCTTGGAGTTCATTTGATGAGACAAAATCTGTAAAATCCTTTTGGCTTTGACTAACCCATCCTTCTCCTCCCAATTTCTCAACTGAGGAAAGGATTGCATTAAAATCTCCATGTAACACAAACAAGCTATCTTTGATTATGTTGATAATAATAGACAGGGAAGCCCATACTTGCTATTTCAAAGCTTGATTACAAGGCCTATAGATGTTAAAAGAATTTATTTCATCTTGAGCTGAAAGGAAGAGACTTCCACTAACTTCTAGTGGATTCCCTCATCAACTAATGAAACATTCATCACAACATATTTCCATAAAATGCCCATTCCCCCAGAGGCCCAATCCGCCTCTGAGAGAAGACATCCCCACATTCCAAACTTCCTTAAAAATTGAATCTTACCCTCACCACTTAGCTTTGTTTCCTAAAAATAGACTAGATCGGGTTGGGTTTGGTCAAGGAAAAATTTGACCAAATACCTCTTGTCAGGGGCATTGCAGCCCTTGACATTCCACGAAAGAAGCTTCATTTCTTCCAGGAAGAGGTATAGCCTATTCTCGATCTAAGCAATTTTGTCTAGTCTACTACACTACCAACCATTGCAAGTTTCACATGTACAGATTTTGGGCCCCTCTTCTTCCTCTCCCTAACATTTGGCTTTTGAATTAGTGAAGGGGTTTGGTCAATAGTCCTTCCCTCAAGAATATCAATTTGGTCATGCATACCCAGATCCTCATTCCCACCCCCTTCCTCTTGAGATTCATATTTTGATTCTGTAATCCAACCATTACCCCCATTATCCCTCATATCATCCATAGATTTTTCCAAGTTTCTTATAGGAGAAATTTTTATGTCCTTGCATAGATCCCAGTTACTGTTGTCACCTTCCTCTAGGGCAATCTCATGGTAATCTTATCTAAAGATTCCTTCCACTATAAAATTTGGTTTACAACATCTATCCACATTTATTATTTTATTAAGATTAGGGGTATGTAGTAGCTCATCTAGAGAATCTAGAACAATTATTGACTACCCCACTTGTCCATACCAATTTTGAGCCCCCATTCTACACTAAGCATTAACTACCTTGATTGGAGAAAAAGGTGTCTCTTTGACAACTTGAGTTGATCTAGGGATATTAGTAGTTTATGTCTGGGAGGTTTAACCTAACACCTCTGTGCTCAATTTTTTGTTTCTTTCATCCACCAAACTGATCTTTTCCTGAGATGGTCTCCATCCATCATAGTCCTGGTTCTAGATTATTTCTTCCTCAAATTGGATAGCCCAGGATGGAGTGCGGGTTCGACACTCTTCTATATCAATAATCAAATCCAAATTTTTATTGACCTCAAACCCTTTGCATTTCCTTACATCCTTCTTTGAGGATATCTCATAGTCTGCACTATCTACTTCAATCTTTAACCACCATTCACCCTTTGTTGAACCTAGAACACCATAGTCTAGAATCTGATAACAATCTTGCAATTTCACTAACACCTTTGAGAATAAGGAAAAATCATTAGCATCCAAAGATTCCTTAGATTGTATATACATTCCCAAACTATTTCCAATCACCTTGAGATTAAATTCATCTTTATATTCCCATGGAAAAAATTTTAACTTCAACCACACAGGTATCTCCTTTACTTTTTCTACATCTGGGTTGAGATTAGGCCGCCAATCACAAACATAAATAACTTTACCATCCAGCATATATGGGCCCCCATTGAGGATCCAATCCTTATCCATTTTGGAAGGGCATAAGACCATAATGAATTCATTGGTTAGGGTTTTGATCTCAAAGTGATCTCCCCAATGCTCCATCATCCATCTCTACAGTTTCATGATTGATGGCCATGGTCCCAACCATTTCATAAAAAAATTATTCTCTTGCAAGTGATTAACTAGGTCCAGCCATTGAATATTATCAATCAATAAAGAATCCCTAAAGTAGTCAATATTACTTACCTCCTTGTTTTTCTCTTGGCTCAAAGCCCTGTTGTTAGTGGGGGTCAAGACTTTGCTCTTTTCCTTGGGACACCGTAATTTCTTTTCAATTTGTTTGAAGTTATAGTTCTTTGGTTGATGTCAAAACTTTTTATGTTGCCAAAAGAAAAGACCATTGTTTTCCCTTCTCCCACCATCCCTTCTATCTACTGGAAACCTAGAACAATCTATCCAATGAGGGTTCTGGCTAGGGTGCATAGGAAGCTTCATCCCAAAATCAAAATGTTTCAAGTGATGTCTGTTAAAGGGCCATCTCTACGGTCCCACTACTACATTTGGGGCCAAATTTCAACAGAAACTTCCATCGGATCATTTTTTTTATGAATTTGGATTTTTTTTTTGTAATAGTCCCTGATGGTGTCGAAATTCTGATGGGTTATAAATAGACCATCAGAATTTTGACAGTTTTGGGGTATACATGAAAAAAAAAGTGAAACAGCCAAATCATTTTTATTTTGATTTCCCATTAAGAGAGTTTTAGGAGCAGGACAAAGCGATTGATGAAGACCATTTTTATTTTGATTATCCACAAAGAGAGTTTTAGGAGCGGGAAAAAGTAATTGATGAAGACAGTGCTAGACCCTTGACAAATTTTGAGGTATGTGATTATTGAGCCCCCAAAACTCAGCATTGCAATCATCCATACTCTAAATGCTTTGGCTTCCCCTTTTTCACCGTTATTTTGGGCTTCCCCTCCCAGCTGTGTCAGGTCTATTTCAATCAATGTGACAGGCTAGAACAATTAAATTGCCGCATTCATCCCATTTTATGACGTGGGATGAATGCGGCAGTTTACTTGTTCTCACCTGTCACATTGAAAGAATGAAATAATTTAGGTGTTGAGCACCTGAATTAGGGCATTCTTATGAAAATTTTTGATTAACTAAATGGTAAAAGAAAAAAAAGGATTTCATTCTTTTGTTATATGTAAATTTTACTTGTTCTCGCCTGTCACATTGAAAGACTAAAATAATTTATGCGTTGAGTGCCTAAATTAGGGCATGCTTATGAAAAGTTATATATTCATCTAGTGAAAGTTCCTCAAAAGCTTCTAATCATTAAATATATTTTCTATTTCAGAAGAAAACATCATATTTTCAAAATTATCTTGTTCTTTTCCTAATAGCTTTAGACTTTTCAACATGGAAATTCTACTCTTTGATGGTGTGGCATTGATGAAACTAGTTTTCCTTGAAGATAATAAATAAAGAAAAAGAGAGAACTGTGTACACTTCTTGGGAGTTAGACATTTGTTGATAGTTAAGAAATACATTACCTAGCTTCCATATGAATTATGTTTTTTATCATAAGCATAAGTACATTATTGTCGCAAATGGTGAAATACAATAGACATTATTTTGTCTTGTTTAATCATTACAAGTTGTAGTTGTATGCACCCTCAAAATGGTCACCTAGACTTTGGGCCCCCATTCAGCAATTTATCAAATCCCTGAATCAATATTTTCAAAAATCAGCATTTTTCAAATATATCAATTTCCTTGATCAAATCCTATTTCATCATTTCTGATTATTTGCCTTGGGCTAACCATTTTATCCTAAGTTTTTATTTATTTAAAAGGAATATTTCCTCCCCTTTTATTAAATAAAAAGCCCCCACTTTTCCTCTTATCCTAAGTTGTACAAATAAAGCATTATTCTTATTTTATAAAAACAAGAAAAGCACTTTTTGTCTCATATGGACACAAAAGGAAACTCTTATTTTCTCATTGGAGGATATTTGCGCACATGGATTTATCTTCTTTCAAGCTCCACCCTTGATTAAATCTTTTGCCTCTTAATCTCCATGGTCCATTCTTTCTCATTTCCTATAAAAGAAGAGGTCTCTTCCTCATTTTCATATGCATTTTTGAATACTAATGTTATGCTGCAGGTTTTCTAGGTCACTTTGGAGCTTTTGAAGATTTGGAGCATTCTTAGCTTTTGCATCTACATTCCATTCTTATTTTCATTCATGCATAGTAGCTTCATGTTTATGCTTTCATAGTTTAGATTTCCTTTCAAGCTTTAGAGTAACTCATCTAGTTTAACTAGGAAGGCTTGGTAATACTTGTACTTTCCTTTTCATAGCATAGCTTGTACTTTCATTTCCATAGCTTAGCTTGCACCTCTCATTTCTAGCTTGCATATTCATCTTAACCTAGTTTGCATTTGCATTTCATTTTGATTCTTGGAGATATTGACATTCTTTCCCTTGTCTTCATTTGAATCTCTCATTGTGTGGTTGACTAGCAAGGTCATAAGCTTAATAGCTCTAGCTGAGAGCAATCAAATAATCTTGCAACTCCATACATAGAGAGCTCTAGGTCACTTTCTAAGGTATCCCATTCATGGATTCCCTTGGATATAATGACTTAGAGAAGTGCACCATTTGAGTATGTACATTTTTGGTGCCCACCGTGGGGTTAATCTTATCATCATATCTACATCAAAAAGAGATCATTTTTAGAAACATGAGTCTATATCATACACATGAGAATTAAACATACATCTATGAGAGAGATCATACATGAGCATATAAACATACATTTTGAGCAATATGACAAGACAATATAAAAACTGATACATCCATCACAAGTGAGACAATAACACAGATACATCACAAATCTAGTAATCTCATATATGAATGTCATAGTACAATATACAAAATATGGGATCCCAAAATTTGGATCAAAGTGTCATGATATGTCCAAAACATCTAAAAACCTAAGCCCTAAACCTAAGAATCACTAGCACCATCATGTGGAGCTGGTGGTGGTGCCGCTACCTTGTCTGGTACCATATCCAACATCCCTACCCTTTGAGAGTATGTCGGTGCTCTTTAACCCTTTGGAATAGCCTAAAGATAGAGCCCATGATAGTACGTAGCTCTCGCTACCTCCCGTCGAATCTCTAGTGCATCCGCTTGTGCTAACCTCTCCCAGCATGCTATCTCTACCCTAAGATCAGATAGCTATTGATCTCTCTATGCTCTTAGATCAGTCAAATACTACTCTCTAACAGCTATCATGATCCTAAGCTACTGCATCTCTGTCTCTAGAGCCTGTATCCTAGCTCTCAGGTCCTCTCCTCCTACAGGCTGATCCTGCCTATCCTCTACCTATCGACAAAGTGATCTCATCGCATCCTTGCTCTCATAAGTAGAACTCCATCCCCATGACCATTTTCAGCCACCTGATCGATATCCCTCCCTTGTCTCCCTCACTCTCCCTCTCCCTCTCCCTCCACCATCTCCTCCATCCCCGCCATCATCATCATCATCCCCCTGACCTACTGGTTGTACATCTGGAACTATGAATCGAGGGAATGGAACCCTCCACCACTTTGCTCTATAGGCTGTATTAGCCCCTGCATCTTCCATGTCTAGGAGGTACTCCCAGGGCTCTCTTTGAATCATAGCTGTATCTTGTACTACCTGCTGGTAATCCAGCATCGATAGCCAACCCTGACCCTCCTCATCCCTAGCTTGGGCATATGTGGTAGTTTCTGTAGATACTCACTGCTACCTCCCAAACTACCACCATACTTGAGTGATGAGAAACCTCTCCATGATCTCTGTATGCCGACCTACCAATGGCCGACTACATAGCATATAACTAAGCTCATCCTCTGCATCTCCCCATACCTCCACAGCCCTATATGGCCTCCACTGGAATGAAGTCAACTCATCCAGTATCCTCCTATTGTATGTCACATCCTTGCTATGAGGTTGTGATAAGAATCCTGCATACCTATAAATGAAGGGATGTCTCCTCTCCCTCGGCTATACTCGGGGGTGCACCACAGTGATGTGCTCCCACGCCCAAACCTATGCTAAGATAGCACTACATGCCCATGTCCTACTATCATGGTAGATGATCTCATGTAACTCGTGGTACATGTCTGCTAGTATGGTTAGGTCCCATGCCATCCAACGTGGGTGTGCTACTAGATCCACTAACAACCTACCCCATCCTAGTGGAAACCCCTTCTGACTCCTGTCAGTGATAAGGGCCTATGCTATAATGGATGCAACAATGCAAGGTACTGGGAAGTCCCTGCCAAAATCATCCATCAATTGATCCCAGCTGACGTGTCTATCTATAATGGTGACATCTTGGAACATGCCCTGGATGGCCCGCCATCCCTCGGTAGCATCCTGATCATAGTATACCTATGTCATCAAACAATCATGTCAGTTTCTATTATATGGAAACTTCGCATCTATGACTATCTATAAACATGATTATACTCATAGGATCACCATGGCTCAGTACTTGGAGTATCTGATACACATCCTCCAGTGTGATCGATGCCTCTCTAGTAGGCAGATGGAAGGTGTTGTGCTCGCTATGCCATCTCTCAGCTAGCGCAGTCAACAACCCATGATCAGCTCTAATGTAGGGTAACTATAGCAAGTACCCAAAGCCCATAGCCCTCAAATCTACCTTACCCGGATCATCTAGATCTCAAACAAATCATAACCCTGTTACCTTTGGCACTCTAATGAGTAGCACCAAAAAGACCTCTTGTAAACCATTAACCCTAGGCAAATGTCAACACATATCATGATGGATGTCTAAAAATTAGTACAAAACATCTTAAAAAGTAAACATTGTCTAGACTCATGTCATTTTGCTCAAACACACTAAAACATGCCAAAATTTTACACTGGGCAATACTATTTTTTGCTAAAGTATCACGCGATACTTTCTTTAATAACAGTGTGATAATATCTTCTCAGGTGATAGTTCGCCAGTTATCGTGCAATACTGGCTTACATACCCACGTGATACTATATGGACCTACGAAGTATCGCGTGATAGATACTCTCAAAGGGGGCGATACTTGTAAAGTATCACATGACTTTTCACCTAAGTCTAAAATTTGAAAATTTAAAAATCTTTAAAACATGTTTAATTGACATTAAATGCTCATAATGACTCAAAAATGAGCAAGTTTTTCTGAAAACATACCGGGGCACCATACTATGGAGATCGGTTGTGCAACCAGGAGCGCTCAAATCGATGCCTATGAACCAGAACTGCTGCTTGCTGGGCCATTTTCTCTCTAAGCTCTCAAAATTCTCAAATCACTAAAAGAAAAATGATTTTTGAAAATGACCTTTTTACCCCTTATATAGCATTTTGACTTTTTGACCTAATTTTCAAAACACCTCAGAATTGCTCAAAAATTGCACCCCTAGCTAATTTCGACGTCCTGGATCCATTTTTGGACTCAAAATCAAAATTTGAGTTAATCTTGATGGTCAAAATTGCATTTCAAATTTTCCCCTTCTTCTGCGCAGTTGGCTGACCATTTGAGGCCTGATCCTTCAATCTTCGCTAGGGCATCTTCATTTCTTCATCCCCATCTCTTTCAAACTTCTAGTCTTTCATTCATTTTCATTCACTTCATCTCTCTGAGGTTTGAATTCATTTTTATTCTATATCTTTCTCAGTCAAACCTAGTCAAACCAGGGCATATCTTCACTACTTTATGGTTATTCTATCATCTTTCATCTTCGATCATGATTTCTAGTGCTTTGATCAAGTTTATCAGTTTTCTGCTTCTCCTCTACCTAATTTTGATTTTGATTCTGAGGGGGCAGTACCTATCAGCTTTAATCTTTGATTCAGCTTTATCATTCAGCTCAGCTTGATATTTTTATTTTCAGACTTGATTATCACTTAACAGCAACGATGTTGGTCTTGTCTTTTGATTCTTATCTCTTATTTTTAGACTTGACTATCACTCAATAGCAACGGTTTTGGTCTTGTCTTTCAGCCAGCTTATGCTTGTCCTGATGTGTTCCCATTCATCAAACACACATCTAAGTTGTCTTGTGATGTGAAATTGATCTCACATTTCAATTCTTCTTTGGCCACATGTGATCCCAAATCGATCTCACATTACCCAAAGAGGGGAAAATGTATGCACCCTAAAATGGTCGCCTAGACTTTGGGCCCCCATTCAGCAATTTATCAAATCTCTGAATCAATATTTTCAAAAATTAGCATTTTTCAAATATATCAATTTTCTTGATCAAATCCTTCTATCATTTTCAATTATTTGCCTTGGGCTAACCATTTTATCCTAAAGTCTTTATTTATTTAAAAGGAATTTCCTCCCCTTTTATTAAATAAAAAGCCCCCACTTTTCCTCTTATCCTAAGTTGCACAAATAAAGCATTGTTCCTATTTTATAAAAAGAAGAAAAACACTTTTTGTCTCATATGGACACAAATTCAACTCTTATTTTCTCATTGGAGGATATTTGTGCACATGGATTGCTCTTCTTTCAAGCTCCACCCTTGATTAAATCTTTTGCCTCTTAATCTCCATGGTCCATTCCTTTTCATTTCCTATAAAAGAAGAGCTCTCTTCCTCATTTTCAGGTGCATTTTTGAATACTAATATTATGCTGCAGGTTTTCTAGGTCACTTTGGAGCTTTTGAAGATTTGGAGCATTTTTGGCTTTTGCATCTACATGTTTTTCTAGTTTCATTTCTTTCATTCTAGTTTCATTTATCATGGCATTCATAGCTTAGTTTCCTTTATGCTTTAAATTACTTCATCTAGTCTAACTAGGAAGGCTTGGTAATACTTGTACTTTCCTTTTCATAGCATAGCTTGTACTTTCATTTTCATAGCTTAGCTTGTACCTCTCATTTCTAGCTTGCATATTCATCTTAATCTAGTTTGCATTTTCATTTCATAGTGATTCTTGGGGATATTGGCATTCTTTCCCTTGTCTTCATTTGAATCTCTCATTGTGTGGTTGACTAGCAAGGTCATTAGCTTAATAGCTCTAGCTGAGAGCAAATTTTAAACAATCTTGAAACTCCATACATAGAGAGCTCTAGGTCACTTTCTAAGGTTTCCTATTCATGGATTCCCTTGGAAATAATGACTTAGAGAAGTGCACCATTTGAGTGTGTATAGTAGTAATATGCAACAACATATGCATCTTGGATAAATTACGTGTCTGTATTTGCATACAATAAAGTCAACACGTGTTTTGAAAATGCATTTATCCATATATCAGCTGAATATATTTTTGCATTACAATTTTTCATGACAATGTTGATTGTAGCATTGCAAGATAATTTGCTTCATCTAATTTGAATTCATCAAAGAAATAGTCCAATGTATCTTCTATTGTGTATTTTTTGGTTCTAAATTGTTTGAAGAAGTCTCTTTCATTGTCTTTCATTGTAGAATTGGGATTTGGCAAGGGCTCTAATATTGTCATTCTTCTTATTGGAGGCAATAGAAAACTAAATCAATAACTAGAAGTTTTTATATATATTTTTATAGGTTTTTGTATTATGATAAGTTTGTATTTTGATAAGATTTGCATCACACAATGAAGAATCACATGTGATGCATTTGTCCACAAAATTTTCAATTTCAATGTTCATGCACTTTCTATAGATAGGTGCATCTTTTATCCATAACATAAAATGTACATGTTCATTTCCTCGATTCTAAAATTTTGTGACAAAAAAATAGCCTAAGAGTTGATCATTTTTTAGCATCATTATTCAAAATGCATTGACCCTATCATAAAAGTGGCGACTACAAAGTAATGGTTTTTTTCTAATTTCAAATTCTAGGTCTCTATCCTCTATATTTTCAAAATACTTGACTTCTTGGTCCTATTAGATATATGTAATAAGGCCTTGCATAATGGCTCCCAAAAATGTTCTTCACTTGTCAATGTTACAAAGAAGGTTGGAGATCCCTATTGTCTTATCATTACAAATATGTTATTTTTTGTGTTCTCTAAATAATCTAGAGATATGAAAATACTTCTCAAAGATCTAAAGCCCAATGAACATCTTAGTATTTTCTCCAGATTTAGATAGGAGCGTGCACATCCTTAACAACTAGCTTTCTACCTTTTAACTCAACTTTTCTTATGCAAATCATGCAAACAAAGGTATTTGTTGAATAATGTTATTAATTTCTTTAAAGAAAACATTTGTTATGTGCATTGAAAATTCATTATTTTTATGTATGAGCTCCCCTTTTTTTTGGTATGATAATTTCTTTGTAACATCAATTGGCCGAGGAGATCCATAGAATAGAGTTTAGAAGTTCATCTCTTCTAAATAAGTGTCTTGAAAAATACCTAGAGGCTTAAAGCCTTTTGATGGAAAAATTCCAATATTATTTGTATCAAAATATTTGATTATATTTGATTCATTAAACCAATAAATAAGTGTTATGGTTATTATTTCTTCATCATGTTCAGACATGTCATCATCTATGTATGTTTTTTATTCAATATTTGCATTTATCTTTTTTTCGTTCTTTAGAAGAAGAGTTTCCTAATCTTTATTTATGGAGACACTTTCAGAACCAATTGGTGATTGATTCACCATCCATACAACACGGTAAGACTATTTGGATCATAAAAATACCATGCCCTTCAGACCAAACTCCCACTGTTGTACTGTACCTAGAAAATTCACTAGGTTACCTTCACTGTCCCATTAAGATCAGTCAAATCTGCACTTGTTCCTGCATTTAATAAGTTAAAATTTTATCATACATGTTATATTTATTCATCCCATGAAGTATGGGCCCTTAGAGTTCATGGGATGATTGCATCTTCAAAGAAAACTCAGATTGTTACCAAAAAAGTCTATTAATCCAGACTATGAATCAATGCCAGGCATGTAAGCTCTTCAAACATGATATATTTTAAGTTGTAGAGATTGAAAATGGATTAAAAAAACTCCTAATTCATCTCTAACACTTCTACAAAGATCTCATATAAATGAAATACAAATTCAACACCAATATTGCAGACAAATGTAACTGTCTTTGTTATTCTCTATTCAGCCCGTACACACCATGTCTATCATACCCATACTAAGGGTTTTGATTACAAATAGGAATCATAATCTTAACTTCCCCAACCTCTCCTGGTCAGTTAGAGGGATTATTTGAGTGTTTAGATATCAAAATCCTAACTTCCCTCCTAAATGGCTACTAGCTATTGTATTTTAAATATTTGAAAACTTAAACTATGAAAATGCTTTAAAAACCTTATTAATAGGAATTTTAAGAACTCCAAAGGTTTCCAAAACACCTAGGAGACTTAATTTCTTCATTCCTATAATCCTAACTACCCTAAGACACCCTTGGACACTGATGGTCCATATTACATCCAAATGACCCTTACAAATTTATAATTGAAGTCCATACATTTGAATGCCATTTCATGGCATTAAAACATTATAGGTGCCAACACATGATAATTAATGTGATTTACATCTTTTAGAATCCCTTTGACCTCATTTTCCCTTTGATCCTAATTAGGTGTCTTGAATGTTTTTATAGCTTTCTTGTTGATCCTTGGTGCCCCTGCACCATACTCCCCACTAGCAATGAAACTTTTGTCCCAAGAGTCACTGGTCTTGAATGACCTTCGATATGTAGGGGTGAAGTAATTCCCCAATGTAATCTCCCTTCTCCTAGAAGACCCTACATCAAACATAGTTTTTAAAAAGAAAATCAAGGGAAAATGAAGTCCCATTAGGGGATATTACAAAAAAATCAAGCTCCAAACCACAACCAAGAAAAACAAAATAGATCAAATGAAGAGCTTTCAGAAGTGTCACCCCCACTAGGATAGTTGGAATGGGAGAAATATAATGAAAGTCATAACTTTAAGACATACTACTATATGTATCCTTCTATATTTTGGTTATGTATAGCACCTATATGTATCCTTTTGTATTTTGGTGATGTATAGCTTTGACTGTATATGTTATTTTTGTATAGGACAACTGCAAAGGATGTATTTTTTATAACCTTCAAATATATGCTATAGTTTGGGACAGTGACCTAAGGGTCTTTGGATGTAGTTCTGCCTCTTGTACTTCATTTATATTATATTTAATACAAAAAAAAAACAAGAGATGGAAAAGGATTCTCTTGTTCCTTTGCAAGGATTAGCAAATGGAGCAGTGTTTTGAGGAAATCATAGCACATACATCTTAGAGATACACATCACTTAGAATTTTGATTTTGAAAATAAAAATCTAGCTCATTCCTTGAATATGGAAGAGATGCAAAATGTTCTCAGGATTTTATGTACATATTTCTACTCATAAGGCCTACTCTAGCAATGGTAGCCACTGGACAACGCAGACACAAAGAGCCAATGCAACTGGACTGGATTATATACAAAATATTGTGTCAAACATAGATAAGTCTTTTCATGAGATAAATGATCATGGCATAGAGAACTTCGAAAAAAAGAACCACCATTCATTGTCAAAGTGACTATAATTAGCAAGAACATTGCTAAAATAGAGATTGAAGACCAATAGCCTTAAAAAATTTTATATGAGATTACAGAGCTAAGGTGAGGGTCTTGGATTTAAGAATACTACCAATGAAATCATACATTGGGATGAGTCAAGCATTCCTAAGGAATTTGATCTCACAGTGGATGACCAACAATTATTTTGATCAATGTTCACTTTCATATGCCATATAATCCTATCAGATGGACTCTCATCCTTATCATGCTCCATTGATTGGGCTTTGGTGTAGAGTGGTTTAAACATATAATTTCCCTTTTTCCAAACCAATTGTTAAACAAGAAATAAATAAAATCCATGTTAACCCACTCCTCCCTTCTTAATTTATACTCCCATACATAAATCTACCTCTTTTAACATCAAACGCTAAATTCTCATTCACATATTGTTGTCCCTCATAATCAAGATATATCATCTAACCATGGCCAATGCCCAATACAATAAAGATATTTGTTTATGTGGAGATTAATTCTTTGTCTTAAGAAAGAGGTTCAATATTTGTCAACTTGTTAAAAAGTTTTTAGGAACTCTTATTCACCCGAGCTCTAAGAGTTCATTCACTTCCAACATTTATCTCATTAAAAGAATGAAATCTTTTTGTTTAAATAGCTTCCATCATACATGATTTCATAAATTACAGATTATAATCAAACATGAGGTGGTTTATTCTACTCTCCCTATCTTCCTCAATTGTAGTGATGTTTTTATGATAATATCTTTAGGGATAAAAGTCCACTTCTTTTGTGGATGTTGACCTCCACTTAAGGTCTTTACAGACATATATGTATTTAATGATAATAATAAAACTTTTTAGGATACATGTCTGTAGCTAGATGTGATTTCCCCCATGAATGGAAATCTTTGTTTTGCTGGTGTGATTATTTATCAATGTTAAATTGGACAGTTTAGTCTCAATTTCCCAAGGAAAGGGATTGGTCTACATGATATTGTTCTCAGGACCAGATCTCTAAATATATAAAATTATTATCAGTGATGGTTGCACACCTACATCACCTTGGTTACACACTAACATGCTCTCAACTCTATTCTAGTAGGCATTGGCTTCTTTTCTTCAAAGGATAGTTATCTCTCACCTCACACTCATCTATCTCAATTTTTTTAAAGCATATCAATATTTTTTAATCTTTATCTAATATTGTTTATTATTTTCTTAACTTATTGGTCATATCTCTATCTTGGTTGACTTCTACAGGACAGTCAACACAAAATTGAAGCATCAAACAAGACCTTATCAAGTTGCAGGTGGAACGTGCACTCAAATAGTAAGTAATGTATAATATCAAAATAAGTAATCTATCGTGTCTACATTTTTTTATTTTTTAAGATTACATCCATGTTCTATAGTCACAGAATGGTGGAAAATTGAAATTTATAATTTGATAAAAGTATTGACTGGTGTTATTCCCTGCACCCTCAATCAACAACTTGCCTCCATTTTTGGTCTCAAGCTACCTCCATTTGTTGTTCCCTGCACCCTTAAAAAGTGTTAGATAGGCATATTTGTCATTTTGAGATCAAAGATAAAGGCCCCCTTTTTTATGTGTGCGCACACACACACAACATATACAACCTTCACCATGCAGATTTGCCTAAGCACTACTGGGACCTTACCCTGCAAAAAATGTATTATTGTGAAAATCATCACAAGTCCATTTGTTTCCACATCTAGATCCAAGTAGTGCTTGGTCAAATTTGATTCACTTTTGATATATTTTGTGTATAATATATATGATATTTTATTTTGATTTAAAAACTACTATATTATTTGAATATCTTTCTTTCTTGCCATAATAGGAAAGAGTTTGAGGTGGAAAACTACAATAACATAAGTGTTTCAATTTGGTATACTATACTAAAACATCATTTCATACCTAAATTTTCAATTTCTATATATAATTAGGTTATAGATAATCTAAGTGAAGAAGGATCATGTCAGACAATCCAAGTGAAGCACATAATGTGGATACAATCAATAGATTGTGGTCTAACTTGAAAAGAAAAGGTGATGGAAAATGTTATTGTCCCTGCAATATTTGTAAGGGCTTAAACACTAGAAGATTGCTAATCAAAACAACTAAGAGACATTGTAGGGATAATGATCACATTGAAGGGGGGTTTGATTATCATCAATTGGTAAGTTTTTCATTATATTTCTTTAATAATTTATATATATATATATATGAAATACACTTGATGATGAGATCATTATCATGGTTTATTTGTGTTCATCATTTTTATATAGGCCGACCTCCCCAGGGGAGTACATGATATGGACCATGAAGATGTGAATATGGATTATATGGATTTGGAAGTGGAGGATCATGGAGGTGTGAATATTGAAGCTAAAGATTATGATCCCATGGAAGATGATGATCATGCACTAGATAACACATTTGAAGATGATGGTACTAATACATTGATCCATCACACATTTGGTACTGGTGCAACTAATGATGATGATGATCAGGATGATGTTGATGTCATCCATGATATACCTCTACTTGAGAAGGCATCCATGACCCTTTACAAAGGCTCCCAAACAAATCTTCTCTCTGTTGTATTGTTGTTGTTGAACTTGAAGGTTATGAATGGTTTATCCATAATAACAATGTCATGTATGCTAAGGTATGTAATATATGTCATTAAAGTAATTAAAGGGTGAAACATGTACCATAAATATTGTTAATAATAACAACTTATATTTTTTTCTATAGATTGATAGGTGATTTTTTGTTACCACCATCGAATATTCTCCCTTGCTCATACCGAGAATTATGTGTTAGTATGAAAGATATTGGAATAGAGTATCAAGCAATAGATGCATGTCCCAATTATCATATTATTTATCATAAAGAACATGAATTTGCAATAGAATTATCTTAATGTTATATGAGTAGATATCAAATAGATCAAATAAAAAAAAGGTGCCTCACAAGGTTCTTCATTACATCCCCATTATACCACCTCTATTACCATGCACGCAATAGGAGTCGAGATGACATTAATTGAATGCCTACAGATGGTTCTGTATTTAAGGATAGAGGAAAAGTGGCCATACTTTATCGAAGAACCTCAAAATCTCAAGCTTTCATTGGTAGGGGATGATGTCAATCCATTTGGAGAGCTAAGATCTATTTACTCTGTTTGGTCTATTTTTGTCATCAACAATAACATTCCTCCATGGATGTCAATAAAGAGGGAGCACATTATGTTGGCAATGATTGTTCCAGGTATTTGATCATTTAATAGTTATCTGCATGTAATTATAAATCTTGCAGTAAAATGGTCACAATAATTATGTAATGTTGTTGTTCATTCAACTAGGTAAATACCAAGTTAAAGATATGAATGTATATATTGAGCCTCTTATTGACGAGTTGTTGGAGTTATGGAATGGTGTTACTATGTATGACATCTCTAGACCAATAGGACATAGATAATTTCAATTCCATGCAATGCTTGTATGGACAATACATGATGCCCCAGGGCTAACACATTTTTTTGGTATGTTATGGTGAATTCAAGTTGCACATGATATTTCTAAATATTAAAATTAACATATTTTATCCAATTGTATCATTATCTTGTAGGTCTTCAAACAAAAGGAAAATTTGCATGTCCAATTTGTGGTCCAAAGATGAAATCTCATCATTCAAAAAGTTTAGGAAAGCAGGTGTTTGATGAGAAAAGACACTTTCTCCATAAAAATCATAAGTATCAAATTACCAAAAAACATCTTTTCAATGGGAAAGAAGAGACTACATCTAAGCCATGGAGAATGACACCTCACCTATGGAAGTTGGAATATAATAGAATTAATCGTCAAGGTATTACCATTCCACCTAATAGTTTATGTTTGGAATTTGTATATTTATATTATGTTTTTTTTTCTGATTATGTGATTGATGATCGTGAATGTCATCAAGGCAATACTACTAAGCACCTTCCAAAGAGACTCAAAAGTTATCCCAGACAATTTAGTGCATTGCCCTACTATGAGTAGCTGCAAATTGTGCATTTGTTTGATACTATGCATATTAGAAAGAATGTAACAGAGACATTATGGAAGATATTAGATGGAAGGCGTGACAAAGAAAAAATTGTCATGACTTGTCTAGATATGAAGATATGTCATGTATTGCACAAGAACACTACCTCATACACCAATTTGAGGAGATTGAATTGTGTGGACCTGTACACACTTGGTCAATGTGGATGGTTGAGAGGTAATTGAAATTTTTTAAGGCTTTGGTTTGGCAAAGAGCACACCCTAAGGGTTCTATGGTGGAAGGATATATGGTATACCAGACTATGGTGTACGTTATTGAATATCTTCCTAAGCTTGTAGCAAAGATCCATATAGATCACATTTGGGATCTCGGCACCATTATAAAATTATAAGGGGAGTAGTTGGTGGGGAAAGGTAGAATGAGGAAAGTGGGAGGTAATAAATTATAAGATGTTATTGTAGCTATTAATTAATTTTGAATCTTCAAAATTAATTGGTTGTAAGTCATCTATTTATTTTTTGTACAGCTACTCGAGAGTGGGATGCAATACATTTGTATATTTCAAATAATCAAGATTGGATGACGGTATGGATTGAACAATGTCATCATTTAGGTCGCACATTAACATGGGAAGCTATGTCTTCATTGGTTAATGAAGCTCATCATAATGAAGATCCAAACATTACACAAAGGGAAATATATTTAGCCGATGGTTTAAGAGATTTCCAGGTATATATAAATTTTTTAATCACTCGTATGTTTATGAACTCCCGATGCAAGAATTTATACATGTTTGACATATTTTTGCAGGTCAAACACCACAAGGCTATGTTTTGCAATGGTCATAAATTTTGCATCAAAAAGTTGGATGACACAAAGAAAACTTATGATTCTTGGATAAGTGCAGTCTTTCAGGTGACTAACATTTCATCTATAAACAACTTACATCCTTGAGAGTCTAAAAATTGATACTATGGCATTTAGGATGATATAAATAAGTGTGACTTTAATTCCTTAAAATTTGTTCTCTTCATCATTAGATGGTACAAGCTATGGCTTAATCAAAATGATCTTGATAGAACTGTTATTGAACATGACAATGGATTTTCAATGATTAATACAAGGTGGTTTGAGCCATTTGGGGATGAGCTCTATGTTCTTCCAAGCCAATGTGAGCAGGTATTTTACTCACAAGTTCCACATAAATCAAGTTAGTCATTTTTTGTTAGACATGATCCAAGAGGAAGACCAATGAGGTATAATGCGATGGAAGAAGAAGATTGCAAACAACTAGAAGATGATGTAGATGATGATCACGAATGATAGTTAGTCAATGATGTTCCTGATGCAACTTTTCTTAAAGAAGAAGAAGATTATGATGATGATGATGATGATGATGATGATGATGTCAATGATGATGATGCCAAAGATGATGGCAATGATGGTGGTGGTTGTTAGTCCATTTTCTTGTCATAGCCAAAATTTAATGAAAATGGTCTAATCCTGCCAAAACCCTGGAAAATTGTCTTGCCCTGGCTGCAACTTGTTTTTATCAGTGAAGAAGATCTATCAGGTTTCATAGCTTACAAGCTAAGCCAGGGATAGTTTATGGTGTGTCCAAGATCCAATTCAAATCACATGTGTTTTGGTGCAAAGACTAGAAAGATATTACAATTTGAAGGTCTGAGATATAGTTCTGAATCCATGTCTAGGGTTTCATAAAATTTATCTAAGTCAAAAAACCATAGCTTTAGTCTATTTCTCAGTTACTTTTTTAGGCCACTTATGTCCCCTTTCTACACATGTCTTATTTCCCAACCTGAGAAGTTTATTCTATTTAGCGACTCCGCGACTGAGGTGATCTCGTGTTCTCCTGATTTTGGCAGTTTGCAACTAAACACCTAGCGACCTGGCGCGTGGTTAACTTTTCCTCCAGTCATTGATTCTCCAGATGAAACATCTAAGGCACTTAGCATTCAAAGATTAAGCAAGGATCATCGATGTTGATCTTGATCGATGGCTAGTGCATGTTCTCGAGATGGAATCAGGGTTAAGCAAGGAATCCAGCAATCAAGGATCACAAGAATGCTTTGGTCACTGGATCGCCAGATAGAGTTGGGTTAAAGATCAAGGTTTCAAGATAGAATCTAGACTATTGATGGAATTTGATTGGAGGTGGTTGCTTGTTCACCTGATGAAACCAGGGGTCAAGGAAAGATTGCAAGATTACATGAATGCTTTGTTCACATGATCTCCTCACCGAACCATGGTTGAGGTTTTCTTTTGGTGACCTAGCGAATGCCTTTGGTTGTGTGTTCACCAAATCCAGCATGGGTTAGGGGATGCTTTCCGAGGTTAAGGTAAAGACTTTGTAAGTCCATTTTGATCCAATGAAGGTCGTGATACCGCTAAGGAAATGTGCAAGATAGATAATTATCCCAAATTTGTGAAACCCATTTGATATTCCAAGAGATTAAGATTGACAAAGCAGTGGGTCCGTATGCCAAGTGCAGCTAATGTGTTCTTTCCTAATTGGCCGAGCAAAATGATGATATGGCTAGATATTTTAAAGGGATGAATTGACTGTTGTCAAGTTTTGTGGATCGTCTAATGTGGTGGGAAAGAATGAAATCAGCGGTCATGTTTTAAACTTGTCTGATTGACCATTGCCACCAAAATTTGAAATATCTAAGGGTTTTCTATGAGTAAAGGATTGGTTATTTAATTCTTTGGTGGACGATCTACTTGATTTGATCTTGTCTACTGTCACAGTGTGGCCCAAAAATGATGCTTTATTGCAGAGGATATCCATGTTGTGGAAAAGTGGGTGAATTAGTCACTCAATTTATGATGCAAATGAAGCAAATAGGGAGCTCAAATGATGAAAATTCTAGTTTCTAAATGTACCAATCAGGATTTTGGCCATAAATGAAGATCAATTTGGGCCTGATTTTCTTTTGATTGCTCAGTTTGTCATTTCTACAGTAAATTTCTTGGTCATTTGGTTGGTATGGTTGTTGAAACCCTAGTTTTGTCCTAGCTATCTGAATCTTGTTGCATCCTTTCTTGAGGATTCCAAGATAGCTAGTGACTATATATAGCAGGTTGATGTATTTTTTGAAGGATGGTGAAATTGGTAACTGAATAGAGAGAGCTTGGATTTAAGGTTTGGTTCTAGCATTTTGTCATTTTTCAATGTATTGATACTAGAAATTTTAATGAGAATACACTTAAATTTGAATTTCAGATTTGTGTATGTCTTCTTGTTTTGATCTTGAATTCTTATATGTTAATGTTACAAATTTAGTTAAAGTATGGTTTACAAAGTAAATTGTGAAATTTCCTTTGAGTTCCTTCTAAAGTCAGGATTAAATCCTTAAAGATAGTTTTAGAGAATTCATGGTTGAATGAGAATTTGATCTCCAAGTGTGAGACTGAGAGGAGTAATAGGCAAAGCACATATTCTAGATTTGAGTGTGTTTGAATTAAGTTTTATGTTGAGGTATATTATATTTGACTCTTTGCCCTAGGATAAGACACTGGTCTATTCTCAGGAAGTAGTTCTTCATCATCAATCAACATATAAATGATAAAATATTTAAATCAATGTGTCAAGGACATTAATGCTTAATATTTTATGATTCCTTTAAGAAGTGAATCAAAGGTACACCTACCTGAGCATTAAAGCTCAAAGTGTAGGAGGGTCATTCTCTTGATCCTTGTTAATTGGCCCTTTTTCTTGTCAGATTTGGAGTAGTGATAGAATCAATGACATTTGCTTGTCAATCATATTGTAAATCTGCAAGTAGAAAGAAAAGGAACCAACAAAATGGTGACTCTACTGGGGAGAATATAAAGAAAAAGGAATTGTAGCAAGATTCCTTTGTTTCTCCTATCTCAATCTATGTTTTTCTTTTAGGTTTCTCAAGGTTTATTTCTTAAGATTTCCCATTAGGTGGGTAATGACTCAAAGGGTTAGAACCTATGTTTACTAATTAAAAACCATGGACAAAAGAAGAAATACTAGGTATTTTTTCAAGAAGCATCCAGAGGTTACTCTAGAGGAGTTGCCTAGATCAGGAAAGAAAAGTCGGATTAAAAGAGATGGGGAATCTACTAGTGCCCTTGTAAGAAAATAGGATAATGCTAGAAATAGGGCACATCATACATTTTCTAATGAGGATGAATCAAAGTATAAAATTTCTAAATTTGATAGTGGCCACTCTGGAGATAATTTTTATGATACCCTAGAAATATTATTTCAAGATAAAGTCTCACTACTTGTAGATCAAAATGTGCAAACAAGAGAAAGGGGCTTGGGGCCAAATTTAGATCTAGATGAGGACATGTTCAAAAGGCAACCCATGGGGCCAATGTGGGTCCATTTCTCATATCAAAGTCTCACTAATATGGATGTTTCATCAAGCTTTGAAGATATTATGATAGACCCAAATGATTTGGGTGCATTGAGATTACAATTAGCAGAGAAAGATGCAATATACAAGAGATTATAGAAAGAAAGAGAGGCTGAGAAAATGAATGCATTAATAGAAAGAGAGTCTCTACTTAGAAAGATTAATGAGCTAAAGGAGATGACCAAAATGCTTGCTTCTACTCCTAAATATTTTCAACATGAAATTTTCGGTGATCTTGATGCTTTGAGAAGTGAAAAAGAACATTTGTTGCAAGACCATGAGTTTGAACAAGAGGGCCCTATAATTAGATAGTTTCAAAGTTATGCTTCTCAGCCTAAAGATAAAAATGAAATTGAAACTACCAGACCTACTATTTTTTTTAGTGAAAAGGGAAAGAAAAAGATGGT
Organism: Chamaecyparis obtusa; assembly: GCA_027943335.1. Taxonomy (NCBI): domain Eukaryota; kingdom Viridiplantae; phylum Streptophyta; class Pinopsida; order Cupressales; family Cupressaceae; genus Chamaecyparis; species Chamaecyparis obtusa. The sequence continues at coordinate 1,405,699 of BSBK01001534.1, forward strand.
TGAGATTCAAATAAATGAGCCTATGGCAAGACCGAAAGTCCCACCACCTGTCTCAAGTGAAGAAACAAAGATGGAAAGGAAAAGGAAGGAAGATGATGATCTAGTAAGGGAATTGGAGAAGGCTAAAGTTGAAGCCTCTATTGAAAAAAAAGAAAGAAGATCTAGTTCTTGAAGGATTAATCTGCAAACACTCTTGGGCATTCTACTATTGAAATAGGTATGCCATCTACAGCTTCTAATACTGTTCCACTTGGTAATGTTACTACTCATAATTCACTTTCTTCTTCATCGAACAAGTTTAATATTGATCCTAAACAACAATCAAGTGTACAAGTACGTGGAAATATAGATGTAAATGCTAGCCCCAGTGGAAACATAGGTCTAGGTTTTCAAAGAAGACCTATGCAATTAGAAGGGTATAGGAAAATTAGTTTTGATGGAATACTAGGTTACCCAAATGCTTTCCCAACTGATATAAGGGATAAGGTAACCAAAATTTCTGGTAATAATGCCATTAGTTTTGAAGAACACCTTAGGTTATTTGTTGATAAGATAAATGACTATGAAATTGAGCATGAGGATGTAGTCATGAAACTATTTATTTAGTCTTTGGTGGAAGATGCTAGAGATTGGTTCAAAAGACTCCTTGACCGTTGTATTGACACATGGGATGCTTTTGAAAAATGCTTCAAGGAACAGTATGGTGATAGGCCTAATGGTAGTTTCATGTTAAATGAGTTTAACACCTCATGCTCAATTTGAGTCTACAACTAAGAAAGAATTAGAATGAGTCTACAACTGAGTTCAACATGGGATTTCAGAAGGGTATGCATAAGTTGTTTCAAGTTATGAGATTAGATGAAAAAATCTACTTGAACACATACTTCAATGCCTTTGATGGAAAGATGGGATACTTACTAAGAGACAAAGAACCTAGAACTCTCAGGGATACCTTTAGAATTGTTGTCAACATTGAGAACATTATGCAAATCTCTATAAAATTGGGTGGGAAAAGAGATGATCCTAAGTTGTTTGGGGACAAAAAATATAGAAGGGATGATGAAAGAAATGTTGGAAATAAGAAGCAAGAAGAGGATAAGTTGGAAAAAGTGTTGAATTCACTGAAGGACTTAAAAGAACCTAGTAACAGAGATGATAAGGTTTCTACTGGTGAAAAGGCTCATTTCAACAACAATTTCAATAGACAAATTAGGTTGCAGAATTACCCTTACAACACCCAATGGAAGGATGGAAAACCTATTGTCCCTGCTGCAAAAGGAAATAATGACAAAGTTATCCCTGATCCTTTACAAAAGGCTTCTATAAATGTCATGGAGGATACACCATGGTGTATGGCCCGTCAATCTAATCATTCTACAAAACATTATGTGGTTTCACAGTCCATGTCTGCATACCAAAATGATGAAGTTGAAGACTTTGATCAAAAAGAAACTAATGATGACATTGGTTTCAACATGACTACTTCATATTTGAGGCATGAAGATGTCTCTGATGTTGATGAAGAGACTGATGTGTGCTCAAAAAGACACAACATGGCATTAGTCCATCAAGAGGTCTTTTCTAATGATGAAGACATTGACGAAAAGACATGTAACATGAACTTTTCCTCAAAGCTAGTGAATTCGAGAAGACCTTCAAAAGAAGAAATAAATAGGATCACTGCAGAGATGGGAGCCCAAGTGAAGACTAGATGTATGGTAACAAATGATACCACTGGAAAAGCTACAAGAATGTTTATAAAAAACACTATTTCCAAGGGACCCACTACAAACAAATAAAAAGATGATTATGTTAGAAATAGGGAATACTAAGAGGGTAGGGGGGGTGAATCAATATTCTAAAAACTTTATCTTTTCACAAATATGGCTATAACAAATTATCTTTACACATGCATAACATAAGAAACTAAATAGCTTGCATAGCAATAAAACTAAAGAACTCATAACACATGATATGTTCTCGAGGAAACCCTGGCCAAGGGAAAACCCCAGTGGGGATGGCACCCACAAAGATCCACTAATCAAAAGTATCTTGTTAAGGATATTGACCTTGTTAGGAGTCTATTACAAGAATATAGTGTATCAGTCCTGATTAAGAGACTATAGGCCTTGTTAGAAGCCTCAACCCTGTTAGGAGTTGTCAATACAAAATTTGATTACCAGATGAGCCCACTGCCCAAATAAGTAATGTAAAATGTATACTGATTAAAAAATGGATTAAGTTACATAACCTTATGCTTCTTGCATCAATATCTTTTCGCTTCTCTTACATTTTCATCATATCACTTTATCATATCATTACAATATTACCACATCCTCTCTTTTTTCTTACAATTTACAATTACATATATACAAGTTATTAAGGCTAATAACTTTACATGGTCAGATTCCATATATCTTTATGTAAGGGTTAACATCTAGGATTTCATCCCTTTATATTGTTATGACATTATTTTGATAAACAAAATAATCCCTTAACTCTTTGCCAATTCTATCTTCAAAACTGTCCTGTCAACTTAACACTATCTTCGGTAAAATTGTCATAACTAGTTCCGTACATGTCATACTGACTTTCACTCTAAGATGGGTCATCATTAGTCATCATAGAGTCCATGTTCAGGTGTGCAAGCACTGAACTTACTCCAGTCAATGTCGAAAACAAAAACTATGTCCGAGTACATTGGTGAAAATGTTGTCTCACACTTAGACAAATTTGCAATGCGCTCTGCTATACCTACTCTCTGACCTTTTCATTCTTCATGTGGATCATATGTTTCCATAATGACAACATCTTTGTACTCATCTCAGCCAAATTTCCAACAATCTCCCCCTTTGTCATTGGTGGCAACATATGAGAAAATTGGCTAAGTGTACAACTCAAAATATCAAAATTGTCTCAAAATTGGCCATAGTATAACATATACATATACTATCCTTATAAATCCTCAAAATATAATTTCTAATACAATACTCCCCCTAAGAGTATCAATCCATATCATATACAACAATTTTTTGCTCTATATCTCTCCCCCTTTGACAACAATGACAAAATAAAGTAGGGAGGGCTACAAAATTGTGTCACAAAAAATATTATACCTTAGTTCCTTATTGCAAAGCTGGTAGGCTTGCAACACAATCTGTAAAATCAACTTTCATTTCTTCTATCTCCTTTTCCCATGATTTCTTAATGGAATCTACCACATTGAGTAAAGTGCTCAGTCCATAAGCTGTTATATGACATGCTTGAAGGTTTTCAAAGCTAAACTTCTGAAAAGATGTCTTTGCTAAAAGACATTCTTCCAACTGTTCTTCAATAACACATAACTTCATAGAAGTGTGCTCTCTTAAAAGAGTAAATCTTCTCATTTTCTATTCCTTTCATCTTGCAAAACTCTAATTTCATCATAAAGCTTCCTAACTTTCTTCTCAATATCTAATACCTTCACATTGGGGCTAGAAAGAAGGTTACATTCATTCTAAATTTTTGCTTCTTTCAACTTCATCTTCTAATCTTCTTCTGCTGTTAAGGTCTCTGATTTTGTACACTGTATGTATAAAGATTTTCCTATTTCCAAATGCTTTCTCAAGTCCTTGATACAGATATCAAGACTATTAATATCATTCCTGATATTCTAGCTAATATTCAAAAGCATTTCAGCTTCATAAGCTGCTTGAGCTCTCACCATTGCAATATCAGATAGATTAGTGAATTCATTATCAAAAGTGCTCATTACCTTCTTAGCTTTCTCCAAAGCATCTACCTCTGTAATTTGTGTAGTTACAATGCTTTGTAACTTCTCAGTTAGTTCCTTTAGACTTCCTTTGAGATTCTTCACTTTCTTGTTCTTGCCAATAATCTTATTCAAAGAAGTGATCAGTTCCAATTGATCATCATCATCAACTTCTTTTCCTAAATCCTCAAATAAGGATCCAATTTCCTTCTTCTTTCCAGTCTCAGGAGTAAGACTGATGTCTTCTTTGATAGGAATAGGTGCTTGAATCTCTGTTGCTTTAGGTTCTTCAACAATGGTTTGTGTCTGCTCTACTTCTGTATCTGGTTCATCAAGAGCCAAATTGTCAACAATGTTCCCTAAATTCTTGAATCAGTATCCAAGGTGACCTTTGTACCTTCTATATTCATTGATTCATTTTCAATGCTAATAGCTAGAGGAGAGGGAATATCCTCTTTTTTTGCTTCACCTACTTGATTTTCTGCAATTGATGGTTCTCCAACAATTTCTGCCATAACCTTGATTATTGCCTGCTATGTATCAGAATTAACTTCTTCATATTTGCCTCCCATAATTAGAATGGTTCTCCTTTTGATTCTCAGATGGGTGCTTAAGGCTTTCAATATCTGCTTCAGGTGTGCATCATCTCTCACATCACAAAGCTTTCTTACTATATTCTCTCTGATAGAAGTGTCTTCTTCTTGTGCTCTCTTCTTTCTATTTACAAGTTTTTTATACAAGTCATCAGGTATCTGACCTTGAATAGTGTTAAACTTCTTATTTGAAAAAATCATGTGCTTTACAATTGCATTCTCCAAGTTAAGTCTATCTAAATAATCATAAAGACTACAGTACTTATTCATTCTGGTAAAGTCTCCATCTTCAATAATCTGCTCATTAAGCTTTTCAACTTTAGGTTTCCAAGCTTTCTTCTTAACCAAAGTAGTGTCATCATCTTTAATTATTGCAACTTTCCTAGGAACTGGTGGCACCAAAGTTTTCTGCCTCTTACCAGGTCCAATAGCAATTTCTTTCATTCTCTTGCTAGGAGTGGAGGAGGTAGACCTAGTAGGTCTGCTTGTTTCTTGTTCCATCTCTGGTTCCTCTACTTTCACCTTGACTTGAGGTTCTTTCTGATGTATTGCAATTGGTGGGGTAGACAAAACTTCTTTCTGTTCACTCAATCTGATTGTTGCTGCTGTGTTCTTTGCTATCTCAAACTCATGTTGTGTCAATCCTGAATCTTTCAATATTTTCTTTATAGTGTTGTCAACTCTCTTCTTAGACTGCTTCTCCTCAATTATAGCTTTTGCAGAGTTGAAATTCTCTTCAAAAGTTCCAAACCTTTTGCACTAAGTGTCCAACTTAAACTTAAGTAACCTACCAACATATTCTTTAGTTTCTATCTCAGATATCTCATAGCCAAGAGGATCTATGAACTCAATTCTAGGCTCCACTACTTCAATATAGGTAAAGTCAGTGTCAACCATAAAACATATATCATCTTTATATTTCTCCACAATAGACTATGGAATCCTTGATCTGCTAATTACCAATTTCTAAAATGTCTTCATCACTAACACAACACTCTCATTCACTTTGTCAATAACATGTTTCATATATACTTTATTTATCCTTTCCATAGTAGATTGACCATCATTCCAATCATTTGCATTGGTGTATGAAAATCTTCTCAATAGGTGGAAAAACATGTATGTGATTAAGGATGAAAATCTAAATTGTGCATACTTAGTTTTCTTAATCTTCTCCAAGTTTTCAAACAATTGAATTCTCACAATTTCACACATATCAACTGGTACCTTGTCAATACACATTAAATAGGCTATGTGTACCATTCTAGCTACCATGTCATCTTCTCTAGAATTTGCACAAAACTTAGTGGTTAGAAACTTGCATAAATATCTAACATAATATTGTTTGATCTTGCTAATCACAATTCCTCTACCATTATAGGTTGATTATGTGTTGTCCATGACTATTTTCCTCATATTCTTTTCATTTAAAGGAATAGCACCAATTTTAGATAGTCTAGTGACTTCATGAATCAAGTCAGCTGTAATGTCTATCACTCTATCCTCTAGCCAAAACTTTCCATTGTGAATTCTGCTCAAAATAATCTTAGTGCATTCTTCATTGTCAAATTCATATTACAATGCATATTTAACAATCTCATTGTCTTTCAAATGTTCATATCCTTGTTTCAATGACATATCCTGATTGAAAATCTTCTGATATTCATTGGTAAAATCACTATCACTTATGGTTTCTAACTTGCATCCAAGATAACTTCTCACATTCTCCAAATGCAAAACTCCATCTGGTACGGATGATAATACTAAACTAGGGTTATCTTCTTCTAAGGGTTCTACTGGTTCCCTCTTCATTCTAGGTCTATTTTTGTCTTTGACATTATGAATTAAAGATACATCCATGATTGCTTCTAGTTCTTTATATCGATTCAAAGATCTGCCAAGTAAAATACCTCAAATTCATGATTCTAGGGCTTGTGTAGATTCAACGCTCAAATCCTTCACTACATCATTGCAAAATGCTTCCAATCACTTCTCTTTGCTCTCCTAAATACTTCAACTCACTTTGATGATCAAATAACATTGATCATAACCTTTTTATTACTTCAATCTTACTTTGGTCTAACATCGCATTCAATTCTTTTGCCACTTCTTTCCAAAAAGTTGTTTCTGTTAACCTGCAAAAACTTAAAACTTCTTGTGATCTCGCAAAACATAATATTTTCTTTTGCGCTCTTAACCATAGCATCATTACATCATAAACTACCTTACATTAACTATGCAAGACTTAATTCATCATAAATCTACTTCTACACTAATTCTAAGTTCCTAATCTACTATAATTTTCATAAATCAAGTGCTTTTAGATAGGTCAGGTAAGGATTCATTCTTACCACTTGATACTTCACCTTTCTGATTACCTTCAATGTTGAATATGTCTCCTTGATCTGTGCCTTTAACAAACTTCACTTCATTTGCATTACTATAGCAACCTTTCTGTCTGTTTCTTGCATCTTCATTTCTTCTTTCATGATTTCTAGGGTTAGGGTTAGGATGAAAAACTCCACTGTTCATTCTGCAAAATCTTGTTGTATGTCCAATCTTGTTGCATATCTGACAAATAGTTCCATTGTTTCCATATCTTGGTCCTTGCTGATTGATTTGTGATCTGCAATTTCTAGCAATGTGTCCAACCTTGTTGCATCTATAACATACTACATTTCTTCCATTCATATCTTCAGTAGGTCTCTTATCTACATTGTTAGTATTCCTAAACATTCTACTACCATAATTATTTTCAATAACTTTAGATTTTCTATATTCAATAGCTCTATGTCCAAAACCATGACAATTATAACAATAACCATTAAGAGGTTTAAATTTCTTACCTATGCAATCTCTCTTCATATGACCAATAGTATTACAACCAAAACATCTACCTTTGAATTCTCTTTGCATACCTTTGGGTGATTCTTCTTTCTTAGGTGGTTCTTCTGATTTGTTGATCTCATCAGACTTCTTCTCATCTAGACTTTCAAATATTTTTAGATCTGGTTCCTTGTTCTCATCATTTGTTCTAAATATGTTAAATCCAAGTCCAGTCTTATCATAGGATGGTTTCCCAAAAGATACTTGTTCATTAGTCTTCTCACTATTTGAATATAGCCTTTCAAGTTGTTGTTTGGATTGAGTCAAATCGCCTTTCACAATCTTGTTGTATTTCTCAAGTTCAACATACTGCAAATTGACTTTCTCAAGTTCAGATGTTACATTGCCAAGTTTATATTTCAGTTCTTCATTTTCAATCTTTAACTTTTCATTCTCAGATCTCAGATTTTCTTCATTCTTATTATTTCCATCTTTCAAACTTAATTTCAATTTTTCTATCTTTAGTTCATGCTTAAGGATCACATTTTCTTTTTCTAAATTGTCATCACAATCTTCAATAAGAATTTTGGATTCCTTTTCAGATTTAGATCTTCCAACTTCCTTTTCTGTTTCTCAATGGGGTTCTTTGCATCATTGTATTTCCCTTTCAGAGTGTCTCTTTCATTAGTAAGCATATCAATCTGTTCAAGAGCTTCTTCAAGATTCTTTTGTAGTTGATCCATATCCATAGAGATCTTACTCAAGCTGCTAGGCTTTCCTTGAATGATTCTTTTTTGAGTAACTAAGCTCTTATACCAATTGTTAGAAATAGGGAATACTGAGAGGGGGTGGGGGTGAATCAGTATTCTACAAACTTTATCTTTTTCCCAAATATGGATATAGCAGATTATCTTTACACATGCATAACATAAGAAACTAAATAACATGCATAGCAATAAAACTAAAGAACCCATAACACATGATATGTTCTCGAGGAAACCATGGCCAAGGGAAAACCCCGATGGGGATGGAACCCACAAAGATCCACTAATAAAAAGTATCCTGTTAAGGATATTGACCTTGTTAGGAGTCTATTACAACCATATAGTGTATTAGTCCTGATTAAGGGACTATAGGCCTTGTTAGAAGCCTCGACCCTGTTAGGAGTTGTCAATACAAAATCTGATTACTAGATGAGGCCACTACCCAAACAAGTAATGTACAATGTATATTGGTTAAAAAATGGATTAAGGTACATAACCTTATGCTACTTGCATCAATATCTTTTCGTTGCTCTTACATTCACATCATATCACTTTATCATATCATTACAATATTACCACATCCTCTTTTTTTTCTTACAATTTACAATTACATATATACAAGTTATTAAGGCTAATAAATTTACATGGTTGGCTTCCATATATCTTTATCTAAGGGTTAACATCAAGTATTTCATCCCTTTATATTGTTAATACATTATTTTGATAAACAAAATAATCCCTTAACTCTTTACCAATTCTGTCTTCAAAACTATCCTGTCGGCTTAACACTGTCTTCGATAAAACTGTCATAACTAATTCCGTACATATCGTACTAACTTGTGCTCTAAGATGGGTCATCATTAGTCATCATAGAGTCTATGTTCAAGTGCAAAAGCACTGAAATTACTCTAGTCAATGTCGTAAACAAAAACTATGTCCAGGTACACTGATGAAAATATTGTCTCACACTTAGACAAATTTGCAATGCGCTCTGCTATACCTACTCTCTGACCTTTGTGCTCTTCATGTGGATCATATGTTTCCATAATGACAACATCTATGTACTCATGTCAGCCAAATTTCCAATAGATTACTTAGTGAAGTTCAAAAATGTAAAAGGTAAGAAGTGGGAACCAAACGGAGTTGGAGCTGTGAAGATGTCTACTATTCATGATAGAGGCAACCAAAAGGAAGTTGAGAAGCTAGTCAGTACAATGGCTAAAACTAAGAAAATGAAGGTGATAGCTAAAAATAATGTATTCAAGAAAAAAAAGGATACTAGAGCAGTGCAGATTGAGATTCCTTCCTCTGCCCATGTTGATATGTTGGCTGTATTATCTCAGATAACTGTCAAGGTTCCTTTGTCAGAGTTATTGAGAATCCCTGAACATAAGGACAAAGCTCTTGCATGGGTAGATAATGTTTGTGACAATAATGTTTCTTTTAATGCTAATGAGTCCTAGGAAAAAGTTATGAAAGAAGTGGAAGTTCAGGGAATGGTGTCTCAAATACCACCTATATACTTGGACAACTTTGTCAATGCTAGCCTTGAAAACATAGATCCATTCTTCCTAAGTATCATAGTGAATGGAATGACATTAAAGAATTGCATGATTGATTTAGGTGCCTCAAATACTATCATGCCTTTTAATATCATGGAAAATTTGGGCCTTAAGGTTGATACAGTCCAAGGAAGATGTTGTGCAATGGACCAAAGAGAAGTACCAGTCATTGGGACTATAAATGCATTGCCTTACAAATTGGTAGCTTATCTAGAGAAAGAACTGACCATGAGTGTCTTGGTGGTAGACATTCCTCTTCATTATGGGATGCTATTATCAAGGAAGTGGAGTGCTACCATGGGTGGAAGTCTACAGTGTGACTTGTCCTTTTCAACCTTCAAGATAGATGATCAATCTATTAAGGTTGAAAGGGAGCCAAGGGTGACCCATATGATTGAGAAAAATATTGACAATGAGACTACCTATTTTGTGGATACTAATATCAATACTTTCAGGGAAGAGGTCACTGTGCTTGAAAGAGAGCCTATGATGCCCCCTATCACTACAGAAGTAAATGCTAAATCTGAGAAGGATGATTTGTGGGTGATGTACTTTGATGGTGCTAATTGCAAAGATGGTTCAGGAGTAGGTATTTTACCCATTTCTCCTAATGGAAATACTTACAAGTTCTCTTTCACACTAAGCTTCTCTTGTACCAATAATATAGCAGAATATGAAGCATTGTTAATATGATTGAGGTTGGAACACAAGCATGGAATTAAATGTGTAAAGTTTGTTGGTGATTTTGAATTAGTTGTGTCTCAAGCAAGATCAATATATGCTTCTAAAAATAAAAGGTTGAAATAGTATAGAAATGTTGTTTGGGACATGATTGAAAGTTTTGATGCCTCCAATATTGTATGGAAGGATAGGAGTAACAATAAGATGGCTGACTTGTTAGCCAATATAGCAATCAATCCTAGTGATATTAATTTTGCAGGCATCTCTAAAGTTGAAATTTAGGCTAGGCCTAGTATACCAGATAATGTTGAGAACTGGCAGGTCTTTGAATTTGACCAAGACTTCTTGAGATTTATGAATTGTGAAGATAAATATCATGGTCAAGAATTGGATTGCTCAGCTTTGGTTGAGATTGCAGAAGGAAAAGAAGTTATCCTTGGAAATGAAGTCCTGCAACTTAAGACTAACAAGGTTCCCAAGGGACTTTTTGTTTTAGAAACTATATTTGATAGTCAAGAAAGAGTCCAAATGGATACTAAGAAGAGAGACCAAATTGACCTAGAGGAAATCAACCTTGGTACACAAGAGGCACCTAAAAATGTGTACATTTGAAAACAAATATCTCAGCAGGTAAGAAAGTCTTTGATTGACCTGTTAAGAAAATTCAGACATGTCTTTGCATGGTCATATGATGATCTTAAGGTTTATAGAGAAGATTTATTTCAGCATGTCATTCCTTTGAACAAGGATGCTAAACCTTTCAAGCAGAAGCAATGACCAATCAATCCTTCCTTAGCCCCTAAGATGTAAGAAGAATTGATGAAGTTGAGAGATGCTAGAATCATAAAGCCTATTAGGCATTCTTCTTGGGTGTCAAACTTGGTCCCAGTCAGGAGAAAGAATGGAGACATTAGATTATGTGTAGATTTTAGGAACTTAAACATCTCTTATCTGAAGGATAACTACTGCTTTCCCAACATGGAAGCAATGCTACAAAGAGTAACTGGATCTAACCCGATGTCCATAATGGATGGTTTTTATGGCTACAACCAGGTGATTGTGAAAGAATTAGAACAATTTAAGACAACTTTCACAACACCCTAGGGAACTTATGTCTATGTAAGGATGCCTTTTGGTCTAACTAATGATGGTGCCACTTTCCAAAGAGCAATGGATGTTGCCTTTGCAGATTTTATAGATGCCTTCCTAGTGGTATATCAAGATGAATTAACTACATACTCCAAAAGGGAAGAAGATCATTGTTCTCATTTAGAGAAGATATTTGTGAGAGCTCTGGAATATGGCATTTCATTAAACCCTAGGAAATGTGCATTTGGTGTAACTAAAGGCAAGTTTCTTGGACACCTAGTTGGAAAGGAAGGAGTAAGAATTGATCCAGAGAGGGTAGTAGCCATTGATAAAATTTAGAAACCAAAAAATGTGAAGGGAATCCAATCATTCTTTGGCCAGGTAAACTTTTTGAGGAGATTTGTTACAAACTTTGCTAAAATTACTAGGCCAACGTCCAAAATTTTAAAAAAGGGATCTGAGATCAAGTGGGAAGGTGAGCCTGATGAAGCTTTCAAGAATATCAAACAATCAATCAAAGATGCACTTGTGCTTAAAGTACCTGATTATAATATTCCAATGCATATTTTCTCTTTTGCCTCTTTTCACACTATCGTTACAGTTTTGTTGCAGAAGAATAATGAAGGTTTTGAACAACCTATTGTATTTTTTAGTAAATCTTTGCAGGCTACTGAATTAAAGTATGATATCAATTAGAAACAAACATATGCACTTGTGAAGGTTGTGAAGGCTTTTAGATGCTATCTGATGGGAGAAATTATGATTGCTTTTGTACCAAGTGCTACAGTAAAGGCCATCTTTTCACAGCAAGAAGTGTCTAGGAGGAGATGCAGATGGATAAATAGAATCCAAGAGTTTAACATTAATATCCAAATTACCAAACTAGTTAGAGGACAAGGATTGGAAAAACTAATGGCTCGGTCCAATCTTGATGCAAATCAAATAAATCAGGATGACATTGATTATACATGTGACATATGGATGATTGTATCTGGTATCAAGATGTTATCTATTATTTAAGGAATATGAAATGTCCATTAGGATTGGATGATAGAAAGAAAAGAGCTCTAAAGTTGTAAGCAATAAAATATGTTATCATCAAATGCAAGTTGTGGAGGAGGAATCTAGACTGCATTTTGTTGAAATGTGTAGATGAAAGTCAGGCAAACAAATTGCTGAAGAAAATGCATGAGGGGATATGTGGTGGATATTATATGGGTAAAACTACTACTCAAAATATTCTAAGAGCAGGGTTTTGGTGGCCCACAAACTTCAAAGATGCAGAACAATTGGTAAGAAAGTGTGATGCTTGTCAGAGATTTTCCAGCAAGCTCAGGTTTTCAGGAAATTTACCACTACGCCCAGTGGAAGTGCAAGCCCCTTACCAATAATGTGGGATGGACATTATAGGAGAAATACCAAATAAATCTAGTGGAGGAAACTCTTGGATCTTATTTTCCACTGATTATTTTACAAAATGGGTAGAGGCTATTCCTACAAGGAATGCAACTAGCAAGGTGGTGACTGATTTCCTATTGAATAATATTATTACAATATTATTTTCTCCTGAAAGGATTGTCTATGATAATGCAATGTGCTTCAGGTCTACTGAATACAAAGAATTCTTTGAAGGTTTAGGAATCCAGATGTCATTTTCCTCACCTTATCATCCACAAGGAAATGGACAGGCAAAATCCTCTAACAAAATCTTGATAAAGATTCTCAAGAGGATTCTTGAAAAGAATAAAAAGGCATAGAATTCAAAGTTGCCATTGGATGTATGGGCTGACAGACTAACTGTTAAGAAGGCAATTGGGTGTGCACCATTTGACTTGGTGTATGGAATACATGCAAGGATGCCTCAGAATAATTTTTTAGAAATGTATAGGTTTGTTCAACTATATGATGATGATCTAGATGATGAAATGCAACTGAGGATTGAATATTTGATCAAGTTGGATGAAACCAAAAGAGAATCAACTTTAAAGAATGCTAAGTTGCAGCTACAAGTTAAAAACTTGTATGAAAAAAAGGCTATAGAAAGGAAGTTTGAGCCAAATGACTTGGTATTACTCTAGAATGCCAGATTGGAAGATAAAGGAAAACATGGAAAATTTGATCCAATCTGGTTAGGGCCATATTTGATTCATGAAAAGTGGGGACCAGATTCCTACATTATCAAAGAGCTCAATGGTGGCATTCAGGAATTACCTATTCATGGATAGTTCTTGAAGAAATACTTCAGTTGAAGGTATTTTTCTTTCCATGAATAGTAGTTAGGTTTGTATATGTTGTAAATTCTGTAGAGGTGTGGTGTGTTTCTTTTCTATCTGGTCTTGCTTTTGTTGGTAGGGTTTTATCCAAGTGCTCTCTACAGTTGTCTTTTTGTCCAGTGGGTGGTCTACTTTTCCCATAGATTCTGAATCCTTTTCATGCGTGTAAGAGGCATGCATCCCCAGATAGAGCCACTGTTAGGCCATTTTCTTGTCATAGCCAAAATATAATGAAAATGGTCTATTCCTACCAAAACCCTAGAAAATTATCTTTCCCTGGTAGTAACTTGTTTTTATCAGTAAAGAAGATCTATCAGGTTTCATAGCTTGTGAGCTTACCTAGGGATAGTTTATGGTGTTTCTAAGCTCCAATTCAGATTGCATGCATTTTGGTGCAAAGACCAAAAAGATATTATAGTTTGAAGGTTTGAGATATAGGTCTGAATCCATGTCTAGGGTTTCATAAAATTTGTCTAAGTCAAAAAACCCTAGCTTTAGTCTATTTCTTTGTTACTTTTTTGGGCCACTTAGGTCCCCTTTCTACACATGTCTTATTTCTCAGCTTGAGCAGTTTATTCTATTTAGCGACTCTGCGAGTTAGGTGATCTCGTGTTCTCCTGATTTTGGTAGTTTGGCACTAAACACATGGTGACCTGGCAGACGGTTAACTTTTCCTTCAGTCGTTGATTCTCTAGATGAAATGACCAAGGCACTTAGCATTTAGAGATTAAGCAAGGACCATCGATGTTGATCTTGGTCAACTGTTGGCGCATGTTCTCAAGATGGAATCAAGGTAAAGCAGGGCATCCATCGATTAAGTGATCACGAGAATGCTTTGGTCGTTGGATTACCAGATAGATTTGGGTTAAAGATCAAGGTTTCAAGATAGAATCTGGACTGTTGATGTAATTTGATTGGGTAGTGTTCACTTGTTCACCTAATGAAACTAGGGGTCAAGGAAAGATTGTGAGATTACGCGAATGCTTTGTTCGTGTGATCTCCTAACTGGACCATGGTTGAGGTTGTCTTTTGATGACCTAGTGAATGCCTTTGGTCATGTGTTTTCCAGATCCAACATGGGTTAGGGGATGCTTTCTAAGGTTAAGGTAAAGAATTTTCAAGTCTATTTTGATCCAACGGAGGTCGTGATGTCGCTAAGGAAAAAGTGCAGGATAGATAACAATCATGGATTTTCGACAACCATCTGATCTTCAAGGAGATTAAGACTGATAAAGAAGTGGGTCTGGATGCCAGGTGTAGCTGATGTGTTCTTTCCTAATTGGCTGAGAAAAATGATGATATGGCCAGATATTTTAAAGGGCTAAGTTGATTGTTGTCAAGTTATGTGGATCACCTGATGTGCCAGGAAAGAATGAAATCAATGGTTGTGTTTTAAACTTGTCTGATTGACCGTTGCCACCAGAATTTGAAATATCTAAGGGTTTTCTATGAGTAAAGGACTGGTTATTTAATGCTTGGGTAGCTAATCTACTTGATTTGATCTTGTCTACTATCACAGTGTGGCCTAGAAATGATGCTTGTCTGCGGAGGATATCCACGTCATGGAAAAGTGGGTGAATCAGTCACTCAATTTATGATGCAGATGAAGCAAACAAGGAGCTCAAATGATGAAAATTCTAGTTTCTAAATGTACCAATCAGGATTTTGGCCATAAATGAAGATTAATTTGGGCTTGATTTGCTCTTGATTTCTTGGTTTGTCATTTTTGGAGTAAATTTCTTGGTCATCTGGTTGGTATGGTTATTGAAACCCTAGTTAAGTCCTAGCTATCCAAAGCTTGTTGCATCCTTTCTTGAGGATTCCAAGATAGCTAGTGACTATATATAGCAGCCTAATGTATTTTTCAAAGGATGGTGAAATTGGTAACTAAATAGAGAGAGCTTGGATTTAGGGTTTGGTTCTAGCATTTTGTCATTTTTCAATGTATTGATATTGGAAATTTTAATGAGAATACACTTAAATTCTAATTTTAGATTTTTGTATGTTTTCTTGTTTTGATCTTGAATTCTTATATGTTAATGTTACAAAGTAAGTTAATGTATGGTTTACAAAGTAAATTGTGAAATTGTCTTTGAGTTCCTTCCAAAGTCAGGATTAAATCCTTCAAGATAGTTTCAGAGAATTCATGGTTGAATGAGAATTTGATGTCCAAGTGTGAGAGTGCAAGGAGTAATAGGCAACGCACTTATTCTAGATTTGAGTGTGTTTGAATTAAGTTTTCTATTGAGGTATATTGTATTTGAATCTTTTCCCTAGGATACGACATTGGTTTGTTCTCAGGAAGTAGTTCTTCATCATCAATCAACATATAAATGATAAAATATTTAAATCAATGTGTCAAGGACATTAATGCTTAATATTTGCTGATTCCTTTTAGAAGTGAATAAAAGGTACACCCACCTAAGCATTAAAGCTCAAAGTGTAGGAGGATCATTCTCTTGATCCTTGTTAATTGGCCCTTTTTCTTGTCATATTTGGAGTGGTGATAGAGTCAGTGACATTTGTTTGTCAGTCATATTATAAATCTACAAGTAGAAAGAAAAGGAACCAATAGTGGTGATAATGTCGATGAAGATGATGATCATGGTGATGAGTTGGATGAAGAAGAAGATGAATGACATGAATGAAATGTATAGTTATGTGATCACTGCTTAATCTATTTAATATTGATTTCTTGATAGAAATGTATAGTTATGCAATCAATGCTTAATCTAATTAATTCATGATGTACCTTTTAATGTTTTTATTTCATATGGGATGCTTATGGTTTTTAATGTACTTACTATGTATTTTTGAGTATATGTATCATTAATTTTTTTAGCTAACATAAGATAATTGAATTACATATGTAGGTACCTGAACCCCTTTCACAAGCATCCCACACAGT
Organism: Chamaecyparis obtusa; assembly: GCA_027943335.1. Taxonomy (NCBI): domain Eukaryota; kingdom Viridiplantae; phylum Streptophyta; class Pinopsida; order Cupressales; family Cupressaceae; genus Chamaecyparis; species Chamaecyparis obtusa. Next base: position 1,422,146 of record BSBK01001534.1, read on the forward strand.
CTCATGGATCGACAGGTATAAGTCAATACACCCTATAGAGATTAATGTATTTCACAATTTGCAAAATATCTCGCATTACTTGCTATCTCTCACATTTGATGGAGTCAAAGTAGTAGCAAATAGGTATTTTTCAAATGTGTCTTCCTCAGGTGAAGGAAATATAGGAATGGAAGAAGAAAGTGAGTCATGTAGTATGTCTGAATTAGGAAGATCAACTAGAGGTCAAAAGACTTGAAGGAAATTCAATAAATGCATGAATTTTTTCCTTGCTCAAGGGGGTTCATGTTCTTATGATGATGAGAGCAAAGGCGACATTGAGGTGCCCTCTAGGTACCAATATCTACAGAAAGAATGGGTCCCCAAGGAACTTCCTCTAAGAAACATTGATTTTAGTGTTCAAGGAAACATATATCGCATCGCACCATCTTCAATACATGGTTTGGGCCTATTTTACATAGATGACATAAAGGTCTCTTACAACAAAGTGGTTGAATTGATGGAGTATGTTGGACCTTGTTACGATTACAAAATTTGGATGTGAATCATTCAATATAAAAAAGTATGTGTAGGTATGCACTCTCAGAAAATTATATTCAACAAAAAGACAATGAGAAAAGTAAAAGAGTGGCTATATACATTGACGGAAGGACAAAAGCATCAGGAAATATTGTAGGTTTTATAAATAGCACGCGACCTCGATCAACTATTAAGCAACCCAATTGCACATTTGAGGCACGCGAGGGAAATCATGTATTTGTATATGTGATAAAATCAATACATGCATGGGAAGAGTTGCTCATTGATTACAATTTGAATCGCATAGATACAAACAATGTCACTATCATGGGGGTGCATGTACATATTATGTACCATTAAAAAATTATGTTTTTTTCGAGCCACATCTAGAGAGTCTCCTCACCATCCGCCTCATCTCCATCATCATCTTCTAATGAAATTTATTAATCTAGTCCTTTCTAATTATTGGTTAACTTTAAATAATAACGTAGGGCCACAATATGGAGCAGCCACATAAAGGGGACAATGATGATCCTTTAGGCACTTCTTCCTAGCAGGTAAACCTCTTTATTATTGTACTACAAATTAGATAGAAGAAAAATGTTAAATAGTTTTTTTTATTATGTTCTTTTCATCACTATTTCAGATTAATTCTAATAGTGTTAGTAATATTGTTGTCACAGACAGGTGGTCAGTAGAGAAAGTGAAAGGAACCCATAGTCCCTTAGGAGGAGTCCTTTGATGAGGACCTAGATGTTGATTTCACTATTTGTGATGACCCGGCCTCTGCAATTAAAAAATGCCCCACAAAATTGGAAAAAGAGTGGCTCAATTGACATCTATATTCCCTCCGACTCTTGAGTAACAAAAGAGGGCAACTAAATTGATGCACCTATCTCAAAATTATAGAGTAAGTATTAATGTAATTTTTAATTATAACAAAAGTTCAATAATAGTTTTTATGTTATACTAGTCTTTTATGTCATTAAAAAATAAGCGGATGTGTTTCTTTTACAATGTTTTTTGTGTAATTTTGATCCTCACGGCCATGATGATGGTACTGTAGTTGGTTCAAGTAGATTGCATGTTGGACTATCTTTCTTTTTACTCTCTAACAATATTGTCCATGCTAATCACTACTTTTATTATGCTCTAACAATCTTATTCTTCAACACCTGTCAATGATCATTTACTATTTCCACCTCATACAATGACAAGCTCAGATGTACTGCATCCCGCAATGTCAAAAATATGTAGCATGGCCACTGATGCCATGGTACCACCTACTTGTATAGAAATTTTATTTTCTATGTCATTATATATATGTTTATTTCACTTGAAGTATTCTTTCTTAGGGACATTTCGTAATGGATTCAATTTATGCAACAGGAGATGCATCACTTGATGGTGAATTTCCTAGATGTACTCGTATTCCTAGCATGGGAATGGTGAAGGATTTCATATTGCTTGTGAGTGATGAAGAAGGATTTCCCTTGAAAATAGAAAAACTTCCAGGTACTTTAAAGATTGGACCTTTCATTTACTATACAATCGTATGTTAATTACACCTTGCATTCAATATGAGAAGCTTACATCTATTGTATTCTTATTTTATACTATTATATCCTTAGACTAATGATCCCATGATTATTTTGTAGGGAATGATTTTTTTTATGGTAAACTTGGTGATGAGTATTTGCGGATATTCGGGTCCACCATTTGTACAGGGTGGAACATCATATCTGAACTAAAACCCCAATCCACTATTTTGATTTCATATCATTGCTAGGATAGTTATCATTACATCCATTTCTTAAACTATATTAAAGGTAATTTCACTTCATTTTTGAATCTAACACTATTTTTTTCTTAAAAGGTGGAAAAGACAAGATATAAAGTTAAAGGATGCTCTCGTAGAGAGTATGACAAACTTATTTGGACCTCATGCATTTGAGAAGGGTAAGATCCTTCAAAAATATAGGTTATGTTTGAGTTATATTAAGGACTAGTACAAGTGTACATTATCAAAAAACCTGAACTACCAGTGCCCCCCTTGCATTCCTCATTTAGAGTGGCAAAGTCTTATTATGGATGCAAATGAGAAAAATGAAATAAAAAAAGGAATTACACTGCTAGACAACAAAAGAAGGTATGTGATACTGTTAAGAATGTAATTGTGTACTAAATACTCTTCATATTTATATGAACTAACATATTTCAATATCTTCATAGATTGCTTGACACATCAAAGGCAACAAAGGCAAGACTACAAAAGCACATGCAACACAAGCTAGGCTTTGGTGGTTATTGCAAACTTGTTACACGAGTTGTAAGTGTTAATATTATCAAATTTAAATGAGGAAAAATACAATATGTAGATGGCTTTTAACATTGAAAATAATAATTTGATCTTTATAATATTTATTTATAATTTACAATCTTTTTTGTTTTGATGAAACAATGAAATAAAATTTGAGGATACTAAGAAAAAATGCAAGGTGCAGAGTTCAATATAAGTCTCGCAGAAGAGGACAAGAGAATTGGCTTCCAACAAGGCTATAAAGTCGTAGCAGAAAGAATAAGAAGTGCACAAGGGTCTACTGATGGATCCATCATGGTAAGTAAGCTAAATGATGATTATTTCAAATTTAATTATTTACCAATTAGTTTATTTGGTGTTAAGCTCCAACATAAAGTGATTATATTTGTTTTAAGTAAGAAAATAATGATAAAATGAATGTGTATGAAATTGGAATGTATCCCGGTGAATCTGGTACACAACCTATGCGTGATGATGACAATGAGGATGTGCATCACAGTGATGGAGGTATACAAGTGCTATTCAATTTTTTATATGTAATTATTAATACAAGTAAACATCTTAAATTGATTGGTGTAGTAATACAAATTTAATTGCAATTGGTGTTTGGATTAATGTAACAATTTGTATTGTAGCTATAGAGAGTGTAGAGGTTATTGTTAATGAGCAAGTTGAGGTTGAGGCCAAGGCCAGACAAACTGATCTCCAAGTTGATGATGTGACTAGATCAAGTAAAGAGATATACGATTATGGCCTTTAAAGTACTAAAATACTTGTAACAAATTATAATAAAATATTTTTAATTTAACCCTTTTATATGTTATTGCAGATGACCCCCCTTTGCATCAACAAATAACTAGGTGTGCATTGAGATCTAATGAGAGGGGAGATGATCATGATGATATTGATGCTCCTCTTAGCAATTTCTTCTTAAAAATGAGAAACCAAAAGAAAAAAAAAGAAATGATTGTCATCTATGCACCTTAATTGATAATGACTAATTTTTATATGCCAATGAATTAATTATGTGCTACTGAATGTTCATAAATTTTATAATGTGTTAATGAATGTTATCGTGTGATAATTAATGAATATTACATTTTATTAATGGATGAAATAATGAATGAATGTTAGATGTTAACGGGGAATTTAGAGAGATGTTAGGGGGGGTGGGGCCAAATGAGCTTCCACCTTCACGTGGTCGGCCCTGTTTAGTACATAATATAAAACTATTCTCGAAACAAAGTGAAGTTCAATAAGGTTGTTTCTTACATAGGGTCTCAAATGTAGCCTTTATCCCACTCTCAACATTGCAAGGCTTCAAGTGGTATTCTGAGATTGGTTTCTCCATCTCCCACTGACATCTTGTCTTTCTCCTAAGAACTCTTACCGAGCTCTGATACCACTTGATGCAGAGCTTATAGTTTCACTTGTCCTCTAGGACTAAATATCTCAACTTTTCAACTAGATCTCTTACTATAGGCTCTACACCTTTGAAAATAACTTCTAACTTCAATATAACATCCAAACTTTATTGATGCAAAGCCCTCCACTATCACCCTAAGGAGACCAACTCAACTCGAGGATTCAACAAGCAACTTGGAATCCACTCAAGGAATTAGCCTCACTCAAGGATCAAGTAGAGTTCCCTAACTTTTTTAATCACTCCCACATCCATGCTACACAAGTTCACTTCCTCATTCCTTTTCAATTCCTCCTAGCACCAACTCCATCCTAGGCCACCTAGTGCACCTAGTGCCTCCACCATGTCAAAACTCCAACTAGACCCCACACTCTGATCCTAACACCATATATCATCTCATCATGGTCTATTCACCATGTTTCAATACCCACTTACTCTGGTTTATTCAACATACACCATTCCTCTCCTTTAGCCCTTCTAGGTCTATCTTGTAGCCCTACACAAACAGTAATCTGCCACTTTCACAAAAAGTCCCCAAACAACCTCATGAAGTACCTACCTTTTCAAATACCCTTTTCAGAGCTACTAACCCCATATCAGCCTCAGTCCTCCATCATTTTACTAGTGAACACTTCATTCGCCCTCTAGCTCTCCATCTAGGCCTAATTAGCCCTCCCATAACAAAGCAACTCCTAGAACCACTAATCTCTAGGACTCCAAGGCATGAAAAAGTCTTGGTAAAGGATAAAAGGAAATAATGTTTCAACTTAGTTTGTTCATACTCACTCTTCTACACTCCCATTCAATAAAACCTCATTTTTTGGGTTAACAACCTAGGGCTTTGTAGAAATCACCCTACCCTACAACTCACAACCCCAACACTAGTTCGAACACCTTCCCCTACATACATATAGACATTTTCAACCATTAAATACCCCCTTTCTTCATCGAGTATCTTCTAACGATAACTGGTACTTACCAATTGCACCCTTCGCTGTGACTTCACCAGGCTTGCCAATGCTCCCTCATCCTCTAGCACCCTTCCCTGCATCCAAAACCACATATAATACAAGGAATATACTAAGGAATCTCCCACAAAACTATAGAGGTCACAAGGGTGGGAGTTCTTTTACATGATAGAGGGTTACAACACTTAATCCGTTGACTATGTCCTTTAACCAGTCACAGTCACTAGTTAACTGTCCCTTGCTTGCCTTAAAATAATAAAGTGAATGAAATAAGTGTGAGAAAGATATAAAAAGTGATTCAAACAATGTATTTTCTACCTTTCCCAATCCAAATCACATCTAACTTAAGTGCAATGATTCACTATTACTTTGACTGATCCACAAGACAGTGGATTACCAAAGTTGCAGAGAATTTAATCTTTTATTGATATTCATCTTCTTCTTCATTTCATACATCTTAGATCATACCTCTCTACCTTCTACTTGTGGATCCAATCCCAAAATACATTAAATCACCAAATAACCCAAGAGTAACCATCCAACTAATTCTAACTGTCTTTTAATAGTCAAAACTGACTGTCACTAACAAAACACAAGAAATTGTTGTCAAGTTGACAACAAAAGTTGTCAACTCAACAACACAACACCCATAGCCCATTCTAAAGACTTGTAAAAGGTTTTAAAACAACCTTTTGAAAACCAAATTAACTTATAACCCTTACTAACCCCAACTAAGCCTTTCAGGCTCATATTGCCAAAATAGGCAATTTAAAAGTTTTTGCATTGTTAGTGCTTTTAACAATATTTAAAGGCTCTAATGGCCTTATTACATCCTTTTAGACCCTTATAGGTCATTTCCATAATCCCCTAACCTAGGATCAATACATATCCATTCCTAGTGACCCTTAGGTACCTTTTAGGCTTATCAATGCCAATAAGGCTTACATTCAAGATTTGATTACTGTGTGTGTGAAAATTGTACCTGATCTGTAAACACAACACTTCAGTAAAACATTAGAGGTTAGCTATAATCAAATCATGCAAAATTGAAAACTATCTAACCAAGCGATTTACTGCCTTCTAATATGTGCAAGATTGATGTTCTCAGATTGTAATCGAGATCAGTGACCTAGACGACACCTAAATGAAGGATTTGAATGCAAAAGATGGATATGAAATTGAATGCAATTAATCTATATTTTTGATATTTTCTATGCAATAAGAATGATAAAAATCGATATGAATCTATGCTAGATGAAATTGATATGCTATGAATGCTAAATGATCTAACAATGAAGATTCTAACAATGATATGAAAAGCTATGAAATTCTATGCTAAGATATAAAAACTATGCAATTGAAATTGATCTCACAAAACTTTGAATTTGCAAGTTGATTCTTTCAAGCTCCAATTGTGCAAATTCTCCAAATCTGATATGCTATGATTCCTGTAGAGTAAGTTTACAATTTGTGAGATGATTGAGAGACGAATTATGAAGGGATGAGCCTTGTTTTTATAGAAATCCAAGGCTTTGGAGGTGCATGAAAAAAAGCCATAAATCACTCAAATAACTCAGGTTGATTTTTGAGTTATTTTTAAATAAAGGATAATTAACTCACAAAAACATGCAAAAGCTAAGCTTTAACTCAAAATAGAGTTTAGCTTTAATTGATAATTGATAGTTGTTTGCTTTTATGATTGTGCATGTTTTATTTATGAATTAATTTAATAATAAAGTGATTTATTTCCAACTTAACTGCTTTTAAAAATAAAACAATTGATTTATGGGTTAATCAATTATTTAATAAAACTTTTATTAAAAACTATATTATTAAATAATGACAACTTGCTTTAATTAATTAAATAAAAATTTAATCAATTATTCATATGATATTAGATTTATTGTCAAAATTAAATAATACAATTAATAATAGATATAATTAAATTTAATTACACAATTAAGTGGCAAATATTAAATCTAATTAATTAAATATGAAAATATTCAATTAATCAAACTTTAGGATAAATGTGATTTATCGCCAAATAATCATTAAATTAAAGATAATTAAGATAATTAAGAATATTGCTAGGAATATTCCCCGATGCAGAATTTAAGATAATCAATTATGATTCGATTATGTTTAGATGTGCCTTAGGTTAGGACTTTGATGTCGATTTTGTTCGAATTGAAGATGTAGGAGATTAATGAACTTATAGCCCATTTTTGGGGTATTACATTTTTCCCCTCTTTGAATTACTGTGTGAAGCGCAGTGGTTCAAAGATAGTCTGTGTTTGATAAAGATATGAAACTGATGCAAAAGATAAACCGATCTCAAGATAGAAACCGATTGAAAGATATTGAGATAGGAGTTGATTGATATTGAATTGATATGGAGATAATAGGTCCTGAATGACCAAAGATAATGTTCACTATAGCAGCAAATGAACCTATGATTGTGAAAAAAAAAAGTGTCAAAACGCCTGATTCCAAACCTTAGGATTGCAAAGAAGTGAGTGACCCGTTCTAGACTCGATTGTCTTAGCAGAACTAGCAGATATCACATCTGAATCCTTCAGTTGCCGAAGAACCAAGGAAAGAACACTATGATCTGATGGTTGCAAAAAATTGATATAGTTTACAAGATTAGGAGAATACCAGATTGATATGGATCAATGAATCTGATATGCCCCAAGTGATGATAGATTTGCCCCGAGCGATGAGATCTTTTTTTTTGATGAATCAGTAACTAGACGTGATTGTTTGTCTTGATTACTGATGAAAGATATTGATAGATAAAAAAAGATATGATTTCAAATTTGATTACAGACTTTGAATGATATGCAATACCATGCCCCCTTCAGGATTAAAATTGAAATCTGACAAGAAAAGTCAGTGTTATAGTTTAGAAGCATGTTAATTGATTTGAGAAGTGGTTAAACACGTCCAGGAATGCATTCTACATCGTTGGAAGGCCCCAAAAGACCAAGTTTGACTAGGTTTGACCATGAGTTGACCATGGTTGACCAAGTTGAAATGTTGATAGTTTGATGTAAGATAATCAGTTAAGTTGAATACTGGATTTTTGTGATGATTGAAGGTTGATTATGCAAGCAGTGAATAAGATAAATGATCTCAGATTTGAATTTTGATCCCGAAAAAGGATTCTACTTGCTGTTTTGTTGGAGGAACCTTTGTGTGAAATTCAGCTCTTGTTAGATTGGAAGAGGTGATTGAAGAATTGTTTAAGCATTGAAGTTCATTTAGTCATTGTGAGATCATGCAAACATGAAAAATGCAAAGAAGCATGCAATATGAAATGCAACCTAAGACCTAGGACCTAGTCACTGATCATATGTCGATTTGTTATCATCATTGAACTTTTTGGTAACCGGATAAATAAATACAATGCCCACTAGCCATGAAACCATAGACATATGAATATCAATTTGTATGCACAAGAATCAATACAACACCCACTGGTTATACAACCATGGACATATGAATATTGATTTTATTTTTGGAATGTCAGAGTAGATATAAGCATCAAGGCACAAACGCCAGGATGACCTGAATATCATGTCCATTTTGATATAGCAGTTTGTATAAGCATCAAAACATGAACTTCATGATGACTTGAATACGCCTTGCATTGCAAACACATCAAACAATCAAGAGATCATTCTAAATCCAATGTGAATTACCCGTAGTGACCCTTTATCGTTCACATCCTTAGGCAAGATCGCGTTCCACAGTAGGAGAAAGAACTTACTCAAAAAGACAATAGTTAGATCAAACTTCCTTGAATTTTCTGGGTATCAATGGTCGAGGTACGCATGGCCATTCAATTTGAGATAGACGCTCTTACAGTCGGACACCATTTCAATCTAGAATTTCCAAAGTTATTAGATTTCACATACGAGCAAAAAACAAAGAAAAGATTATGCCCCCAGTCATCACTCTCTAAATCCTATAAATGATATCATTGAAGAGCTCGAAGGGACACAATATGCAAAAATCTCAATGCGAATTAGTAAGCATACAAGGAGATAAAAGCATGTAAAAAGCATAGATTGTTTTCAGTTGAGTTTTGATGTTTGATTGCGTTGTTGTAGATGCAAAATCCTTTCTGGAGACAAGACTGACTGACTGACTCAAATGAAGCTTCAAAGGACTCTGAGTGGATATGACACGTCTCAGATACACTAGAGACCATAGGATATGACATTGATTGCCCCCGAGTTTGAACATTGATAGGTATAGACGCTTGAGCTGGTTGGTGTACAGACTGACTTATTGAAAACTGGAAATGCGGAAACAAACTGGGAGATATGTACAAACTAAAGCAAGACTGAAAGCTGGGAAAGACCAAGATTGCACTGATAGATGGAGCATTTTGAACAAGTGGCACCCGTTTGCCAGGTTTTCACCATCTTGGCAGAGATTCTATTTTTGCTACCAAGGCGCCTGTTTCCAGGTTTTCACCAAGGCACTTTTTCTTCTTTTTCATTTTTTTGTATTTTTCATTTTTTCAATTTTTTTGTACTTTTGATATTTTTTGATTTTTTTTTGTGAATCATCAAGGCACCTATTGCTAGGTTTTCACCAAGATGTTCATTTTTTTCAGGATTTTTTCAGATTTTTAAGATTTTTTGAGGACATTTTACCATAGACTGAATGCCTTAGGCGTAGAATTTCTTCAGATGGAGAACATTGATTGGTTCTCAGAGCTATTCTCCTTCAGTCGTTGAGAGTTGATAGGCACCAGAGCCAAAAGTAGCAGTGATAACAAAGGGACCCAGCCAATTGGGTTTGAACTTCTCCTTGCCTTCTCGATGTGATTGATTTTTAGGATTTTCTCTCAACACTAGATCACCAACCTGAAATTCTCTGTCGTACTTTCTTATTGTAGCCTCTAGAAATTCTTTTCTGATACACTCTGAGATGATCATACGCTGCTTGCCTGCACTCATCTAGTAATTCCAGTTCTTGTAACCTAGACACTCTGTAGTCTTCATCAGTGACAAGTTCATGCATTCTGATTCTGAGTGATGGGATTTCAACCTCAATAGGCAGTACCGCTTCAGACCCATAAACTAAAGCAAAAGGTGTAGCCCCTATAGGCATTTTGATACTAGTTCTGTATGCCCATAGAGCTGGATTAATCATGAGATGCTTTTTCTGATACTTGTGCTGATACTGGTTCTGATACTGATTCTGATAATTATTCTGATACTAGTTCTGATACTAATTCTGATACTGATTATGATAATTGTTCTGATACTGGTTCTAATACTGATTCTGATAATGATTCTGATAATTGTTCTGATACTCGGTATACTTGATAGCATATTTTTCTATTGCAAACTCCCAAGCAAGATCATATCGTGCAGTCCCAATGTCTAGCAAGGTGGAGAACAAGAGGGATTAGCAAGCTGGTGGAAGAGATGGAAGACAAGAGAATGAAGGAGAATGAAGGGAAGAAATCCTCAAGGGAAAACTCCTCAAGAATACTCAAGCTAGGGTAAAATTGTCATGTAAAGCATATTTGGACAAGCAATGAAAGGCCAACATAGGATAAGTCACAAAAGCGTAATGCCAAAGAAGGAAATGATGCAATCCAAAGGAGTAGACATGTCAAGAGGCTTCATAGCACTGCATTTCACTCTTTCTTTCTTTTTTTATTAGATCAAGACCAAAAGGGAAAAGGATAGCCATAGGTGAAAATGAATGGAGGAAGATGGATATGAAGGCTAAACATGGAAGGAATGAAAGCAAGATCATCGTAAGATAGCTCACAAAATAGCCATATGTTTGTGTATAGATCAACATTGTCAAGATCAAAGAGAGAAGATGGAATGGATGAAATATGTAGAAGAACTATGCATGACGCCTGATTGCCAGGTTTTCATCATGGTACTTATCCAAGGTGCCACAAGGAAGTGGTTTTCACCATAGGATGAATTTTTTTCTCTTTACTTTTGCTACCAAGGTGCTTGTTTCCAGGTTTTCACCAAGGCACATTTTCAAATTTTATTTTATTTTTTTTTATTTTTTTGGAAGAAGGCAAGCTTTTTAGATAATGCTCCTTGAAAGGATAAACTATGATATGCCAAGGATTCAAAATGATATGCTCAAAGATGCTGATAGGGAAAGGAACATGGAAGAGAAAAATAGAGGATAGGGTTTTATGTAAAGCGAGTGAGGTTGGAAGATAGGAGGAATAGGCAAATGAGGAAAAAGGATAGAAGGTAGAAGGTTAATGAATGGAAGGATTGTGAAAGGGTAGATGGAAAGGAAGGCAAGATCAACGTAAACACACACCTTGAAGGGTGGCAAGAGGGTGGAGGAAACGTGAATGAAGGAATACGTGAAGGAATATGGCGAATGGATAGTCGAGGTTGAGGTTTGGGCGCATGAAATGGAAGAATATTTTTGGAAGGAGATGTAGTGGAAGCCTTTGGAAGCTTGAATGTCAATTTCACTTTTTGCTCAACACCAGACTCTTTCAAGAGAGACTTTGGAATCCATATAGCTGTAGGATTTTCATTTCTTTTTGGTAATTTGGAGAGAATATCTTTAATGATGGATTTTGGAACCCATACTTGTCTTGTAATTTTTTTCTTAGATATCTCTTTTGACTTTATGCCTCAATGTCATTTAGAGGAGACATGGTGATCTTTTTTTGATGGATTCTTGTATTGCTTCTTTTTCTTGTATTGAACATTCAAGTTACTTCCAAAAGACTTAGGATTTGTGGAAGAGGGAGGATATGACTGGTTTAGATGGGTGGGTGGATGAAAAGGATTCAAGGGTATGCATCTATGTTGATCTTGAGGAAAGATGGGAGATGGAGGTATGTAAGGACCCAAGATGGATGGCGAATCAGGAGAGTTAGGAGGGGAAAGTGAAGGGACATAAGGACCCAAGATGGAAGGAAGGTGTGAAGATCTTTGTAGTGGTGGAAGAGGTCCAAGGATGGAAGTGGAAGATGCAAAAGGATAATCAATAAGTTCATCAGTATCTATATGACAACCAAGGATATCAGCATCTTTAGAGTGAGCATTAGAATTTTCAATAGAATCATGGACATCTTGAATATGAGCACCTTCTTTGATAGGATTGTTCAAAGCTTGCAAAGACTTAGGAAGAGTAGAAAGTGGAAGTGAACATGGAGTGGTAGAACAAGAAGATGAAAGACTTTGATCTTGACAAGGATCTTCGGATAGCATAAGCACATAATTTTTCTCTTGTTTTTCAATAGGCTTAACATTGGAAGGAACACCATTTTTACCAACCTTAATGGAAGTATCATCTTTGGAAAGCGCAAGCATAGTAAGGTCATTTTGATTGTCAATAAGCTCAACAGTGTGAGTAGTAGCTTGATCTTGCTTAGGCGAAGACTTAAGACATGGTGGAATGCATGAAAAAGGGGGTATAGGATCAAAAGAATCCTGAGGTGGATAAGAGACATCGTGAAAAGGAGTGGATGACATGGAGGGTTCTTGATCTTGATCTTTCTTTATGTTCTTTTATTCATCATTTTTGGAATCCTCTTGACATGGAGCCACTTCTAAGGACAAGGAAGCATGTTGGGATTGTATGGAAGACTTTGGAAGAGATGGTGGAGGACTAGCTAAAGTAGGGATTATAGCATATGAAGGCTTAGGCTCTTTAGGTTTATCATCATTGAAAGTATTTGCAGCCAAGTGAAGGTTAGCTTGAGTTTCTTTAAGAGGTAGCCCTAGAGGATAACTATAGGGAACTGCATGAAAAGTATCAAGGCTTGTGTCGGATGAAGGTTTTGTGAAAGATTTGAAAGACTCGAAAGCTTTAAAAAATGTATGGGTATTGGAGGAAGTAGGGGATGAAAGGGAACCATCACAAGACAAAGGTCCAACATTAACATGATCTTGCTTGTGAGTGTAATCTTTATTTTCAGCTGGAGAGTTCTTAGAGGAGAGATCCTTCTGGTATTGATGTTTCAAGCTAGCACAATATATTTTATAGTCCTCAGCAGTAGTAGATGGATCATCATCAAGGTATTGTCCACAAAAGCCATCAAAGTCTCTTTCAAAATCAGAATCATATGGATCACCATCATGATCTATCCAATGTGACGACCCATTTGTAGTAAGCAAGAATGAACGATGAGGAGGACTCTTAGGAATAGAGGTGTCATAGGTATCATTACCTTGTCTGTCATCATAGTCATCATAGTCTCCAAAGCTAGATGTGTTACTCTCTGTGGAAGAGGTATCATATTGCTCAAATTTTTTCCAGGGGCATGGTGACATGTACAAGTCTTTATCAAATGGAAAAGAGTATAGAGGTTCCTTTTCTTTCTCAAGTTTGTCAAGCTGGACTTGCATGGCTTGCAACTGCTTCATCATAGCGGCGATCAGAATTTCTTCCTCATGTGTACTGATTCTTTGAGACATGTGTACTGATTTTCAATAGCTACTGATATGTTCTTGACACAGTGATTTGTTCGACAGATTCTGAAACTAGGCTGAAGACATTGGATATCTTGCAATTTGACAATTTCTGACAACTCTCTCAAATTTTTCCAAATGACACTCTACAGACTCATACGACACTGGGTAGTCTATGAAACGACAGTTGACAAAACTCGTACGATAGTTGCTAACAGGGTTTTGACTTTCTTGAATTTGCTGGTTTGAAAACTCGTACGACACTGGGTTCTCAATCGTACGACAGATGGGCAATACTGAAATGACACTTGACAAAACTCATACGACTTTTGACTTCTTGAAATGACTTTTGACTCCAGAAAGATTTTACGTCATTTTTTTTGCAAAATTTAAGGTCTTCAGTTTTGGATTGTTTGCAAATTGTACTGTCTAGATTTTGAAGGTTATACCAGATTTGATCATTTTTAATAGCCAAGTAGATAAACAAGCATGCAGAATAGCAAGCAAGTGATTCCAAGCACGTCTGAAAACAATGAACAAGGGCAAAAGCAACCTTGTGCATGAACAATCAAGTGACCAAATTGTGCTAATCCCTGAGAGTACTAATTGTGTATGTTCTGAAAAGTTTTGCAATAACACACATATACCTGAAAGTGAAAAATTGACCTCTATCGGGTTTTTAGTAATGGTTTGACTCTACAACTTTTATGATTCAAAGGGGTGAACTCCAATCCCGGCGCACCAGGGTTTTGACATAGTCTGAGAACTTAATCTTCAAGAGCTGCTAGGGAGATCTAACAACCCAACAATGAACCATACCCGTGGAGATTTCTTCCACAAGGACATTTATATAGCGGCTATCACTACCATGGTGAAAATGGCTATTACCACTTGAGGTTCTGTCAACGCAGTTTGCCCTGTGAAGGGATTGTCCGCTACGGTTAACCCTCTCTAAAGGTGACTCACAAATTTATACCACAAGAGGACTTGGCTCCAGATCCAAAGTTTTTGACACCTTTTCACTTTTAACCAAAACAAAGCAAGCAGATTAATCCGACACGCTAAGACAAAATTTTGTTCCACCAAGGTCTGTGATATCAACTCCACGTGATCTATCAACCTCTCCGAGGAGAGAATGTATCAATCAATAAGAGAAGATGCACTAACCAATTTTGATTCACCAAAGCTCGTGATATCAACCCCACGTGATCTATCAACCTCTCCGGAGAGAGAATGTGTCGATCAATAAGAGAAGACACACTAACCAAGTTGAATGTGAAATGCACTAAGTATCCTCCCTACCTACAAGGATTTTATCGTTAAGAAAGATTTCGCTAGGAATCCAATCTCTCAAGAATCACGAATAGTGTTCATAGGGCCTAATTACTATGTGAGCACAGATATATTCCCGAAAGCAAATTTACCAAAAGTACCCAAAAAGCAGAAAGAGGACACTTAACGCTTAAAGAGAATATGAGATGAGTCCACAAGGTGGAACACTTAACACCTCACACAAGCTGAAAATGAGTCCCCAACTTAGAAAACAAGTGAGTTCCTAAAAGCACAAAAGGGTTGCCAAGTGGAACACTTAACGCTTCTGTCATGTTGACCCCTCCCCTTTATGGCGCTGAGATTGCAACCACGGGGTGAAAATGAGGGGCCGGCGGATTAGCGAGTCCAATAACCCAAGATAGCAATCAAGATCAATCACAAGTATTCTAAGACTACTTAATGAATCCTTAAGGGATCACAACCTAGTATCAAATTATGCAAGTGTGTAGAAATAGATCAAAAGCGTGAAAAGATGCACACAAGCTTGACACATAAGAGATTTATTTTAAGTCCAAATCGAAATGTTTTTAGAACAAGGAGAATACCTCATGATCCTCACAATGCGCTTAGTAGATTCTACTTGATTTTTAGCAATTTTTGTTGAGCTTTTCCATGCAAGCAAGTGACGAACTCTCCAAGAAGCAAACAAGCAAACAAGATATGCAAAATATATTCAAATTATGAAAACCATAGGGTTAGCTCTAAAAATAAATTGTTAGGAGCAATAATAACCATAAATTAATCCAAATGAAAACTCATATCATGCATTGAATCATATGAAAAATAAGTGCATACCCATCATAAAATTTTATTTTATTTTTTGCACTACATTTGACCTAGTCAACAAGATCTAATTTTTTTGATATGATTTTGGCCACAAAAATAGAAATTTAGAATAGAGACCCCTACTAAAAACTAGAGAGCTTTCCAAAACTGCAAAAATTTTAGAAAAATCTCTTCATTTGTGCCCTAGAGACCCATTTTATCAAAACAGACTAGTTTTTGTAAATTGACTATTTGAGCTATTAAATTGCATCCAAATTTAAAATACAAATAATAGACCCCCTGTAGAATTTGAAGAGCTTTCTGAAAATGTAAAAATTTCAGAAAAATATGCTGATTTGCGTCAGATATTAATTTTTTATGAAAAATTGAAAAAAAAATTATTAAAAATTCAAAATAATTCAGAAAATTCTGAATTTTTTTTCAAAGCTTCCCTGATATGTCTCCAACCTACAAAAAAAATTTCAAACCAAAAATCCAAGCCGTTTGGGAGATAAAATTAAATCTTTAAAACTTTAGGGTTTTAGCTCCAAGAATCAAAATCAGCATGCAAAAGTGGGTTGCCCCATAGTGGGCGCCAGAAATGTGTGTGTGAAAATTGTACCTAATCTGTAAACACAACACTTCAGTAAAACATTAAAAGTTAGCTATAATCAAATCATGCAAAATTGAAAACTATCTAACCAAGCGATTTACTGCCTTCTAATAGGTGCGAGATTGATGTTCTCAGATTGTAATCGAGATCAGTGACCTAGACGACACCTAAATGAAGGATTTGAATGCAAAAGATGGATATGAAATTGAATGCAATTAATCTATATTTTTGATATTTTCTATGCAATAAGAATGATAAAAATCGATATGAATCTATGCTAGATGAAATTGATATGCTATGAATGCTAAATGATCTAACAATGAAGAATCTAACAATGATATGAAAGGCTATGAAATTCTATGCTAAGATATAAAAACTATGCAATTGAAATTGATCTCACAAAGCTTTGAATTCGCAAGTTGATTCTTTCAAGCTCCAATTGTGCAAATTCTCCAAATCTGATATGCTATGATTCCTGTAGAGTAAGTTTGCAATTTGCGAGATGATTGAGAGATGAATTATGAAGAGATGAGCCTTGTTTTTATAGAAATCCAAGGCTTTGGAGGTGCATGAAAAAAAGCCATAAATCACTCAAATAACTCAGGTTGATTTTTGAGTTATTTTTAAATAAAGGATAATTAACTCACAAAAACATGCAAAAGCTAAGCTTTAACTCAAAATAGAGTTTAGCTTTAATTGATAATTGATAGTTGTTTGCTTTTATGATTGTGCATGTTTTATTTATGAATTAATTTAATAATAAAGTGATTTATTTCCAACTTAACTGCTTTTAAAAATAAAATAATTGATTTATGGGTTAATCAATTATTTAATAAAACTTTTATTAAAAACTATATTATTAAATAATGACAACTTGCTTTAATTAATTAAATAAAAATTTAATCAATTATTCATATGATATTAGATTTATTGTCAAAATTAAATAATACAATTAATAATAGATATAATTAAATTTAATTACACAATTAAATGGCAAATATTAAATCTAATTAATTAAATATGAAAATATTCAATTAATCAAACTTTAGGATAAATGTGATTTATCACCAAATAATCATTAAATTAAAGATAATTAAGATAATTAAGAATATTGCTAGGAATATTCTCCGATGCAAAATTTAAGATAATCAATTATGATTCGATGATGTTTAGATGTGCCTTAGGTTAGGACTTGGATGTCGATTTCGTTCGAATTGAAGATGTAGGAGATTAATGAACTTATAGCCCATTTTTGGGGTATTACAATTACAATATGATCAATATGTGATCCAAACAACATTACATGACCATTATTGGTCTGATACATAATCCAATGACCCTTGAAGGCCATATTATCTTCAAATCCACCCAAGGATCTATTAGTGACCATGGTGCTCTCTATGGCTCCTACCTTTGACCTTGGTGCTCCTGCACCATTGATGATTCAAGTTCCTATTTTGGGTTGATTTGGACAATCACTCCCAATGAACCTACTTGGGTACAAAAACTATTGACAAAACACAAGAGGCTATGCAAAATTGAACATTGATCTATGGTGTGGGGCACCCTGGCAAAGGCATGTAAAGAGAGTCATGTAGACTCATGAAGGTCAAATGATCTTGAAAGATCAAGAGTTGAATGTAATTGGACTTATGGTTTCATTATTCACTATTTGGCAAGGGTGTGATATGTTTCATTATTCACTACAATTCCATATAGGCTTTACATTGTATGGTACATAGTAATTACAGAGAAGCTTGCAATAATGAAGTGCAACAATTGATCTATTGGTTTCCATCTATGTTTTAGGATATAATTTATAAGCTACCACCAGGTAGGTGCCATGAAGATATTATTGATTTGTAGTTTGAATCTAGATTATTGATTATTTCTATCTATATCTGGTAGCATAGGAGTGATAATTTATGCTATACTAACCACGTAAGCATAAAATATTGAAAACACATTGTAATACCCCAAAAATGGGCTATAGGTTCATTAACCTCCTATATCGACACATCGAACAAAATCGACATCAAAGTCCTAACCTAAGGCACATCGGCACATTATCGAGTCTTAATTGATTATCCTAAATTATGCATCAAGGAATATTCCTTTTTCCTATTTATCCTAATTATCTTTAATTTAATGATTATTTGGCAATAAATCCTATTTATCCTAAAGCTTGATTAATTGAATATTCTAAATATTTAATTAATTATATTTAATACTGCCACTTAATTATTTAATTATATTTAATTATATTTATTCCTAAATTGTATTATTTAAATTTTGACAATAAATCAAATATCCTATGACTAATTGATTAAATTCTTATTTAATTAATTAATGTCAATTGTCAAATTTAATAATATAGTTTTTGAATAAAAGTTTGATTTAATAATTGATTAACCCATAAATCAATTGTTTTATTTTTAAAATCAGTTAAGTTGAGGATAAATCACTTTATTTATTTAATTAATTCATAATTAATTATGCACATCCAAAAAGTAGTTAAACTTTAAATCAGAAAATCAATTCAAGTTGTTTTAAAAGCAAACTCAACTCTCTTTTGAGTTGAAAGTTGATCTCAACTTTTGATTTAAATTAAAAAGCTGATTTGCATGATTTTGTGAGTTAATCTATCTCTAAATTCTTGATAACTTAAAAATCAACTTGAGTTTATCAAGAGTGATTTATGGCTTTTTCCATGCACCTCCAAAGTCCTAGATTTATATAAATTAAGGCCTCAGCTCTTCATTTGCATCCAATCCCTGAATTGCATCCTCACGCTGGAAAATTGGTGATCGAAGAATCCATCTTTGCGAATCAAAGCTGTTGTGAGATTTTCATTATTTTTGAGCATTCATATCATTTAGCATATCATTGTTAGATTAATTGCATGCCATATCAGTTTCTCATATAGAATAGATTCATATCAATTTTATTTCATCTTATTGCATAGAAAATCCAAAAATATAGACTAATTTGCATTCATCTCATATCTAGATTCTGCATTCAAATCCTTTGTTTAGGTGTCATCAAGGTCATTGATCTCAGTCCAATTTGAGAATATCATACTCGCACCTACTAGAAGGCAGTAAATTACCTGCTTAGATTAGTTTCCATTTCACTACATGATTTTGATTTTTGCTAACCTCTAATGTTTTACTGAAGTGTTGTGTCTACAACTAGGTACAAAATTCACACACACATTTCTGACACCCACCGTGGGGCCCTGAAATGGCTTTCCATTCCAATTCTATCAATTTCTATCTATTTCTTGTCATTTTCTGATCAAAACTATGATTTTTATTTTTTGTCTATACATTTTCGTACAACTTTTGTCAGCAAATCATTTCAGGAGATACCCATTGTCATACGACAGGTTCAGATTTTGAGGCTTGTATCAGAGTGTACACATTGTCATTTGAAATCCTGATTATCGTATGAATAGGTACCCACAGTCGTATGAGTTTTCAGACTGTCATCTGGAAGGTAACCCAATGTCGTATGAGTTTTGACTCCAGATTCAATTGGCGTTTCATATTTTCAGGCAATTTTCTAAATTTGATTTCTAGATTTGGACTAACAGCTAACATTAACAATTGAAATCTTCTATTTCTGATTGGTATTTGTTGGTTCTGATTGGAAAAAGTATGAGAATTGCTAAAAATAGGTAAGAATCTACTAAGTGCATTGCAAGGAATTCAGGTAATCTTCTCAGCTGATAACATTTTGATTTGGACTAAAATGAACTCTCGTGTGTCAAGCTTGTGTGACCTTCATTGCTTTCATATCACAAATTTTATTTTGGGCTATAAAACAAACATAGATTTGCTTTTTGCATATCTGTTACACATAGTAAATAGGCCCTATGAACACCATTTGTGGTTCTTGAGAGAGTGGGTTTCCAACAAAGCTCTTCTCAATGAGAGAACCCTTGTAGGTAGGGAGGTTACTAAGAGCATCTTGCGTTCTACTAGATTTGTGCGTCTTCAGCTTCTAATTGATACATTCTCTCTCTAGAGAGGTTGATAGATCATAAGTGGTTGACATCATAGATCTTTGTGAGATAATCTTGGTCTTAGCATGTCAGATTAATCTATCTGCTTTGTTTTGGTTAAAAGTGAAAAGGCTAGAGGACTATGATCTACTCCCTTTTTGGGTAGTATCAGAAACTCAGATCCTTGAATCTAGAACTAGTCTCCATGTAGTATCTTTTGTGAGTCACCTTTAGAGAGGGTTAACCATAGTGGACATTCCCTTAATTGGGTCAACCACATGGACAAAACCTCAAGCCGTAATAGTCATTTTCATCGTGGTAGCAGCAGCCACTATATAAATGTCCTTGTGGAGGAAATCTTCACAAGTGTGGTCTCTTGTTGGGCTGTCAGATCTCCCTAGCAGCTCTTGATTGATTAATTTCTCAAACTATGTCAAAACCCCGGTGCACCTGGATTGGAGTTCGCCCTCTTGAGATCACAAAAGTTGCAGAGTCAGACCATTACTACAAACCCTAGTGAGGCTAAATTTTCATTTTGTAGGAATATGTGCATTTTTGCAAAGCTTTTTGAAACATACACTATTAGCACTCCTAGGGATTAGCACATTCAGTCACTTGGTTGTTCATGCGCAGGGTTGCTTTGTCCCATGTTCATTGTTTTCAGATGTGCTTGAAATCACTTGCTTGTTGTTTTGCGTGCCTGTTTATCTATCCAGTTACTAAGAACAAATCAATCCGTTACAATCTTCAAATCTTGATAGACAATTTTGTGAACAATTTGAAATTGAAAACCTAAAAATTGCAAAATCTGATGTCAAAAACCTTTCTGGAGTCATCTCATAAAGTCAGAAAGTTGTACAACTTTTGGCTATTGTCATTTTAGAACCCCCAAATTGTCGTATGATAGCTTGTATAGTGTCGTACAAGTTTTTCCACCAGTCAATAACAAAAGTCAAAAATCCTACTATCAACTATTGTGTGAGTTTTGCAACTGTCGTATGAGCTTGTCAATTTTCATTTCATAGTCTACCCACTGTCGTACGAGCCTATAGAAAGTCATTTGAGAAAAGTCTAAAAAATTGTCAGAAAGTGTTAAAAACTATCAGAGACCTAGCTTTTACAACCTATTTCCAGAGTCTGTCAAGAAAATCATTGTGTCAGGAATAGAGTAGAAACTAGAATGAATCCAATCATTTTCCTAAAGTGGCCTCTTGAGTCCAATTCAGCCTTATGTTTAATCAATTTGAGTCTTTTTCATCTTGTGTCAAAACCTTGTCATAACTATCAATCTTCAATCCATCTTCAAAATGGCTAAGTGTTGTGAACTCATGTCTGCTATCTTCTGGGCATCTACCCATATATCTAGGGCACATTATCCTTCATTTACGTCCAATCTTATCCTCAATCAATCAAACTTTGACAAGGTTGTGTCATTTGATCTTCTTGAATCAGATCTTTCTTCAGTTGTCTTCATCATATTCTTTTGCTTCACCCAAGTTTAATGGTGGAGACTAGAGCTTCCTCTCACAAGAAATTAGGGGAGACATCTCATACCTTACCTTTGACCGCTATCCAGGGTCCAACTCTTGAGCAACTCTACAATTCTAGTCTTTACGAAGACGACGGTCTTGGTAATTTTTGATTGAAAACTGATTACATACCCCCTCCATCAACTCATGGAGGTAGTCAACAAACCCCTCCTCAATCTAATCCAAGGAGTCCTACAACTCCTAACATGTCTCATGGAGGGACACATCATGGGTCCCAAGGACATCAGTCTCAACATGGTATGGATCAAGAACCTACACCTGCTGAAATTGCTCGATATCAAAATGATGATAACTTCAAAAGAATGATGAAACATTTCTTGAAAGAAGATAGAGAAACATACTTTCTAGAGTTAGCTCATCAAGGAGCTAAAATTCCTCCTAACTTTAATGTGGAAGATATCATTACACATGAGGAAGAAACTCCTATTATGGCTATGATGAAACAAATGCACGCCATGCAAGTAAAACTTAACAAAATGGAAAAAGAAAAAGAACCTAAGGAGTTCTCCATGGAGGCCCTATGTCCTTTTCCATTCAATAAAGACTTGTATATGCCACCATTCCCTAAGAGGGTGGAAATGTTGAAATATGATAAGTATGATGGAAACTCTGATCCTCAAGATCATGTCAGAGAATTTTGTACTCAATCTATGGAGTTCATGTACAAACTGACCTATCTGATGTGTCTTTTCCCCCAATCTCTGGGAGGGTCAGCCATTCATTGGTTCTCTAGGATGCCTCCTACAATCAAAACCTTTGAGGAGTTGATCAAATTGTTCTATTAGCAATACTCCTACAACATCCAACATCTAGTCACCATGATTGATATCTACAATCTCAAACACTATCCAGGAGAACCATTCCTGACATTTCTCAAAAGATGGCAAAAGAAATTCTCTCTATATGCTAGGCCTATTCCAGAAACTGAGAAGCTAGAAATCTTCATCAACAATCTTATTCCAGAAATCAAATACCCTTTACAAATGCAAAATCATACATCTTTCGATAAGATGGTAGACAATGCAATCAAAATTAAAAAAGTACTTGTGAAAAAAGGAGACGTCACACTTCAAAAGGACAAGTATGAATCTAGTTCTAAGGATAAGAAAAAAAATTGGAACAAGAATAAGGACGTTGTCACATATGGCATTGTTGATAATCTCCATGCCCCATCTAAGGTGCCTGCTTTCAATCTAACCATTGGTACCCAAGCCATCAAAGCTTCAGAACAAAAGGTGTCTGAATCATCTCAAAAGAAGCCAGAATACAAATCTTGGTCCACTGATAATAAATGAAAGTTCACTCCTCTTGGAGAATCTTTGGAATCAGCTATGAGAACTTTGCTAGCTAATAACATCATCTCTTTGCCTGAGATCTCACAATCTGATCTTGACCCTAAGCTGAAATGGTGGAGAGAGAATAAATTCTATGATTTCCATCAGGGTAAAGGTCACAAAACTAATAACTGCTTACGCTTGAAGCATACCATTCAAGACAAGATTGATAATGGAGAAATCGCGATTGATAATCCTAAAAGCAATAATGATCACACATCATTCACCGAACCATTTCTAAAGCATAGCCATGGAGATTCATCTTCTTAGCCTAATGTGGGTGCTAAGGTCAATTATGCCTATCCTGGAAATAATATTGTTATCAATATCGTTGAACCAAGCCTATCTGAGTGTTGCAATGTCACCACAATTGTAAGCAGAGATAGAGAAAATCAATCAGCTAATGCAGTTACTCGATCACAAGCTTAGGCACACCTACAAGGATAAATCTTAGATCAATCAAATACCCCTAAGGTGCCTTTCAATCTATCTTTTACTTCTAAACAGAGGGCAACATCTAAATCTTCAAATCCTAACGACATGAGGCGTACTTCATACAGTATCATTCAACAACTCCAACATACTAATGCAAAAATCTCCATGTTTGAGTTGCTTCGAATATCTCCACAAATAGAGTCATCCTAGACAAAGCTCTGCTTGGATCCAATGTTCCTAATAACCTTGATTTAGACAGATTCCAGGCTATGGTTGGTCATCTTACGTCTCCATAGTATATCTCCTTTTTAGAGGATGATGATAACTCCTTGAGTCATCCACATAACCAAACCTTACATATAGAAGTCTTGATCCAAAACCATCGTGTCAAACATGTGTTGATAGATGGGGGTGCTGGTCTGAATATTTGTTCTTATAGCTTGATCACACAATTGGGATTTTTAGAAATGGCCATTGATCCTAGAAAGAAAATAACTATCAAAGCATATGATGAAGAAGAAAGATCCTCAAAGGGAACAATTGTCCTGCCTATCAGAACAGGTCCTGTCATCAAAGATACTCTATGTCAAGTTCTTCAAATACCTTTGGCTTACAACATCCTTCTAGGGAGACCCTGGATACATGAAATGAAAGCTATTTCCTCTACATGCCATCAGCTCTTGAAATTTCCTTGTGAAGGAGTAGAGGTAACCATTCCAGTTGACATGTCAACAACTTGCAATACCTTGAAAGAAAATGTGGATAAACTTGTTCCTAATAATAGAGAGTCTTCCATTAAGCAAATAGATGTAGCATCCACATCTAAGATGGAAGATATCGCAAAAGAGGTCAATATCAAAGAAAATGGTATCGAAGAATATACTATAGAGCCATTCTTGTCTTTGACATCTCTCCCTATCTTGCCTAAGTCTTATGGGCAAGCTCTAAAATAGTTCAAACCAGAATCTAAGGAACCTCTTGAGGCATATAAAGGAAAATTTGTTGCAGAGAAAGTACCTAAGCAAGAATTTGAAGAAGATGAAGTTGTGCTTGCATGGCTGTACAAAGATGAACCTGAATCCCAAGTTGTTCAAGCTAGTGACTCTAAAGTATCGAAGGTTCCTTCTAAGTCATATGGCCCAGGGGATAAAATGATAGCTAAAATGGGATATATAGGAAAAGAACCTCTAGGAATCTATGGTAAGGGTCCTCTATCACCTCTTGAACATCATGGTCAAGCCAACAAGAATACAACAGGTCTAGGATACATGAAGAAGCCTTTCTATCTTAGCAAGAATTCCTCACATGTCTTAGAACAGATTGAGCCCTCTATAGAAAATCAACTAAAGGGAGAAACAAAATAATCTGATAGTGATGATTCAGACACCACTGATGAGCTCATTCCTTATGAGCATTTTCCTAAAGAAATAAAAGACCTCCTTGAAGCTGAAGATGATCCAATAAAAAGAATTAATGTAGTAGAAACACAAGAACCTACTATAGAGCAAGAGATAGTTGCAACACAAGAACCAGCTAATCTCAAACGCAATCAAGAAGAGGAAGGTCGTAGTTATTCTAAGATAGATTCTCATGAGTATGAATTCAAATCAGAATCTGAGGGTAACCCTTCTTGGGGTATTCATCCTGACTTTACTCATGTTCTTAGCTTTCCTAGAGGCATAGATGAAGAATTTAATGACTATGAATAGGGAGCCATTCCAGAAGAAAATGAGCTTATTACAGAGAAACATGTTGATGTTATTCACCAATATGCACCTAAAACCAATGTAAGTCTAGAGAGAAATGATGAACTTATCGAGTCTGATCCACCGATGGTTGAAGTGGACTATCACAATGACATTGAGCCTATTCACAAATTGAATGTCTTAAGTTGTAATATCACCTTTGAACTCAAGCATTGGGTTAGGACCAATGATGACATATCCATATTCGTAAACACTCTTTCCCAATCTTTCACCACTTTGACTATCCAACATCCTAAACTTCTTGATCAAACCTCCACAAACCCGAGCCATGGTATTTATACCTTCCTGAATGACTATGCCCTTGCTTGCTACCTCAATGCAGTTGAGCCTATGAGGACTTCCATCAGTGAACTGAGCATTAACATGACAGAGTCGGACATCAAGTATCTTAGTCAAAAAAATAAGAATAAGAATAAAAAGAAAAGGAGTTCTGAGGGTGAAAACCACTTTGTGGCAATCTCAGAAACTACAAAAGTAAAAATAAAAGACATATCCAAAGGTGAAAACCTCTATGAGGTGCCTAAGGATGAGATATTTGATGTCCTTCCAAGTCATTTATAGGATAGATCTCTAGTTCTAATTAAGCCCACTCAATCTATCAACTTGGGAACAGTAGAAGAACCATAGTTGATCCATGTAGCACAATCTTTATCAGAAGAAGAGAAGCAAAAATTTACAACCTTCCTCACAGAGAAGAAGATCAACTTTGCATGGAAATATCCTGATATGCTAGGGTTGGATCCTGATCTTATAATGCACCACTTATCTATATCTCCTGGAGTAAAACCAGTTAAACAAAAATTAAGAAAGATGCATCCTCATGTTGCACTCTTGGTAAAAGCTAAATTAGAGAAACTACTAAAAGTCAGATTCATCCGAGTTATTGATTATGCAGAATGGATCTCTAATATTGTACCTATTTCAAAACTAGATAAATCAATCAGAGTGTGCACAGACTTTAGAGATGTAAATAGAGCATGCCCTAAGGATGATTTTCCACTACCTAACATTGATATGATAGTGGACATGACTGTGGGCTTTGAGATGTATTCTTTAATGGATGGTTTTTCTGGATATAATCAAATAAAAATTGCTCCAGAGGATCAAGAGAAAACTGCTTTCACATGTGCATGGGGCACCTTCTGTTGGAATGTTATGCCATTTGGGCTTAAGAATGCTGGTGCTAGATATCAGAGAGCCATGACATCTATTTTTCATGACATGATGCATAGGACTATGGAGGATTATGTTGATGATACTTTAGCAAAATCTATGATTAGAGCTAAACATCTAAATGACTTGAGCAAGATACTAGACAGAATGGAAAAATTTAGTCTCAGACTAAATCCTAAGAAGTGTGCTTTTGGTGTCACTTCTGGAAAGCTCTTAGGATACATAGTCTCAAAGAAAGGCATTGAAGTTGATCCAGCTAAAGTAAAGGCTATAATGGAGATGCAACCCCCAAATAATATTAGTCAGATGAGGACATTGCAAGGGAGAGTTCAATCTATCAGACGCTTGATATCTCAGCTAGCAGACATATCACAGCCTTTTACAAAAACATTACATAAAGGTGTGACATTTGTGTGGAATGAAGAATGTGAGAACAACTTTAACCATATCAAGAAGTATATATGAAATCCTCCTATCTTGATGCCTCCCATTCAAGGGAAGCCTTTGATCTTATATGTCTCCACTATAGATACATCACTGGGGGCATTGCTTGCACAACATGATGAGAACAAAAAGGAAAGAGCTCTATACTATATCAGTAGGACATTGGCAACATATGAAAAGACTTATTCTATGATTGAGAAGGCTTCATCAAAAAGACCTCATCGCTTGGGGAAAATCAATCATCACTTGGGGCATATCAGATTCATTGAGATCCATATCAATCTGGTATTCTCTTAATCTTGTAAACTGTATCAGTTTTTCATAACCATCAGTTCATTAGTGTTATTTCCTTGGTTCTTCATAACTAAAGGGTTCAGATGTGATACCAATGTGATTCTTATCGACAATCAGGTCTGGAATTGGTCACTCACTTCTTCGCAATCATAAGGTTTAGAATCAGGCATTTTGACACTTCTTCGCAATCATCAGTTCATTGATGTTATAGTTAACATTATCTTTGGTCATTCAGGACCTAATATCTTTGAATCTTTTAATCAGTTTCTATCTCATATCACAATTTTTGTTTCATATCAATTTTGATTTCAAACATCAGTTTTAGCATCATACACAGACTATCTTTGAACCACTGTGCTTCGCACAATAATTCAAAGAGGGGAAAAATGTAATACCCCAAAAATGGGTTATAGGTTCATTAACGTCCTATATCGACACATCGAACAAAATCGACATCAAAGTCCTAACCTAAGGCACATCGGCGCATTATTGAATCTTAATTGATTATCCTAAATTCTGCATCGGGGAATATTCCTTATTCCTATTTATCCTAATTATCTTTAATTTAATGATTATTTGGTGATAAATCCTATTTATCCTAAAATTTGATTAATTGAATATTCTGAATATTTAATTAATTAGATTTAATACTTCCACTTAATTATTTAATTAGATTTAATTATATTTATTCCTAAATTGTATTATTTAAATTTTGACAATAAATCAAATATCCTATGATTAATTGATTAAATTCTTATTTAATTAATTAATGTCAATTGTCAAATTTAATAATATAGTTTTTGAATAAAATTTTGATTTAATAATTGATTAACCCATAAATCAATTGTTTTATTTTTAAAATCAGTTAAGTTGAGGGTAAATCACTTTATTTATTTAATTAATTCATAATTAATTATGCACATCCAAAAAGTAGTTAAACTTTAAATAAGAAAATCAATTCAAGTTGTTTTAAAAATAAACTCAACTCTCTTTTGAGTTGAAAGCTGATCTCAACTTCTGATTTAAATTAAAAAGCTAATTTGCATGATTTTGTGAGTTAATCTATCTCTAAATTCTTGATAACTTAAAAATCAACCTGAGTTTATCAAGAGTGATTTATGGCTTTTTCCATGCACCTCCAAAGTCCTAGATTTATATAAATTAAGGCATCGTCTCTTCATTTGCATCCAATCCCCGAATTGCATCCTCGCGTTGTCAAATTGGTGATCGAAGAATCCATCTTTGCGAATCAAAGATGTTGTGAGATTTTCATTATTTTTGAGCATTCATATCATTTAGCATATCATTGTTAGATTAATTGCATGTCATATCAGTTTCTCATATAGAATAGATTCATATCAGTTTTATTTCATCTTATTGCATAGAAAATCCAAAAATATAGATTAATTTGCATTCATCTCATATCTGGATTCTGCATTCAAATCCTTCATTTAGGTGTCGTTAAGGTCACTGATCACGGTCCAATATGAGAATATCATACTCGCACCTACTAGAAGGCAGTAAATCACCTTGTTAGATTAGTTTCTATTTCACTGCATGATTTTGATTTATGCTAACCTATAATGTTTTACTGAAGTGTTGTGTCTACAACTAGGTACATAATTCACACACACACACGAGTAATACCCTAGGGCTTTCCCAAACAATCACTTCCACACCTTTCTAGATCTCTTCTATGGATGAAACACCATACTATGACCATATAATGATCATCTATTAAAATAAATAATGTCCTCCAATGGACCAATCGTCCAGACCTTGATTGTCCCCTCTATAAGTGACCCCCAAACTGGGCTATCCAAGCAATCAGTGAACTAACTTGCACATCTCATGTTTTCCCTACATTCAACACAATTGAAACCTCATAATATATGATAATAAGCCTTCAAGATTCCATTCCCTTCAAGGAACACTCTTCACCGTCACTCTTTTACAACATTTCATTGTTGCCTGTACTGACTGGTTAGGGACAGTCATCCATAAAAAGGGCTCAAACCCCTCCATTCATCTCAAAGACCCTTGAAAATATTAAGTAATGAAACATAGCATCAAGACTAACCATACCAATTCTTTACACCAAGGTTAGAGGATTTCAATATTAACCATACCTCTTTATTCTTTACTAATAGAAATATATCCAAAGATGCAATAACTTCTTACTTGCAATGTCCCCTCAAGGACTCACCTTCTAGGCTGCCCCAAATGCACCTAGTGCCTCCCATACACCATATTCTCACATAAGACTTCAATGTTCCTTCTAACTCCATAAAACATCTCCTCATGACCTATCTACCATGTTCCATCAATCCACTAAACCTGGACAACCAATCCCTTCCCCAACTCACATCATTAGCCATTAAAGCTAGTAGCCCACACTAGTCAATATTTTACCTTTTTCTCCCACATTTCCCAAACAACCCAAGAAAGTAAAGATAGTTTCAGATACCCTTTTTGGATCTTTAAATCCTCTCCAAGATTTAGTATTGACTCCTTTGGACCATACCCAAGTTCCAATACCCTAGCACACCCTCACTAGGCCTAATCCTTCCCCATTTACAAAACAACTCACAATCCCACTTACTCTCCTAACTTCAAAGGGTGAACCAGTCCTTCTAGGGGTTACAAAACAACCAATTTTTGAATCACCAAGACTCCACCATTCACCTATGGGTTTAGCCACTAAACCCTCACTCCTAGGATCACACATCCTAGGGTCTGCTCAACAAGACCTCTAAACTCATCTCCAAATCAAAACAAATGTACAAACATTTCACAAATTTTCCCCCCATACATAATCCATCACTAAATCCTTTCTTCCTCGAAGTAGTCCACTTTCATGTTGACTTGTGTCTAATCCGGGCTTTACTCAGTCAACAAACTATCACCACTTTTTGGTTCTCCAACCACATTCTTCAATCCACTGCATAAGATGAATATGACATAAGGAATATACTACATGGTTTTACTCTCCCACCAGTCATAGTAACCACAGAGTGTGGGAGAGTTACAACATTAAAAAAAACTCAAATCACCAGTGCTGACTGTGTCTAACCAGTCACTGTTCTCAAGAACACCAGTCAAGTATTCAACTTAAAAACACAATGGAAACAATAAAAGAATGTAAGGAAAGGTAAGTAACACCTAATGCACTATCCCTACATCGTTAATCAATCAAAAAACACATTTAAACCAGTCATTGGAAGTCACTATTCCCTGACTGTACCCACGGGACAGTGACTCAATTTGCAGAGAATAAAACATGTTTATTGATTGGAAACTTTTTTACATGGCTTTTTCAACTCACCACCATCTCCACATACCTTCTACACACACCTACTCTCGACCAAATATCCTTTCAAGGTTGGTTACACCTTGCACAATCGTAACAGTCAGTTACATGACTGTTACTAGTTAGTTATTTGTCAAGACTTTGTTGTCTAGTTGACACTAAAGTGTCAACTTCATTTTATCATTAAGGTGTTTACAATATTTCCTTAACCTTTTCAAAGGTCTATCACCCCCATTAACTCCTTTAAAACTCTTATATCTCTTTACAAGCCTTACTAGGCCTAAGTTGCCAACATGGGCAAACTACACCTTTTGGCACTTTTAGTGCTTTTACAATATGTTATTGGCTCTTAGTGGCCACATTTCTTTTATTATAGACCCTATAGGCCTTCGATCCCCTTAATAGACTAAGATCAACCTAATGACCCTTAATGACCCCCTTAGGTACATTTTTGAACTTATAATGCTATTCACCTCTATTACATTGCCTTTATAGTTTTAGGCTCATTACATTAAAATGTATCAAATACAAAATGGACCATAAGTCCAATTACATTCAATGATTGATGTTTCAAGATCATTCAACCCCCATGAGTCTACATGACTCTCTTTGCATGCCTTTGCCATGGTTCCTTGCACCATACTCCCAAGGATCAAATCAATCCAAGTCTCTTTGGATTAGGGAGTTTCTTCCTCTTCCTCTAGTCTTTGTCCACCTCTTGTGGAGGACCTGCAACAAAATGGTATCCTTTATTCATTTGCTTCATGCCCTTACAATCAAACAATATGTGTCAAGCACAAATTCTTTCATCCTTCATGCCATAGATGTCTACAACATCATCACTTGCATAAGCATCAAGATAACATCCCTGCAACCCTGTCATAACAATGTTAGAAACAAAACCAATCAAATCTTTCATATTCACCAAAATAAATTTTTGGTGCTTCACTCCTTCATCTATTTCTTTCAACACTTCCCCTGACTTCTCCCACACTCCTTGTGAGTTTGTTGTCCTTATAGGCAAATCAGACTCCAAGGTCTCTCCATGACCATCTGCTCTTTCCTCTTCATGCCCCATGTTCTAGGCATCCTTCCTCTATACCACCCTTACTTTGCCATTCCTCAACTATGGCATCAAATGCATCCCACAAATCCATCTCTTCTTCAATTCTTTGAACACTGGTTTCTTTGCAACTCTCTATGATTTGGACATTCTCCACATCAACAAATCCTTGAACTCTCTCAGTGTGTTCCTTCTATAGTAGTCTCCTCTCTACAATAAGCCTTTTGATAGGACACACAACCCTTTGCTTCATCCTCTTATGCCAACTTGTGGCATCTTTCCTCAACTTTGTCTTTAAGAGATTTGACTCCTCACTCTCCAAGGTCCTTGTCATCTCTGAGACCTCTGGCACTTCACCTTCCCAATGCCATCCTCCTTGGCATTCAAAAATTTCATCCATGGCTTCTTTCATAGCCCTATCTTCTCTATTGTTGGACTACGATCCTAGATTTCAGCAGGTTCAATTATTGAGGATGCCTTACTCATGGGTGTTGATTACTATGAAGTATCGACTCTTTCTATCCTGATTTTCTTTGTTTAACTTTGATTTTATTTTTGTATTCCCACTGAAGTAATATTCATGTTAAGAAAATTTTGTATATATTTTCTTATCTTTTCCTTAGATATTTTCCTTGATACTCTTACCTCAAATTCAAGAATTCATTGAACTTAATATTTATATGATTATGTGAAGACAAATGAAGAGAGAATCTTGCTTTCAGGAAAAGGGGGTGTCCCAATTAGCATCGGAAGAGATAGCCATGTGAAAAGGGCAATTATTGACAAGAATGCTCGAATAGGAGATAATGTTAAGGTACGGTTATTGTCTTTTTCTTGCCCCTAGCATCTGGAAAGGAGAATGAGGTGTCTTTATCATATTTTCTAAAGGTTTTTATACTTGATTAACTTTAAAGTTGTTGTTTGTGGGTCATATTATCAACAAGGATGGTGTGCAAGAAGCTGCAAGGGAGACAAATGGTTACTTCATAAAGAATGGCATTGTAACTGTTATCAAAGATGCATTGACTCCTAGCAGTATTGTCATTTGAAATCATGTACCTGTACGCAATAAGTAAGTGAAATAAATTATAGACATCAATGTCATGTACCTGTACTTAGTTAAATGTCTTGATTTTCAGTGAAAGAAAATGCTATTTATAATATTGGACATGTTTATTTTATAATTGTTGTGCTACTAAGCCATTCTTGTGTGCTCATGTAAGAACCATTGATTGTAGATATTCTTATGGAGGAGCAACTAAGTATCATAAACTATGGTTTGAGAAAGTGAAGAATATTTAAAATATGTTAGCCTCGTGTGTTAGCTATGGTTGTCATTTTAGTTAAATTAGACGTACTATCCAAATTGGACAAATTATTTTTGTTGTACATGGCACTTGGAGTCAAGTGTGTCTCTAAACATTGTGAGCTTTCCTTATTCTTTAAGTGTTCTGTCACAATTTTATTTGTCAAATATTGAATTAGGGATTAAGCATTTTCTCACAATTTTATTCGTACATTGATGAGAATCAATGATGGAGAGTTTTTAGATTCTGAGAAGACGTATATTCAGTGGAGGCCAGAAGGGATTTTTGTGGAGATTTGCTAGATGTCTAAAATTCTAGAGAATATCTTTACTAAGCTGAGGTGGGACAAAAGTGAGGATGAGGGTTTCTAGATTGAGTACTAGTGTAGAGATGATGATTCAGTAACCTACATCTATAAAAATTTCACAAATATCCCGTCTTTGGCCTCCACTCATACCTCTTCTTAGAATCTAGAAACTTTGGATATTGTTTCTCATCCATGCACGAAATGTGTTAGTGATCCTATAAAATTACTTTTGTGAGACTAGGATCAATTATGAGAATGTAGCCAACAAGATAATATTATTGTATCTTTCATTTCTTTTATCCATTCATATTTTTTGCCTTCTCTTATATTGGATACTGTGCAATGTACATAAAGGCAAGGCGATGATTATTCTCGACGATCGACAGGTATAAGTCTTCTAGGCCTTACCCAGTAGCTAGGACTAAAGATATCAGAGCTCAAGAGACCATTATAGTTGGTCTCCATCTTTTGTCCATATTACTAACAAAATGTTTTACATTTCGTTAGCTCATCAAATGTGGGGATTTGAAAGAATTTAATAGATAATATTTTCATGTATAACGTACATTATTTTAGTTTGACGCTGAACAAATTTATCTACTTCACGCACTTGTAGACTATAATGACAACCATAAAGAAGCATCCCCTCCCATGACTTGAGTAATGTAGGCCATGGGAGGAGATGCTTCTTTATCATTGTCCTCGTAGTCTACAAGTGCGCAAAGTAGATAAATTCATTCTGCGTCAAACTAAATTAAATTCTTTCAAATCCCCTCATTTGATAAGCTAACGAAAGGTAAAACATTTTGTCAATATATGGAGCAAAGATGGAGACCAACTATGATGGTCTCTTGAGCTTTGTTATCTTTAATGTGCATATTCGTCGCTTTTTCGACGGGAATTAAAGTTATTTTGACAGCAACACTATACATCCGATGGGTTCTCCCATTGGACATTTATTGCATATCCGTCACCTTCCCGATAGGTATGACGTCAGAGAGAACCCCTTTTCGACAGATCTGTGCGATGGGACTTTTATACATCCGACGAGTTGTCCTGTCAGATAGTCACTGCGTATTCGTCACACTCTCGACAATTACAATGTCATAGAGAGTCCCTTTTCGACAGATATTCACGACGGGAATGCTATCTCTCTGACAGGATTTCCTGTCGAACCATCATTGCATATATGTCGCCATTCCGACAGCGTTTTCGATAGATCGTTTCGATGGGACTTCCTCGTGGTTTGTCGAAATTCCGATAGATATACCTTATGGAATTCCATAGTAAAGTTGCTATTAATGTGGCATGTTCCGACGGACAATTATGTCAGAATACCGACGGTTATCACTTCCGTCGCAATTTGAACTCAAAAATGTCAACAGACACATCTGTTGAAGTGTCGACAAATAGGCGTTGCAAATCCGACAGATGGCCGTCAGAATATGGCCTCAAATGTACTAGTGCCCATTCGCCTCTATCCAAGAAAAACCATTACTCCTATGTCCCCTTTGTGATTTGTTACTCATCTCATTCGAAGACCACCATTGCTAAAGGGCTCACCACATCTGTTGTCACCCACCATAGCCGCTATAACTTTCATTCTATTATAAACATATATATAAACAAACCAACCTTTTAATTGTTCTCTATTACCTTAATCCTTGGCACAATATCTCATCCCAAATCTTCCTCCATTAAATTTTTCACATAACCATCCTACCCTACCTTCCCAATGTTTACTTCAACCCATCACAGACAGATAAATTCAATTTACTATCTATATATTTATATGAGACTTCATTAACACTTCCTCTATATTTCTAGTTAGCTCGATTTCATGAACACTTCATTTTATTATTATCCCAACTCTGTCTCCTAAGCAATGCTGCTGGTATCACAACTATTCATTTATATGAGCTTTTTCTTCTTTGTACAAACCAGAGGATATAGATTGGGGTCTACGTCCATCATAAACTATAAACGAACAATTTTATGAGTAGAGTTGTGTGTGCACTTACACCATCTCATGCGAGAGTTGTCTGAGCCACTTGCAATTCTCTTCAATTGCGCTCCATTTCCAATTCAATACATGTGCAGGGTCTATAATTTTTCCACTGCATAATCACTACTTTTGAGGACGTTCGCGCTCTTTCCTTGAGGTTATCATTACTATTTTAAAATCTATCAATATTTTTGACGTTAAGAAGATCATCTCGTTTCAAATGTTTTATCCTTTTTACATTTTTGTTTTGCATGATCATTTCTTGCCTGGGTACTCTTATCTATACTTTTTGGGATGCGTACTAGGTATTGGTACATGTATCTAAGTATGGGTATTTACTGGAGAGCATCATAACTAAAGATTTTGATTAAGATTTCTGATTTTTTATTTGGTTTTCTGTTTGTGTATCAAATTGTTGTTTATCAATCTTAATTAATTTGTAATCAGTTTGAAACTTTGATACAAAACTGATTAATAGTAAACTTTATCATTTATCATTTGCAATATGTCATTGTTATATGATTTATGATCTTTTTTATCATGTTTAAAGTTTGTCTTTTCTTTACAAACATATTGGAATTCTGAAACTGGAAACAACGCATTACATCTGCAAATTTTATCACTGTTCTTGCTTTGAAAATTCATTGTCATGACTCATATTTCCAGTTTTTCTATAAAATATAAAATTATATTTTAAAAAAAATTGACCTACCCAAGTACCCCCGTCCCTTATTTTGAAAAATAGTCATACCTGTACCCTAAGTACTCAAGTACTTTTCAATTTTTTTAATCATTTTTCCATTCTATGATCATTTCTCTATTAAGATAATAAGGAAAATAGTGTTTAAATTTATTATCATTTCTAACATAATTTAAGAGATCATTTTGTTTCAAAAGTTTTATTGTTTCTATTATTTTCTTTTTTGTATGATCACTTATTTTAAAGACATTGATCTTTAATGAAAATACTGTTCAAATCCACCAACCATCTTTAAATTGATTTCAGAGATGATCTTATTTCAAATATTTTTCATTTCTATCATCATTTCTCTTGAAAATATTGACCATCTCTAAAATAATTTTAAAAAGCATACTCACATTTTTATTTTTTTATTTTTTGATAAAAGTATCTTTAAATCACTAAACATTTTATTAATAATAGAAAGAAGATTTCATGAACATATGTCCCATCCAAAAAGATATAGAAATCCAAAATGAAAAACACCACCCACCGCACCATCCAACAATATCTAATAATATACATAAATAAATTAGACTATTCATCAAAACAAAACAAAACATTAGATATTCACCCATTAATGAAAATAGTATTCAAATTCACCATCTCTAACATCATTTAACTGATCATCTCATCTCAAATATTTATCATTTTTCTTTTACATGATCACTTCTCTTGAAACCATTTAGTGTTACTTTCTAAGAAGTTATCATTAATAAATAATAATAATAAAATAGTGTCTAATTTTAATGGCTTGCAAACAAATTATGCTAAGGAATCAAATTTCAAAGTAGCAAAGGAGCGGAAGACAGAAAAAGTGAAAGAAAGAAGAATGTTTTCATGGAGGATTGAGAGTAACACGCAGTCAGTCACAAAATAAGAAATGCAGGAAGAACATGGAACAGCCTTCATAGGGATCAGAGATTTTGGGAAAAAACAAATCAGATTCGAGGAAATAGGAGAGCGTGGATCCAAAAGTGCAAACACCAGGCACGTGTGAATAAAATACCAATTCACCCTAAACTTTCAGCAAAGTTTATTTATTTATTTTTCTTCAAATAGTAAGGTATTGAAAAATGTGGCGTCTCCCTTGAGCATCAAGGCTTTCTTTATAAAATGGGAGGCCAATTGGTTGGGCAAGGCTAAAATGTATAATTGGTGCCTGAAATAGTGGGGAAAAGATATTCGAGTCAAAAATTATATTTAAGGGATGGAATAGATTTTTACATAAAGGTTTGTGAACCAATTTCGATCCATTAACACATGAGATTGTTGCTGCACCAATGTAGTTAAAATTGCATTATTTTCTCATACCTCCAAGCATGTTAACTCTAATTGAGGAGAAGGTAGGCACTTTCATAAAGATATATGAAAAAGCACGGTGAATTTAGGATGTATGTTGCAATCGAATATATGACTAACCTTAAACTCCAATCTTAGGGGAGGTTGAGATCTTATCAGATTCAAGGATTTGGTGGTAAGAAGTTGAAGATGGAAATAATCAAATAAGAGGTAAATATTATGTGGCTTTATAGATATTGAGGATAAATATCATAAAGGGGAAATAGAAATAAGAAAAAGAAATGAATCAAGTTTGAAGGAAGGGGAAATCTTTCAGGGTGTTGTTATTAGGGGATACAAATACTAATATCTATCTATTTTTTAAATCTTAGATATTTTTGGATTGGGCTCTAATAATAAAGAAAATTCTCTACCCGAGTCAAAAAAAAAAGATGGAGGAGGAAGTCTATTAATAATAAAGAAAATTCTCCACCTGAGTCAAAAAAAAAAGATGGAGGAGGAAGTCTATTAATAATAAAGAAAATTCTCCACCCGAGTCAAAAAAAAAAGATGGAGGAGGAAGTCTATTTACAAGATGAAATGGGAAGTGATGATGAAGAAGTTGCACATGCTAGAAGAAAGATTGATTAGCCAAGTAGAAATAAAGATCATGAAACCAAATATTAGGGAGAAAATTGCTAGAGGGAAAATAATCCCAATAGAGTGAGATTAAAATAGAAAGAAGAACAAGAAAGAAAATAAAGTTGATATTAGGGAAGAGAGACACCTTTCCTAAGGACTCGTGAAGTTAATAACCTAAATTGTTAAAGGTGTCAATGCCTCTTGTAAAATGTGTATGCTCAAGCACAAAATAGATTTGAGCAAAATAGATCTTCTAATTCTATAGGAAACATGACAATATTTGGTAGAATCAACTAACCTAATAGAAAAGTGGAAGTATTGGCAAGGAATTTGTACTCTTCCTATGAGGCCTTTGGCAACTTGGGCACATTATAGAATCCACTCAAAGTGAGTGTAATGCCCCGTCAGGGAACCCATGAGAAATTAACCTAAACATGAAACTAAGTTTACATAATAATTTTTTTCTTACGAGTTTACGAACAACAACAATAATGTTGAACAATGCGGAAGCAATACAATATAGTTTACAACTGACATACAAGTACAACTCAAACATAGATTACAAATCTCAAACTTTCCTTGATGTAGATTACGTAAATATTAATTAATTACTTTAGATTAGATATAATTAAAAATCTCATGTATACAAATAAATGATAAGTACAACATCACATAAAGAAAATCATAAATACAACTAATACCATAAGGTATCCATAATTATCCACATCCATTGCACATGTCGCAAGGTATGTAATAACAATAATCCAATATAAAGTATAACATGATATCTCCAGAATAACTGATACAATGATACAAGAACATAGAATAAGAAAGATAAGAATACATCTCCAACAATGATGACAAGAAGGTACAACTTCTACAAGGATCATCCAACACTAGTACATGAATATTAGAATCTCAAATGGTAAAAGAATCACTACCACCAACCTTGTGGAACCTAAATGGTCCACTCCCACCATGGTGAGGAGATAACAACAGACCCTGTACTCGGATATAAAACATCAACAATTAACACAATACAAACTAAGAAAGGGATCCTAAAAGCTTTCTAACTCAAAAGTACAATAGGATAACAAGGTAAAACATACTCAACCAGAAGCAACCAACACATGTAGGAAACCTAAGATGCATAAAGGGAAGTGTCATCACACGAGCCAACTCTAAGGTCATTCTGGTAGTCTCTCAAGACCCCAACACCCTAGTGACTCTATGCGGTATCTATAACCTCTCATGCAGACGAGGTACCAACTATGCCATATTCAGTTCACACAGGCGGCAAGCATCTTCTCACTCCCATCCTAGTCAAGACCTCAGGGTGGCTGAAAGAAGTTGAGTCTCACTTTTTGGGAAAAAGTGGAAGTATTTTCCCTATTTTTCAAATTTCCTATCAATTGATGTCTAAATTTGAGGCACTTAGAGATTGAATCTCAAAAAACTTCAGTAATAGGAAATGTAGTTCTTGGAGTTTACTTTTCAAATATGTAATTTATTTGAATACTCGCATGGTATAAATTACTTTTTAGTAGGAATGTTTAAAAAACACCTTTTCAAAATACTTGTTTCAGGACCATACCATAGTTGTGTACGACCACTATATTTTGACCTAAATGAATGCATTATTGCAAATCCTTTTAGGGAAATATACCTAAGACACCAAAGATTGATGAGCATATTTTTTCTAATTTTTTATTGAATATATTATTTTAAATTAATTTTTAATTGACTATAAATACATTTTCACAACCTCTAGTGTACGACCACCATAATTTGATGAAAATTTAATATTGTTTCAAAATTATTATTTTTATCTTCAAGAGAATTGTATGTAGATTGATGTCATATAATTTATTTTCTAAAAAACCTAAACATAAAAAAGATTAAAGTTTTAGTGAACATTACTATTTTACATTTAGGTATCACTTTTAATTAATAAATAGTGCAAAAGTAGTCAAACTAATCATTATGTGCTATGAAATTCACATTTTTGAAATCAGGACAATGAAAGCTCTAATGGGTTTTTGTTTCGTCAAAAAATACGATCAAGAAAGCCCTCAAAAAATTACGAGACATAAATCTGGCATTCTAGCGCCTTAACCAAATTTTTGGAGGTCAAGGCTAGCGAAGAGAACCCCTTATGTTGCTCGTCTTGACTACCTCGTGAGAAGGTAGAAGGGTTCTGAGAGTTTCCAATTTTCTGAGACTAATTGCCCCTAGATCCTGAAGGTGCATGACCACTAGGCTGAACACCCATCTTACCCCCATGACCCAAAACTAGATTTGTCTCCACCAAGGTAGCCTTAATAGTCACCTCCCTAAACGTCTTAGGTTCAAAAACCTGAACTCCCCCAACGATGCAATCATTAAGTCCCCTAATGAAATGTTGAACCATCAGTGTTGAATTGTCACCAAAACCTATGTAAGGTTTGAGCTCGAACAAATGAAGCTCATAATCTGGACAGTCATGGATAATTGTTGTAGATTCTGGAATTCATTTGCATGTTGTTGTTTTCATTCATAAGATAGAAATCATTCCCAAAATTTCTCAAAAAATAACTCCCAGGTAATAGTCTCCATACTAAGTCTAAGTTTTTGTTTTTCTATTTTCTACCAAGTAGCTGCAAAACCTACAAGGTGCATGATCGCACACCTCGCCTTAACATTGGTATCAAATTTTTGCATAGCAAAAAATTGATCCAATGCAATGAGCCATGTCTCCACCTCAAAACCAGTACCAAGACCATCAAAGGGATGAGGTCATGATCTCAAAAGGTCTCTCATTTGATTATCCCTTACGACCCCCTGACTAATGGTAGTGTCCCTCCTCCTAGGACTCCTTGATCTCTATCTATCCTCATTACCAAAATGGTGTGACTCTTGTCTCTTAGTCCTATTATGAATAGGTAGATGTTCGAGGATGGTTTGAAGTATCTGTCTAGTATTAGGCTCTCTAGAATCACCATGGTGCTCACCACTATCCTCATGCAAACTCTTAGCTCTATGAATCACAGGAGGGCTGTGAAGCCTACCCCTCCCACGTCCTCTACTATGGCCCTTAATACGGCATCTACCAACAAATTTATTTCCAGAAACCATCTTTGGACTACAAAATCCAAAAAAAAGAATGATATCTCATAACCGGTCAAGAATAATAAAGACACGATGTATAAAATGATAATTTGAAATACAGAGTGTTATATGTCTAAGTTTTCATTTCAAGTTTTTTAACTTTTTAGACATCTAGTGGGCTTACAAATTCCCAGCATTCCCAGTGTAGAAACTCAGGCTCTGATACCAAGTGTAATGCCCCACCAGGGAACCCAGGAGAAATTAACTGAAACATGCAACTAAGTTTACTAAATAATTTTTTTCTTAAGATTTTACAAATAAAAACAAAAATGTTTAACAATGCAAAAGCAATACAATATAGTCTACAACTCACATACAAATACAACTCAAGCATAGATTACAAATCTCAAGGGTTCCTTGACGTAGATTACATAAATATTAGATATAATTACAAATCTCATGTATACAAATGAATGATAAGTACATCACATAAAAGAAATCATAAATATAACTAATACCATAAGGTATCCATAATAATCCACATTCACTGCACATGTCGCAGGGTATGTAATAACAATAATCTAATATAAAGTACAACATGATATCTCCAGAATAGCTAATAAAATGATACAAGAGTTCATATAATAAGAAAGATAAGAATACATCTCCAAAAATGATGACAAGAAGGTACAACTTCTACAAGGATCATCTAGCATTGGTACATGAATGTTAGAATCTCAAATGGTAAAAGAATCACTACTACCCAACCTCATGGAAACTAAATGGTCCACTCCCACCATGCTGAGGAGATAACAACAGACCCCACTCGGATATCAAACATCAACAACCTACACAATACAAACTAAGAAAGGGATCCTAAAAGCTTTCTAACTCAAAAGTACAATAGGATAACAAGATAAAACATACTCAACCAGAGGCAACCAACACATGTAGGAAACCTAAGATGCATAAAGGGAAGTGTCATCACACGAGCCAGCTCTAAGGTTATCCTGGTAGTCTCTCAAGACCCTGGCGCCCTAGTCACTCTATGTGGTATCGATAACCTCTCATGCAGATGAGGTACCAACTATACCATTTCCAATCCATGCAGGTAGCATGCATCTTCCCACTCCCATCCTAGTCAAAACCTCAATCAAGTAACTCAGGCATGGGTGAGGCACACTTTGTCTTATTAATTCTTTTTAAACTCCCATTGTCATTTAATTATCCCTTTATTAAGTCACTTGCAATAAGTTACCAGGCAGCCACTTGCATGCCCCAATGCCTATTGCAAGCCACTTCCCACCTATACACTTAGTTATCCCACTTAGGTTCACAAGTCCATAACTAAATCTCATAAATCATAACAACACTCTCAAGGTGTTCTTAAACATATCTCCAATAATAAAATACATGAGGGTAAAATACAAACATCCACACAACCCCAAGCCTCTAGTAACGTTTCTAAAATAGGCAACGTAAAACTCCCTTAAAACCCAAAATAAAATGCACTTCTATGACAACTCATAAAATCTTCGACAAAAGGATTGATATACTTAATTAATGTCATAATCCCATTATCCATCACAATTTAATTGATCGAAAACTCAAGTTTATATTACAAAAATAATTTCCCCTCCTTTATAAAGAATCAAAAACACATACACCATATATTCATACCTTTTAATGAATTAGCATCTATCCATTAAAAAAATAACATTAATAGTTTCCTAAATTATCAATCAATGATATTATCTAAAAAAATATTAATATTTTAATTAATTAATAAACATAATTTCTTTTTTTATTATTATTAATGACTATTATTAAAATTTAATTTAAAATCATTTGAAATAAATAAAAATTTAAATAAATAATAAATAAAAATTAATTTTAAAAATTAATTAATTAAATTGCATGGGGGGGAGCCCACCCCCACCTTGCGGGCCTACCACAAGTACTTGTGGTGGCCGCAAGCCTTGTAGCACAGGCCACAAGTCACTTGTGGTCCCCACGTGTCTTGTGGGCCTCAAGGGGATGGTGGGGGTGGCGGCCCCACCACCTTTTAAATTAAATTTTATTTTATTTTTATTTTTTTAAAAAAAATTC
Organism: Chamaecyparis obtusa; assembly: GCA_027943335.1. NCBI lineage: Eukaryota > Viridiplantae > Streptophyta > Pinopsida > Cupressales > Cupressaceae > Chamaecyparis > Chamaecyparis obtusa. The sequence continues at coordinate 1,465,370 of BSBK01001534.1, forward strand.
TCTGTCAAAAATTCTTTGATGCAGAGCAAAGAACTAATTTTTATTTTTATTTTTTAATTTAAAATTTCTAAAACATAGACTTTCTATTATGCAAATAATTCAATCTTTTGATAGTGAGAATTCAATTTTATTCTCGATTGTAACTAGATACTCAATTCAATTTTTATTTTTATTTTGAAAAATAATTTGTCCAAATTATGAAAATTCATTTTTCAATTGAATATGAGAACCGATACATCCTGAAAGTATTTCAAATAGAGATTACAAATAGTTCATAAAACTAAATTATCCCAAAGAAATATTAATGATAAAAGCATACAAGATTTTCAATCCCTATGTTATAGTATGAATTAATAACTACATAAATTATTATTTTTATGAACATTAGTCAACATGGAATACTTATCTCTTGATTAATGTAATGATCCTTTTCTTATTTTCACTATAAAAAATGTTTGTAGCTTTTAATCGAAGAACTCTCTTTGTTCAGAAATTTGCATAGACCTGTACACAGTCGGTCATAACTTTTCAACCTAACATTTTCTCTCCAATCACTCTAGTGAGATTCTTCTAAATTTGTTTATCACCAATATATCTAAAATTTTAGTGAAATCCAATGGTGCATTTGTGAGATATGATCCTCATACCGAGACTATGTTTTCTGAGACAGTCACACATTCACCATCAACAAACTACTCTCTTAGATTTGCAAGTTGGCTCTGATACCATGTTAAAGTTTCAGGATCAGTACAAATGTAATAACACTATCTGATTGTATGTGTTTTCCAAATGCAACAATCAAATAGTGTTATTAAATTTGCAATGATCCTAAAACTTTAACATTGTATCAGAGCCAAGTTGCAAATGTAAGAGAGTAGTTTTTTGATGGTGAATGTGTGATTGTCTCAGAAAATACAATCTCGGTATAAGGACCATATCTCACAAATTCACCGTTTGATTTTGTGAAGACCATTCTCATATATATATTGAGTACTTGGGTGAGTATCATGGATTTGATACTTGGAGACCATTACTCACGATAATCATTTTGAGAAATTAGGTGAATATCTTGTGAGTTGATATTTGGAGACTATTGCTCTGAGTACTTGGTAAGTATCATGGACTTGACACTTGAGGGCCACTACTCGTAATATCAGTAAAATGGTATAAATATAAAATGATTATCTATACTCACATTGAGTACTTGGTAAATATCATGGACTTGATATTTGGAGACCATTACTCTAAGTACTTGGGTGAGTATCATGGATTTGATACTTGGAGACCATTACTCATGATAATCATTTTGAGCAATTAGGTGAATATCTTGTGAGTTGATATTTGGAGACTAATGCTCTGAGTACTTGCTAAGTATCATGGACTTGATACTTGAAGAGCCATTACTCGTAATATCAGTAAAATGATATAAACTTTAAATGAATATCTATACTTGCATATTACATTGATGTAATATATTTATTCTCCCTAGCTAAGAGGGAGTGTTAATGTTTTCTAGCTTCAATCGGATAAACACTATGAGTCAATACTAGAGTGAAGATATATATATATATATATATATATATATATATATATATATATATATATATATATATATATATATATATATATATATATATATATATATATATATATATATATATATATATATATATATATATATATATATATATTTAGTATATATGAGATGAATATATATACTTCTATATATAATGTAAATATTAGAGAAATTAATATAATACTCAATATATGTGTGTGTGTGTGTGTGTCTGTGTCTGTGTGTAATCATAATTGTCATTATATCAATTACATAATAATGAATAGACATGTCTCTTCTTAGCTCATTCTCAATATAAATGCAAGAGATTGTTGCATTTGTAAAACACATACAATCAGATAGTGTTATTACATTTGCAATGATCCTAAAACCTTAACACAAATTGATTTAATAATCCATTTTTTTAATTTACTCCCCAGGTTTTTCTAAAATTTCCAAACAACCCTAACAAAATAAATCTATTGATTCTTCCTATCATTTTCAATCAAATTTTCTCGGGTTTGCACATAATGAAGTTTTTTCCTTAATCCAAACCAAAATATGAATTTATAAAACCAAAACATGCAAAATTTGCTAAGACAACCTAGGGTTTCAACATGCCTAATTTTTCTAAAATTTTGATTCACAAAAATATTCTAGATCTGGATTTTTCTCAAAATTTTCACACAAAATTTTAATACCCAATTCAAACCAAATAATTGAAAATCAAACAATAATAGAAACAAACATTCAACAAGCATTCCATACGCAATGTAGACAATCTTTTCAAAAATAAAATTAACACGGGTTCTTCAAACCCTACTTGAAATCTACAAAAAGAATCTGAAACAACAAAGGCCGAATTGAAGACCCTATGATTCCAAAATACTCCTAAGCTTTGAAAATAATCCGTCAAACAATCCAAACAATTTTTGTCCAAAATCTAGCCTCCTCCAAACTTGTGTGTGTAGAATGGCTAAAAAAATTCCTAATAATGAAAATCCCCCAAACATAACCCAACATGCAACTCCAAATCAAGAAAAAGAACTCAACATGCAACTCTAAATCAGAAAATAGAACTCAACTCACAATTCTTGTTTTTATCAATTATGTTGCATGACTAATTATAATTATAACAATAAAATAATGCACTTTTCAATTTTTATTCCTAACTCAACTTTAACTTTAAATTCTAATTCAATTTTCACTAAACCGAATGTGCAACTTAAATTGCATTTTAATTATTTATTAACAATTATTATTTTCCAACACATTAATAAATAAGAAATTGATAATTAAATATTAATTCATTAATTATGCTTTTAATTCCAACTAATGTTTTAAAGAGTGACACTCACTATATCAAATATAACTTTTTTTTTCTAAAAGGACTTAAAGTGTGATTCTTTTGAATTTAGATTTCTATCACAGTTATCTAGTGATTGTAATTGGTTTCATTTAATTATGTTGAATATTTTTATTTTATTGAGTTTTGAATTGGAGTTAACTATGATTTAGACATATGTTCACTATATTAATCATAACTTCGTCTGTATGTATAGAAATTTTATTTTATTTTATTTTTATTAGAAAAAGGACATCAATGCCTAGTGCCTAGATATTTTTCAATTTTTTTAACTTATTTTAATATTTTTTTAAGAATAGAATAGAGAAGTTGATATATGGTATGTTTAGTAAAACTAAAAATATAAAGTCATAACTGTATGCACCCTAAAATGGTCGCCTAGACTTTGACCATTCTTCAATTTATCAAATGATGGAACCAATTTATCAATTTCTTGAATCAATGGTTTGCAATATTTTCAATTTAAATCAATTTCCTTGATCAAATCGCAATTAATTTAATTATTTTAATATTTCTTAAGGTTTGATCATTTTATCCTAAGCCTCATTTAATTAAAAGAAAACTTCCCTTTTAATTAAATAAAATTATATTATTAAATAAAATTCCTCTTTTAAAATCCCCACTTAAATATCTCTTTGTTGAAAAAGGAAATAAAAAATAAATAAAAATTTATTTTTCTCTCCACTTTGAATGCACATACTTTTAAGTGGTGGGCCTTTTTCATCCTTTTGCCTCTTAAAGAATCTTGAGCACATGGATCAACCAAGATTTAATCTCCACCATTGCTCATTTCTTTTTGCCTCTTAATCTTGACCGTCTGTTTTCCTTTATAAGGAGCCCTCTCCTCATTTTGGTTACATCTAAATTTTTTGTATTGTTATGCTACAGGTTTGAAGAGCGATTTTGGAGAAGATTCTTGAGCACTTGAGCTTGGATATTGAAACTTCTATTTTCTTGTCTTCTTCTCTCATGCCCCATGGCAATCCATTTAGATTAATCTTGCACTTGCATGTTCAATTAGATTCATATTTCTTTTCATAGAATAATCTTGCATAAACATTTCTTTTCATAGATTAGTTTTCTTTTATGCATTGTTATCATATAGAATAGCTTTCATTTTCATTTGCATGCATACTTGATGATCATGGAGACTAGCATTCTTGCTTTTCCTCTTTGAATCTCTCATTTTATGGTGTACTTGCATGGGCACAAACGAAGTCTAATCTGAGGGCCTCCATTACAAACCCTTGCACTCCATGAATAGAGAGCTATGAGTCACCATTTGAGACCTCATTCTTGAGCAATCTTGGATTTAATGACTCATAAAAGTGAGAATATTTTAGCACACATTTTTGGCACCCGCTGTGGGGAAAAAAATTGTATTTCTTGCCTTATATTATTTTATTTTATTTTTTTGATGATTTTTGTGCGTTGTCCGTACTTCCATGCATCATTGTTATAGAGTCTCGCATGAAGTTTCTCGCTATATCGTGCAAATTTTTGCTAGTATTAGCATTTCTATGCGCGACAAAGGCATTTTCTTGCGTGGGCCTATGTAATTTCTCGCAAGGGCCTATGTACTTTCTCATGCGGGCCTAGTACTTCCTCACATGACACTGTGTACTTTCTCATGTGGTCATATGTACTGTCTCGGGTGACATTCTGACATTAGAGATCTAAATTTCCAGATTTGCTAGTTTTACTTGCTATTTTCTAACATTTAATGCTTGTTGTGGTTTATTTCCTTGATTCTGATTGCTGAGGTAGCATAGCATTGGATTGCGGATCTTTGGACCTAAGGTGAGTTGCTATAATCTCTATAACATTTCAGTTTTTGGTTTTAAAATGAATCTCTCATATGTCTAGCTTGAGTGCTTATTGCTTTCATAGATCACACTTCAATTTTGGGCTCTAAAAAGAACATAGATTTACTTTCTTGCATATGTGTTTCACATAGTAATTAGGCCCTATGAACACTATTTGTGGCGTTCTTGAGAGAGTGGGTTTCTTGCGAAGCTCTTCTTGATGATAGAACCCCTTATAGGTAGGGAGGATATTGTTATTATCTCACGGTCTTACTTGGTTTAGTCTTCAACATTGATCGATACATTCTCTCTTGGTCCCACTTAGAGAGCTCGTTAGACATTATTATTGACATCATGAACCTTGGTGAGGTGGTTTCAATTTTATCATGTCAATGAAATTTCTCACTACGTTTTGGTGAAGTGAAGAGGCTAGAGGATTATGCTCTACTCCCTTTTTAGGTAGTATTAGAAACTCAAATCCTTGAATCTAAACCAAGTCCCCATGTGGTCCTTTTTGTGAGTCACCTTGTAAGAGAGGGTTAACCACAGTGGACACTCCCTTTGTTGGGTAAACCATGTGGATGGAACCTCAAGCAGTAATAGCCATTTTCATCATGGTAGCAACAACCGCTATATAAATGTCCATGTGGAAGAAACCTCCACGGGTGTAGTTTCTTGTTGGGCTGTCAAATCTCCTCAGCATCTCCGATTGATTAAATTCTTAAAACGTGTCAAAACCTCAGTGCACCTGGATTGGAGTTCGTCCACTTGAGATTACAAAATTTGTAGAGTCAAACCATTACTAAGAACCATAGTGCAACCAAATTTTTACTTGCTAGGACTATGTGCGTGATTGCAAAAAAAAAAAGAAATTGAGAACATACACAAGTAGAATCTTTAAGGAGTAGCATACTAAGTCACTATTCTTGTTCATGTGCAAGGTTGCTTTGCCCCTTGCTCATTGTTTGAAGACATTTGTTTTCTTGAACTCCTTGATTGTTGTCTTATGTTCTTGATCAATGATAAAAATCAGTTGATGTGTTTACTTGATCTTTTAAAATGAACAAAAACTAAGTTCTTGAGTTTACAAACTTCTTGTTAAGCAGTCTAATCCTATTTTGTCACCTGGCTCTATGCACATTCTCATGCGAGCCTGGCATTTTCTTGCGTGAGATTTCATTTTCTTGTGCAATCCCTGGTATTTCCTCGCACGGGACTATATTTCCTCACGCGAAACTGTCCCCTAGTCTATCAAAATAGTGAGTTGATTCTTGTCATCTCCAGTCCTCCTTAGTTGGGTCCAGGTCAAATCTTAGGTGCTATGACACATTTCTCAACATCTAAATGAACTTAAATGGTATCAAGTTGCACAAAATGACTCTTAGTCTTCTTTCGTCCACATCTCCCATGTCTTCCTAGTCTCCCATTTCTATCCTTTCTCTTCTTCCTTCATGCTTCTTCCTCTTCTTCCTAAACTCTTCACGTCTTCTTGATTCTTTTCCTCTTATTATCTAGTCTACCTTCTTCTATTCATCTCTTCTGTCACTTCCATGCTTGATTCCTCCTCTTTTAGAACCATGAATCTTAACTATCTTGTTATGGAACCTCTATTGAGAATAGATGATCTAGAACTAATTTCTCAATTTGAAGAGTATTATTCCTCCAAAAATCTCATGAGTGATAAATTTATGACAAAAATAAAAGAAAAATTGATTAAATCAGATGCCTTTGCTAGGATCATACACATGATCCTGTCACGACCTCCTTCCAAAAAATTTTCATCTTCGAATTCTTCTCATCCTTCCTCATCTTCAAAGTCTTACCATGACTCTTCTAGACATTATTCGTATTCTTCATTATCCAAGTCTTCTTCCTCCACTGGGTCTTCACCTTCCTCTTCTCCACAATCTCATTCCTCTTCTACTTCTCCCAAGAGTCTTACTCCTCATCTCAAGACATACCATGATGAGAAATATGATATCCCTTCTGATACCTCTTCCAAAAAGAGTGATATGCCCATCTTTGATGACAATGATGATGAACAATGTAGTGATACATATGACACCTCTATTCCTAAGAATCATCCTAGTCATGTGCTTGTGCTTATTGGAAATGGGTCGTCACATTAGATATATCGTGATGGTGATCCATATGATTCTAATTTTGAAAGAGACTTTGATGATTTCTGTGAACAATACCTAGATGATACATCTACTTCACTTGAAGAAGAGAAAGCTTACCACATTGATTATAAATGTAAATACTATAAGAATCTCTCCTCTAAGAACTCTCATGTTGAAAATAAAGATTACACTCTCAAGCAAGATTATGTTAATGATGGACCTTTGTCTTGTGATGGTTCCCTTTCATCCCCTACTTCCTCCAATACCCATACATTTCCTAAAGCTTCCAAGTCTTTCAAATCTTTCACAAATCCTTCATCCAACAAAGGTTCTAATACTTTTCAAGCGGTTCCCTATAGTTATCCTGAAGGGCTACCTCTTAAAGAAACTCAAACTAACCTTCACTTGGTTGTAAATACTTTCAATAATGCTAAATCTAAAGAGCCTAAGCCTTTATACGCTATAATGCCTACTTCAGCTAGTCCTTCACTATCTCTTCCAAAGTCTTCCATACAATTCTAACATGCTTCCTTGTCCTTAGAAGTGGCTCCATTTCAAGAGGACTCTAAAAATGATAAAGAAAAGAACATAAAGAAAGATCAAGATCAAGAATCCTCAATGTCGTCCTATCATTTTCATGATGTCTCTTATATGTTTCATGGTTCTTTTGATCCTGCACGCCCTTTCTCATTCATTCCACCATGTCTTAAGTCTTATCCTTGTGTGTGTGAATTGCGTACCTAGCTGCAGGACACAACACTTCAGTAAAACATTAGAGGTTAGCAAAAATTGAAATCTGCAATGAATTGAAAACTAAACTAACCAGATGATTTACTACCTTCTAGTAGGTGCGAGTATGATGCTCTCATATTGGAATCGAGATCAGTGACCTTGACGACACCTAAATGAAGGATTTGAATGCAAAATCTAGATATGAGACGAATGCAAATTAAGCTATATTTTTGTATTTTCTATGCAATTATGAATGAAAAATTGATATGAATCTAAGCTAAATGAATGAAATGATATGAAAATTAAGTTAACAATGATATGAAATATGAAAATTATGATATGAAACTATTGCAAAAGCTATTATCAACTATGAAAGATCTCACAAATCGCTTGTCGCAAATGCTCTATCCTTCAATCGCCAATTCGCTAGAGTAATTGTGCAAATTTGAGTGTTGATAATTATGAAGAGCTAAGCCTTGATTTTATAGAAATCCGGGGCTTTGGAGGTGCATGAAAAAGCCATAAATCACTCTTGATGAACTCAAGTTGATTTTTGAGTTATTAGAAATAAAAGGATAGTTAATTTATAAAATCATGCAAAAGCAAGGCTTTAACTCAAAATAGAGTTTAGATCAAATTCCAACTCATCATCAGATGTTGAGTTTAAATTTAAAATTGATTGTTAATTTTTAGTTGCCTACTTTTCTAATTGTGCATGATTTAATTATAAATTAATTTGAAATAAAGTGATTTATCCTCAACTTAACTGATTTTAAAATTAAAACAATTGATTTATGGGTTAATCAATTATTAAATCAAACTTTTATTCAAAAATAATATCATTAAATATGACAATATGCTTTAATTAATTAAATAAGAATTTAATCAATTAATGATAGGAATTTTGATTTATTGTCAAATTTAAATAATAATACTTACGAATAAATACAATTAAATTTAATTAAATAATTAAGTGGCAGAATTAAATCAATTAATTAAATATTCATCATATTCAATTAATCAACTTTAGGATAAATAGGATTTATCACCAAATAATCATTAAATTAAAGATAATTAGATAATTAGGAATATTGCTAGGAATATTCCCCGATGCAGAATTAAGATAATCAATTATGATTCGATGATACGCAGATGTGCCTTAGGTTAGGACTTCAATGTCGATTTCATTCAATTTGAGGATGTAAGAGATTAATGAATCTATAGCCCATTTTTTGGGTATTACACTCCTAAGCAAGATCAAGCTACTGCTTACACTATTGAGCTTATTGACAATCAAAATAACCTTACTACACTTGCTCTTTCCAAAGATGATACTTCCATTAAGGTTATTAAAAATAGTGTTGTTACTTCCAATGTTAAGCCTATTGAAAATCAAGAGAAAAATTATACACTTATGCTATCCAAAGCTCCTTGTTAAGATCAAAGTCTTTCATCTTCTTGTTCTACCACTCCATGTTCGCTTCCACTTTCTACTCTTCCTAAGTCTTTTCAAGCTCCGAACAATCCTATCAAAGAAGTTGCTCCTATTCAAAATATTCATGATCCTATTGCAAATCCTAATGCTCACTCTAAAGATGCTGATGTCCTTGGTTGTCATATAGATGTTGATGAACTTATTGATTATCCTTGTGTATCTTCCATGTCCATCCTTGGACCTCCTCCACCAATACTAAGGGCTTCACGTCTTCCTTCCATCTTGGGCCCTTATGTCCCTTCACTTTCCCCTCCTAACTCTCCTAATTCACTTCCATCTTGGGTCCTTACATTCCTCCATCTCCTATCTTTCCTCAAGATCAACATAGATGCATACCCTTGAATCCTTTTCATCCACCCACCCATCTAAACTAGTCATATCCTCCTTCTTCCACAAGTCCCAAGTCTTTTGGAAGTAACTTGAATGTTCAATAAAAGAAAAAGAAGCAATATAAGAATCCATCAAAAAAAAATATCACCATGTCTCCTCTGATCAACATGGAAGCATAAAGTCAAAAGAGATATCTAAGAAGAAAACTACAAGACAAGTATGGGTTCCAAAATCTATCATTGAAGATATTCTCTCTAAATCATCAAAAAAAAATGAAAATCCTACATCTATATGGATTCCAAAGTCTCTCTTGAAAGATTCTGATGTTGAGCAACAAGTGAAGTTGACATTCAAGCTTCTAAAGGCTTCCACTTCATCTTCTTCCAAAAACATTCTTCCATTCCATGCGCTTCAACTGAAACCTTTGTTATCCATTCACCATATTCCTTCACGTATTCCTTCATTCACATTTCCTCCATCCTCTCGCCACCCTTCAAGGTGTGTGTTGATGTTGATCTTGCCTTCCTTTCCATCTACCCTTTCACAATCCTTCCATTCATTATCCTTCTACGTTCTATCCTTTTTCCTCATTTGCCTATTCTTCCTATCTTCCAACCTCACTTGCTTTACATAAAACCTTATCCTCCATTTTTCTCTTCCATCTTCCTTTCCCTATCAGCATCTTTGAGCATATCATTTTTAATTCTTGGCATATCATGGTTTATCCTTTCAAGGAGCATTATCTAAAAAGCTTGCCTTCTTCCAAAAAAATAAATTAAAAAAAATTAAAAATGTGCCTTGGTGGAAACCTGGAAACAAGCACCTTGGTAGCCAAAGTAAAGAGAAATAAATTCATCCTATGGTGAAAACCACTCCCTTGTGGCACCTTGGATAAGTATCATGATGAAAACCTAGCAATCAAACATCATGTGTAGTTCTTCTACATATTTCATCCATTCCATCTTCTCTCTTTGATCTTGACGATGTTGACCTATACATGAACATTTGGCTATCTTGTGAGCTATCTTACGATGATCTTGCTTTCATTCCCTTCATATTTAGCCTTCATATTTATTTTTCTCCATTCATTCTAATATTTCGCTATCCTTTTCCCCTTTGGTCTTGATCTAATAAAAAAGAGTAAAACATGATGCTATGAAGCCTCTTGACATGTCTACTCCTTTGGACTGCATCATTTCCTTCTTTTGCATTACACTTTTGTGACTTATCCTATACTGGTCTTTCATTGCTTGTCCAAATGTGCTTTACATGACAATTTTTTCCTAGCTTGGGTACTCTGGAGGAGTTTTCCCTTGAGGGTTTCTTCCCTTCATTCTCCTTCATTCTCTTGTCTTCCATCTCTTCCACCAGCTTCCTAATCCCTCTTTTCCTCCACTTTGCTAGACATTGTGACTACACGATATGATCTTTCTTAGGAGTTTGATACCCATTCTATCTGGGGGCATCCATTGTACATACTTATTGATCCTGAAAAAAATCCCAAAAAATGATATATTGTCAAAAATTCTAAAAATTAGAAAATGTCCTGAAAAAATGATCATCTTAGTGAAAACCTAGCAATTGGCACTTTGATGTATCTCAAAAAAAAAATTATATATTCCAAAAATACCAAAAAAATCATAAAAATTCAAAAATTCAAAAAAATAGAAAAAGTGCCTTAGTGAAAACCTAGAAACAAGCACCTTGGTAGCAACAATACAAAAAAAATTATAAAAAGTCCTGAAAAAAAAAAATTTAAAAGTTTGCAATAAAATCCAAGTGGTAAAAATTTGGAAATAGGCGCTACTTGAGGCCTTTGCACCCTTGTTTCTTAGCATGCGTCCTCAACACTCAACCTTTCTCCATCATGCCTTATCCTTGTTGCCTTGGTTTGGAATTGGTCTTTGTCTTTGTCTAGGGGGCATAACTATGTTAGTTTTGGTCTCTTAGATGCGTTAGTCTTTAGGACACCTCACAAATGGTATTTTTCAACACCATCTCGGCATCGAGTATTTTTTAACACTTATCGGCTTGGTCTTACTCAATTTTTTCATGTGATCTTACTTGCTTGCAAGCATTCGATCCTTATCCTCGAAACTCAATATCAGTTAACACACTTAAATTTTTAAACACAACACTTAATTCTTGAGCTATGTCATGATCTTTTCTTTGTGTGCTGACTGTTATTGATTTTTGTTGAGTGTCCTTGTCTAATAAGTCTCTTCGGGATGCATAGCTAGAGGACTTGGGGCATGGGGCATGTTTTTATTTGTTTTCTGCTTGTGGGTGTGGTCTTGAAACTCTTGAGTGTCTCTTGTTGTCCCCTTGAAACACTTAGGAGATTTGAGGCATCATCCTTGACTATTTTTTGTACAACTATTCTTATGGTCATCCCGACATCTATGCCTTGATGCGAGTGTGGTTTTGCTACATTAAATTGGGTAAGCTAACATCAAAGTCATCTTGACCTTTATGTCTTTGATGCTTATGTTAGAATATTTCCACATTCCAATCTGATATAAATCACATTCATATCTTCATAGTTGCACTTGTGACTAGTGATGATTGTGTGATTTTTCGATGTCCCTTAATAATGGCCCAATGATGAAAATAAATTCCTTAACATTCTCTGATGAATGATGAACACAAAATCCTATGTTACAGTTGCTCTATTGCAAGTACACCTTTGCATTTTCATATAGCTTGCATTGTTAGACTTCATGTTAATTTACATTTTTAGGCTGCATTAGGAGTTTGAGAGGTTTTTTTCCTTCATCTTTCTTCTGGACTTTTAATCAACTATGATCACGTTTTGATCTTCATTTCCTTATCTTCTTTTGTGATCTCAATCAAAATTTCCTATCTTAAATAGTTGATTAATTTTGAGGTATTTTATTTCTTGCAGCAAACTCTTTTTCTTCCCTCCAATTCTTTTCATCTCTTCCAAACTTCGATCTTCCATTCACTTTCACCCCACTTCTTTTCTTCTGATTCAATCTTGGGGCATAATCTGTCATGCTTGACAATCTACCTTGGTTCTGTGATCCTTATATCTTTCATCTTACATCAAGAACCTTATCTTTAGTTCAATTTGATCAAATTTATCAATTTGTTGTTTCTCCTCTATCTCATTTTGATTTCGATCACGAGGGTGTAGTACCTATCAACTTCAATCCTTGATTCAGCTTTATCAAACCTATCAATCAAATCTTGCTTGAGACTTGACAATTACCTATTTACAAGGGTGTTAGCCTTGTCTTTTTCAATCAGCTTATCTTTGTCCTAATGTGTTCCCATCTGTCAATCACACGTCTAGGTTGTTTTGTGATCTCAAATCGATCTCACATTTCAATTCCATTCTTTAACTACATGTGTTCTCATAAAGATCACACATTAGTCAAAAAGGGGCAAATGTATGCACCCTAAAATGGTCACCTAGACTTTGGGCCCCCATTCTTCAATTTATCAAATGATGGAACCAATTTATCAATTTCTTGAATCAATGGTTTGCAATATTTTCAATTTAAATCAATTTCCTTGATCAAAACGCAATTAATTTAATTATATTAATATTTCTTAAAGTTTGATCATTTTATCCTAAGCCTCATTTAATTAAAAGAAAAATTCTATTTTAATTAAATAAAATTCCTCTTTTAAAATCCCCACTTAAATATCTCTTTGTTGAAAAAGGAAATAAAAAATAAATAAAAATTTATTTTTCTCTCCACTTTGAATGCACATACTTTTAAGTGGTGGGCCTTTTTCATCCTTTTGCCTCTTAAAGAATCTTGAGCACATGGATCAACTAAGATTTAATCTCCACCATTGCTCATTTCTTTTTGCCTCTTAATCTTGACCATCCACTTTCCTTTATAAGGAGCCCTCTCCTTCTCATTTTGGATACATCTAGATTTTTTGTATTGTTATGTTGCAGGTTTGGAGAGCGATTTTGGAGAAGATGCTTGAGCACTTGATCTTGGATATTGAAACTTCTATTTTCTTGTCTTCTTCTCTCATGCCCCATGACAATCCATTTAGATTAATCTTACACTTGCATGTTAGATTAGATTCATATTTCCTTTCATAGAATAATCTTGCATAAGCATTTCCTTTCATAGATTAGTTCTCTTTTATGCATTGTTATCATATAGAATAGCTTTCATTTTCATTTGCATGCATACTTGATGATCATGGAGACTAGCATTCTTATTTTTCCTCTTTGAATATCTCATTTTATGGTGTACTTGCATGTGCACAAACTAGGTCTAATCTGAGGGCCTCCATTACAAACTCTTGCACTCTATGAATAGAGAGCTATGAGTCACCATTTGAGACCTCATTCTTGAGCAATCTTGGATTTAATGACTCATAGAAGTGTGACAACATTTTAGCACACAATAACAAAATCAATATATATATTAAAATCATAATCATTGAAAACTCATTTTAGGTAGCACCAAATTACAAATTGAAAATTCTAAATCAATTCATCTGGTCCCCAAAAGCTAATGTCAAAGTGAATTTTTGTTAGCATTTTGATAGGTGCAAAGGGGACTCCATTGTAGGTATGATTGAAAAGTAGAGAAGTTCTATCAAAGAGGGTTTGATCTAAGAGCCTTTGATCTAACCCTCTTCAATTAATTCCTTTGAATGGGATATCTCAAGGTTTAAATCATTATATTTTCTTAAAAATATATAATTTTCTAGCAAAAATTAAGATTTACAAAAAAGAGGGACACACTATTGTGGGACCGCCCAATATCTAGTAGCCAACAATAAAGTGATTAACTATGAAAAACTATTTTCATATAGGAGATCTTCTAGAAATAGAATCAAGAGAATGTTGGTCAAAGGAGGGAGAAAGGAACACCAAAATATATTACAATTTCACAAACATGAAAAGGAGCTTCCAATAATATCATGAGGAAAATAAATATGTGATAGTAAGAATAAAGTAAAGAGGGGGTGTTAAGTAATATCACATGCTTGGTAGGAACAAATCATGATAATTTCCTAGAAACACACTATTAATGGAAGAAGAAGGAAAAGTAATGGAGTTGTAGATGATTGTAGATAGACATGGAGCTTGGTGGATTCCATACCTATTTTTAATTTTTTTAAATTGGGGTATTTTGGGAAAGGGGTTGGTCAAGGTGGTGGAAGAACCAAAGAAAAATTGTACCATGCTTACATGCACACACACATACATGAATTTGTAAGTATATACTTTAATTGCATTGATATCTAATAAGAATCAACTAAAATCATGAATAATTTTTTACTTAGAATTAACTGCATTAAATAATTTAAAGAATAGTGTCTAAATCCATGGAAAATTAGTTAAAGAGGCTCACCCTAGCTATCAATTCAAAAGATAAAAGTGATTTTTCTTTAGGATGATCCATTGTAGGAGGCATAAGGAGTAAAATAGAAAAAATAACATTAAAAAGGCATATGATAAAGTACAAATATATAAATCCTTATAGAAGTACTAGAGAAGTTTGGAATTTACAAGGAATAGTATAATTTGATTCAAATTTATATATCTACTTCTAGATTTTTAATTTCCTAGTAAATGGAAGGTCAAAGGGTTTTTTTAACCTTTACCAATGGTTTAAGATAGGGAAACCCCATCACTCCTTTTCTATTTTTCATAATGAAAGAAGTATTAGTTATACCTATATAGGGTTAAAGTGGAAGATAGGAGAATTATCCATTTTCCTTCAAAACAAAAGAACACAAGTGTCCTCTTTACAAAGTATTGATGTTTGTGATGCAAAATTAGTAAGTGTACAAGCATGATCTTTTCTTGAGTATTATGAATCTAGGATAACAAGGTATAATTATGTAGCAATAAATTTGGTGCATCACCTAGGTAGTTAAAATTTAGTTTTTTCAAAGTTATCCTTCCTCTTTTCTCAGCACATCCAAAACCCTCTAAACTTCCTTAAACCATTCATTTCACACTCAATGGATTCCAATTCATCTAGGAACCACAATTGGATCCCATGGAACACCCATTGAGTTATCTTAAATGAGCCTGAATTGGCTCCATGTAGCTCAATTCCACTCTAAACTAATCAAGGATGCATGAACAAACAAGGAGATGACTTAATAAATGCATGAATCATTTCTAAGAACTTCTAAATTTATTTTAAGAACAAATAGAAGTGTTCCTGGAATATATCCATAATGCAAAGAGAATTAAAGAACATAAAAGAGTATAGGTTGTGCTCAATTCCAAATCCATAGCACGTAGAGAAATACTAATCCATTGCATAATATCTCAATTACATGATCCTAATCTCATAGTATTTAATTTACAAATAAAAATATAAAAAGTGTGAATCAATTACATTTCTTACATTACAACATGAAATGAAGAATGATTTCAAGGAAGAAGAGGTTGAGAGGTGCATTCCCAAAACCAAACTACTGATCCAAGTCCACTAATCCCTAATTGTTGTTTGAAATGCCCCATATCCATGTGGAACCCTTAGGTCCACCCCACCGTGTTCATGGATATAGTCACACAATCCAAATAATCATACATGTATGTAGAGAAAATTAATCTAAGCTTACACAATTGCAACACTCAACATGGAGCATACACTCGACATGAACAACTCAGCTAAGTAAGAAGGAAAATGAAATATTGAGATAAGATTCTAAATATCCATAACCTCAATAAAATCTCACTCACATACACAACAAGGCCACACTCAACAAGAAGAAGCAACATCAAGTATCAAGTATGAAACAACTCAACACCCAACATATAAGGGCAAGTGCACATATGGGGGACCAAAAATGTATCACTAATATTTTTGGCACCCCCAAAAGGGTATGGTATGCATCATATATAGTACACATCATATGGATTTTCATGGTGAGATTGAGGCTTTAGAACACCAATCTTATATGGTGTGCACTGTATATGGTGCACACCATATATAAAACATATGAATATAGATCAAATGGTCATTAAAAAACCTCATTTTGTTTGTCACATCCATGATTTAGAGGTTGATTAAAGAAGTTAGAAAGGGCACACATGATATTGGAAGATTTTTTTTCTTCTTAGGTGCATTAGTTCATAACGAAAATACTACGAAGATGTCGACGAGGCCAAAGAGGTGAGTAAATTTATGTTTTTAGTCTCTTTTTCATTAAAATAAAAATTTAATGGGGATTTTAAATTTAATTTAATTTTAATTTCCAACATATATTAGTCCACCCAAGAACAAATCTAAGACACCTCCTCATGAAGAACCTCATGAAGAACAAGTAAAAGAACCTCCTCCATTAATCCATTAGCATCCCCTAGGCACCCAAGAAGATCTTATAAACCAAATAAAAAATAACAAAAATAAATTAGAGGCATTGATTGGAAGGTTGAAAGAATCAGGTGGCATGAATTCTCATAGGGCATCGCTAGAAATTTCATTACAATCAATTTTCACACATTTAGACATAGTTACTGGAAAAATTAATTTTTAGTCAAAGAAGAGATAATAACAAAAATGACATTAAGTTGAATAATTATCATATGAGGACGTAAAGAAGAAAAAAATTAACAAAGATGAAATTTGTGCACTCTTCACAGATCCTAAAATGAATGCACCTTTAAGTGTTAATTGTAGGAGGATGTTCATCTATTGGTGCCACCATAAAGGGATAAAACTTAATTTTTGGGATAGATGGTGGATAGTTTTTGAAAATCCTCCTTGTAATAATCATGAGGTGCCCTATTACCTTTTGAAAACATTATATAGTGAGTTTTTCCTCAATGAGGTTTCAAACTATTTTTATTTTTTAGAATTTCAAGGTAGAGGTGGGGGTCTTCACATGATAGACCAGGGGTAGGGTGTGACCCTAACATAGTCTAAAGACCCACTGCCAAACCTCACATGGAACATGTCACCATTCCTTCCATTGTGAAGCATACTATTGAGGTGGACATACTAGGACCCATTAGTGTGCTCACTCAGACCCTCATACAGTGTGTGAGTCCTTTAGCATAGAGAGAGAGATAAATGAATCTTCCGAGGCTGAAGTTATAACCAATTTGTGTTGATCATGTGGATCACTATGCACATATGATGGTGAGGATAATCAACAAGCAAAGACAGATGAGAAGGTCATAACTGATGAATTTATCAATGCAATATTTGACATTGATACAAATGTAATTTTATGCAAGCTCATTTAATTTATTTGATTAAATTTATTTTTTAAATTAAAGAATAACTAAATTAGTAGAACAGTTGTATCAAAATCTAGGGTCAAAGTGTTCATGGCACTGGAAATGGTCCTCCAGCCCCCTTTTTCATGACACAACTAAGTCCATAGATATATATCTAATAAAGGATTATAATTATTACAAGTGAGTAGTTGAACATTAGTTGAATGGTTATCTCATAGCTGACTATGCATGTGAAATAGTTTGTTGGTGGACCTTCGATGTTGACACCTCATAGTGAAGGACATTGCAACACTTTCACAAAGGTATCATTTATTCATTAGTGGTGTTGTAAAAAAAAGTTATTCTTGAAAACTAAATAATACTCTAGTTTCATCTTCAACTGTTGACATTAGAGAATCCTCCTAGAGTTTGTACCTTGTTGGATTGTGGTACTGTTGCAACAATAGAAATTTTTGTGGCATTGTCTAAGGTAAGAAAGAGACAATATAAATTTTATTTTTTATTTTAATATTTATATTGAAAGTTATATTGATAGTCGTGTATATAGTTTAATTGTCATCTTTATTCTTGTTGCAAGGGCTCGTCACTCTAGATCATGACCATGCCCCTCCCATGGATGAACATAGAGACTATTTGTTAGTGGCATGTTAATATTCTATTGTATTTCATTCTATAATTCAATTTTGATGTATATTAGTAATTGGTGTTTATAGTTGTGATTTTATCAATTGGAGCTGCAAATGAGTATAGAGAGGACGACAATTGAGTGCACTCAAAAGACTCTAGCATTGTATGTATCTCCACCCACCCAAAATTTGAAGGCATATCATGGTTTATTTTCTTCCCCTCAAGGGAAATGACTATATTACGGATATTTTTTGTATGCCTATATGGTATTTTTGGACATATTTTTTGTATATTGTATATGTGACATTTTATGTCCATTTGGCTTTGTAAAACCTTATGTGACTGTATTGGATATATTCCATGTATCATGTTATGTGTGTGTCTATGTGTGTGCATGCATGCACGCATGTAGCTTAAATCCCAATGAGTATTTATAGTTTATTTTTTATGTATGCACTTCATGTCTCATGTGTATTGATGTGTACCACTCCATTCTTATGGGGATGTCTTATGCTTTATAGATTGCTCATGCTTTACATATATTTATGCTTTTCATGTATTTATGTCTATTATTTCTTTATGAGTCATTATTTATGGCTACATGTATGATGCATTCCTTAAGTGTGATTATGATTATCACTCATACAAACAATGGATGCTTTGTGACTTAGGTGAATCTATTCATATTCACCGCGTAAATTCATGTGTATGCTCCATGTTTTATATGCTATGTTGTATAGACATATTTGCTTGTTTAAATAAGTGAATTCATATGTATGTTTCATAGTTTATGTGCTATGTGTATTCACATATATTCTTTTTTACTTAATCAAATTTATACATATATTTCATGCTTTATGTGCTATGTGTATTCACATAAATGCTTCCCAACTCTATTCAACTTATCTGTATGTTTCATGCTTTATTTGTTACATGTATTCACAAGTATGTTTGAAGACTTAATTTAATTCATATATATGCTTCATGATTTTTGTTATGTGTATTGACATATATGCTTTATTCTTAAGTGAATTCATGTCTATATTTCATGTCTTATGTGCTATGTATATTCATATGTATACTTCATGAATTCATGTGTTACATATATTCACATATATATTTCATTTTTGATAGGTATTCCAATGTTTGATTCATCTCTTGAGTGAAAAATATTTTCCTTACATGTATTTTTAATTCATACCTTGCATATATTCATTTGTGTCATCATGCCTTACGAATGCTCATATGTGTCCCAAAATGAAACACCTTGATCATGATAAAAATTATCATTTAAGACCCAAATATATATGATAAAATAAACTTTAACTAAATTATTATTCTTATTCACATGAGCCACAATCATCATTAAATCAATAATTCAAAGTATAACAAAATTTTCACTTTACGCACTTAAGGGGACATACTAGTACAAAGTTGTCTGGAACATTTGGATAATTTGGGGAGCCATACTAGGGAATTCTTGGCATGTACCCTCCCAGCTATATATTTTTTGAATATATGGATAGAGACTAGAATGAGCGGTTTGAAAGATATGCAACACTACACCTTTCAACTGAGTGTTATTGTCACTTTTTGGAACAACTGAAAAGTAGTCAATGCTTTTTAACAGGGTCAAATTTTATGAAAGTGAGATATTTTTATGGGTAGTAGTAAGATGATCTTTTAGTATCATACAAATAATCCATACATGGAATGAGCTCCAAGAAATGCCCCGTTAAAGTTTGACGCTTTTCACACTTTATGCACTTAAGAGGACGTACCAATACAGAGTAGTCTAGAACATTAAGACAAGTTGGGGAGTCAAAAAAAGGCATTCCTATAATTTACTTGGAAAAATATAGTTGTTGGAATAGATGGTTTGAGTCCACGATGAGCGTTTTGAAAGATACACAACATTGTACCTTTCAACTAAGTGTTGTTGCAACTTTTTAGAACAACTGAAATATTATCGACACTTTTTAACAGGGTTGAATCTTTCAAAAGTGAGAAATTTTTGTGGGTAGTAGTAATATGATCTTGTATCATCAAAAGGATCATTCCTAGAAGGCATGAGCTTCGATAAATTATCCATCAAAGTTTCACATTTTTTTCACTTTATGCACTTAAGAAGATGCACCAGTATTTAGTAGTTCATAATGTTTGGGTGATTTGAGGAGATGAATAGGGGATTTCTTGACATTTACTAACCCAATCAGATCTACTGACACAAATGATTTGAGGCTATGATGAGTGGTTTGAAAGATACACAACATTGCACCTTTCAACTAAGTGTTACTACAATTTTTTGGAACAACTGAAAAGTTCTCAATATTTTTTAAGAAGGTTGAATCTTCCAAATGTGAGAGAGGTTTTTATGTGTATTAGTAACATGATATTTTAGAATTATATGGATCATTATTATGTGGCATGATCTTTGAGAAATTCTTTGTCAAATTTTGACACTTTCTGCACTTTATGCACTTAAGGGGATGCATTGGTACAGAGTGGTCTAGAACATTCATGTGAATTAGGGAGTTGAACAAGGGCATTTATAGAATTTACCCATCCAATAATAGATTTTTACATAGACAATTTGAGGCCATGAAAATTAGTTTCAAAGATGCGACAACATTGCACCTTTCAATTAAGCGTTATTGTAACTTTTTGGAACAACTAAAAAGTTGTCCGCTATTTAACAAGGTTGAATCTTCCAAAAGTGAGAGAGGGTTTTTTGGGTAGTGGTAACAAAATCTTGTAGAATTATATGGATCATTCCTACATGGAAAAAACTCTAAGAAATGTCATGTCAAAATTTGATATTTTTTACACTTTATCCACTTAAAGGGAGTACAAGTAGTGAGTGGTCCAAAATGTTCAGGAAAGTTGGGGAGATAAACAAGGGAATTTCTAGCATTTAACTATCCAAATAGATCATTTAGCACATATGGCTCAAGACCACGATGAGAATTTTGGAAGATACACAATGTTTTACCTTTCAATTGACCATTATTATAATTTTTTGGAACAACTAAAAAGTTGTCAACGCTTTTTAACGAGGTCAAATATTTTGAATGTGAGAGAGGTTTTTGTGGGTAGAGGTAACACAATCATTTAGCATCTGACATATTTTTCCTATATGGCATGAGCTCCAAGAAATTCTCTATCAAAGTTTGACACTTTTTCCACTTTATGCACTTAAGGGGACACACTAGTATAGAGTTCTCTAGAACATTCGAGTGAGTTGGAGAGCCAAATGAGGGTATTATTGGTATTTACCAGACCAATTAGATCTATTGGCACAAATAGGTCACGATGAGTGGTTCCAAAGATACACAATGTTGCACCTTTCTACTAAGCTTTATTGTAACTTTTTGAAACAACTAAAAGTTGTCACATTTTCTAATAGATTTGAATCTTTTAAAAGTGATAGAGGTTTTTATAGATAGTAATAACATAATATTGTAGCATCAAACTAATCATTCCTATGTATCACAAGCTCCAAGAAATACTCCATAAAATTTTGGCACTTTATGCACTTAAGAGGACACATCAGTACACAGTGATCCAAAATATTCGGACAAGTTGGGGAGAAAAACAAGGGAATTATTGGCATTTAATTTCCTAATAAAATATATAGTCATAGACAATTAAAGGCCATGACAAGAAGTTTTAAAGATATGCAACAATGCACTTTTCAACTAAGCGCTTTTGCAACTTTTTGCAACAACTAAAAAGTTATCAATATTTTTTAACGGGGTTGAATCTTCTAAAAGTGAGAGAGGATTTTTTGGGAAGTGGTAACACAACCTTGTAACATGATATAGATTGTTCCCACATGCCATTTTTTGAGAAACCAAAACCTATGGTTCTTCATATGATCATTCCTTTTATTGATGTTTAATTGTAAGAACTCCATTTTATTGGTGTTTAATTATAATAACTATGTTTTTGTGGAAAATATTTATAAATTTATACAAAAAATGTTTATCTATTCACAATATTTGTATATCATATGGCATGAAAAATAAGAAAAACAATAAGAATACACATAATTATCTCACTCATTGAAAAATAACAAGAATATATAATATTTCATTCATACTAATATGTGTGTCATATGTATTTATATTAAAATAAGGATTACATTACAATTATTTTGCATTCAGATTCAGTCTAATGAACCATTTAGATTCACCCTACTCTTTATTATCTTAAGTATTGCCTCGCGGTTTGACTCACAACCCTTCCAAAGAGTCTTATTGTATGTTTAATCTTCATATTTGATCAAATGGACATTTGAAGCAACAATTGGGTTGGAATAATGAAGAATCTTTCCATGTTTCCCCCAATCCTCTAACAACCAAAACCTAGGGTTATCCATACAATACCTTCTGAGCCATGTACCAGTAACAACCACTCCTCCTATAGGGTATTCTAATTCTTCTTCATTTGCAATAGAGTGATCCAATTTCTTCTTTTCCTCCACACAATGAGACAAATAATAAAATTTTCCTTCTTCATTATGTTTAGGTGCAATAACAACAAAAACATGGCCTTTCTATAATGCATGCATAATTATGAGATTAATTTAGTGAATAATTAAGATAAAATACTAAACTTGAAATTAGTTATATTTAGATGATTTACTTGGCTAAACTAGATCAGACAAGCATTCAAAGTCAACTGATGCTTCCATCTGTGTGATTTTCAATGTTGTTAGGGGTCAATATGTCTCAAGTATGCTCAAATATATCATACACCATTCATCAACCCACTCCTTTGACTCACACTCATTCCAAGCTTCATTTTTACATGATGAAAAAAAAAATGCCATATGTCATCGGTGGATACTCCATGAATCTACATTAGAGTTTCTAAAAGAGTGTATCTCACTCGATCCTATTAGAGTATAAAAATTCTTATATTTTACAATGTTAGTTTTATCTATCAACTAAGAAAGTATATGAACCATAGACTCACCTTCATTACCCAGTGTGGCATAACACTATTGGATAATATATTTTGCATTTAACAAGTTCACTTTGTCTTTGTACTTTAATTATTCATGTGTGAGGCTCTTTTGACACATGCATCTACATTGTCATACTCCCCCTTTTGTATGCTTGTTTCTATTAAATTTTACATAGACTAAATACCAATTATCTTATGCATCTTTCTTAACCAATAAAAAATCTATGAGTTCTTGAATTGTGATGTGCAATTGTCTGACCATATGATATGTTGATGGTAAGGTATGCCCCTGGTATCCAAATCATTATTAAAAAGATGAAAGCAACACTAAAAAAACTTTATAGAATATGGGTAATCATCACTAATATAAAAATGATACTCCATCAATATCTTTATGGCTCTCTTCTATATTGTCATGTGAATGCATTAATATTATATGAAAAATATAGAAACTTGTTGATAGATGTAATACTTTGATAGCACCTCATCTTTTATTAGTAGTGTGTAGTTATATGTGAATTCCACAACTATGATGATGGTATCAAGTGAGAGTGTATCCTTGCATAGGTTGAGTTGCAAATCTAACCCTTGAGCTCTATGAGTATGCATTGGATACTCATATAATATTTTCTCATGAAAAATGCCCATAAAATAATATATTGGAATATTTTCAAAGAATAATTCAAATTATTTTACTTCTTTTCCATCCTAAGCCATGGTCCTATATTTTCTAAATTTCACTATTTCATTCCCAATTGCATGGGTACTCTCCATATGTTGACAAATTGGAAAATGTTGAAAACCACCACAATTAATACACGTCACCCAAGCATGAGAGCTTTTAAAATACTTGACCATCCACTTTTTCACATAAAATTCTAAATATCAAATTCCTTTAAGATTTAGGTGGATCATTTATGCTACATTTCTGTAAAACAATGTTAGAATTCAAATCTACACATACATGAAGAAAATTCAATATGTACCTTACCACAAGAAGTTGTGCATGTGAGATTTATCTTAAAATAAAAAGGCTTAGACATTTCAAAATATATTTGACTAATTTTAATTCGAGGATACATTTCTATAAATTTAGCAAAAAATTATGTTTGATTCAAATCTAAAAAATGGTTTGGATGTGGATAATGGATTAAATTACCAATTGTCCTTATTAAAACATCTCTTTGATTAGGAGACATTTGTGTGTTATTCTTCCAAAAATATTTGATCAAGTATTTCAAGCTTCAACAATTGCTTTATCTTTTTACAATAGTCTACCGGAGAATTCTCATAACCCATTTTTATTTGGATCCTCCACTCTTTAATGCTTTCTCAATACTTTCTACTAATTTTCAAAGCTTTGCATGTCTTTCTAATGATTCAAGATTTCTTGGTTTGATTGATTACTATTGTTGATGTAAGTACTAATTGTATGACATTACTATCTTTCATGTGTTATGTATAATCCACGCTCTCATATGCACTCATTAGGTTCTTTACAATAGATTTATCTCTTGACGCATCCATCTTTCTTAGCCCAAGAATCCTCATGATGGGCCTAAATTTCAGATTTCTCATCATTTTAAAAAATATTTAACATCTTCCTATCACATTTAAATTCTCCAAAAATAATCTCTAAATGAACTTAGCATATCTTTGACAAGTACAATTGAAAATCTAATCAACCATTGGTTTCAAACTATTACTAACAATAACAATCAAATGCTCGAGCTTTCTATACAAAACTCTAGGAGGTGTTTTAAAATGTTGAGTGGGCTCAACATTAGGAACAACAAAAAAAACAACATTAGCGATGGTTAGTTTACCTTTAACTGAAGATGATGTACCTTGAAATTGAGATATTAAAGTTGGTGTAATTTTAACTTGAGATGTGCAGTATGGACCCTCACCATCATATTATGATGTTGTAAGTAGCATGTTCAACTTGATACGACGGTGTGCCTTCACCTTGAGATGTAGATCATGGTGTGCCTTCAACATTATATGATAGTGTATGTTCACCTTGAGATGTAGAGCATGGTATGCCTCCAACATGAGATGATGTGTCCCTTCAACTTGAGATGTCAAGGATGATGTGCCTACAAACACATAATTTAATTATCTCATTGCACGAAGTTTTCTCATCTTTTTCATTTTTGCTACCAATTACAATTATCTCTTACTTTGCATTGACGTTTCATGTTCCTCTTCCAAAGGCATTTCCTCTTGTATGGTATGCAATTTTATTCCTTCACAAAGTTTCCTCATTCTTTCCCTTTTCTTTTCATTCACCGCTTCGTACTCTTCCATTGTAATAATCTTTGGTCATTTCCTCAGCATGATGATAAATTCTACATGTGTACAAAATTAAGACATGGAGATTAGTTGAAAAATTCAATTTATTTCTAATGCACCTTCTAAATTGAAATTGTTCATTACAATTTTCAAATTAGCTTCAGATTCTTCAAAACTTTGAGTTTTTACACATCTTCCTTCTAATTCAATGTTTAATTTTGAAAAATTCATTTGCAATAAGTAAAATAATAAAAATAAAAAGTCTATAATATCAATTGTAAACAAAACAACTCAATATTAACTTTTCATTTCTAAAAAAATAAAAAACATGTCAAATGATAAATGTTGATTAAAAAAACTTTGACTTATCCATTTCTACATTGAATAGTGAATGAAGGTGGTGAAAAACTAATAGAATATGCTCACTATACATGATCAAGGAACTCAACACCGTGAAAAGCATTTATTTGTTGGATAGTGCATAGAAACTAGACAAGAATCATGAAATATGGGCTTGACATTTTTACCATTTTTAGTAAAGTGCATATGGTGCATACCATATATAATGTGTGTCATATATGATTCAAAAAGGAAGTAATGCCCTCTTCTTCTTAGCATTTTTATGAGGAGCTTAGTTATCCTATTTTCCTCATCCCAATAGGCTAATTGTATGTTAAAATGGATGCTTAGCTAATCACATCTTTTTTGGATTGGTAGTTGGTCACGTCTTTATTTATGGAGAAATGGAGAAAATAAAATATTATTTAACGGGCTTAATATTATTAAAGTTGCTTTATGTTATAAAATAAAAATATAAAAGTAAAATAACTTTACAAAAATAAAATGAGTTTTATCCCATATTGTTTAGTGGAGATGCATCAACCGCTTAAAGGGTCTTTATAAATAGAGCTTGTACTTTCACCTGGGCATGTTATGAGCATATATATTTTATGATATTTCTCTGTAGTTGTTGAGATAATAAGTGAATGGATTTCCAAGGACAAAACCCCTTGGAAACTGAAGGTTGGATGATAACCCAATACTCCTTAAGAGATGGATTTATTATGATCTCACTATTGGACAACTTATTTACAAAGTTTTTAAATCAATAATAGAGACATTGGGAAAAATTTAACTATTTTTAGTGGAGATATAAATTGATGAAGGTAATTTATTTTGGTTGATTGGTTTGATTTTTCTTGGAGTTGATTAAAATGGAATTCATAGGTCTTTCCAAGACTACTCAAAGCCCTATGATAAAGAGTTTTCAGTAGTTATGGAATGCAACACTCATTTTTTATGAAGGAAAAACAACAAATATAATTGCAAGTCATTTTTTATCTCAAATAATTTACATTGGTTCATGATTGCATACGTGTATGAGAATATTGTATTGGGGAGTAAATAAGACCAAGGAATAACACACATCATCAACTAAAGAGAGTTTTCATCTAACCAAGGATGAGATATCTAGATGTAACACTTCAACATGGGCTGGCAGAAATAGATTCAAGGCTCACAAAAAGGACACATTATAACATTGGATTCTCAAGGCTTGACAATAAGGCTAGACAAAACCTGTATGACATAGGAGATTGCTAGTCATTGAAGAATCCTCTTGAGAACACAAATTGGAACTACCAAACAAAGAATAAATATATTCAAATTGGCCATGTGCAAACATTATCACTTGCTACTTGGTGTCTAAAATAGTTTCATATAATTATAGTATCGATTTTCAATAAAGATAAAAATACTGTAACAATTATATCATTGATAATTCAATACATTGTGATCTTGCTAGAATTGTAAATAAACATTAATATGATGCTAATTTGTAGTGACTTAATAAATCTCAGTGTTTGTAACTATGGTGAAAGCATATAGACCCCTCATGTATTGCCAATGATATTACATCATTTATATAGTAGCGGGGTATTTACTTTGAAGTAGAATACAAAATTAGCTATGTGGTTTGAAGTTACTATGAAAAGTGTTTGGAGTAATGCCTCTATTGGTATCAATGTTTAATATGAACAAAAAAGTGTTTTATTAAGCGTTTGTCTAGAATTCTTTATGTTTAATATTGAAGTTTGGAATCAAACTTGGGTATTAGTGAGTAGTTCAGTTTGAGACAACTATCCAAAGTATTTGACAAAATATCAGTGTTATGTTGGTGAGCTTTATGACATAGATTTTGGGTTCTAATAATTACTAAGGATTTTTATAGTGGTATTAAAGCCAAGGTCATGCCATTATTTGGGTTTATTTCAATTTGTTCATGTAGCAAAGTAACAAAGAGATAAGGTATTATCAGAGGGAATTAGGGAAAAATTGGAAACCCCCTCAAGTGCTTGAAGGAGAAATAACAACTAGATTGATTGGTGTCCATTAGTATTCATCTTCTAACAGTACACATTAGGTAGCATATATGGAAGATAGAAGTGGAAATAGTCAAACACGAGATGAGGATAGAGAGGCTAGAGATATTAAGAGAGGCATTCAAACAAGGCAAGAACAAGTGGATAATATATTATAATATCTTACAATGGCCATTTAGTAGATGAATACTACAACACAGAGATTAAAACATAGTCACACAAATGTTGATAGTATGGTTGGTTCCCCATGAGGTGAAAAAGCTCCTACAATCTCTTTGGATAGACCTTTGATGCCTACTTTTATTGTGGAAAATGATGAGGAAGAGGTGAATAATGTTGATGCAAATGTGATGTTTCTAGATAATATAATGACTATACACAATAAGTGGAATCTTCTTCTAGAGCATGTCAAGTCATATTTTTCCTTCATTCAATAAATGGGAAATGAAGAGAAAGCATGAGAACCAATCCAAATAGAAGGCCTAGGCATCAAAACAAGGATCTCAAACATGCTACTAATAAGTTGTCACTTCCCACATACGATGGTAGCAGAAAAACAAGTACAAGAGCTTGGATTCATAAATTGGATAACTTCTTGACTCTCAAGTCTATGAAGGAAACATAAGAAATTAAGTTTTCCACTATGTATTTAGATGTATCCACCTATGATTGGTGGCAGCATGGATTAGTGACATAGGACCATGGGTCAATTCATTCATATGAGGGATTCAATACTAAATTGGTTTGTTTATTTGATAGAAAATATGTCAAA
Organism: Chamaecyparis obtusa; assembly: GCA_027943335.1. Taxonomy (NCBI): domain Eukaryota; kingdom Viridiplantae; phylum Streptophyta; class Pinopsida; order Cupressales; family Cupressaceae; genus Chamaecyparis; species Chamaecyparis obtusa. Next base: position 1,494,028 of record BSBK01001534.1, read on the forward strand.
GTGTATTATAGGGAGTTGACTTAGCTAAAACAAGGTGGTTCAATAGAATTGTAGATTTATCAATTCCAAAGAATTATTATCATTGTCCCTGATATGATAGAAAGAAGAAAGATCATGTTATTTACTAAAGGATTAAATGAAAAGATGATGCAGGAGCATCTTGGGTCCTTGGCAATCATGTGTCACCAAAAAAAAGTTTGAGTTTTCCTGTGTTGCTCGGTTCCTGCTTTGACTAAGTTGGATTAGTAGTTGCTTGGTTCCTTCATTAATCGAGTTGGTCGGTTAATTCCCTGGCACTCGGTTATCTTTTCCTTGCGCTCGGTTGCCCCTGCTTACCGAGTTGTTTATTTTAGTTTTGTGTTAAGGCCGACTTGTGTAATTATTTATGGTCATAGATTTAATGTTGGTATCTATCATTGGGAAGTGTGTGGACCTAGATCTAGTCATTTCTTCTGCTAATGACAGATCTAAAGGCCGACTTGTTCGGTTGCCTCTTGTATATATTATAATCTTTTGGTTGTAGTTTGGACATGAATGAGGATGTAAGTTTGAAGGAGATAGAAGTTATAAGATTGAAGATAGTTTATGAATCCTCACATGTTGGAGGACTATTTTACTTGAATTGTAATATCTGGCCCTAACTAGGAAAGCCTTATAGCTCGACATGTATGAATCAATTTGAAGAAACATAAGGAGTTGATCTGAATTCTCTCTCTCATTTGTGTGTTATTGCTTCCATGTGTGACCTCTGAAGGATTGATCTAGATTAGGTTGTGCCTTTGGCCCATGTCCTCATTCCCCTTTGCACCAAGTGGTATCAGAGATGCGGTGAGATCTAGATCTAGATTTGCAAATATAGGTTTGAGGGTTCCTTCTTGTCAAACCCTAGTTAATTTTTTGTGGGGTAGCAGATTGTGATCTGGCCTACAATTACAAAGGGTTTCAAGATGGTTCATGGGAGGTGAGATGTGGATCTAGGATTGGCAAACATGTTGACACAACTTGCTGCTAGATTAGAAGTTGTTGAGATAGCCTAGCGAAGAGGAAGACATCTTCAAGATGTTAGTGATGATGAAATTGAAGAAGAACAAGATGTTGCAAAACTTGCACCTATGATGGATCGGGGTGAGGAAATATTTTTGAAGGCTTTGAAACATCTAAATTCTACACCACATTTCAATCCTCCTGAGTATAGTGGAAGATTGGATTTAGATGAATAGGTGGACTGGATCACCAAGATGGAAAAGTACTTTGAATATGAAAATGTTCCTGAGGAAAAGAAGGTCAAAATTGCAAGCACAAGGTTGAAGAATCATTCATCTTTGTGGTGGAAACATCTACAGTTGGATAGAAAGAGGAAAGGCAAAGACAAAATTAAGGTATGGAATAAGATGGTAAATAAGTTGAAAGGAAATTTTTTACCTTGTGATTATCATATTAACCTAGTTAGGTGAATGCAAAGTTTGAGGCAGAAAGATATCTCGGTAAAAGATTATACTAAGGAATTTTATAGATTGGATATTAGATCTGGACATGATGAAGATGATGTGGAAAGAATTGCTAGGTACCTGAATGGATTGAGAGTTTCCAGCCAAGAAGAAATCAGTTTGATTAAGTTGGAAAACATTGAAGAATCTTATCAATTTTCCTTGAAAGCTGAGGAGAAATTGAATAAAAGACATGAGCAAAGACATAGAGGTAGAGGTGGTAGATTTCCTAGAGGAAGAGGTAGATCTTATGGTGAAAATAGTAGATCTGAACCAGAAAAGACAAATATGGACAAAGGAAAGATCGAGTGGAAAGGTGAAAGTTCATCTAGATAAAGAGGCATTAACTACCGAGGTGGTTATAATAGAGGTGGTTTCTGAGGAACTTGTTACAATTGTGGAGAAGAAGGACATAGATCAATTAAGTGTACACATGCAATTAAGAAGGTCCATAGAAGTAGAAATTCTTTGGTGTAAGAAGACTCACTGAATGAACATGAGAAGGAAATGAACTTGATGGTAAGGAGAGCACTTTGGAGTGAAAGTAATAAGGAAGATTCGGTAAGGAAAAAAAATTTCAAGACCAAATGTAGAGTTTCTTATGAAGTATGGAAGGTAATCATTGATAGTGGAAGCCTGGAGAACTTGGCATCTAAGGAAATGGTTACAAAGTTGCAGTTGAAAAGGTTGGAACATCCAAAGCCCTATCAGACTTCATGGATCAAGGATGAGCATACTCTCTTGGTAAGTGAACAATGTTATGTGAATTTGAAAATTGGAAAGTACTATGATAAGGTGTTGTGTGACATCATGCCTATGGATTATTGTCATATTTTGTTGGGTAGACCTTGGAAATATGCCAGACATGCTATATATGATGGGAGATTGCATAAATATACTATTTGGATTGATGGGAGAAGACAAATCTTGTTACCTTTGATTGAAGGACCTGTTGGTAGTGTTTGTACATCTGTGAAACTTTTCTTGATGGAAGGAAGAAAGTTTGTTAAGCATTTGAAGAAGAATGATGTATGTTTTGTTGTGATTCCTAACAAACCAAGTAAGAAAATAGAGGATAGCATCCCTAAGGAGATTGATAAGTTACTCACTAAGTACAGAGAGATCAATTCTGATAATGTACCTAATGGTTTGCCACCGAATAGAAGCATTGATCATTGCATGGATCTTATCCCTGGAACTAGTTTACCGAATAAGGCACCACATTGGTTGACATCTACCAAGAATCAAGAATTGAACTGACAGATCCAAGAATTATTGCAGAAGGTTTGATCTAAGAAAGTTTGAGTCCTTGTATAGTACCAGCTGTATTGGCACCTAAGAAGAATGGAGAATGGTGAATGTGTACAAATTCTAGAGCAATCAAAAAGATAATAGTGAAATATAGGTTTCTGTGTGTGTGAAAATTGTACCTAGCTGTGGACACAACACTTTAATAAAACATTAGAGGTTATCAAAAATTGAAATCTGACAAATAATTGAAACTAAGCTAACCAGGTGATTTACTGCCTTCTAGTAGATGCGAGTATGTATTCTCATATCTGACCGAGATCAGTGACAATGCAACACCTAAACAAAGGATTTGAATGCAGAAGATGGATATGAAATGAATGCAGATTTAATCTATTTTTTTGGATTTTATATGCAATTAAGATTGAAAATTTGATATGAATCTAATCTAGAAATGAAATTGAGATGATATGCAGATTTATCTAGAATAATATGAAAACTATGAATGCAAAGCTATGATATAAAACTATTAAAAGCTATGACCAACAATGAAAGATTTCACAAATCGCCTGTTGCAAGTGCTTAATCATTCAATCGCAAATTCACCAGAGTAATTGTGCAAATTCAAGGTGGTTAATTATGAAGAGCTGAGCCTTGATTTTATAGAAATCTAGGGCTTTGAGGGTGCATGAGAAAAGCCATAAATCACTCTTGATGAACTTAGGTTGATTTTTGAGTCAACAAGAAATCAAAAAGAGATTAACTCACAAAATCATGCAAATCATGCAAGAACAGCTTTTTAACTCAAATCAGAAGTTTAGATCAGCTTTCAACTCAAAATAGATGTTGAGTTTCCAAAAGATAACAACTTGAATTGATTTTCTGATTTAAAGTTTAATTGCTCTTTCAAATGTGCATAGATAATTATGAATTAGTTAAATAAATAAAGTGATTTATCTTCAACTTAACTGATTTTTGAATTAAAACAATTGTTTTATGGGTTAATCAATTATTAAATCAAACTTTATTCAAAAACTATATTATTAAAAATTGACAATTGACATTAATTAATTAAATAAGAATTTAATCAATTAGCTATAAGATTTTTGATTTATTGTCAAGATTAAATACTACAATTTAGGAATAAATTTAATTAAATCTAATTAAATAATTAAGTGGCAGAATTAAATCTAATTAATTAAATATTCAATTAATCAAACTTTAGTATAAATATGATTTATTGCCAAATAATTATTAAATTAAGATAATTAGGATAAATAGGAATATTGCTAGGAATATTCCCTAATGCAGAATTTAGGATAATCAATTAGGATTTGATAATGTGCAGATGTACCTTAGGTTAGGACTTTGATGTCGATTTCGTTCGATTTGAAGATGTAGAAGGTTAATGAACCTATAGCCCATTTTTTGGGTATTACATTTTGCCCCTCTTTGAATTACTGTGCAAAGTGCGGTGGTTCAAAGATTAGTCTATTTTTTATGTTTGAGATTGATTTGAAAGATTAACCGATTCTAAGACAGAAACTGATTGAAAGATTTGAAGATATTAGGTCCTGATTGACCAAATATAATGTTAACTATAGCAACAATGAACTGATGATTGTGAAAAAGTGCCAAAACACCTGATTCTGAACCTTATGATTACAAAGAAGTGAGTGACCGATTCCAGACCTGATCATCCATAAGAATCATAGTGGTATCACATCTGAACCCTTTAGTTACGAAGAACCAAGGAAATAACACTAATGAACTGATGGTTACAAAAAGTTGATATAGTTTACAAGATTAGGAGAATACCAGATTGATATGGATCTCGATGAATCTGATAATGCTCCAAGCGATGATAGATTTGCCCCAAGCAATGAGGTCTTTTAGATGAATCAACAATTAGATGTGGTTGTTGTCTTAATTACTGAAGAAAGATTTGATTAACAGAATAAGATTTACAGACTTGAATGATGTGCAATACTATGCCCACTTTGAGATTAAAATTGAAATTTGACAAGAAAAGTCAGCGTTAAATGGTTTGGAAGCATGTTAATTGATTTGAGAATTGGTTGTACATGTTCAAAAATGCGTTTTGCATCGTTTGGAGGTCCTGGAGACCAAGTTTGACTAGGTTTGACCATGAGTTGACCATGGTTGACCAAGTTGAAATTTTGATAGTTTGATGTTAGATAATCAATTAAGTTGATTACTAGATTCTTGTGAAGATTGAAGGTTGATTGTGCAAGCAGTCGGTCGTCCTGGGTCCGAAAATTTTAAATCGCTATGTTGACAATATAAATGATCTCAAATTTTGATTTTGATCCCGAAAATGGGTTTAGAATGTTCAAATTAGCTAGGGGTGCCTACTTAGGGATCTGTAAAGAAGACCTTTGTGCAATACTCAGCTCTTGTATCATGTTTTGCGTAGTTTTGGAGAATCATTAAGCATCAAGCTGATTTGGAAATCATGAGATAAATGCAATCATGCAAAGTGCAAAGTGACATGTAGAATAAAATGCAAACCTAAGACCTAGGACCTAGTCACTAATCATGTGTCGGTCATTTTCATCATTGAATTTTTAGGTAACCCGATAAATCAATACAATGCCCACTAGTTAGGAAACTATAGACATATAAATATCGATTTGTATGCTCAAGAATCAATACAACAACCACTGGTCAAACGACCATGGACATATGAATATTGATTTTATTTTTGGAATGTTGAATTAGATATAAGCACCAAGGCACAAACACCAGGATGACCTAAATATTATGTCTATTTTGATATAGCAATTTGTATAAGCATCAAAACATAGACGTCATGATAACCTGAATACATCTTGTGTTACAAACACATCAAATATTCAAGAGATCATTCTAAATCCAGTGTGAATTACCCGTAGTGACCCTTTATCATTCATATCCTTAGGTAAGATCATGTTTCACAGTAGGAGAAAGAACTCACTCAAAAAGACAATAGTTAGATCGAACTTCCTTGAATTTTCTGGATATCAATGGTCGAGGCACTCATGGCCATCCAATTCAAGATAGAGGCTCTTTCAGACGGACACCATTTCAATCCAAAATTTTCAAAGTTGTTAGATTTTCACATACAAGTAGAAGACAAAGAAAATATTATGCCCCCAGTCATCACTCCCTAAATCCTGTAAAGGACATCATCGAAGAGCTCAAAGGGACATAATATGCAAAAATCTCAATGCGAATCAGTAAGCATACAAGGAGATAAAAGCATGTGAAGCATGGATTGTTTTCAGTTTCTATTGATGTTTGATTGTGTTGTTGTAGATGCAAAATCCTTTCTGGAGAGGAAACTGAATGATTGACTCAAATGAAGCTTCAAAGGACTCTGACTGGATATGACACATCTAAGATACAGTTGAGGCCATAAGATATGTATTTGATTGCCCCCAAGTGTTAAGCATTGATAGGACACAGACGCTTGAGTTGATTGGTGTATAGATTGACTTATTGAAAATAGGAATGTAGAAATAAACCAAGAGATATGTACAAACTAAAGCAAGACTAAAAGCTGGGAAAGACCAAGATTGCACTGATAGATGGAGCATTTTGAACAAGTGGCACCCATTTTCTGGGTTTTCACCATATTGGCAGAGATTCTATTTTTGCTACCAAGGTGTCTATTTCCAGGTTTTCACCAAGACACTTTTTCTTTTCTTCTCATTTTTTTGTATTTTTCATTTTTTTAATTGTTTTTGATATTTTTTTATTTTTTTGTGAATCATCAAGGCACCTATTGCTAGGTTTTCACCAAGATGTTCATTTTTTTAGGACTTTTTTTGATTTTATGATTTTTTCAGGACATTTTACCATAGACTAAATGCCTTAGGCATAGAATTTCTTCAGATGGAGAATGTTGATTGGTTCTCAGAGCTATTCTCCTTTAGTCATTGAGAGTTGATAGGCACCAAAGCCAAAAGTAGCAGTGATTACAAAGGGACCCAACCATTTGGGTTCAAACTTCCCCTTGCGTTCTCTATGTGATTGATTTTTAGGATTCTCTCTCAAGACTAGATCACCCACCTGAAATTCTCTGTGTCTGACTTTCTTGTTGTAGCCTCTAGACATTCTTTTCTGATATACTCTGAGATGATCATATGCTGCTTGTCTACGCTCATCTAGTAGTTCAAGTTCTTGCAACCTAGACACTCTGTAGTCATCATCAGTTACTAGACCATGCATTATGATTCTTAGTGATGGGATTTCAACCTCAATAGGCAGTATCACTTTAGACCCATAAACTAAAGTGAATGGTGTAGCCCCAATGGGCATTTTGATACTTGTTCTATAAGCCCAGAGAGCTGGATTGATCATGAGATGCCAATCTCTTCCTATTTATTAACTGTATGATGCACGATTTTCAATAGATTCTTGTTAGAAGCCTCTACTTGTCCATTCCCTTGAGGATAATAGATAGATGACCAATGTTGTTGATGCAAGAGCATCCTGGGTGTAAGAGCAATCTTGCATCACCCAAAAAATATTTCTATTTTTGTATTCAATAAGGGCTATTTTGTGCAGAGCTACTATTTTTGGAAAGTTACTATTTTTGGTAATTTTCGTATGTGCTCAGAATGATCTGATTTCTTTCTTGGAGGTTCATGTTGGTCATATAAGTCTACCAGTAAAGTTTCATTGCCAGATCAAGTGTATATTGAAAGATATTGAAGATTTTCGGTATTGGCAGCAGGGTACAGAAACTTTGAACTCAGTTTTGAAGGTTTTAGAGGCCCCGGATGAGGTCAAAAATTTGGGTGACGGGCGCTTGCATAGGTCAAGCCTGTAGAGCACTTCGTGGCATTTCCGAAATGGGGTTATAATAGCCGATCGGGTCAACTGGTGATGACTTATGGTCTTCGGAAGTTGGACCACCTGAAATGGCGGAAAATAATTTTCTTCAAAATTTCTGTTCGGGTTTCAAAGGTCATCTTGAGCCGACTATGATGTAATAAAATGTAAAATAAAATAATTCTAAGTTGGTCGGCCTTATTGGCTAAAATTCTGGAACCTTCCCAGGCGGTGGAAAATTGCCTATATAAGGAAGGCTGTATTATTGTCTTAGGCAGTTCAGAATAGTTCTGGATAATAGTTCGAGGCTTTGTCCTACAGAATATTGTAAGGGAATGCCCATGTGGCTTTGCATATTGTAATTCTGAAAGCTTGTAATTCCACATTTGTGGAGATAATAAGAAGCCAATTTTCTATTCTTGCATATTACTATTGTTGTTTCTCTATTTCTGTTATGTGTTTGTGGTATTAAGGGGAGCACCCTTCATCAGTTGTGTAATCTTAAATTTGGCACATAGATCATCTAATTCTTTGTTCTTGAATTTTCCACCATTATCTATGACTATAGAGTGTGGAATACCATACTGACATATGATGTAGTTCAAAATGAACATAGAAATTTGTTTGTTGGTTGCTTGAGTCTGTATGTGCTTGAATGTGACCTCTAAATCAACCACATACGCAACATAGTCCTTACTCCTATGATTGAATAACGAAGAGAATATGAATTATTCAATCTGAAATTCATGAGGAAGCGACCTGTTGCCTCCTATGCAGGCGGGGTGTTTAATCGCTCTCAGATTGAAGAGCCAACAACCATAAGACCAACCTAACAACGGAGGATTTTCAAAAGCATGAAAATGAGCAATCTAATTGAAATTAAGCTAAAATGAGATGCAATTAATCTAAAAAGGATGCTTGAAAGTAAAGATGAAATGCAGATTTTTATTTGATTTTGAAATAAAGATATTATTATACTAAGAAACCCATAAGCAAATTAACTCTAATATGAAATGCAATATTAAACTAAGATGAGATAATAGACTAAATATGCAATAAAAAGCTTTGAATCAAATGAGACACAAATTCGCTATAGTTCAATTACTCTCCAAATTGCCTTTTTTTTTGAATGAGAAGAAGAGGCTCATTAAATAGAAAAGCTAGGGAGAGGAATGAAGAGTTTCTTGATTTGTAACTCGTGACTCTTCATTCCCATATTGAGACAAAAATGCAAGAATTACTTAATAAAAAGAATGGAAAATGCCACACAGGTGACCTTTCGAATATCTTGAATTATCAATTCAAAAAAGTGTGTCCATTCGAATATCAAGTAATTATTAATTCCTTTTTATGGGTAATTAGCTAAAGAGGGTAGATTTTAATTTAATTAGAAAGCACTTAGGACTTTATAATTAAATTAATTTATCATAGGCGTAATTTAGCCAATTAAGTCTAAGACTTTAGGAATTAATTTAGCGTTTGATTATTGCAATTTATGGTCTTTGCAATTGACATCAAGTCAAATAGAGCCAAGTAGGAGAGAAAATTGCCTAGGGAACTAGGACTTTGGTGATGTAAAATCGAGATAATGCACCAAAATTGATGAAATTAAATAGGTGCCAATTTTGGGGTATTACAGAGTCAAGGGGACTACTTCTACCCATTTTGTAAAATGGTCTGTAGCTGTTATGATATGGGTATGTCCATTAGAAGAATGAGGATGTATGGCTCCTATAAGATCAAATTCCCATTGGTGAAAAGGCCATTGTTTAGTAAAGGGAATTAGATCTCTCCCTGGAGCATGAATTAAGTTACCATGTACTTGGCACTTTTGACAGTTCTTAGCAAACTTGATTGAATCTTTCTCCATTTCAGGCCAATAGTACCCAGCCCTAATAAGCTTTTGAGCTAGTGTTAAACCATTCGAGTGTGACCCACATATACCCTCATGGACTTCCTCTAAGGCATTTTGAGACTCTTCCCATTCTAAACATCTAAGTAGTGTACCATCTAGACCTTGTTTGTACAGATCGTTACCAATGATGACATACCGGGACACACTGCGGATAAGGTATCATTTTTCATGGCGATTGAAGGTATCAAGAATGATTTGGTCTTGGAGATAGGAGAAAAGGTTTTTGTATTGGGATGAATCATGACCAATAACAATGCAGATCATGCAGGTTTTAGGGGAATCATATGCAGGATAAGATAGTGCTTCCACCAGGAACTCATAGCGTAGCTCGTGTTCTGGCTACTGTAATAGAGTAGATAGAATTTCGATTGCATTGGTAGCTTTGTTCTCTATTCTAGGAATTTTCTCAAATGTGATAGATATGAAATACTTCTTTAGATCATCTACCATTCTTTTGTATGGAATGAGCTTTTCATCTTTCATTTGGTACACATCATTGACTTGACGGATAACAAGTTGTGAATCCCCATGAATGTGTATCTCTGTCACTCTCCACTCAATTTCTATTTTCATACCATTAAGAAGGGCTTCATATTCAATAATATTATTTTTACAAGGAAAATTGATTCTAAATGCTTTTGGTATTGAGTAACCTTGAGGAGTGATAAACAATATACCCACTCCTGATCCATTCTGTGTATAGGATCCGTCAAAGAACAATTGCCATTCTCTAGAAGAAAGATTCATGATAGAGGAATCTGGGAATTCCATTTGCATTGGTGTATCATCAAACATAGGTGAATCCTCCAATTGATTAGCAATAACTTGGCCTTTAATAGCTTTTCTTTCAACATATTCAATGTCAAATTCACTTAACAGCATGACCCATTTGGCTAATCTACCCATGAGGATAGCTTTGCTTAGTAGGTACTTTAATGGATCAATTTTAGCTACCAAATGAGTGGTATGGGATAACATATAATGTCTCAGTTTCTATGATGCAAAGATCATAGCTAGACAAGCTTTCTAAATCATTGAACAGTTGTTCTCATATGTAACAAATGTTCTATTGATATAGTATATAGCTCTTTCCTTTTTATTCCCATCATGTTGTGCGAGCAATGCCCCCAGTGATGTATCTGTTGTGGAGACATACAGGATTAGTGGCTTCCCTTGAATAGGAGGCATAAAAATAGGAGGATTTGATAGATACGTCTTGATATGGTTAAAATTCTTCTCACATTCTTCATTCCATGCAAAAGTCACACCTTTATGTAGAGTTTTTGTAAAAGGTTGTGATATGTCAGCTAGTTGTGATATGAAACATCTGATAGATTGTACTCTCCCTTGCAATGTTTGCATATGACTGATGTTCTTGGGAGGTTTCATTTCCATGATAGCTTTAACTTTAGCTAGATCAACTTCAATACCTTTCTTGGAAACAATGTATCCTAGGAGATTTCCAAAAGTGACGCCAAAAGCACACTTCTTAGGATTCAGCTTGAGGCTAAATTTTTCCATTCTGTCTAGTATTTTACTCAAATCATTTAGATGTTCAGCTCTTATCATAGATTTTTGTAAGGTATCATCAACATAATCCTCCATTGTTTGATGCATCATGTCATGAAAAATATGTCATAGCTCTCTGATATGTAGCACCAGCATTCTTAAGCCCAAATGGCATGACATTCCAACAGAAGGTACCCCATGCACATGTGAAAGCAATTTTATCTTGATCTTCTAGAGCAATTTTGATTTGATTATATCTGGAGAAACCGTCCATTAAGGAATACATCTCAAAACCCGCAGTCATGTCCACTATCATATCGATGTTAGGTAGTGGAAAATCATCCTTTGGGCAAGCTGTATTCACATCTCTAAAGTCTGTGCACACTCTGATTGATTTATCTAGTTTAGAAATAGGTACAATATTTGAGATCCATTCAGCATAGTCAATAACATAGATGAATTTGGCTTTTAGTAGTTTCTCTAATTTAGCTTTAACCAAGAGTGCAACATGTGGATGCATCTTTCTCAATTTTTGCCTGACGGGTTTGACCCTTGGAGCAATAGATAGATGGTGCATCATAAAGTCCAGATCCAACCCTGGCATATTTGAATATTTCCATGCAAAGTTAATCTTTTTCTCTGTTAGGAATGTAGTAAATTTTTGCTTTTCTTCTTCTAATAAGGATTGTGCTACATGGATCAACTGTGGTTCCTCTGTTGTTCCCAAGTTGATTGATTGAGTGGGTTCAATTAGAACTGGAGATCTATCCTGTAAATGACTCGAAAGGACATCAAATATCTCATCCTTAGGTACCTCATAGAAGTTTTCACCTTTGGATATGTCTTTTATTTTTACTTTTGTAGGTTCTAAGACTTCCACAAAGTGGTTTTCACCCTCAAAACTCCTTTTCTTTTTATTTTTATTCTTATTCTTTTGACTAAGATACTTGATGTCTGACTCCATCATGCTAATGCTGGATTCACTAATAGAAGACCTCATAGGCTCAACTGCATTTAGGTAGCAAGCAAGGGTATAGTCATTTAGAAAAGTATAGATACCTTGGCTTGGATTCATGGAAGTTTGGTCAAGAATTTTGGGATGTTGGATAGTCAAAGTGGAAAAGGATTGGGAGATAGTGTTTATGGATATGGATCTATCATCATTAGTCCTAACCCAACACTCAAGTTCGAAGGTGATATTACAACTTAAGATGTTCAATTAGTGAATAGGCTCAATGTCACTATGGGAGTCCACTTCAGCCATCGATGGATTAGACTCGTTAAGTTCATTATTTTGCTCTAGACTTACATTGGGTTTAGGTGCATATTGGTGAATAACATCAATATGTTTCTCTGTGATAATTTCATCTTCCTCTGGAATGACTCCCCATTCATAATCATTAGATTCCTCATCTATGCCTCTAGGAAAATTAAGAACGTGAGTAAAGTCAGGGTGGATACCCCAAGAAGGATTAACCTCAGATTCTGATTTGAATTCATACTCATGGGGATCTATTTCAGAATAACTACCACCTTCCTCTTTGTCTATTTGATTGCCTTTGAGATTAGCTAGTTCTTGTGGTGCAACTATCTCTTGTTCCATTGCAGGTTCTTGTGTTTCTACTACATTGATTCTTTTTACTAGATCATCTTCAGCTTCAAGGTCTTTTATTTCTTTAGGCAAATGCTCATAAGAAATGAGTTTTTCAATGGTGTCAGAATCATCAGTATTAGATTTTTGTATTGTTTCCTCCTTTGGTTCAATCTATTCTAAAACATGTGGGGAGTTCTTGCTAAGATAGAAAGGCTTCTTCTTGTATCCTAGACCTGTTGTATTCTTTTTTTCTCTACCACGATGGTCAAGAGGTGATAGAAGACCTTTACCTTGTAGTCCTAGAGGTCCTTTTCCTATATATCCCATCTTTGTGATCAATTTGTCCCCTGGACCATATGACTTAGAAGGGACCTTCGGTGTTTTAGAATCGCATGTTTGATCAATTTGAGATTTAGGTTCATCTTTGTATAGCCATGCAAGCACAGCTTCATCCTCTTCAAATTCTTGTTTAGATACTTGTTCTGCAACAAAATTTCCTTTATATGCCTCAAGAGGTTCTTTAGATTCTGGTTTGGATTGTTTTAGAGTTTTTCCATAAGACTTAGGTGAGATAGGGAGAGATGTCAAAGATAAGACTGGCTCTGTAGTGTATTCTCCCACACCATTTTCTTTGATTTTGACCTCTTTTGCAATTTTTTCCATCTTGGATGTGGATGCTACTTCTGTGTGCTTAGTGGAAGATTCTCTGTTATTAGGAACAAGTTTATCCACACTTTCTTTCCATGCATTGCAAATTTTAGATACATTAGCTGGAATGGTTACCTCTACTCCTTCTTAAGGAAATTTCAAACACTGATGGTATGTAGAAGGAATAGCTTTCATTTCATGTATCCAGGGTCTCCCTAGAAGGATGTTGTAAGCCAAAGGTAGATCAAGAACTTGACATGTAGTATCTCTAATTACTGGACCTATTATTGATTTTTAGAGGGTAATTGATTTTTAGAACAAGATTATTGATGAAGATTTCTAGTTTCTTAGTTTTTGGAATGGGTCTAGCATATAGAGAAAATTTATTCCTCCATCTTTTGAGAAATGTCAAGAATGGTTCTCCTGGATATTGTTTCAGATTGCAGATGTCGATCATGGTGATCGGATGCTAGATATTGTAGGAGTATTGCTAATAGAACAATTTGATCAATTCCTAAAAAATTTTGATAGTTGGAGGCATCCTAGAGAACCAATGAATGGCTGCTCCTCCCAAAGATCAAGGGAAGAGATGCATTAAGTAGGTTGGTTTGTGCATGAACTCCATAGATTGAGTATAGAATTCTCTAACATGATCTTGAAGATCAGAGTTTCCATCGTACTTATCATATTTAAGCATTTCCACTCTTTTTGGGAATGGTGGCATGTACAAGTCCTTATCAAATGGAAAAGGGCATAGGGCCTCCATGGAGAACTCCTTAGGTTTCTTTTCTTTCTCTAGTTTATTGAGCTTGAATTGCATGGCATGCATTTGTTTCATCATAGTCGTGATAGGATTTTCTTCCTCATGCATAATGATATCTTCAACATTAAAGTTTGGAGGAAGTTTAGCTCCTTGATGAGCTAACTCTAGAAAGTATGCCTCTCTGTCTTCTTTCAAGAAATGTTTCATCATTCTTTTAAAGTTATCATCATTTTGATACTGGGCAATTTCAAAAGGTGTAGGTTCTTGATCTACACCATGTTGAGAGTGAGCTCCTTGAGACCCATGGTTTGTCCCTCCTTGAGACATGTTAGGATTTTTAGGGCTCCCTGGGATAGATTGATTTTGAGTTTTCTGATTACCTCCTTGAGTTGACGGAGGGGGGATACGTAACTAGTTTTCAATCGAAGATTGCCAAGACTGTCATCTTCATAAAGACTTGAATTATAGAGTTGCTCGAAGGTTGGACCCACGTGAGTAGACAAAGGTAAGGTATTGGGTGCTTCTCCAGATTTCTTGTGTGAGGAAGCTCTGGTTTCCACCATTAACCTTGGGTGAAGCAAGAGAGCAAGATGAAGACAACTGAAGAATGACTTGATTCAAGAAGATCGAATGATGCAACCTTGTCAAGATTAGTTTGATTGAAGATTAGATTGGACATAAATGAAGGATACTATTCCCCTAGTAGTATGGGTATACACCCAAAAGATAGCGGACATGAGTTCGCAACACAGCCATTTTGAAGATTGATTAAAGATTGATGATTATGACAAGGTTTTGACACAAGATGAAAAAGACTCAAATCAATAAAATAGAAGGCTAGATTAGACTCAAAAGGCCACTTTAGGAAAATGAACGGATTCTTTCTAGTTTCTACTCTGTTCCTGACACAGTGATTTATTTGACAGATTCTAGAAATAGGCTATAAAAGCTGGGTCTGACAATTTTGACAACTTTCTGGCAATTTTTCAAAATTTCTCAAATGACTTTCTACAGGCTCATACGACAATGGGTATGCTCTAAAACGACAGTTGACAAAACTCATAAGACAATTGCAAGACTCACACAATAGTTGATAGCAGATTTTGATTGATTTCTGACAAAGCTCGTACGACACTACACTAGGTTGCATACGACAATATAGGGGTTCTGAAATGACAATGACCAAAACTCGTACAACTTTTTGATCTTGTGGGATGACTTTTGACTCCAGAAAGGAATTTTGCTTCAGATTTTGCAAATTTTAGGTTTTCAGTTTTAGATTGTTTGCAAATTTCTCTATCCAGGTTTAAAGATTATTCTGGGATCGTTTGTTTCTGTTAGTGTAATTAATTATTCCTAATTACACTTTACTTAATCTTACTTAGGTTAATGCATTGCATAGTAAGTTGTGATTGAGACACCTAGGAGTGTGCACATCTATTAAGCACATAGTGTAGGAGAAATTCTACTTTTGGTGTGATAGTTGTCATCACATACCTTGTTGTGTGTGAGATCCACCTTTTGTGCTCTTATCACATTATCATCATAATGCAATGCACATACTTCATTGCATATTGGAGGATGATCCACATTTGGTGGACATGTGATTACACTTAGCATAGGTGATAGCTTATCAGCTCCTTATCATTATCTCATATTTTCTTTCCTATATAAGGAGGCCTATTATGTAATCATTTCACTCATTGGTGAATATCATTAATTCATTGGATCTATTCAATCCATCTTTGCATTCATATTTTCTCTCTTGTGCTTTTCTTCAACCTCTTGATCTTGGTTCAATATTTTCTATTTGCAAATTCTTACAATTTCCAATAACCAAATAGATAAACAAGCACACAGAACAACAAGCAAGTGATTTCAAGAACATCTGAAAATAATGAACAGGAGACAAAGAAACCCTATGCATGAACAATCAAGTGACTGAATGTGCTAATCCCTAGGAGTGTTAATTGTAGTAATGGTCTAACTTTGTAACTTTTGTGATCTCAAGAGGGTGAACTCCAATCCAGGCGCACCGGGGTTTTGACACAGTCTGAGAATTTAATCAATCAAGAGCTTCTAGGGAGATCTAACAATTGAACAAGAGACTACATTTGTGAATATTTCCTCCACAAGGACATTTATATAGTGGTTGTTACTACCACGGTGAAAATGTCTATTACCGCTTGAGGTTCCATCCATGTGGTTAACCCAATTAAGAGAATGTCCACTATGGTTAACCCTCTCTAAAGGTGACTCACAAAAGATACCACAGGGGGACTAGATTAGATTCAAGGATCTAGGTTTCTGGTACTATCCAAAAAGGTAGCAGAGCATAATCCCCTAGCCTCTTCACCTCACCAAAACAAAGTAGATAGATTAATCCAACACGCTAAGACTGAAACTATCTCACCAAGATCTATGATGTCAACAACTCGTGATTTATCAACCTCTCTAGAGAGAGAATGTATCGATCAAAAGATGAGGACTACAAACCCAGTAGAATGCAAGACAATCTTAGTATCCTCCCTACCTACAAGGGGATCCTTTATCAAGAAGAGCTTTGCATGCATGAACAAGCGAAAGAAGCCCACTCTCTCGAGACCATCTACAAATAGTGTTCATATGGCTTATTTACTATGTGTAACAGATATGTAGAAAGAAAATCTATGTTCATTTTATAGCCCAAATTGAAGTCTGTGATATGAAAGCAGTAAAGTCACACAAGCTTGACATGTGATAGTTCGTTTTAATCCAAATTGAAGTGTTATCAGATTGAGAAGAATACTTGAATTCCTCACAATGCGCTTAGTATATTTTTGCCTATTTTAGAAATTTTTCTTGCACTTTTCCAATCAAACTCAGTGAATATCAGTCAGAAATAGAAGATCTCAATTGTTAGGGTTAACTGTTAGTCCAAATCTAAAAAACTGCCTAAAATTTTGAAATGACAATTGAATCCTGGTACTGAAACTCATACGACAGTGGGTTACCTCCCAAATGATAGTATGAAAATCATACGATAGTGGGTGTCTTCTCATATGACAATCAATCTCTCAAATGACAATGTAGCTTCTAATACGATCCTTGATAGCATCAACTATCATACGACAGTAGGGTCTTCCTAGTATGACTTTTGTCAGAAAATCATATGAAAAATGTATGGACAGAAAATAAAATATCATAGTTTTGATCAGAAAATGACAAGAAATTGATAGAAATTGATAGAAGTGAAATGGAAACTTGTTTCAGGGTGCCAAAAATGTGTGTGTGAAAATTGTACCTAGCTATGGACACAACACTTCAGTAAAACATTAGAGGTTAGAAAAAATCAAAATCTAACAAATAATTAAAACTCAGCTAACCAGGCGATTTACTGTCTTCTAGTAGATGTGAGTATGTATTCTCAAATCAGACCAAGATCAGTGACAATGCAACACCTAAACGAAGGATTTGAATGCAGAAGATGGATATGAAATGAATGCAGATTTAATCTATTTTTTTAGATTTTATATGTAATTAAGATTGAAAAATTGATATGAATCTAATCTAGAAATGAAATTGAGATGATATGCAGATTTATCTAGAATGATATGAAAACTATGAATTCAAAGCTATGATATGAAAACTATGAAAAGCTATGATCAACAATGAAAGATCTCACAAATCGCCTGTCGCAAGTGCTTAATCTGTCAATTGCAAATTCGCCAAAGTAATTGTGCAAATTCGAGGTGGTTAATTGTGAAGAGCTAAGTCTTGATTTTATAGAAATCCAGGGCTTTGAGGGTGCATGAGAAAAGCCATAAATCACTCTTGATGAACTCAAGTTGATTTTTGAGTCAACAAGAAATTAGAATCAGATTAACTCACAAAATCATGCAAATTATGCAAGAACTTTTTAACTTAAATCAAAAGTTTAGATCAACTTTCAACTCAAAATAGATGTTGAGTTTCCAAAAGATAACAACTTGAATTGATTTTCTGATTTAAAGTTTAACTGCTCTTTCAAATGTGCATAGATAATTATGAATTAATTAAATAAATAAAGTGATTTATCTTCAACTTAACTGATTTTTGAATTAAAATAATTGATTTATGGGTTAATCAATTATTAAATCAAACTTTATTCAAAAACTATATTATTAAAAATTGACAACTGACATTAATTAATTAAATAAGAATTTAATCAATTAGTTATAAGATTTTTGATTTATTGTCAAGATTAAATACTACAATTTAGGAATAAATTTAATTAAATCTAATTAATTAAATATTCAGAACATTCAATTAATCAAACTTTAGGATAAATATGATTTATTGCCAAATAATTATTAGATTAAGATAATTAGGATAAATAGAAATATTGCTAGGAATATTTTCCGATGCAGAATTTAGGATAATCAATTAGGATTCGATAATGTGTAGATGTGCCTTAGGTTAGGACTTTGATGTCGATTTCATTCGATTTGAAAATGTAGAAGGTTAATGAACCTATAGCCCATTTTTGGGGTATTACAGTTTCCTATACCAAGAATGGATGACATAATGGACAGTCTAATTGGAGCAAAGTATTTTACCAAAACTGATTTGAAAAGTGGGTATCATCTAATCAGAATCAGAGAAGGTGATGAGTGGAAGACAGATTTTAAGACAAAAGAAGGTTTGTGTATGTGTGAAAATTGTACCTGATATGTAGCCACAACACTTCAGTAAAATATTAGAGGTTAGCAAAAATGAAATCATGCAATAATTGAAAGCTAAACTAACCAGGCAATTTACTGCCTTCTAGTAGGTGCGAGATTGATGTTCTCAGATTGTAATCGAGATCAGTGACCTTGATGACACCTAAATGAAGGATTTGAATGCAAAACTGATATGAAATATGAATGCAATTAATTTATTTTTTTATTTTTTTTAGATGCAATAAGAATGATAAAAACTCGATATGAATCTATGATATGTAAAAATTGATATGCTATGATATGCTAAATGATCTAATAATAATATGCAATATGAAGCTAAAATGAATGTAAAAACAAGATTGATCTCACAACAATGTTGATTCGCAAGAAGCCTTGATTTTTCCAATTTCAATTCTTCGAATCTATAGACACAACACTTCAGTAAAATATTAGAGGTTAGCAAAAATGAAATCATGAAATAATTGAAAGCTAAACTAACCAAGTGATTTACTGCCTTCTAGTAGGTGCGAGATTGATGTTCTCAGATTGTAATCGAGATCAGTGACTTTGACGACACCTAAATGAAGGATTTGAATGCAAAACTGATATGAAATATGAATGCAATTAATCTATATATTTTATTTTTTTTAGATGCAATAAGAATGATAAGAATTTGATATGAATCTATGATATGTAAAAACTGATATGCTATGATATGCTAAATGATCTAACAATAATATGCAATATGAAGCTAAAATGAATGTAAAAACAAGATTGATCTCACAACAATGTTGATTCGCAAGAAGCTTTGATTCTTCCAATTTCAATTCTCTGACGTGATTATGCAATTCTTGTGGATTTGAGAGATGATTTGTGAAGAGCTAAACCCTTAATTTATAGAAATCCAAGGCTTTGGGGATGTATGAAAGAAAGCCATAAATCACTCAAATAACTCAGGTTGATTTTTGAGTTATTTTTAAATAAAGGATAATTTAATTCATAAAAACATTCAAATCATGCAAAAAAAGCTTTTTAACTCAAATTAGAAGTTTAGATCAACTTTAAAACTCAAAAATGATGTTGAGTTCCAAAAAGTCAATAACTTGCATTGATTTTTTGATTTGGAGTTTAACTGCTCTTTGATTGTGCACATGGATAATTATGAATTAATAAATAAATAAAGTGATTTATTCTCAACTTAACTGATTTTTAAAAAATAAAACAATTGATTTATGGGTTAATCAATTATTTAATCAAACTTTTATTCAAAAATAATATCATCAAATATGACAACTTGCTTTAATTAATTAAATAAGAATTTAATCAATTAATGATAGAAATTTTGATTTATTGTCAAATTTAAATAATAATACTTAGGAATAAATATAATTAAATTCAATTAAATAATTAAGTGGCAGAATTAAATCTAATTAATTAACTATGAAAATATTCAATTAATTAAACTTTAGGATAAATAGGATTTATCGCCAAATAATCATTAAATCAAAGATAATTATGATAATTAGGAATATTACTAGGAATATTTCCTGATGCAGAATTTAAGATAATCAATTATGATTCTATAATGTTTAGATGTGCCTTTGG
This sequence comes from Chamaecyparis obtusa, assembly GCA_027943335.1. Lineage (NCBI taxonomy): Eukaryota > Viridiplantae > Streptophyta > Pinopsida > Cupressales > Cupressaceae > Chamaecyparis > Chamaecyparis obtusa. The sequence continues at coordinate 1,514,318 of BSBK01001534.1, forward strand.
TTAGGACTTTGATGTCGATTTCATTCGATGTGTCAATATAAGAGATTAATGAACCTATAGCCCATTTTTTGGGGTATTACATTTTGCCCCTCTTTGAATTACTGTGCGAAGCGCAGTGGTTCAAAGATAGTCTGTGTATGATAAAGATATGAAACTGATTCAAAAGATATGATGATTGAAAGATTTGAAGATATTAGGTCCTGAATGACCAAAGATAATGTTAACTATAGCTGCGATGAACCAAGGATTGCGAAAAAGTGTCAAAATGCCTGATTTCAAACCTTAGGATTGCAAAGAAGTGAGTGACCGATTCTAGACTCAATTGTCTTAACAGAACCACGACGTAGGTATCACATCTAACCCCTTCAGTTACCGAAGAACCAAGGAAATAACACTGATGAACCAATGGTTGCAAAAAGCTGATACAGATTACAAGATTAGGAGGATACCAGATTGATGTGGATCGACGAATCTGATATGCCCCAAGTGATGATAGATTTGCCCCGAGTGATCAGGACTTTTGATGAATCAGCAACTAGACGTGGTTGTTGTCTTGATTACTGATGAAAGATTGATCATAGTTTTAAATTTATAGACTTGAATGATGTACAATACCATGCCCCCTTCGGGATTAAAATTGAAATCTGACAAGAAAAGTCAGTGTTATAGTTTAGAAGCATGTTAATTGATTTGAGAAGTGGTTATACACATTTGAGAACACATTCTGCATCGTTTAGAGGTCTTGGAGACCAAGTTTGACCAGGTTGAACCATGAGTTGACCATAGTTGACCAAGTTAAGATTTTAATAGTTTGATGTAAGATAATCAGTTAACTTGAATATTGGATTCCTGTGATGATTGAAGGTGGATTATGCAAGTAGTTAATAATATAAACGATCTCAGATTTCAATTTTGATCCCAAAAAAAGATTATACTTGTTGTTTCGTTGGAGGAACCTTCATGTGGGATTCAGCTCTTGTTAGATTGGAAGAGGTGATTGAAGAATCTTTTAAGTGTTCAAGCAATTTGTGAGATCATGCAAAGTGCAAAAATGCAAAGAAACATGCAGGATGATAATGCAACCTAAGACCAAGGACCTAGTCACTGATCATATGTCGATTTATTATCATCATTGAACTTTTAGGTAACCGGATAAATCAATACAATGCCCACTAGCTATGAAACCATAGACATATGAATATCAATTTGTATGCGCAAGAATCAATACAACACCCACTAGTCAACAACCATGGATATATGAATATTGATTTTATTTTCGGAATGTCGGATTAGATATAAGCATCAAAGTATAAGCACCAGGATGACCTGAGTATCATGTCTATTTTGATATAGCAATTTGTATAAGCATCAAAACATAAACGTCATGATGACCTGAATATGCCTTGCATTACAAACACATCAAGCAGTCAAGAGATTATTCTAAATCCAATGTGAATTACCTGTAGTGACCCTTTATTGTTCACATCCGTAGGTAAAATCGTGTTTCACAATAGGAGAAAGAATTCACTCAAAAAGACAATAGTTAGATCAAACTTCCTTGAATTTTTTGGGTATCAATGGTCGAGGTACGCATGGCCATCCAATTCAAGATAGAGGCTCTTACAGTCGGACACCATTTCAATCCAGAATTTTCAAAGTTGTTAGATTTTCACATACAAGCAGAAGACAAAGAAAAGATTATGCCCCCAATATCACTCTCTAAATCTTATAAAAGACATCATCGAAGAGCTTGAAGGGACACAATATGCAAAAATCTCAATGTGAATCAGTAAGCATACAAGGAGATAAAAGCATGTAAAAAGCATAGATTGTTTTCAGTTTGCATTTGATGTTGATTGTGTTGTTGTAGATGCAAAATCCTTTCTGGAGACAAGACTGACTCACTGACTCACATGAAGCTTCAAAAGGACTCTGACTAGATATAACACATCTTAGATACATGGGAGACCATAGGATATGACATTGATTACCCCCAAGTGTTAAGCATTGATAGGATACAGACGCTTGAGCTTATTGGTGTACAAACTGACTTATTGAAAACAGGAATGCTAAAACAAACCGGGAGATATATACAAACTAAAGCAAGACTGAAAGCTGGGAAAGACCAAGATTGCGCTGATAGATGGAGCATTTTGAAACAGGTGGCACCCGTTTGCTGGGTTTTCACCATCTTGGCAGAGATTCTATTTTTGCTACCAAGGTGCCTATTTCCAAGTTTTCACCAAGGCACTTTTTCTTTTTTTTTCTTTTTTTTCTTTTTTTTCATTTTTCAATTTTATTTTATTTTTCCTTTTTTTTAATTTTTTTGTACTTTTGATATTTTTATTTTTATTTTTATTTTTTTGTACTTTTGATATTTTTTATTTTTTTTGTACTTTTGATATTTTTTAATTTTTTTAATTTTTTTGATTTTTTTGTGAGGACATTTTACCATAGACTGAATGCCTTAGGCATAGAATTTCTTCAGATGGAGAACGTTGATTGGTTCTCAGAGTTGTTCTCCTTCAGTCATTGAGAGTTGATAGGCACCAGAGCCAAAAGTAGCAGTAATTACAAAGGGACCCAGCCAATTGAATTCAAACTTCCCCTTGCGTTCTTGATGGGATTGATTTTTAGGATTTTCTCTCAAGACTAGATCACCAACCTAAAATTCTCTGTGTCTGACTTTCTTGTTGTAACCTCTAGACATTCTTTTATGATATACTCTGAGATGATCATACGCTGCTTGTCTACGCTCATCTAGCAATTCAAGTTCTTGCAACCTAGACGCTCTATAGTCATCATTAGTTACTAGACCATGCATTCTGATTCTTAGTGATGAGATTTCAACCTCAATAGGCAGTACTACTTCAGACCCATAAACTAAAGTGAATGGTTTAGCCCTAGTGGGCATTCTAATACTTGTTCTGATACTGGTTCTGATACTTGTTCTGATATTGGTTCTGATACTTGTTCTGATACTGGTTCTGATACTAGTTATGATACTTGTTCTGATACTTGGTATACTTGATAGCATCTTTTTCCATTGCAAACTCCCAAGCAAGATCATATCATGCAGTCTCAATGTCTAGAAAGGTGGAGAACAAGAGGGATTAGCAAGCTAGTTGAAGAGATGGAAGACAAGTGAATGAAGGAGAATGAAGGGAAGAAATCCTCAAGGGAAAACTCCTCAAGAATATCTAAGCTAGAAAAAAATTGTCATGTAAAGTGCATTTGGACAAGCAATGAAAGGCTAGCATAGGATAAGTCACAAAAGCATAATGCTAAAGAAGGACAGGATGTAGTCCAAAGGAGTAGACATGTCAAGAGGCTTCATAGCACCGTGTTTTACTCTCTTTTTTTTTTAAATCAAGACCAAAGGGGAAAAGGATAGCAATAGATATGAAGGCTAAACATGAAAGGAATGAAAGCAAGATCACTGTAAGATAGCTCACAAGATAGCCAAATGTTCGTATATAGATCAACATTGTCAAGATCAAAGAGAGAAGATGGAATGGATGAAATATGTAGAAGAACTACACATGATGCCTGATTGCCAGGTTTTCATCACGGTACTTATCCAAGGTGCCATAAAGGAGTGGTTTTCACCATAGGATGAATTTATTTCTCTTTACTTTTGCTACCAAGGCGCCTGTTTCTAAGTTTTCACCAAGGCACATTTTCAATTTTTTGTTTTAAAATTTTGTTTTTTAGAAGAAGGCAAGCTCTTTAGATAATGCTCCTTGAAAGGATAAACCATGATATGCCAAGGATTCAAAATGATATGCTCAAAGATGTTGATAGGGAAAGGGAGATGGAAGAAAAAATGGAGGATAAGGTTTTATGTAAAGCGAGTGAGGTTGGAAGATAGGAGGAATAGGAAAATGAGGAAAAAAGATAGAAGGTAGAAGGATAATGAATGGAAGGATCATGAAAGGGTAGATGGAAAGGAAGGCAAGATCAACATCAACACACACCTTGAAGGGTGGTGAGAGGATGGAGGAAATGTGAATGAAGGAATACGTGAAGGAATATGGTGAATGGATAGCAAAGGTTGTGGTTTAGGCACATGGAATGGAAGAATATTTTTGGAGGGAGTTGAAGTGGAAGCCTTTGGAAGCTTGAATGTCAATTTCACTTTTTGCTCAACACTAAACTCTTTCAAGAGAGACTTTGGAATCCATATAGCCATAGGCTTTTTATTTCCTTTTGATGATCTAGAGATAATATCTTCAATGATGAATTTTGGAACCCATACTTGTCTTGTAGTTTTTTTCTTAGATATCTCTTTTGACTTTATGTTTCCATGTCTATTAGAGGAGACATAGTGATCTTCTTTTTTTGATGGATTCTTGTATTGCTTCTTTTTCTTGTATTGAACATTCAAATTACTTCCAAAAGACTTGGGACTTGTGGAAGAAGAGGGAGGATATGACTGGTTTAGATGGGTGGGTGAATGAAAAGGATTCAAGGGTATGCATCTATATTGATCTTGAGGAAAGATGGGAGATGGAGGGATGTAAGGACCCAAGATGGATAGTGAATTAGGAGAGTTAGGAGGGGAAAGTGAAGGGACATAAGGACCCAAGATGGAAGAAAGGCATGAAGCCCTTAGTATTGGTGGAGGAGGTCCAAGGATGGACATGGAAGATACAAAAGGATAATTAATAAGTTCATCAGCATTTATATGACAACCAAGGATATCAACATCTTTAGAGTGAGCATTAGGATTTTCAATAGGGTCATGGATATCTTGAATATGAGCACCATCTTTGATAGGATTGTTCAAAGCTTTCAAAGACTTAGGAAGAGTAGAAAGTGGAAATGAACACGGAGTGGTAGAATAAGAAGATGGAAGACTTTGATCTTGACAAGAATCTTTGGATAGCATAAGCACATAATTTTTCTCTTGATTTTCAATAGGCTTAACATTGGAAGTAACAACACCATTTTTACCAACCTTAATGGAAGTATCATCTTTGGAAAGTGGAAGTGGGGTAAGGTTATTTTGATTGTCAATAAGCTCAACAGTGTAAGTAGTAGCTTGATTTTGCTTAGGAGAAGACTTAAGATATGGTGGAATGCATGAAAAAGGGTGTGTGGGATCAAAAGAACCATGAAATAGATAAGAGACATCATGAAAAAGAGTGGATGACATGGAGATTTCTTGATCTTGATCTTTCTTTATGTTCTTTTCTTTATCATTTTTAGAGTCCTCTTGACATAGAGCTACTTCTAAGGACAAGGAAGCATGTCGGGATTGTATGGAAGACTTTGGAAAAGATGGTGAAGGACTAGCTAAAGTAGGCATTGTAGCATATGAAGGCTTAGGCTCTTTAGGTTTAGCATCATTGAAAGTATTTGTAGCCAAGTGAAGGTTAGCTTGAGTATCTTTAAGAGGTGGCCCTTGAGGATAACTATAGGGAACTGCATGAAAAGTATTAGGATATTTGGTGGATGAAGGACTTGTGAAAGATTTGATAGGCTTGGAAGCTTTAGGAAATGTATGGGTTTTGGAGGAAGTGGGGGATGGAAGAGAACCATCACAAGACAAAGGTTCAGCATTAACATGATCTTTCTTGAGAGTGTAATCTTTATTTTCAGCATGAGAGTTCTTAGAGGAGAGATCCTTGTAGTATGCACATTTATAATCAGCTCGGTAAGCTTTCTCTTCCTCAATAGAAGTAGATGTATCATCTAGGTATTGTTCACAAAAATCATCAAAGTCTCTTTCAAAATCAAAATCATATGGATCACCATCATGATCTATCCAATGTGACGGGCCATTTGTAGTAAACAAGAACACGCGACGAGGAGGATTCTTAGGAACAGAGGGTTCATAGGTATCATTACATTGTCTGTTGTCATAGTCATCATAGTCTCCAAAGTTGGATGTGTCACTCTCTATGGAAGAGGTATCATAAGGGTTATCACATTGCTCAAATTCTATCCAGGGGCATGGTGACATGTACAAGTGTTTATCAAATGGAAAAGGGCATAGAGCTTCCATGGAGAACTCTTTAGGTTCCTTCTCTTTCTTAAGATTGTTAAGTTCAACTTGCATAGCATGCATCTGTTTCATCATAGCAGTGATTAAAATTTTTTCCTTATGTGTACTGATTCTTTGAGACATGTGTATTGATTCTCAATAGCTACTGCTCTATTCTTGACACAGTGATTTGTATGACAAATTCTAGAACTAGGCTGAAAAAGCTGGGTATTTGGCAATTCTGACAATTTTCTGACAACTCTCAAAAATTTTCCCAAATGACACTCTGCAAACTCATATGATAGTGGGTATGCTATGAAACAATAGTTGAAAAGCTCGTATGACAGTTGCTAGCAGGATTTGACTTTTTGAATTTGATTGGCAGAAAGGCTCGTACGACACTGGGTTCCTTACCATACGACAGTTGGGCAGTAATGAAATGACACTTGATAGAAACTTGTATGACTTTCTGACCTCTTGAGATGACTTTTGACTCCAGAAAGGAATTTCACTTCAGATTTTGCAAATTTTGAGTTTTCAGATTCGAATTGTTTGCAAATTTCAATCTTCAGATTTGAGAATTATAACAGATTTGTTCATTTTCAATAACCAGATAGATAAACAAGCACGCAAAATAGCAAGCAAGTGATTTCAAGCATGTCTAAAAACAATGAACAAGAGCAGAAGCAACCTTGCGCATGAACAATCAAGTGATTTTATTCATTCTAATCCTCCAAAGCACTAATTGTGTATGTTTCAAAATATTTTGCAATAACGCACATATACTTTAGAAAATAAAAATTTGGCCTCACTAGGGTTTTTAGTAATGGTTTGACTCTGCAACTTTTATGATCCAAAGGGGTGAACTCCAATCTCGATGCACCAGAGTTTTGACATAGTCTGAGAGCTTAATCTTCAGGAGCTGCTAGGGAGATCTGACAACCCACAATGAACCATACCTTGTGAAGATTTCTTCCATAAGGACATTTATATAGCGGCTGTCACTACAACGGTGAAAATGGCTATTACCGCTTGAGGTTCCATCAACACAGTTTACCCTATGAAGGGATTGTCCGCTACGATTAACCCTCTCTAAAGATGACTCACAATAGTATACCACAAGGGGACTTGGCTCCAGATCTAAGGTTTTTGATGCCTTTTCACTTTTAACCCAGACAAAGCAGGTAGATAAATCCAACACACTAAGATGAAGATTATCTCACCAAGGTCTATGATATCAACCCCACATGATCTATCAACCCCTTCGGAGAGAGAATGTATCAATCAATAAGGGAAAATGCACAAACCCCATAAAATGTGAGACACACTAAGTATCCTCCCTACCTACAAGGATTTCATCGTCAATAAGGATTTCACTGAGAATCCAATCTCTCAAGAACCACAAATAGTGTTCATAGGGCCTAATTACTATGTGAGCACAGATGTATATTTCCAAAAAGCAAATCTACCAAAAGTACCCAAAAAGTAGAAAGAGGAACACTTAACACTTAAAGCGAATATGAGATGAGTCCACAAGGTGGAACACTTAACACCTCACACAAGTTGAAAATGAGTCCCCAACTTAGAAAACAAGTGAGTTCCTAAAAGCATAAATAGGTTGTCAAGTGGAACACTTAACGCTTCTGTCCTGTTGACCCCTCCCCTTTAATGTGGTGCTGACCTTGCAACCACGGGGTGGAACGAGGGGTCAGCGGATTAGCAAGTCCAATAACCCAAGATAGCAATCAAGATCAATCAAAAATATCTAAGACTACTTAATGAATCCTTAAGGGGTCACAACCTAGTATCAATTATGCAAGTGTGTAGAAATAGACAAAAGCATGAAAAGATGCACACAAGCCATACACATAAGAGATTTATTTTAAGTCCAAATCAAAATGTTATTAGATGAAGGAGAATATCTGGGATCCTCACAATGCACTTAGTAGATTTTACCTGATTTTTAGCAATTCTTGTTGAGCTTTTCCATGCAAGCAAGTGACGAACTCTCCAACAAGCAAACAAGATATGCAACATATATTCAACTTATGAAAACCATAGGGTTAGCTCTAAAAATCAATTATTATCAGCAATAATAACCAGCAATTAACCCAAATGACAACTCATATCATTCATTGAACCATGTAAAAAAAATAAGTGCATACCCATCACAAAACTTTATTTTTTTTGCTGCATTTGACCTAGTCAACAAGATCTGATTTTTTTTTTATGATTTTGGCCACAAAAATAGAAATTCAAAACAAAGACCCCTACTAAAAAATAGATTGCTTTCCAAAAATGTAAAAATTTTAGAAAAATCTCTTCATTTGTGCCCTAGAGACCCATTTTATCAAAATAGACCAGTTTTTATAAATTGACTATTTGAGCTATTATATTGCGTCCAAATTTAAAACACAAAAAATGGACCCCCTGTAGAATTTAAAAATATTTTCAAAAATATTAAAATTTCTAAAAAATATAATGATTTGCGTCAAAAATTAATTTTTTATGAAAATTTTGAAAAAAAATTATTAAAAATTCAAAACAATTTGGGAAAATTTTGAATTTTTTATCGAAGCTTCCCTGATATGTCTCCAACTTGTAAAAAAAAATTTAGACCAAAAATTAAGCTGTTTGGGAGATAAAATTAAATCTTTGAAACTTTAGGGTTTTAGCTCCAAAAATCAAAATCAGCATGCAAAGGTGGGTTGCCCCACGGTGGGCGCCAAAAATATGTGTGAAAATTTTACCTGATTTGTAGACACAACACTTCAATAAAATATTAGAGGTTAGCAAAAATGAAATCATGAAATAATTGAAAGCTAAACTAACCAGGCGATTTACTGCCTTCTAGTAGGTGCGAGATTGATGTTCTCAGATTGTAATCAAGATCAGTGACTTTGATGACACCTAAATGAAGGATTTGAATGCAAAACTGATATGAAATATGAATGCAATTAATCTATTTTTAATTTTTTTTAGATGCAATAAGAATGATAAAAACTTGATATGAATCTATGATATGTAAAAACTAATATGCTATGATATGCTAAATGATCTAACAATAATATGCAATATGAAGCTAAAATGAATGTAAAAATAAGATTGATCTCACAACAATGTTGATTCGCAAGAAGCTTTGATTCTTCCAATTTCAATTCTCCAACGTGATTATGCAATTCTTGTGGATTTGAGAGATGATTTGTGAAGAGCTAAACCCTTAATTTATAGAAATCCAGGGCTTTGGGGATGTATGAAAGAAAGTCATAAATCATTCAAATAACTCAGGTTGATTTTTGAGTTATTTTTAAATAAAAGATAATTTAATTCACAAAAATATGCAAATCATGCAAAAATAGCTTTTTAACTCAAATTAGAAGTTTAGATCAACTTTAAAACTCAAAAATGATGTTGAGTTCTAAAAAGTCAATAACTTGCATTGATTTTTTGATTTGGAGTTTAACTGCTCTTTGATTGTGCACATGGATAATTATGAATTAATAAATAAATAAAGTAATTTATTCTCAACTTAACTGATTTTTAAAAAATAAAACAATTGATTTATGGGTTAATCAATTATTTAATCAAACTTTTATTCAAAAATAATATCATCAAATATGACAACTTGCTTTAATTAATTAAATAAGAATTTAATCAATTAATGATAGGAATTTTGATTTATTGTCAAATTTAAATAATAATACTTAGGAATAAATATAATTAAATTCAATTAAATAATTAAGTGGCAGAATTAAATCTAATTAATTAAATATGAAAATATTCAATTAATTAAACTTTAGGATAAATAGGATTTATCGCCAAATAATCATTAAATCAAAGATAATTATGATAATTAGGAATATTACTAGGAATATTCCCCAATGCAGAATTTAAGATAATCAATTATGATTCGATAATGTTTAGATGTGCCTTTGGTTAGGACTTTGATGTCAATTTCGTTTGATGTGTTGATATAAGAGATTAATGAACCTATAGCCCATTTTTGGGGTATTACAGTTTGTATGAATGGTTGGTTATGTCTTTTGGTTTAACTAATTCACTGAGTACTTTTATGAGATTGATGAATGAAGTTTTGAAAAAATTCTTAGGTAAATTTGTGATTGTATACCTTGATGATATTCTAATATTCAGTAAGACTAGAGAAGAACATTTGTTGCATGTTAAACATGTATTACAGCGATTAAAAGAAGAAAAGTTGTTGATTAATCTGAAAAAGTGTTCTTTCATGAAAGAGGAGATTGTGTATTTAAGATTTGTGATTTTAGTTGATGGTTTGAAAATGGATCCTGAAAAGGTTGAAGCTATTTTGAGTTGGCCTACACCTGAGAATGCTAGTGAGGTAAGATCATTTCATGGTTTGGCAAGTTTTTACCGAAAGTTCATTAGGAATTTTAGTTCAATCTGTAATGTTATAACTAAGACTATGAGAGGAGATAAAAGAGAATTTAAGTGGACACATGGAGTTGATAAAAGTTTTGAGACTCTAAAGCAAAAGGTTGTTGAATTACCTGTGTTAGCATTACCTGATTTCAATAAGGTATTTCAAGTGGAATGTGATGCAAGTGGTAGTGTAATAGGAGTTGTGTTGAGTCAAGAAGGTAAACCTGTTGCTTTCTTTAGTGAAAATTTGAATGATGCAAAAATGAAATATTTTATGTATGATCAAAAATTCTATGATATTGTTCAAGCCCTGAAGAAATGGAGACATTATTTGATACCGAGTGAATTTGTGTTCTATACCGATCATAAAGCTTTACAATATTTGGGTAGTAAGAATAAGTTAAATCAGAGACATATGAAATAGGTTGAATATTTGCAGAGTTATACATTTGTGATAAAGCATAAGAGTGGAGTCACTAACCGAGTTGTTGATGCATTGAGTAGATGAAGATCTTTGATGACCAAGATGAAAATTGAAGTTCTTGGTTTTGATGACATGAGAGATTCATGTGAATTTGATCCTAATTTTTCCAAGCCATGGAGAAAGTGTAGAGCATGTATTCAAGATCAACTAAGTACTAAATGGGAAGAATATTTCATTCAAGGAGTTATGTTGTTTAAAGGTATTTAGTTGTGTATACCGAGGGGATCAATGAGAATTAATTTGATAAAGGAGAAACATAGTAGTGGTTTGGTTGGACACTTTGGTGTTGACAAGACATTGAATTTTCTTAAGGAGAAATACTTTTGGTCATAGTTGTCTAAGGATGTTTAGAAATTTGTGAAAATTTGTGGAATTTGTCAAATTGCAAAGGGAGTAAGTCAGAATACTAGATTTTATACACTGATTTTTGTTCCTGAGAAACCTTGGATTGATATCAGTATGGATTTTGTTCTTGCCTTACTGAAGACAATGAGAGGTAATGATTCTATATTTGTTGTTGTGGATAGATTTTCTAAGATGGCACATTTTATACCCTATAGAAAGACATCAGATGCAGTACATATAGCAGATCTTTTCTTTAAGGAAATTGTCAAATTGTATGGATTACCGAGGAGTATCATCTCTGACCGAGACAGTAAATTTGTTGGATACTTTTGGAAAACCCTTTGGAGAAAGTTTGGCACCGAGTTGAAATATAGTTCTACATTTCACCCACAGATTGATGGACAAACAGAAGTTGTGAATAGAAGCTTGGGTAATCTTTTGAGATGTTTAGTTGGAGACACATCGAGTAATTGGGATTCTATGTTGGCACAAGAATATTTTGTAGACAATAATTTAGTGAATAGGAGTACTAGAAAAACACCTTTTGAGATTGTAAATAGAATACAACTGAGATGTATATCAGATTTGAGGGATATTGTTGATAAAGAAAAGAGAAGTGTTGAAGGAGTAAAGTTTGTTGAGTTCATGAAGCCATTGCATGAAGATGTGAAACATAAGTTGGAGAAAAGTAATAAGAAATACAAAGACAAAGATGATAGGTCAAGAAGACATAAGACTTTTACAGTCGGTGATGAAGTAATGGTTCATTTGAAGAAAGGCAAATTTCTTATTGGAACATATGGGAACCTGAAAATGAAGAAGTTTGGTCCTTGCAAGATTTTGAGAAAATTTGACAGTGTAAATGCTTATGAGATTGAGCTACCTGATGAGATGGATATATCACCTATTTTCAACATTGCTAATTTGTATGAGTACCATGAACCAAATGAAGAAATGACAGTACCGAATGATTATCCTAAGAAATAGACAGAAGAAGTTGAGCAGATTTTGGAACAAAGAGTTGGTATAAGTACAAGAGGAAAACAAGATATGGAATATCTGGTAAAGTGGAAGAATAGACCAATTGAAGAAAGTTCATGGATTTCACACTCTAAGTTGGATTCAACTCGGGTTGTACCTGCTTCATGATTCATAGAATCATTTCAAATAACCCCATGTGTCTGATGCAGGAGCATCTCAAGTCCTTAGCAATCCTGTGTCACCAAAAACAAGTTTGAGTTTTCCTGTGTTGCTCAGTTCCTGCTTTGACCAAGTTGTCTCAATAGTTTCTCAGCTCCTTTGTTAACTGAGTTGGTCAGTTAATTCCCTGGCGCTCGGTTATCTTTTCCTGGCACTCGATTTCCCCTGCTTACCAAGTTATTTGTTTTAGTTTTGTGTTGAGGCCAACTTGTGCAATTAATTATGGTCATGGACTTAATGTTGGTATCTATCATTGGGAAGCGTGTGGACCTAGATCTCATCATTCCTTCTGTTAATGGTGGATCTGAAAGCTGACTTGTTCAGTTGCCTCTTGTATATGTTGTAATCTTTTAGTTGTAGTTTGGACATGAATGAGGACATAAGTTTTAAGGAGATAGAAGTTAGAATATTGAAGATAGTTTATGAATCCTCACATGTTGAAGGACTATTGTACTTGAATTGTAATATCTATCCTTAACCGAGAAGGCCTTACAACCTAGCATGTATGAATCAATTTGAAGAAACATAAGGAGTTGATCTACATTCTCCCTCTCTTTTGTGTGTTATTGCTTCCATGTGTGATCTCTGCAGGGTTTATCTGGATTAGGTTGTGCCTTTGGCCCATGTCCTCATCCTCCCTTGCACCAAAAGATCAAGGGACTTATGAAGGTCATAAAACCCAACTCTCTACATGATTTTATTAAGATGGAGCTAGACTTAGATACCTCATCCACTTCCTTGCATCCACCTAAAAAGAATTTTAAGGGGTCAAAGTCAAATCTAAAATCCTATAGTTGAACCAAAAAAGTGTCTACCAGGATGTATATTGATACTAGAAATGAGTTGAGCATAAATAAACTTTTGTTTACTTGTAAAGATCCTTGGACTCCTGAACATAGATGCCTTGAGAAATGGAAAAAAAACATTACATTGAGGTCATTTCAGAGGATTAAGAGGAGCCACTTAAAAACAACAAATCTTAGGACAAAAATGAAATTGTGAGTCATATTAGGGTTTTGATATATATGAGCAATAAATAATACTAAGATAATATAGAAATAAGAGAAGACAAAAAAATAATAACATAAATATTTAACGTGGTTCACCCAATATGGGCTACATCCACTAGAGGAACTATCATCCACTTATTTTTATAATCTAGCGAAGAGAATTATAATATGATAATGTTCACCACACACAACTACTTATTTATCAAGCATTTTGTGGTAGTTTACAAAGTTGATTAACAAAATCAACCCTAACCCTAAAATACTATTCTCATAATCTTTTCCTCATACTCATATTCTTGTAAGCATACTTGTACTTGTATTCTCTTAGTTGTACAAGGAAATTTTGGGGGGATCTTACACTCCCCATTATAGTAGCCCTTTGAGCTAACTCCTCCACCCAATAAGTGTGCAATAATTACATCATCAATCACCATATACCAACAATCTCCCACTTGGACACTGATTAGGCTCCACACCAAAACCAATCTCCCACTTGGATACTATTCATGTAGCAACAGTGTTACCCCTATAGCTCACACTAGATTAACATCTGTACGCTTGATTTTTTCTCATTGTCCATATGATCAAGCATGAAAGATAATATAAATTGAGTAGGAATTCGGTCTCTCTCATGTTACTACCTTGGTCAACATATCTATAGGATTCTAGCTAGTGTGTATCTTTTGTATCTTTAACTAGTCATCCTCTAAAACTAAGCATATGAAATGGTTACAACATTGCATGTGTTTGGTCTTAGAGTGAAGGGATAAGTTCCTTTCAAGATGAATCATAGTTTGACTATCACTATATAAACTATTATTTTCTTGTGTCTTTCCCAATTCCTCTGCAAACCTTTGGAACCAAATCATCTCCTTACTAGCCTTTGTAGCAGCAGCATATTCTACTTCTATTGTGGAAAGTTCTTCAACCTTTTGCAATCTAGAAATCTACTTGACCATCGTGCCACCTATGGTAAAAACATACCTTGTAGTGCTCCTCCTACTATCAATATCTCCTATGAAATCTAAATCAATGTAACCTTGAAAAGTGAAACGAGAGATTCCAAAATATAAGGACTAAGTTGTACCTCTCAAATACATTAGAATCCACTTTACAACATTCTAATGCTTATTTATAGGGTTTTTCATATACTTGGTCACACAACTCCCATTGCATTTGAAATGTATGGCCTTGTACACACCATGTCATACATAAATCTACCAACTGTTGAAGAGTATGGAACCTTAGATATGTACTCCATCTCCTCTTGTGTCTTGGGGCTCATCTCCTTGGATAATTTAAAATGACTAGGCAAAGGTGTGCTAACTAGTTGTGCATATTGCATCTGTAATCTTTTCAACACCTTCTCTATGTAATCACTCTGAGACAATATTAATGTGTGATTTTTTGTATCTCTAGTTATCAACATACCAAGGATTTCTTTTTTTTCATCCAAATCCTTCATAGAAAATGATTGGGTTGATATATGTTTATATTCATTTATATATTATGTTTTAGACCTGAAAAAGGGTATATCATCTGTTGGATCACTTGAAGATTTTCTTTTTGAAGATTGGAAAAGTGCCACATTTTTATGTTGGGAAAGGATAAATCTTCAATTTGGAAAATTATGATGAAAATACTTTTTAAATGAGTCAAAGGGGGCATGTTTCACTATTTTATGGGTTCTCAAAACATCAATCACAAAATACAAAAGCTTTTCTATTGTGTTGGGGTAAGGATAAGGATGTGTGAGATAGTAATTTTTTGCTATTTTGCAAGCCACGTTGATAAAAATTGAGAAGTAATGAAATTTTGCCATTTTGTGATGGACCAAAATGGAGACTTGCGAATTGGTGAAAGGTGTCAAAAAAAATTGAAAGGATGGACATTAATTATAAGGTGGCCAATTTGATAACTCAGAAGGTACATCTTGAGTGCCAAGAGGATCTATTAGAAGATTTGAAGTTAATGCTTGAAAGATAAATTGGCATAAGATCGATTAAAGGTCACATTAATTCCTAGTGTGAAAAGACAACTAGGACACAATTATATTCTCGAGGGAATGTATTATTGGATTTGATGAGAAAAAAACCCACAGCTCCCAAGAACACTTGCATACAAACACCTGTCATAGAAAGAGAGAGAAGCAAGAAGCTAGAGAGGCTTGAAGGCATGGATCCATGAAACATGAGACATTCTTGATGTGCAAAAACAAAAGTTACAATTCAATAAAATGAATGTTTCTCAATAAGATTACAAAGGAGATCAATCCTTATAAAAGGAGATCAGAAACTCTAAAAAGGTAAAACCTAGGTTGTAAAATAATAATTAATAAAATAATTAATTATTATATGTCTAAAGTTTAGCTTAAGTAGAAGGAGATAACAAGTAACTTAGTAATTAAATCAATATGATTTAAATTAATAATTAAACACTTTATTACTCTAACACCCCCCCTTAAGATGAACTTTGGGAGAAGCTAAAAACCTAGAAAGAACTACTGAAAGAAAATGGGTCCCAACAACAAAAGGCCTGATCAGGTATCCAAGTACAAAAGAGAGTCTCTATAAAGTAGAGAAATAGAGAAAACCACATGGGAAAAACTCTACTGCAAAAAGAGACAAAGGCTAGTTTGAAGGACTGAAGAAGTGATGAAGGGTGCTCCCCTTAATACCACAAACACATAACAGAAATAGAGAAACAACAACAGTAATATGCAAGAACAGAAAATTGGCTTCTTATTATCTCCACAAATGTGGAATTACAAACTTTCAGAATTACAATATGCAAAGCCACATGGGCATTCCCTTACAATATTCTGTAGGACAAAGCCTCGAATCAATACCCAGATCTACTACCCAGAATTATTCCGAACTGCCTAAGACAATAATACAGCCTTCCTTATATAGGCAATTTTCCACCGCCTGGGAAGGTTCCAGAATTTTAGCCAATAAGGCCGACCAAACTTAGAATTATTTTATTTTACATTTTATTACATCATAGTCGGCTCAAGATAACCTTTGAAACCCGAACAGAAATTTTGAAGAAAATTATTTTCTGCCATTTCGGGTGGCCCAACTTCCGAAGACCATAAGTCATCACCAGTTGACCCGATCAGCTATTATAACCCCATTTCAGAAATGCCACGAAGCGCTCTACAGGCTTGACCCGTGCAAGCGCCCATCACCCAAATTTTTGACCTCATCCAGGGCCTCTAAAGCCTTCAAAACTGAGTTCAAAGTTTCTGTACCCTGCTGCCAATACCGAAAATCTTCAATATCTTCCAATATACACTTGATCTGGCAATGAAACTTTACTGGCAGACTTATATGACCAAAATCAACCTCCAAGAAAGAAATCAGATCATTCTGAGCACATACAAAAATTACCAAAAATAGTAACTTTCCATAAATAGCAGCTCTGCACAAAATAGCCCTTATTGAATACAAAAATAGAAATATTTTTGGGTGATGCAAGATTGCTCTTACACCCAGGATGCTCCTGCATCAGACACCCAGGGTAATTTGAGAAGTGACCCTGTCACGACTCAGGTGTGCAGACGAAAACCAAGACGGCTAACCTCCTCCTTTGTCAGCCATGATGAATCTTCAACATGTCGTCCTTTCCACTTGACCAGATATTCTTCATATGTCATGTTCCTTGTGCTTCTGCCAACACGACTGTCCAGTATATCTTCGATCTTCTTAGTGTCTGAACTAGTTGCTGGAATACTCCACTGTGTTGTTGTGATCTCATCTTCAACACCTCCTTCATGATACTCTGTCAGATCTGAAATGTTAAACACTGGTGAAATATTTAGCTCAGTAGGCAATTCTACCTCATATGCATTTCCTGAATCATGTTTCTTCAGTATCTTGCATGGTCCAAACTTCTTCATTTTCAGCTTGTTATATGTACCAACTGGAAACCGCTCCTTCCGCAAATGAACCATGACTTCGTCACCAACTTGAAATTCTTTATACCTCCTTTTCTCATCTGCCTTAGCCTTATACTGTGCGTTCATCTTGGTAATATGCTTCTTCACCTCTTCATGGATGTTCTTCAAGTGTTCTGCAAAATCCTCAGCTTCAGCACTACTTATTTCTCCTTTATCTATCTTCCTCAATTCAGATGCATTTCTTGGACTACTTCCATATACAATCTGGAATGGTGATTTACCAGTGCTCCTGTTGACAGAATTATTGTATGCAAATTTTGCCTGTGGTAAAATCAAATCCCATCCTGTTGGCTTATCTCCAACCAAACATCTCAGCAAATTTCCCAAACTCCTATTCACCACCTCTGTCTGTCCATCAGTCTGTTGATGATGTGATGAACTGAACTTCAAATCTGTCTTCAACTTCTTCCACAATGTACGCCAGAAATATCCAACAAACTTAGTATCTCGATCTGAAACTATGGTCTTTGGCAAACCATGAAGTCTCACTACTTCTCTGAAAAACAATTCTGCTACATGAACAGCATCATTAGTCTTCTTGCAGGGAATAAAATGTGCCATCTTTGAAAATCTGTCAACTACCACAAAAATTGAATCGTGTCCCCGCTGTGTCCTCGGTAAACCAAGAACAAAGTCCATGCTGGTATCCTCCCAAGGCTTCTCTGGTACAGGTAATGGCTGATACAACCCTGTATTCTGCTTCACTCCTTTCGCCATCTGACATACTCTGCAACTCTGTACAAACTTCTTCACATCTTGCTGCAACTGTGGCCAATAATAATTCTCACTAACCAAACCAAGGGTTTTATCACGACCAAAATGTCCAGCCAATCCTCTGCTATGCTTCTCCTTGATGAGATTCTCCCTCATAGAACTTCATGGAATGCACAACTGACTCCCTCTGAATAGCATATCATCCTGGATGATGAAATCCAACCATTTTGTCCTGTCTAGAGTAACAGGTTCTATACAAGCTTTCCAAGCTTCACCAAAATCAGGATCCTCTGGATACAAATTCTTGAGTTCCTTGAACCCAACCACTTCAATCTGCATTTTTGTCAGCAATAGTTGCCTTCTGCTAAGAGCATCTGCAACCCTATTAGACTTTCCACTCCTGTGTTTCAAAACAAATGTATAACTCTGCAAAAACTCAACCCATTTCAAATGCCTTTGATTCAATTTTTCTTGACTATTCAAATATTGCAAAGCTTGATGATCAGTATACAAAACAAACTCCTTAGGAAGAAAATAATGTCTCCACTTCTTTAATGCCTGAACTATAGCATAAAATTCATGATCATAAATAGAATATTTTCTCTTGGCATCATTTAACTTCTCACTGAAATAAGCAACAGGTTTACCTTCTTGGCTCATAACAGCTCCTATTGCAGTACCACTAGCATCACAATCTACCTTAAACACCTTATTAAAATTTGAAAGTGCTAAAACAGGTTGTTCTGTAACTTTTTGTTTCAATAATTGAAAACTCTTTTCTGCTCCTTTAGTCCACTTAAACTCTTTCCTATCCCCTCTCATTGTTTCAGTCAAGGGTCCACAAATACTGCTAAAATTTTTTATAAACTTTCTGTAAAAGCTAGCTAGACCGTGAAAAGATCTTACCTCAGTAGCACTCCTTGGAGTAGGCCATTCAAGGATAGCCTGTACCTTCTCTGGGTCCATTTTTAGACCTTCTGCTGAAACTACAAATCCCAAATACACTAACTCTTTCTTCACAAAACTGCACTTCTTCAAATTAATCAACAAATTCTCATCTCTCAACTTCTCAAACACCATACGAATATGCATCATATGTTCCTCCAATGTCTTGCTAAAAATCAAAATATCATCTAGGTAAACAATGACAAACTTACCCAGAAATTTTTTCAGAACCTCGTTCATGAGCCGCATGAAAGTGCTCGGTGCATTGGTTAGCCCAAAAGGCATGACTAACCACTCATATAGTCCTTCCTTTGTCTTGAAGGCAGTCTTCCATTCATCTCCTTCCCTGATCCGAATCTGATGATATCCACTTTTCAGATCTATCTTTGAGAAATACACAGCTCCACTCAAACAGTCCATAATATCATCCATTCGTGGCAATGGAAACCTGTACTTGATTGTGATCTTATTTATTGCCCTAAAATCTGTACACATCCTCCATTCTCCATTCTTCTTTGGTGCTAATACCGCAGGTACAGCACAGGGACTCAAACTCTCTCGAATCAATCCTTTCTGTAACAACTCATGTACTTGTCTGTTCAACTCCTCACTTTCTGCAGGTGTCATTCTGTGCGCTGCCTTATTCGGTAAACTCACTCCTGGGATCAAGTCCATCTGATGACTGATCTTCCTGACTGGTGGTAATCCATCAAGCATGTTATCGGATACAATATCCTAAAACTCATTCAACAAATCTGCAACTTCTACAGGAACATCTTCTACTTCCTCTTTACCAACTTTTGGAATTAAAGAAAAACATACATACTCATGCCTCATACCATCTAGGAAATTTCTTCCATCAACAAAAGTTATCCTTGCATTACCACATACCTTTTCTTCGGTCTCCTTCAATGGTTTTAGCTTATGTCGCACTCCATCCTTTGTCAGGGAATAGGTATTCGCACGACCATCATGTACAACACATTTGTCAAACTGCCACGGTCTACCTAACAACATATGACATGCATCCATAGAGATGATATCACATAGTACCTCATCTTGGTACCCGCCGATCTTGAACTTTACCAGGCACTGTTCACTGACCATGACCTTGTGGTCATCCTGCACCCAGGCAATCCGATATGGATGTGGGTGTTTCTGTCTCTTGAGCTTCAACTTTGTCACCATCTCTTCTGACACCAAATTGTCAGTGCTTCTACTATCGATAATCACATCACAGCATTTACCCTCACACTTGCATCTAGTGCGAAACAGGCTCCTCCTTTGCTTAGGTTCATTCTCACCACTCAACAGGACTCTTCTGTTAATCAACGTTTCTCCTCTCTCGGCATATTCAGAATTTGATGATCTGGCATCTTCATCTACATGTGCAACTCTGGCCTGGCCTTCATTTCTCCTATCTGTTCTGCCTTGGCACTGAGGACATTCAAATGCCCTATGACCTTCTTCTCCACAGTGAAAACATGTTCCATGGAAGCCACCTCTTCCAGATCCTTGTACTCTTCCTCTTCCTCTTTGATCTCTATTATTCTGATCCTGGAAGCGATTGGAATTATTTCCGCACTGATTCTGACTGCTACTGGCCTCATCCTTCTTTTTTAGATCTTCATTTCGGCCACCATATGACCGTCCACCAGATCGTCCACCGCGACCTCTTCCGTTTTGTCTGCTCTCGAACTTCTTGTTCAGCTTTTCCTCTACTTTTAGGGCAAATTGGTATGCCTCCTCAATACTGTTCATTCGAACCAGATTCAACTCCTCCTAAATTCTTGGCCTTAACCCATTAAGGTATCGAGCAACTTTCTCCTTATCAGCTTCTGCATGGCCTGTTCTGATGAGAAGTCAATAGAACTCCTCTGTATACTCCTGAACAGATCTTCCTGCTTGCTTCAAACTTTGCATTTTCTTCAGTAGGTCAAGCTCGTAATCAACAGAAATGAACTGTCACTTTAATTTATCCACCATCCGATCCCATCTCATGATTTTCTCCTTTCCCCTTCTATTTCGCTCCAACTGAATCTCTTGCCACCATATCTTCGCATGACCTTTCAGTCTGGCCTTCGCAAATTTGACCCTATCAGGATCCTCAACATCTTCATACTCAAAATATTCTTCACATTCATTGATCCAGTCGATCAATTCCTCTAGGTTAAGATTTCCAGAAAATGTAGGAACCTCAATCTTAGGTCTTTTCCCAATCTTGGAAATCGCCCGAAAAAGTCTTTCTTCCTCCTGGTTCACAATTTCAACTTCTCCTTCTTGATATTCTTCTTCGGCTTCATCCTCGCTTTCATCTCTGACATTAAGATTCATTCCTCTGTGAATCTCTTCTTGCAATGCTCGCACTTGTCTCTGCAGCTCTCTAACCTCAGGTGTTACAACACCAGCTCTTCCGCCACGTTCCCTTCGTGGAGGCATTTTTGCGATGCGCGCTGAAACCCTAGCCACGGTCCTGGTGCAAACTGCCTCACAGTCGGTGATCTGTTTACACACTCAAGAAAACCTACTCTGATACCACCTGATGAAGGGTGCTCCCCTTAATACCACAAACACATAACAAAAATAGAGAAACAACAACAGTAATATGCAAGAACAGAAAATTGGCTTCTTATTATCTCCACAAATGTGGAATTACAAACTTTTAGAATTACAATATGCAAAGCCACATGGGCATTCCCTTACAATATTCTGTAGGACAAAGCCTCGAATCAATACCCAGATCTACTACCCAAAATTATTCCAAACTACCTAAGACAATAATACAGCCTTCCTTATATAGGCAATTTTCCACCGCCTGGGAAGGTTCCAGAATTTTAGCCAATAAGGCCGACTAAACTTAGAATTATTTTATTTTACATTTTATTACATCATAGTCGGCTCAAGATAACCTTTGAAACCCGAACAGAAATTTTGAAGAAAATTATTTTCCGCCATTTCGGGTGGCCCAACTTCCGAAGACCATAAGTCATCACCAGTTGACCCGATCAGCTATTATAACCCCATTTCGGAAATGCCACGAAGTGCTCTACAGGCTTGACCTGTGAAAGCGCCTGTCACCCAAATTTTTGACCTCATTCGGGGCCTCTAAAGCCTTCAAAACTGAGTTCAAAGTTTCTGTACCCTGCTGCCAATACCGAAAATCTTCAATATCTTCCAATATACACTTGATCTGGCAATAAAACTTTACTGGCAGACTTATATGACCAAAATAAACCTCCAAGAAAGAAATCAGATCATTCTGAGCAGATACAAAAATTACCAAAAATAGTAACTTTCCATAAATAGCAGCTCTGCACAAAATAGCCCTTATTGAATACAAAAATAGAAATATTTTTGGGTGATGCAAGATTGCTCTTACACCCAGGATGCTCCTGCATCAAGAAGCCTCCAAAGCTAGGAATGTTCTAGAAAATAGGAACAAGGATGAACATGTACAACATCACTAAAGCAAGAAACTATAAACTCATCAAGAAGTAACTATTGATCTGAAGATCCTCCAATGAAATATGACCAGGTAGAGAAGACTATAATCTGTATGAGTTCCCTCAAATGACACTACTCAAATTAGGAGGCAAACAAAGGTAAACAACTAAACTCAAAGATATAGAATACTTTAATCTGCATGAGTGCCCTCAAATGACACTACTCAAATTAGGAGGGAAATAAAGTAAAACACTTGAACTCAAAGATACAGATGTCATAAAAAACACCAAAATTCTAAAGAGCTGATCAATCAAAGTTGTAAGAGTGCATCCAAAAATAGGAAAGAAAAGAGTGTCCATATGGTAAATGATCCATCTCACTGGAATGCATAGGTAACCAGCCATTGCATCTGCCTAGTACATATAATTAAATACTAAATACATAGCTCACACTATCAAACCAAGGAAGCAGTAGAACCAATAGTAGAAACCCCCCCCCCCCATAATGCTTATAAGGGAGTAATAACAGGTACACTAAAAAGATCATCCAATATGAATTGCATGATACTAGAAACATTGAAGGTACAGAGAGAGTACAAACACAAGTAGAGATACCTAAGGCTAATGTCATTAGAGGAATGATCATGTGACAAAAGTAGATCACAAACAAAGGAAAACATCAAATGCCCCCTGGCACTTTATAATGGAGTGCAAGTACATAAAGCACAAACATGTGCAAAATCCCATACATGCAATAGAATGACACTTTATCTCAGTGTGTGTGCATAAAAGAATGCTACAAAAGTGAAGTATACATTTCTCAAAGAAGAAAGAATGTTGTTGAAACAAAAGAACAGCCTAAGATGAGTCATTCCTCAAAAGGAAAAGATCCTAGGGCCTAAAACATCAAAGGTATCTATCAGATTGTAAAAATGCAAGAAAGTAAATAAAATATACCTGAAGAAGAATCTATAAAAATGAATGATAGTACTATAAAGGTCTCAGAATAAGTTCTCCAATGATATATCATTTTTCCAAAATGGAGTCTAGATGCACAAGATAAAGCTCCCAAAGTGAAAAATTGAACATCTAACTTTGATAGTAGAAAAACACAATAAAAAAGGGAAACTAAGAAATCAAAACCTCCATATCTAGATATAACTCAGAGCAAGCTTTCTAATGATATCTTGTTTTCTCAATTTTGACACCGTATGCTCAAGTTATGAGAAAAATACCAACTGCTACACTGGAGGGCCCAAAAAAAGTGCAGAAGAGGGCTGATGCAGTGACAACATCAGTAAATGATTGGCCTAAAATTGATGGTCGTATGGTGTCATGACCAAAATTCACATGGGGGCTTAAAAAATTGGGCCTCTAGTCGCCATAGGACCACTAGGGACTGAGGCTGCATCCGCTAGGGGGTTAAATTTGATGGCCAAATGGCCATCATCACCAAAAAAAATGAAAATTCTTTTTTTTTTTGGAAAAAATTGCATGTGAACCTTAGGATGCATGCCAGGGTCATAGGACCGTGGTATGCAAAAAAAATTTGCCTCAAAATGCAAGTGTCTGAAGTGAACATGCCTTATATGGATCTGGGGGTTCTTGGCCTCTACGAGCTCAATAGTGAGGTCCGTTTGAGCCAAAAATGATCCAAAATACCAGTCACCACCTTAGGATCCATGCTAGGCTCATTTGCAAATTTGTTTTGATATAGATTCCAAATTTGTCCAAATTGGACAAATTTTATATGGATCTAGGGTTGTTGGATGTTCTGAACACAATTGTGAGGTCCATTTGAAGCCAAGATGACCAGAAAGAGATGTCCCCCCAGATTCAATAGAAAAACCCTCTAAAATGAAGATCTGACAAACACGGCCGAATCTCTTAGAAAGAGGATAGGGGAAAATAGATCTGAAGCTCTGATACCATATTGGAGTTGATGAGAAAACAACCCACAGCTCCCAAGAACACCTACATGCAAACACCTGTCACAGAAAGAGAGAGAAGCAAGAAGCTAGACAGGCCTGAATGCATGGATCAATGAAAGAGGAGACATTCTTGATGTGCAAAAATAAAAGTTGCAATTCAATAAAAATGAATGTTTCTCAATAAGATTACAAAGGAAATCAATCCTTATAAAAGGAGATCAAAAACCCTAAAAAGGTAAAACCTAGGTTGCACAATAATAATTAATAAAATAATTAATTATTATATGCATAAATTTTAGCTTAAGTAGAAAGAGATAATAAGTGACTTAGTAATTAAATCAATATGATTTAATTTTAATTAGTAAACACTTTATTACTCTAACATGTATGAGGTGTGAGACCCGGTTGTTAAGTGTGCGATTTCTTTTGGCCACAAGCATCATTAAGTTGGAAATGACCAGAAGTAAAATTATCAATTGGATTTATAAAGGTGGTTAAAACCAGAGTTAATAAATGGTAACATGCAGTCTTTCTATAAAAAAGGGCTTGGATTATCAAAAAATCTATATTGTGTGATTAAGACATAAACATCTGTTATAAAGATGGCTTTTCCAACTATTTTTTATCCTTTGAATGAGGACCCAGGGCTTCAACCAGTATTGTAGCCTAACATAATAGGCTCAAAGGAGGACCAATAAAATGTGTTAAATAGTTTGATGGATTCATCTTGGAAAATTTGTACTAGTTACATCGCATACCAGAGCAACCTATTTGAGTTAGAGGCCGAACAAGACAAGGAAGAATTGGCTGGCATGATGCTATCCATATAGGTCAACGATGATGGTTGGGTTATAGATGGAATGGAAAATGAATTGATGGAGATGTTGTACTTAATCCACATTTGGTGATACCATTTTCTTGATGCAATGTATTCATTTTACAAAATTGTACATAATGGTAAAATTTTAGTTATTAGTTAGGAAACATTGCGATGGTTTGAAGCTTGTACGCATCCTTTCATTTTGTATAAGAAGGATACCAAGACCATTCACTAGTAAGAGAGAGGATATGATAAAAAAAACATATGATAGATATAGATTTAGATGGAAGCATTACTTTTTGGAGATGAATGTATAGGACAATGCAACTGAAGCACAAATCAATTGTACCTTTTTAAAAAAAATTAATACAAAGACCTTCTTTTGTCCAAATTGAAGATTGCAAGTTCAATTACCATTGGCGATACTAGTCCTCTGTGATTATTGATTTTAAAATCAATTAGTTCCATTTAAATATTTGGTGGATGGTTGAATTGTAATCTTAATCTTGGATTATCAAAGATTACATACAAAGTGTTGTCTATGTAACTTTTTCTAATTGGTTTTCTCAGTGAAATTAAAACTCTTTTAAACTAAGGTTATTTCTACAAAGATATTTTCAATCATTTAGGTAGTGGATGGTGTATGATTCATTGTCTCATAGAGTTGTACATGAGGGTATAATCAAGGATTGACTCTATCTTCCCAATCTGGGATAAAGGACTGGTCTAAATATTGTTTCATAATTCAAGGAATATTCATCAAACTAAAAATTTGATTTGTTCCATCAGTTATATTCATTATTCATAATAATATTTTCTTACAAAAAAACTCAATTCACAACATCCATACAGTTCATTTTGATTAATCTTAAGGACCAATTTCCACCTTGGGAAATAATAAGGTTTCAATTTGCTATAGAAAATCCTTTGACCAATTGATTAGGGTTTGAGGTGAAGGTATATCCACCTAGGTTTAGTGAAGCCTAAAGTGTAGGAGAATTATATCAAGGTAATGTTCTCATTTTTTGGCCAAAGTTGATTGATTAATCCTACTAGGGAATTGGCAAATCTCTTGGATTTCCAATCTGTCCTTTTGGGAACCAACATCATCAACATATAGTAATAAGATAATATAGCTACCATTATCCAATCTCTTAAAATAAACACAATGATATAGAATGACATTTATGGTAACCTTCTTCAATCATAAACCTACCAAATTTCATATACTATTGCTTGGGTGCTTATTGTAGCCCATACAAGATCTTCTTTAACCTACACACTAAGTCCTCCTTACCTTTGGCCTCATACCCTTTTGTTTGTTGCATATATATCTCTTTCTCCAAATCTCCATGAATAATTCTTTCCTTGACATCTAATTGTGCTAGATGCATATCTTCTATAGACACAAGACTTAGAATAGTTCAAATTGAAGTCATATTAACAACAGAAAATATTTCATCAAAATTAATATCTTTTTTTATGCAAAATTTTTTACCACAAGTCTATCTTTATATCTTTTATTGCTTCCATGTTCTTCCTCTAACCTATAAACCCATTTTTAAGGCAATGCTCTTTTACCTTCATGAAATTCAACTAACTCCCAAGTTTAATTTTGTGTCAAGAATTATATCTCCTCTTTTATTCCTTTCTTCCACTTCTTTCTAGTTTCAACCTACATTGCTTCTTCACAACTTTCTAGTTTACCTAAATTAGTCAATAATACGCAATACAATGAAGGATAATATCATTCAGGAGGTCTACTTATCCTAGAATATATTCTTACTATATTTTGAGGAGCCTATCATGGTTCTAGTTCAAAATTTTCTAGCACTATTTGTACTATATTTATTGGGATCTTACCAAGCACCATGCATTCTATTGTTAGACTACAATTGATTGATTACTTGGAGAACAAAATATGAAGATGGTCACCGAGCTACTAAGGTATATGTGACACATTAGATCAGTTATTATATTGTTATTGATGTCAACTAGTTTTGACTGTACTTATCATGATAGTTGAAAACATCTGAAGAAGGTAATAATGGTGAAGGAATGAGATATTAACATGGAAATGAGATGTATGAGTATGGTATTCATTAGGTAACTTATTGATGA
Source organism: Chamaecyparis obtusa (assembly GCA_027943335.1). NCBI lineage: Eukaryota > Viridiplantae > Streptophyta > Pinopsida > Cupressales > Cupressaceae > Chamaecyparis > Chamaecyparis obtusa. The sequence goes on from BSBK01001534.1 coordinate 1,541,682, forward strand.
TTCTATGACAATATGATCATGATTTGATTGTATTACATGATTCTGTTAAGAATTGAAGATCAAGAATGTAAAATTTTATGTGGTTGGTATATGAAGAACTTAGTATACACTGAGTAGATATAGTGTACATCGAGAAAGTGTAGTGTATACCAAGTGTGGTATTAACTGAGAAAGGAATTCACTGACACATCACAATATTGACCGAGAGGAAGAAATAATTTGGAACATGTGATTGCTGACATAAGATGATGAACTGGATGAATTGGGATGATTCCGAGGTTAAAGATAAAGTTTGTTATAAAGATCTACGGCTGAAAAATTCAAGGTTGATCGGATGATGAAGATTGAAAATGTATTAAGGCACAAGTTATGAGGAAGGTTAAAGTAGCAAAATCAATGATGGAGATTAAGTGGTAAAATCTATGGTTGAGAAGAAAATGGTTTATCATGTCTACAAAAGGAGACAAAAGATTCAAATTGAGGTATGCGCATGAGGAGAAGATTGTATTCATGCAAAGATAGTCAAACAAGTTGAAGTGAGAATCGAGCAATTTTGCAGATTACACCGAACGTCAAAAGGAGATTAACCAAGAAAAACAAAGTTGGAGGATATAAGGAAATTAGAGAGATTATGATGGCCAGAGGTATATTGAGCTTAGCATAGATCTGAATATTTACAAAAGAAGTTATATTTGAATCAGATCATTTACTATTGCATTCTAACCATTTCTATAGAAAAAATCTCTTAACCGAGTGGGACTTAATAGTCTTTATTTATTTCTTTATGACATTCAATGAATGTTGACTATTTTCTTGTTGACCCAAGTGGATGTATGGTCATGGAGAACTATTAGTGATAAAGCCTCTAAAAAGGTCACAACTTACAGTGTGTTTTGTAACCTTTAACAGGGTTGGCTCTTAACCGAGCTAACTTCAAAAGAGTGAAAAATATTTTGGGTACCAGTCCTAGGTGGTTTTTCCCTTAACAAGGTTTCCACGTTAAAAATCAAGTGTTATATGTGTATGGATGTGATGATTTGTTATTTTACTTTACACATTACATTAAATGGTTTGATCAGTATATAATAGTTGATTTAACTAGCATTCGGTAAATGAATTAGAAAGACACAGTCAAGTGTTTACCGAGCTATTTAAGTTTGTTTATTGAATTGTTTTATACATCTATGATTATTTGGGACTGTAGGATGATGGACTTAACTAATTCACACCCCCTCTTAGTTAACTAACATCTATCTTTTCCTCTTCTTGATTCTTTCCATGTATTTGATCCTTGTACATGACCTTTTCATTGAATATTACATCCCTACTCCTAATGATTTTTTGATTCTCAAAATCCCACAAATGATAACCAAAACCATTAACTCTATATCTAATGAAAGTACACTTCTTGGATTTTGCCTCAAGCTTTGATAAATTTTCTATATCATTATAGACAAAATCTTTACAACTAAAAGTTTTAAGAAATGATTAATGTACCCTTTTTCCTATTCATGCCTCCTCTAGAATACCACCATCTAAAGAACTTTAAGCCCATTCATGCACACTCTATGATTGTTCTATTCATCCTTTTAGACACATCATTTTCTTGTGGGGTTCTAGGAACTGTATTTTGTCTATAGATACCACGACATGAACAACAATTGTCAAACTCTCTGCTATGATATTCACCTCTATTATTTGATCTAATATACTTCAACTTGTTTCTTGTATCATTCTCAACCAAATATTTCTATTTCTTAAAGATTTCAAACACATCAATTTTTTGGTAATAAAATAAACCTAAGGTTTTCTAGTTGCATCATCAATAAAAGTAACATAATAATAAGATCAACCAAAAGAAGACACCTAATATAGTCCTCATACATCTAAGTGGACAAGCTCTAACTTTTCATTCTTCCTTTCCTTCCCAACTCTTAGAAATATGACTCTCTTTTGTTTTCTACAAACACAATTTCAAAAAAAATCCAAATCAACTTGTTTCAAACCTGGCAATAAATTCTTCAAATGGAGAAGCTTCATCACCTTCTCACTCATGTTCCCAATTAAATTGTGCCATAACATTGTATCCATTCCTCTGGAAGCTAAAGAAAAAGAATAATCAATATTACCAATACATAAATAAAATGTTCCTACCTTTTCCTCTTTTTCTATTTGTACTATTCTAAATTGTAAGAACCTAATTGGTTTATAGTTTAAGGACTATTTTACACAAACCTTAGTATTTTTTCTATATTCAAACCTTATATGGAACTTAAAAGACACTTAAATTCAAATATGGGTCCTCTTTCATTTCAATCTTGTTTAAAATCAAGTTTATCCCTTATTTCTAGGTGTTCACCACTACTTCTCCTCCAATCCCATAATTCATTTCATCACCTAATCCCCATATAACCATTTATGGTGTTTATGTTATCTCCCGACCTTGAAACTAGCTATACCCTATTTTCTTGAATCCTCTCATTTATCAGGACCCATGGTCCCGATCTGGACCTTGATTGAAAGCTATATATCAGCTTAGTGGATCTATACCCCAAAGATTGGGCCCCCATCTTGGAAATTCAGTGGAGGATTAAGATCTATAGTCAACATGGGTGATTTTTAACCCATGAGATGTTGTGAGAGGTATATAAACACCCTATCTCCCCTCATTTTGCAATATATTATCTATTATTAGCATTCTATTATTGTGATCAAGATCTCAAGTGTAAGGAAGAAAAATCAAGTTCAAGATCCATCAATAAATAAAGCATTCTTCTCAAGTATTCAAGGTGTTTATCTCAACATATCTAGCTTCTTTCCTCATTGAAGGCCAAGAAAATGAGTTTTCTATCAAGGAAGGAGATATGCATTCACCTATATTCATTCAAGTATTATTCTCTCTCCATCAATCAAAATTTTTGTGAATTACATCTATTCTATGAGGTTTTGTCTTTTATGATTTCCTTTTGGGTTCTTGTGTTAAATTCAAAAGCTATGGTATCAACATATTTGATTATATTCTAAGAAGTATTTGTGTTTCCAAGGTATGATATACTTCATTCACTAGATCTAGCCTCTGCTACATAATAAATCACTTTACTTTATTTGATTTGATTTCAAGATTGATTCCTAAATAGGGGTTTGATTAAGGAGAAACCATTTACTCAACCTTATTCCTCTTTTTTTAAATGTTGAATAGGCTATAGAGCTATCAGAACTTTTTTTGGCAGATTGAGAACAGTCGGAGTGATCGTAAAAGTTTCGGGCATAAACCCAAGGTATAGGCCAAAAAAGATGATCTATACTTGGGTATAGATCAGAAAAGATGATATATGCCCTTAGAAATAGACTCAAATTTGATAGGAAGATGTGTTACAACCTTCATATTTTAGAATAGTTGTTACATGTATTTATAGGACTCCGTATGTCCGATATTTAGATCTAAAGTGCCATATTTTCTATTTTTATTATAAACCTACATTTATTTCCTCAACATCATTTCCCATTTCACGTTTACATATTTATCAAATGATCATTGTCATATTTAGAGCTTGATTCATCTCTTGAGTCTATTGGGGTATCTTCCTTCTGAATTTGCAATCTTGAAAGGAGGGGTGATCTACCCTATTTGCATTGCTTCCTTTTCACCATTGTACATTTTGGTGAACCTGACACAACATTTTCATTATTATTTTGGTGTTATATCTCCTTTGTGTGTTTGTTGAATTTCATTAGCATTCATGGAGTTTACTAAGTTATATTGGACTTATGTTGTTATATTTCTCCTTACTTCTCTTTATGAATCACATGGAGTGAATAATAATTTCTTTCAATTCATAACATTTGTATTCCTTCATGGTATTCCTACATAAAACATTATGAGATTATCAAATATCTTTGGGTAAGTGCACCAAGATGGTGTGTAAAAAAGTGGTCACCTCCTAAAAAAAACCAAAACTTTTCATAACCCGCTCAGGTTATTCAAAATTTGAAAAAACTAGGCTTATCAAATCTTAGCCTTTTCCAAGCCACAAAAAATAAAAATAAAAAACTTAAGTTCTTCAAAACCCATACACGTTTTGTCAAGAAAAAAATGTTTTACAAAACCCGTACGCATTTTGACTGTCATAAAATTTTTATAAAAACCCATGTTTGACTATTTTTCTTCACACCAAAACTGAGTTTGAAGGAGAGAGGAGGAAGAGAAAATGCCAAAACCCAAGCAGGTTCTTGTTGTTATTAAATTTTGTTTCCATATTGATCATTTTTCAAGCATTCCATGTTGTCGATCATGTAAGAATTTGTTTTTATTTTAATTTTTTTGTTTCAATTTTGATTAAGTAGGGTTTGTTGAATTGATTTAAGTTTTTTTAATTCTTTTGATGTTAGATTCGAAAAACAATCCCCGACCACGCAATAGACAAAAAAGACCTTTTGAACACATGAAAATCTTGATAGTGTTGGAAATGAGAAACAAGAGAACCCTCAAAATGTATCCCCACAACAAGAAAACCCTCAACAAAACCCAAACCCAGTACCAAACCTGAACCCAAACCCTCTACTTCCTCCAATACGTCACATTGATGCCACACAAGTGGACTTTATCAATCGTCTTCAACAAAATAGTACCCAAATATCCATATTGGTTAATAGGTTGAGGTTCTCTAGTTTTGAGAACCGCTCATCCCTCATCAGTTCCTTAGAAAGAATGGCTAATAGTACGAATGAGGTGTCTAAGGAGGTTACAACATGGGGTTCATGGAGGGATAGATGTTGTGCATTTTATGTCGATGGGTTGTCATATGATCAAGTGAAAAAAAGAGGATACTTAAAGAAGACATATGTTCTCTTTAATTCACTGATCCTATTAGTAGTAACTCCCTAGAAGTAACTATGAATCAATTTTCCATACATTGGTGTGTTCATAATAGGATGAGATTTGCATTTTGGGATAGATGGTATATGGTCTTTGACCAAGCACACTGTAATAATTGGGAGGTGCCTTTATACTTTTTGAGAAAGTTATATTGTGAGTTTATCCTCAGAGAGAAGCTGAATTACTTTGACATCCGATAGTTCTAAGGTAGAGGGAGAATCTCTAGGATAGAGTTGGGGCCCATAGGGTGGTAGAGCTATAACATATGAGGAATCTAGCTAAAAAACCCATAGTTCATGTTGTGGTCCCAGTAGTAGTGAAGGATTCTATGTATTTATAGACCCTTCAAGAAGCTACACCATTGACTCATGTCATTATTGATCATGGAACACAATTAATCTATGAAAAGGGTGGATGAACACTTGCACCACCTCCATCATCATCAGATGCTCTATTTGGCTCAGCCCAACCCATTGAGCATATGTGCCCCAGCTATCAGGGTAGATACCGACATGAATGAGGATGGTTTGACATCCCATTTGTGTACACATTGTGGGAGGTGATGCCAGGCATTCTCTTATGAAGGTGTGGCCCTCACAAATTACCAATTGATGATGGTGTTTTCTATGAGACAGACGCATGTATTTTTATTTATGTTTTGACATGTTATTAATTTTAATCACCTAAATCTTAGAAAAGTAAATAATTTTTTATTTAGAGAAAAAACTAAATTGATATATGAGTAATATGCATTACAGGGTATAGCAAGTGGTACTACAAGCACACCACAAAGTGCTCGTTCGACTAGACATGCATGGGTAGCTTCGACACCTGAGGTATAGTTTTAAAATATTCATAAAAATATAATAATTTATTGGTTTCAAGATATATTTTCTTAATATGTATATTTATTTGATATTTTATAGGGCTTGTCGAGGGTTCTGATGTCCAAAGTTAATGCTGTGACACTTTTTGCGATTGACTTTGGCCTAGAGAGATTTGCAATATCATATCTTTCACTTGTCTTTTTTATAATTTTAATTGAGCCCATGTGTTATCATATTTGTTTATCTTATGATAATTTTATTTCTGCTAGGTTACCCCACCTGGCTCCAAGACATCGAGACAAAAAAAGAAATTGTCAAGGACACCCAAAGTACAAAAGGTAATTTAGTAAAATTTAAGTTTTTTAATTGAAATGTATAATGATTAAACATGTACATGTATACTGATGAATGTACATGTCTTATTTGTTCTATATAAAGAAACAGTTAGGTTTTACACAATTAATGAATGCACCAGATGTTGTTGATGTTCAGGAGCAGGAAGAGGTGACATTTTTATATTCACTTTTGATTGCATTCTTGTTTGTTCGAAATCTCTTAAAATCCTTCCTCTATGACTATCATATATGTTAATATTTTTATATAGGAAATGTTCATAGAGGCCTCATCAGTGATGATCCCTCCTAAGAGTAAAAGAGAGATATTTGAGGCTTCGATATGCATTTATATGTGTGTGTGTGTGTGTGTGTGTGTGTGTTAAACATATGGATTTAGATGAGTACATGTATTTTTACTTTTGTAGTGTTTGTCATCAACTTTGGGTTATTATCTTCTATTAGTTTCCTTTTACCTATTAAAGCTCCCTTCGCGACTTCCTATAGATTCTTTACCATTCAATTTTGTTAGGATTCCTAGTCCACGAAGGATCCCATCATCATTGCTACACAACTCAAATGTAGAAGAAAGAGATGAGGTAATCAACAATTCAATTGCTAACAAATTACAGCCTAGTATTTAGTTATTTTGATTTGGAGATAAGATATTTGATTTAGCATTTGAATTGTTCTTATGCAAACACCCATCGAGCCATGTACTTTGTTGAAGAGGCTCAATTTTGATGATCCAGCACAATCATAGATATTGATAGAGATATATAGATCTAGTTTGTTAGAATAACTAAGAGGGGGGTGAATCAGTTAGTCACTTGTCCCAAAACAAAATGTATAATTCAAAATAATTACTTCAACTTCTGCTACTCTGTAAACATGAAATACTTTCATTGTCTGTGCTTTTACTAATTATCAGTCTAAAACTTATAGTAGTTACTGATCAAATCTAACATGCAATATGCAAAGTATGATAACAAACAAATATCACAATCAACACATAACACAAGAGATTTAACGTGGAAACCTTGTGAAGGGAAAAACCACCTAGGACCGGCAACCCAAAAATATTCACTCTTCTGAAGTGAGGTCAGTGAAGACCCAACCTTGTTAAAGGTTACAAACACACTATTAGGTGTGACCTTGTTAGAGGATCTTAGACCAACCGTTATCATCCAACTAGCATTCACTATGGGGTTGATAGGATAACAATGTTCATTCTATGAATGATACATAATAAGACTTTATAGTCCACTCAGTTAAGAGATTTGACTGTGTATAATGGTTAAATATGTAACAGTAGATGATCTGCCTTAATACAATCTTCAATTGTAGATTACATATCAATATTCAGCTCATACAAATCTTTCTGATCAATATAACACTTCTATTTCAATAATATATCAACTTACTATCTATTGGTAATTACTCTATGTCACTTGGTAATTGCTCTACAGTTCAGTTCTCACTAACCAATATGATCAAAATGCATGAAAACTTGTTCACGTGATAACTTTGTAGTATCTTCTTCTTCCGGAATCATTCACTATGAAAATCTAGTCTCTTATATAGATGAGTAAACCATTTTCTTTTTTTCCATAAAATTTTGCCACTTAATCTCATTCATTGATTTTGCTGCTTTTACCTTCCTCGGTTGATGTGTCAATAACACATTTCAATCTGCTCCATTAGATCTTCCTGAATTATGTTAGTCATCGATCTTCATAACAAACATTATCTGTTACCTCAATTTCATACACTTTCCAGCTCATCAATCTTATTGGCTAAACTGATCATTTAATTCCTTTCTATTCTGCTCGGTTAACAAAGAAATGTGTTGGTGAACACAAGCTCAGTTAACACTGTGCTCGGTATACACTACACTCCGTTGGTGTTTACTAAAATGCTTCATTTACCGACAACACTACTTTGTGTCTTTCAGCTCTATTCTTCATCATAGATGAATGCAACATAATAAAGTCAATATCATAAGGTCATAGACTCATCAACAAGTTACTCAATGTATTCCTTATCCTCATCTGACATATACATCTTCCTCATGTAGATATTCTTATTCTTCATCTCTTTCACCTTTCTTCAGATGTTTCGATATAGTAACTTACAAGATAAGTGTTGTCAAGATAGTTGACATCAATAACAACATAATACTAATTTAATCATCTTACATTTCTAATCAGAAACTCCTTGGTGATCTTTAATCATAGATTCTTCAATCGGATTCCAAATCAGTTGTAGTTCATTAATCTCTCCCTTTGGCATTGATGGCAACTCAAGTAATATGAAATGTACCATACACATACCAAACATGTATTCTACAACTTTGTGCACAAATGTTTTACAAGCTCTCCCTAGCGTAATATGATTAATCACTATGTTACTAAACAACATTATAAAATATAGCTTTGCCATCCTGTAGATGTGCTCAGTTCAACTCTCAGGTTTCTGCTTCTGTTCTTTGTAACTGATCTTCAATGTTCTATTCCTTTCAGATTGTCTCTCCCTTAGATAGTTCTCATTGACACCTATTTATCATTCCCTTTCACTTTCATATTATTTATCTCTCCCTTTGATAATAATGCCAAATAAACAAATAAACAAACAGCTCTTTAGTAGCCAAGTAACTCTCTATTGTCCAGTACAGTCTCTGTATCTCTGTATACTGATATCCCAATATGTTTCAGTTCTCCAAACTTAATCACAACCTTGAACATGATCCAAAGTGTGAACTATGCTGCATCAACATGTGTGATCTTCTGATAAGATTAGGCTGATGCAACATCCAAATTACATTAGTGACCGGTAGACAGGGGACGGACCCCAAGTCTAGTCCTCAAGTATTCAAATGTATCTTTCAGTAGAGGCTTTGTAAAGATATCTGCAAGTTGTTCTTTAGATGTAACAAATTCTAACTTCACTTGCTTCTCCTGCACTTGTTCTCTTAAGTAGTGATACTTAATAGATATATGCTTTGTCTTAGAGTGCATCATTGGATTCTTTGAAATATTAATTGCATTGGTGTTGTCACAGTATATAATCACCGGGTCAGTCATTACCTGATTCATTCCTTCCAACACTTGCTTAATCTATGCAATGTTCAAGAAATTTGTAGCAATAGCAACATACTCTGCTTTAGCTGTAGACTGAGAAATACAAGCCTACTTTTTACTTATCCAAGTTACAAGTCTTTCACCAAAGAAGAATGCTCCTCTGATGGTGCTTTTTCTGTCATCCACATTTCCAGCCCAATCAGCATCAGTGTACACTTTCAGTTCAAACTTGCCTTCCTTAGGATACCATAATCCATAATCATCTATCTTTTTCAGGTATCTTAAGATTCTTTTAGTAGCATTCATGTGTGATTCTCTAGGGTTAGTATAAAATCTAGCAACAATTCCCACAACATGTGCTATATCTGGTCTACTGTGAACTACATACATTAACTTACCAATCATGGATCGATAAAGTGTCTGGTTTACCTCTGTAGTTTCATCTTCCTTTGTCAGTTTACATCTAGTAGCTATCGGTGTTCCCATAGGTTCAGCATCTTTCATGCCAAAGGTCTTCAATACTTCCTTTATATACTTAGATTGTATGATGAATATCCCATCACTCTTTTGAATCACTTGTAGTCCTAGAAAGAATTTAATCTCTCCAAACATAGACATTTCAAACTCCTTTTGCATTTCATCAGTAAATTCTTTGCATACATTATCTTGACCTCCAAAAATAATATCATCTACAAATATCTCAGCAATAATAATAGTATCATCAGTATCACCTTTCATATACAAATTGTTGTTTTCACTTGTTCTAACAAATCCAATACTTAACAAGTAAGTATGCAGCCTTTCATACCAGGCTCTCGATGCTTGCTTCAAACCATATAAAGCTTTATGTAATCTACATACCATGTCTTCTTTTTCTAGATCAATGAACCCTTCAAGTTGTTCTATGTAGACCTCTTCTTCAAGTATACCATTCAGAAATGCTGACTTCACATCCATTTGATAGACTTTGAATTTATTGTGTGCAGCATATGCAAGTAGCATTCTAACTCCTTCCAATCTAGCAACAAGTGCAAATGTCTCACCATAATCAATGCCTTTTTCCTGTGCATATCCCTCGCATACTAATCTAGCTTTTTTTCTTGTCACCTCACCATTTTCATTCAGTTTGATCCTTAATATCCACTTAGTACCAATAACATTCTTATCTTTAGGTCGGGGTACTAAGGACTAGATTTTTTTCTTCTCTATTTTCTCTATTTCCTCTTTCATTGCATTAACCCATTCTTCATTCTCTAATGCAACTTTCACATTTTTTGGTTCAAATTCACAAACTAGACATGTACCTTGTCTTGCTTTGCTCCTTTTTTGCATGCCATCTTGTCTGTCTCCAATAATTTTTGTCTCAAGATGATGTCTTCTGATGAAACTAGCCAATACTCAGTTTCTTCTTTCTTGTTCATCCTGTGCAGGTTCATTTTCTTTCTCGGTAGCTCCATCCTACTCGTTGGTGTCTCTTTCTTTTTGTTCTAAATTATTTTCCTACTAACCAATTATCACAGGTTGCGGCTTTGGTAGATACTCTGGATTTTCAATGTAAGTGAATCTATTGTAGTCTTCTGGTTCCTTTTTACTATCCTCTATATTCTTTTCATCAAACTCATCAACACAAACATTAGTACTTTCAATAATTTTATTTGTAACCTTATTTAGACATTTATATGCTTTACTTTTAGTGGAATATCCTAGAAATATCCCTTCATCTCCTTTTGAATCAAATTTACCATTTCTCTCATCTTTCAAAATAAAGCATTTACTTCCAAAAATCCTGAAATAACTTATAGTAGGTTTGTGTCCAAACCATAGCTCATAGGGTGTCCGGTTGGTGTCCTTCTTCAGTTTTACTTGATTAAGAACATATACAGTTGTACTGATAGCTTCCCTCTAGTATGTCTGAGAAATATTCTTTTGCAGCATCAAAGTTCTTGCACAGTCAATTATTGACCTATTCCTTCTTTCAGTAATGCCATTCTGCTGAGGTGTTCTTGGTGCAAAGACCTATCTTTTGAGACCATGCTCATTACAAAAATTAGTAAATTTATCAAAGATAAATTCACCTCCTCTATCAGATCTTAAGCATTTCAATTCTTTATCAATCTCTTTTTCTACCTTTTCTTTATACCATTTGAATATTTTAAAAGCTTTAGATTTTTCTTTCAAGAACATAACAGTCATCAATCTAGTATAATCATCAACAAAAAGAATAAAGTATCTATCACCATAATAACTCTGAGTTCTCATAGGACAACATAGGTTGGTATGAACCAACTCAAGTATTTTCTTTGTTGAGTAGTCTTTGCTTTTGAAACTAGACTTAGTCATCTTACCTTTCTGAAATTCATGACACATAGCATGATCAGGTTTTGACAAGTTAGGTAGCCCTCTAACTTTTTTCTTCTTACTAATCTTGATCATGTTATCAAAATTAACATGGCATAACCTTTTATGCCACAACCATGCATCTTCATCCTTCATTATCAAACAAGAAGACTGATCAATATCAAGATAAAATAGAATACCTCTGGATTGTGTACTAGTTCTAACAAGTCTTCCTCCATCATCATAAATATTTACCTTTTTGCTCTCAAAAGCAAGTCGATGGCCTAAATTATTCAACTGTGCCACACTTAATAAATTATAGTTCAATCCATCTACCCAGTATGCATTTTCATATTTTATTCTATCATTAATCAACAGTGAACCTTTACCTCTTACCATACAAGGTGCATCATTGCCCATTCTCATAGATCCTCCATTGTATTCATCAAGTTGATCAAATTTCTCTACATCACCAGCCATATGATGTGTACAACCACTATCTATGATCCATGTATCATTTCTTCTTACTTTAGAGATTAGTGTTGTCTCTTCATGTTTCTCTTCTTCCTCTGAGTCATCTTTCATAGCAAAAAATACAACTTCTATGTCATCACCAGAATCAGATTCAGATTCAATATCTTTAGCTATTTAACATACCTTTTTCCCTTTTTCATTACTATCTTGGTTGTCTCTATTGTTGTGTCAGTAGCCTCTGTTAACTCTTCTCCCATAGCTTCCTTTAGATTGGTCTCTGGATCTATCATCATCTTTCTTATGTGGACATCTAGCAATGATGTGGCCAACTTCTTTATAATCAAACCATGCCAAAGGTAGCTTACCTATGTACCTTCCTTTACCTTTGGGTAACCTTCTGGCTATAAGAGCTTCAAGCTCATCAAGCTCATCATCGGTATTGCTATCACTATCATTATTCTTATTATTCCTGCTACTAGACTTACCAATCTTCAAGGAAGACATGAAAGAGGATTCCACAAAAGGAATAACATTGTTATCAAAGTTATTTAATTCAAAGGTTGTAAGCTTACCAATCAGTGTGTCAAGATTAAGGTTGGATGTAGCCCTTGTTTCATGAATCACAAAGATCCTGATTACATAGACTGGTAGTAAAGTTTTGAGAATCTTGCTTATCATTATTTCATCATCAATAACTCCATCTAATGCTCTAATAGCATGTACTACCTCTTTTAGTCTATTTGAGTACTACACAATGTTCTCACCTTCCTTCATTCATATCATTGAATCTGCCTCTTAGGCTTTCAGCTTGGGCTCTTTTAACATTTAAATCTCCACTATATATTAGAGTTAGTTTGTCCCACATGGCTTTGGCAGTAGTTCATCCCTTAATATCTTCAAATTCGACATCAATACAGGCAGCAGCAAGTTCCATCATAGTAATATTGTGTTCATTCCCATCTTTCAATTGATCAAGAGTTAAGGGACTAGGGGTCGGTTCAATGTAGCTATTCTCCATCAGTTCTAGTGCAGAATTCCCAATTCTAGATATGTTCAATTTCATTCAGCTTTGCCATACTGTTAAGTTCTCTTTGTTCAGCTTTGGCACTTCCCTCTTATATATCTTGAGACCTTTGTGCTGAAGTCCTTAAAACTCTATTCTAAGCAACCAGAGCTCTGATACCAATTGTTAGAATAATTGAGAGGGGGTTGAATCAGTTAGTCACTTGTCCCAAAACAAAATGTATAATTCAAAACAATTACTTCAACTTCTGCTACTCAGTAAACATGAAATACTTTCACTGTCTGTGCTTTTACTGATTATCAGTCTAAAACTTATAGTAGTTACTGATCAAATCTAACATGCAATATGTAAAGTATGATAACAAACAAATATCACAATCAACACATAACACAAGAGATTTAACATGGAAACCTTGTGAAGGGAAAAACCACTTGGGACCGGCAACCCAAAAATATTCACTCTTCTGAAGTGAGGTCGGTGAAGACCCAACTTTGTTAAAGGTTACAAACACACTGTTAGGTGTGACCTTGTTAGAGGATTTTAGACCAATCATTATCATCCAACTAGCATTCACTATGGGGTTGATAGGATAATAATGTTCATTCTATGAATGATACATAATAAGACTTTATAGTCCACTCAGTTAAGAGATTTGACTGTGTACAATGGTTAAATATGTAATAGTAGACGATTTGCCTTAATACAATCTTCAATTGTAGATTACATATCAATATTCAGCTCATACAAATCTTTCTAATCAATATAACACTTATGTTTCAATAATATATCAACTTACTATTCATCGGTAATTACTCTTTGTCACTCGATAATTGCTTTGTAGTTTGGTTCTCACTAACCAGTATGATCAGAATGCATGAAAACTTGTTCACACGATAACTCTGCAGTATCTTCTTCTTCCAGCATCATTCACTATGAAAATCTAGTCTCTTATATAGACAAGTAAACCATTTTCTTTTTGTCCATCAGATTTTGCCACTTAATCTCATTCATTGATTTTGCCACTTTAACCTTCCTCAGCTGATGTGTCAATAACACATTTCAATCTACTCCATTAGATCTTCCTGGATTATGTTAGCCGTCAATCTTCATAACAAACATTATCTGTTACCTCAATTTCATACACTTTCCAGCTCATCAATCTTATCAGCTAAACTGATCATTTAATTCCTTTATGTTATGCTCGGTTAACAAAGAAATGCATCGGTGAAGACAAGATCGGTTAACACTATGCTCAGTATACACTACACTCCGTCGATGTATACTAAAATGCTTCATTTACTGACAACACTACTTTGTGTCTTTCAGTTCTATTCTTCATCATAGATGAATGCAACATAATAAAGTCAATATCATAAGGTCATAGACTCATCAAAAAGTTACTCAATGTATTCCTTATCCTCATCTGACATATACATCTTCCTCATGTAGATATTTATGTTCTTCATCTCTTTCACCTTTCTTCAGATGTTTTGGTATAGTAACTTACAAGATAAGTGTTGTCAAGCTAGTTGACATCAATGACAATATAATACTGATTTAATCATCGTACATTTCTAATCAACAACTCCTCAGTGATCTTTAATCATAGATTCTTCAATCAGTTGTAGTTCATCACTAGTTGTGGTCATTGAATGACCAATTTTTGTATATATTTAACATTTGTATTATATATATCGACCTTGACATGGCACATGCCACAATTTTGTAACTATTATTGATTTGGAATCTATGCCATTTTTTATATGTACACGATTATTGTTCATTTTGATATATATGAAACTTGATATTCGATCCAATTTGTCCATTATGAGCATATCATTGTACTTCAAAACTTAATTTTTTGTAATTAATCAAACATGTTTACATTCATTATTTAATATAATAGAATTGAAACATGTTTATCAAAGTCATTGTGGCATGGATAATGTAATCAAAGTCTTATGTGACTTAATTTGATGTAATAAGGCATGAAAAAATAAAATATGTAATGATTTTGTCTATTCTATTAAATTATCCTTCTTGACCAAATAAGGGTCATAGGAAGATGTATATTAATAGGTGGTTTATGCATTTTCTATTTCTTGTGAAAAAAATTTTAGAACAAGTTCATGAAAAGTATGAAATACTCAATTTTACCAATGTTGCTTAGTGACCCTTAGGGACACTCTGGTCTGGTGTGCTCACAAACATTCGAGGGACTCCATGGGTGAGACAATGTTGTCACTAGAATTTAACTGACCAACCAGAGCTAATGGAGGAGATGCTTTGATCACACGATGAATGGATTGAAAGATACCCAATGTTGCTCATTTCAATTGAGCAACATTGCAACTTTTGACATAAACTGAGATAGGGATGCCAAATTAAAATAAAGGGGAATCTTCCAAAACTGAGATGGATAATTCTAGGCATCCATAACACATTCATGTATCACCTGACAATTCATCGATACCTTGCACGAGCTCTGATATGCCCCAAGAAAGATCATTTCCCAATGTTTCTTTGTGATCCTTAGGGAAACTCTGGTCCGGTGAGCTTGTGAAGGTTTGAGGGAATCTGTGGGAAAAAGAAAGGTTGTCACTAGTGTTTACCCAACCAACTAGAGCTAATGGAGTAAATGATTCAATCTCACAGTGAATGGATTGAAAGATAGCCAATGTTGTTCATTTCAATTGAGCAACATTGCATCTTTTGAATAAACTGAGATAGGGATGCCAAATTAAAATGAAGGGGAATCTCCCAAAAATAATATGGGTAAATTTAGACCTCCATAACATGATCTTGTAGCACTTGATGATTCTTTGATACCTCACACAATCTCCAAGATATGCCACAAGAAATATAGTTGTCCAATTTTGCTTAGTGACCCTTAGGGACACTCTAGTCTGGTGTGCTTGCGAACGTTCAATGGACTCTATGGGTGAAATGTGGTTGTCACTAGTATTTACCCAAAAAATTGAGATAATGGAGCAAATGATTCAATCTCACGATGATCGGATTGAAATATAGCTAATGTTGCTCATTTCAATTGAGCAACATTGCATCTTTAGACATAAACTGGGATAGGGATGCCATATTAAAATGAAGGGGAATCTCCCAAAATTGAGATGAGTAATTGTAGGCCTCCATAACATTGTCTTGTAGCACTTGATGATTCATCGATATCTCACACGAGCTCTGATATATGCCCCGAGAAAGATCATTGCCCAATGTTTCTTAGTGACCCTTAGGGACACTCTGGTCTAATGTCCTCACAAATGTTTGAGGGACTCTATGGGAAAAATAGATTATTCACTAGCATTTACTCATCCAACTAAAGCTAATGGAGTAGATAATTTGATCTCATGGAAAACAGATTGAAAGATAGCCAATGTTTCTCATTTCAATTAAGTAACATTACATCTTTTGACATAAACCGAGATAGGAATTCTAAATTAAAATGAATGGGAATCTCCCAAAACTAAGATGAGTAATTTTAGGCCTCCATAACATGGTCTTGTAGTACCTAAAAATTCATTGATACCTCACACAATCTCTAAGATATTCCCCAAGAAAGATCATTGCGCAATGTTGCTTACTGACCCTTAGGGACACTCTAGTTCGGTGTGCTCACGAACATTCAAGGGACTCTGTGGGTGAAATAGGGTTGTCACTAGCATTTACCTGGCCAATCAGAGCTAATGAAGTAGACGATTTGATCTCATGGTGAACAAATTGAAAAATAGCCAATGTTGCTCATTTTGATTGAGAAACATTGCATCTTTTGACATAAACCGAGATATGGATGCCAAATTAAAATAAAGGGGAATCTCCCAAAAATTAGATGAGTAATTGTAGGCCTATATAACATAGTCATGTAGCACCTAATGGTTTGTCGATATCTCACATGAGCTCTAAGATATGCCCCAAGAAAGATCATTTCCCAATGTTGCTTAGTGACCCTTAGGGACACTCTGGTCTGGTGTGCTCACAAACATTCAAGGGACTCCGTGGCTGAATCAAGATTGTAGTGCTAGTTTCTAGGCCATTGGGAATATATCATATATATTTTCTCATAACCCATAGGATTTATGGAAACCTAAAACCAACCTTAAAATTTTCCTCATAACCCGTACGGGTTATGAAAAATTAGAGGTTCAGCTCTACTTTTCCATAACCCATGCGGGTTCTGTAAAATAAGAACCTAGGAAGGAAGGAAGGGAGAGAGAGAGAGAGAGAGAGATGTTAACTTAAGGGAGATTGTTAACTGATGGTGATGATGATGAAGACTGACAGAGATTAGAGGTATATAGGATTGTAGAAGAATTAGATCAATTATTATTTTGTCATTGATGTCAATCAATTGATTTTTGGTTTATATTGAGTTTCCATATCATTCAAAGTATGACATAATTTGAGTGAGTAAAGGAAAAAGAAGAAGTGAAAAGTTGTGAAGTTGATGAACTTAAATGGGTAGCTAATACAAATCGTATAATGATAAGGTTATATTGATTTAGTTGTTTTCTACTTTACATTTTATTATATCAAGTTGGTAAAGGATATTGGTCAAGTTGGTGAACAAAATAGTTTGGTTACCGAACATGAAGAAGTTGTTTTCTAAAGAGAAAGGAAGTCAAGACACCAAGTACATGGATTTAGTTATCGAGCAAAGAAAATAGAATTTTTGTTGAAGGAAAAGAAGTTAGCCATCGAGCAAGGAATATAAATTAAATACAAGGATCAGAATGACATTTAATGATGACCTACAGTAATATGGAAGATTCTAAGGATGAGGAAAAGTTAGTTGAAGAGATCTAAGATCAGGAAAATTTGAGGTTATGATCTATGGTAAGATCTAAGCAGTAAAAATGAAGGTACAAGTTCCAAGAAAAGTTCAAGTTCCAAGGTGATGATAAAACATTTTACTAAGTTCCAAATTCATTGAATTAGTTTATGAGGATGATCTGATGGTTGGGATTAATCAAAGGAAAACATAATAAAGGAGATTAAGAGGAAAAACAAAGTCTATATAAAGGATGAAATTACATGTTAAACAAGCTGGAAAGTTGAAAGGTGGATGTGTAACCGAGTGATGCAGTGAAGAAGAAAAAGGTTGAAACCTGAGTCTGCAAGAAGAGTTTGATGAAGTGTTGATTCGAGTGAGTAGTGATGAAATGAAGTGAAGACAAAGAGTGAATAAGGGATCTGACTAAGCAAGAGGTAGTTGCAGATTTACAAATCAATTTTTATACTATTTCTTATTAACATTTGTAGCAGAAAAATCTCTTAACCGAGTGGACTTAATAGTCTTATTACAAAACCTTTGGAGAGGTGACATTATAGAAGAGTATTTGAAGACCTTTAACCAGGCCACTCCTAATAGGGTAAAGATCTTAACAGATCTGAGGAAAATCCCCTAATAGGGTCACATTTAACAATGTATATTTTAATCTTTAACAAGATAGGCTTTTAACCCAGCATACTTCAAAAGAGTATTTCTTTGCTGGGTGACAATTCCCACAGTGGTTTTTCCCAAATTGGGTTTCCACATTAAATATTGGTTTTATATGTGGTGAATGTTTATTGTTCATGTTATTACTGATTTTTAAGATTAATTTACTATTATTGGTTAATTTTGAAGTTTGTTTGACCGAGTTGTTATCGAGTTGAATCAGAGAAATTTTTAAGGTTTAAAGAATCACTTATTACTGATTCACTCCACTCTTAGTAATCTAACAATAGGTATAAAAGATAAATACTATAAAGAGATACGTTTGAAAGACTTGAGTAAAAGATCTGAAGATGTATAAGAGGGAGGCACCAAAGTTGAATATGGATAACTTCTCTACATGGAAAAGTAGGATGAGGTTGCATACATTCGGGATTGGAGATTATGGTATATACTATCTTGAAAATGAGTATTCACCACCACCATTTGGGCCTATGACAATTGAACAAGTAATAGAAATACAAGATCACACACAAGTTACGATTGAGATATCTTCTACTCTTACTGACCTACAATTCAATGATCTAAAAGGATTTGATAAAGAAAAACAAATGTGGGACAAGATTGAATTAGTACATTTTGGAGATCTGCATGTTCAGAACACAAAAGCTGAAAGTATGAAAGGAAAATTTGATTCTATGAGAATGAAAGAAGGTGAAGATGTCACAAAGTATAGTACAATATTGAATGAGGTTGTTAGTGTTATCAGAGGTGCAGGAGGACATATATAAGAAGAAGATGTAACAAGTAAATTGTTGAGGACATTCTTGCCTACTTGTTCCATCCAAGTGTCTACAATACAAGAACTGATATCCATTCCTCAGATGCCTATTTTACTGGATGCCACAATCAGAAAGTTGATTTCTTTTGAGCTGAATGATTTTCACAATAGTTTACCTACCACTTCTAAGATTGAGTCTACATTAAAGTCATCTTTGAACATTGGAAATTCTAGAGAGTCTATATCTAGTGATGGTTATGCTAGTAGTGCAAGTGAAATATTTCAGAGTTCTAAGAGTGATCTAGAGAGTTGTTCAGGCTTAGAATTGTTACCTTAAATCAGGCACTAAGGCTAAAAACAATTCTATCCTGACAATGGAAAACTCTTCTAGCTATGGGTAGACTATGAATGAAGAGGAATCTTCAGATTCTAGGTCAGTTCCTATAAAATATGGAATATCACTTTCCTGATCTACAAATTGTTGGGAAAAGGGAAAGAATACTATAACTAAAAAGATTAGGGTGATACACCAAATGAATAACTCAGACTTCTCAAAAAGATGAATTTCAATCCTGACTCACAAATGAATACTTTAACAATCTGATTCTCTATTCAACATATAGGTTAACAAACTCATGCTATCATGGTTCTACCACAAATAGCTTAGAGAATTAACAACATACATTTCTCATGCAAGGCCTAGGGCAGCTAATTATCTTGAGAAGGAATAGAATTTGATTCACTTCCTTCAGATAATACACAATTTAACACTTGCTAGAAAAGATAAAATAGGATTCGATATTGAAAAACAAGTACACGAAATGGGAATCAAAGAATCTGGTTCATTTCTTCAAAAATCTGACAAGATGATTACAAAAATGGCCTTCAAAGCACCTTGGAATGATATGTTCACTAAAATGCCCTTTTTCCAAAATCTGCAACCACTAATTGATCATCAAAAATCAATTTTATAATCAGTTCTAGCCTCCAATTTGAAAATCTGAGCTCCTCAATCTTAGCCTAAAAGCGTACCTAAAAATATGTCACTACATTGAGTTCCTCAAACATGCCTCTCTTCCTAAATTTTTGGCCTAAAAATATAAGGAATTAATCCTTTTACAAATAAAATATACCAAAAACTTATACAAGGGACTAATATTAAATAAAACTTAATATTAATTGCACTACCCCTATACCCTAACTCTTATTTTCTAACCTAGATAAAATATCTAAGTATGAACTATTGCAAAGTGGAGAAGTCGACATGACCCTCAATCCACTTGCAATGCATTTGAAAGAACCGATGGGATAAGCATGAAAGGTGGCATGTTCAGTTTTCAAGGCTAGAGCTGGCACTGTCATGCATTGAATGCACTCTCTGTTTGGCGGACTCCAAAATAGTTATTCCATTTTCCTTGGCATTTGTGTTTGTTCTCTTGAAGCTTCTCGGAGAAAACTCAGTGAAATGAAACCCTAAGCTCTCCTGTAACTATGAAGGAGCTCGGCTTTGACTGTGATGATCTTCGACTGTTGTTGGAGTCGAGCCTTCATCTGCTACTTCCTTTGTGTGCATATTTGATAGAACTCAGCATTTCTCCATCTCTCCATTAGTGAACTGTAAGTTATCTTCGAACTCCCTGTTGATTCTTTACTATTTTGGAATACAAAGAATAAGCATGTGTTTCTCCTTGTTAACTGTTTGTTCTACTGTTGCTTTTGATATACTCACAGTTAATGAGTTATAGTTGTATCTTTATTTTCAACAATCAAACTTGTTGCTTCATTCCCTTACTTTGCATTACTGAAGGTTCTCTTTATTTGAACATGAGCCCATATCATGCTTTATTGCATCTATCGTTTGTATCTCTGTTGAACTGTTCCTTAGCTTTCATCTGCTACTTCCTTGGCCTGTCACCGCGGCTTCATGGTTTCATGCATTATATTTGTTTTTCCCCATTTTTATATGGGTTTGATTCAACATGGCTCCATGCATTTTGTTGAAGGTTCTCTTTATTGAACATGCTATTTATTCTTTGCTATTTTGTACATGCGGGTTCAAAAGTTTATGAACCCGTACTTTGTTCACTAAAGTTCACATGCCATATGCGATACTCACTGTTGTTTATCTTACCATACTGTGATCGTTCTCCACCTGTGAGCTTACCATGCTATGACTTTTTCATCATGTGGTGACTCTTATCATGTCGTGAGCTAGGTTTATAACCTGACATTCGCTACTCTCTGTGACTATTCTCATACCCAAGCTCACCATTCTCTGACTATGAACTCACTATTGTTACTTTGTTATCTTGTTAGCATTTGATATAGACCGCGGCTTTGATTCACCACCTACAGGTTTGAAGTGTTGTTTCCCATTTTGATATTCACTATTGATCCTTTGTTATTATTCATTCTCTGTTAAGAATTCTTTGAGCTCGCTGTTAGTGTACACTGTGGCTAGCATTTGATCAATGATGTTAATCTTGAATGTTTTGACTATTACTAATAATGTCAATTACATTATTAGTAACAGTCAAACATATCACTTTTTTCCATGTGGGTTCGAAGGTTATGAACCCAAACTTGTTCACCACAGTGACAACTATAACATTTTTGAAGCACTTTATGAAGTTTATGATTGGCATAAACTTGCTTATAAAATAGTAACAGTCACTATTTTACTGTTATTATTTCATTTTTCTTTTGAAACCATGACTGTTACTATTATAACAAGTTCAACAGTTATTTTAAAGGAAAATAATCCCTTTACTGGAACACCAGTAAGCAACTTGTGATCATTTTTTGAGATTGACATGAAACTTACTTCTCATATTGACGAAACTTTGAATTACTATCAACTGCATCTTTATCAATTTTAGTATCAACCTCAGCATACTTTGTGATAACATAGAGCACTCAAATTATTGACTCTCTTTTGCTGATATGAATAAAACCTTGTGTAATCAATAGCTATAAACATGATGAGTTCAGCCATACTGAACAGTTGCTCCAAGAAACCATGAAAACACCTCTTAATGACTTACTAAAGTTGCAAGGTTATGAGTGAAAAATGCTGAAGATATAATCTGTTATAAATAAAACCATTGCACTTCTCACTCATAACCTTTGCAAACCTTAGAAGGTGATTATGACTAAGAGATGCTCAACACACTTTCTTTTCCCACAGCAGATAAGTACTCTATCCTTTATGATATTCTTCTACTGGTTACACATACTCTGTTCTAGTTTATACATATTTTCCATTTTATGTTCAACTTGCATCTTGTAGCTTTGCCCACTGTAAATAATTCACATTGATGTTGAATCTGCTCTTAATATGACAAGTACAACAAGATGAAAATGTTTATTTACTGTTAATGAAGTTCGAGCACGGGCTCGTGACATCCAAAAATATCAAAATGTTTAACTAATGAGGTTTGAACACGGGTTTGTGACACTCAATAAAAACAAACTGTAAACACTTTATGATTTTATAACTTGAAACACTCTTCTGTATTCAGCAACAAATATGTTTATGATTTGAAAATGATGATAAGGACATATTTGTACTAGTATTTATGCAGCATCATTTGTATCTTAAACTGGAAATTTGGCATTTCTTGTAGCATTCTTTTGTATTCAAACCAGCTTGATTTGCATCTTTGTCAATAACTGAATATGAACACCAGTTAGCTGTTATCTGCAAGATAATCTATTAAGTTTTCAAATAACATCATGGCATGAAATACATTATTCTGAAAAAGGTTTCTTAGTTTGGAAACATACTAAGTCCCTTTGATTTAGATACCTAGTTAATAAAAAGGACAACATACACCACAATGATCATTAGTAGTAAAAGGTTTCATGTATGAAACAAGTCCCTTTAACACTACCTTGCAGTGAGTGTCAATGTGCATTTCCTTATTTCATTTAATTTTCCAGATTGATGCAATATTGAAAACTTGATTGCTACAATATGTTATTTGATTCTCATGTATTTCTTAGATCCATCAGGATCTAACCATTTTCTCTTTCTCATGCAGATGGAAACCTTGAAGACCTAGATGCAGATGGAAACTCAGACTCATGAAGACCTAAATGTAGGGACCCAGTAGACAACCAGCTGACACAATCAATACAAAAGGTAGTACATGGGACCCTTATTCCATACTTTAGTCTTTCTTCTTTCTAAATATTGAATTGAAATATGAAACAAGAAAGGACATTTGTATACTACATTCAGTATGAAAGCACAATGTAATGATCATTGATAATTTTGAACTTTGTAATACTTGATCAATACTTAGAGTACAATAATGACATCTAGATTGAATGCAATAATGACATGTAAACTAACAAAACCTGCAAGGTAGTGTTAATTAGACAAAAAAATGCAACCTTTTCCTACTAATTCTATTGTATTGTATGCTAGATTTTTAAGTAACAAGAGTCTTCATGAAGAGGAAAGACAACAAGAAGAGTTTCAAGCTTTACTAGCTAGGAGGCTATCAAGAGAAAAAGGAAAATACCGAGGTAAATTACCCTTGAAATTTTTTAATTGCAATAAGATTGGTTACATTGAATCTAGATGTCCTGAAAATGACAATGATGAGAAGAAAGACAATTGAGATAAAAATAAAAGAGAAAATAGATTTAGGAGATACCGATATTTCAAGAACAAAGGTAAGAAGTCATGCTAGATTGTTGAAGAAGGTCTAACTGATGATGATTCTAATAATGATGAAGGTGTAGAGGTTGTGTATGTTGCTATCAAGGATGATTCTGATGAAGAAAGGTATGGAGAAGAAAAATATTTAATTTCTCATGTTAGTAAGAGTGATACATGGATAATTGATAGTGGATGTTCACATCATATGATTGGTGACACACATAAGTTCATTACTATGGAAGATCATAATGGAGGTTATGTTATATTTGGTAGTGATGCTCCATATCCTATGAGAGGTAAAGGTTCTATAATTATACTGGATGATACACAATGTGATGATGTATGTTGGGTTGAAGGAATAAAGTATAATCTATTGAGTATGGCACTATTGAATAACACAGGTTACCAACTGAAATTTGAAAATGGAAAGGTAAAAGTATTTGATCAAAATGGAAGTTTGATTGCCATCGGTGAATAGTCAAAAGGTAACTTATTCTACCTTGATACTACTATAAAAAGTTGCTTATTTGCTAAAATTGAGGATGTATTATTATGGCACAAGAGATTTTGTCATGTGAATTTTGACAACTTAATTAAGGTGAGTAAAAATAATAGAGTAAGAGGTCTACCAAGATTGGATAAACCTGAAAATGTCATGTGCAAATGATGTCAAGTTGGTAAGTTGACAAAATCAAGTTTTAAAAACAAATCCTACACTACACAATGTATTTTGGAGTTAGTGCACACTGACCTATGTTGACCTATGAGAACACAAAGCTACTATGGTGATAGACATTTCATTTTATTTGTTGATGATTATTCAAGAATGGTGTCTATTATGTTTTTGAAGGAAAAATATGATATTTTTCAAAATTTTAACTGGTATAAGGCAATAGTTGAAAAGGAGACTGGAAGACAATTGAAGTGTCTAAGATCTGATAGAGGAGGTGAGTTTACATTTGATGAGTTTACACTTTTCTGCAATGAACGTGGAATAAAGAGACAAATGTTTTCACTGAGAACACCACAAAAAAATGGTATAGCGGAGAGAAGAAACATATCCATTATTGATTTTGCTAGAACATTTATGATTGAGAATGGAGTGTCTCAAACATTTTGGAGAGAAGAAGTCAATCCTGCAACTTATACACTTAACTGAGTACAACTAAAGAAAGGTACCAATAAGATGCCATATGAAATCTGGTATGGTCACAAACCTAATGTAAGTTATTTCAAAGTATTTGGATGTAGGTGTTATATTCTAAAGGATGCTAGAATTGGAAAGTTTGATCAAAAAGGTGATGAAGTCCAATATTCTTAGGATATTCTACTAAGATCAAGGCTTACAAGTGCTTAAACAAGTATACTAGCAAAATTGTAGAAAGTGCAAGTGTAAGGATTGATGAATTTGAAGAGAAAAATGATGAAGAAAGAAAAAAGGAACCTGGGGACTATAAAAGATTTGCATGTGTTCAACCTGATGTTCTTGACACCTTCTCAAGACTACAAACCGAGGAGGAAGCTAAACAAAGACTGCAACCACCAAATGTTGAAAATGAAGAACTGCCACAGTCTACCGAGCATATTTTAACAAAGTATGTGAGAAGACACTAGTCGCCAAACAATATTATTGGAGACAAGAATACTGGAGTTATGACAAGAAGTAAATTGAGAGATAACACCTGTTTGATTTATAAATTTGAGCCAAGAAAAGTAAATGATGCATTGGATAATTAAGATTGGGTGAAAGCTATGAAAAAATAGATAGACCAAATTGAAAAGAATAACACATGGACTTTGGTACTGAGACCTAAAGATAAAAATGTTATTGGTACTAAGTGGATTTTTAGAAACAAGCTAAATGAACATGGAAATGTAATTAGAAACAAAGAAAGATTGGTTTGCAAAGGATATGCACAAGAATAAGGAATTGATTATGGTGAGACTTTTGCATCTATTGTTAGATTAGAAGAAGTTAGCATTCTACTAGCATATGTAGCTTATAAAGGATTTAAAGTTTATCAAATGGATGTTAAGTCTTTATTTATTAATGGTATTCTTGAAGAAGAAGTTTATGTTGAGAATCCTAAAGGATTTTTTGAGAATACTAATGAGGACGTGGTATGAAAACTTAAAAAGGCATTATATGGTTTGAAACAAGCACCTCGAGCATGGTATGAAAGGTTACATTCATATTTAATCAAGATTGGATTTGAAATAACTAGTGGCAAAAATAATTTGTATCTGAAATGTGATAGTAATGATAAGATTTTGATTGTTAAATTATTTTTTGATGACATTGTTTTTGGAGGAAACAACACATTATGCAAATCTTTTGTTGAGGAGATGAGAAAGGAATTTGAGATGTCCATGATAGGAGAGATAAAATTCTTTATTGGACTACAAATTCAACAAGTCAAAGATGGGATCTACATCACACAATTAAAATACATCAGGAGATCCTAAAGACATTTGGTATGGAAGAATCAAAACTGGTTGGAACACCGATGGCTACTGGTTGTAAATTGTCAAAGGAAGATGAGATAAAGGAAGTAAATGAAACACTCTACCGATCAATGATTGGTAAGTTGTAGTATGTTGTACATATAAGACCTGATATTTCTCATGCAATAGGTATTATTGCAAGATTTTATGCTGATCCAAAGGAAGCAAACATGTATGCAATCAAAATAATATTTAGATATCTGAAAGGGACTGAAGATTTTGACCTACTATACAAAAAAGGAGGATATTTTGATCTGAATATTTACATTAATGTTGATTGGGCTAGAAATATTGAGGATAGGAAAAGTACAAGTGGAGGAGCTTTCTCTTTAGGAGAAAGATTAGTGACATGGCTGAGTAAGAAACAAAGTTGTATATCACAATCTATTGTCAAGGAAGAGTATGTAGCAACATCTATGAATTGTGCAAACATTGAATGGATGAAACAACTACATGAAGGTATGAAAGAGGAGATCATAGATCTAGTTACTATTTATTGTGATAATACAAGTACTATTAATATATGAAAGAGTATGGTAATGCATTCCAAGACCAAGCACATTTATATCAAGTATCATTACTTGAGAGAAAAAGCTCAAGACAAGAATGTGATATTGGAGTATGTGAATTTAAAGGAGCAGATAACAGATAGATTTACCAAGCCACTACCAAAGGATGATTTTGAGTATCTTAGAGGTAAATTATGGGTTCTTCCCCTATCCAATATAAACTAAGGCAAGATGCATATGGCATCAATTCAAGGATTCATTAGAATATCTATTTTGTGAGTTGATGTTAGTCTTCACTCTTTAGGTGATGCCTAAAGTGAGGAACTACAACTCATTGAGAACCTAATTGAGGAACTTCAAGTGATTAGAGATGGCTGAGCACTGAACTATTATGTAAGATAATTGAATCAGTTTTATGTTTTCATTGATGTCAACTAGTTTTGGCAGTACTTATCATGATAGTTGCAAATATCTAAACATCTGTAGAAGATAAGAGAAAGATGCAAAACTAAGATATCTACATTGAGGAAGATGGATATGACAGATGAGGATAAGGAATACTCTTGGTAACTTATTGATGAGTCTATGACTTCATACTGTTGACTTGATTATGTTGCATTAATATGTTATGAAGTTAGAAGCAAAATTGTTACAAAGCAGTGTTGTCAGTTAATGAAGCATTCCAGTATACACCAAGCCAGTGTAGTGTATATCGAGCAACAATATCAACTGATCTTGTGTTCACCGACACATTTCTTTGTTAACCGAGTATGGACAAAAGAACTAAAGGACTAGCTTAGCCGATAGAAATTAATGAGCTGTAAAGTGTATGATTTCAAGGTGGAAGATAAAGTTTTTTATGAGATCAATAGCTAAAAAAATTCAAAGAAGATCTAATGGATGGAATCAAAACATGTTACTGACACAACTTCTGAGGAAGGTTTAAGCAGGAAAATCAATGAAGGTGATTAAGTGGCAAAATCTTATGGATGAGAAGAAAATGGTTTACTTGTCTATTTAAGAGACTAGGGTTTCACAGTGAAACGAATGCCAAAGGAAGGAGACTATAGAGATATCATGTGAACAAACTTCATGCATGCTTGATCATACTGGTTAAAGGAGAACCAAACTGTAGAACAGTACTGAGCGTCAAAGAGTATTTACCGAGGGATAGTAAGTTGTTGAATATTGATGAATTGAATAGGAATATTGATCAGAGGATTTTACGAGCTTAAGAATAGATCTGGACATCTACAAATCAAGTTACATTTTATTCAGATCACTTGTTGTTAAATTTTAACCATTGTAATTAGATAAAATCTCTTAACCGAGTAGACTTGAAAGTCTTATATGTCATTCATAGAATGTACATTGTTATCCTATCAACCCCATAATGAATGTTGGTTGGACAATAACTATTAGTGTTAAATCCTCTAACAAGGTCACACCTTATAGTGTGTTTTGTAACCTTTAACAGGGTTGGCTCCTCACCGAGCTCACTTCAGAAGAGTAAAAATATTTTGGGTTAATGGTCCCAGGTGGTTTTTCCCTTAACAGGGTTTCCACGTTAAATATCTTGTGTTATGTGTTTATTGTGGTGATTGTTTGATTGTCATACTTTATATATTGCATATCTAATTTGGTCGATAATCACTATGAACAATTAACTAGTAATCGGTAAAAGCATAGATAGTTTAGTATTATAGTTTACCGAGCTCAAGGATAAGTTGAATTTGTTTTGAAGTTTTACTTTTTGTATTTGGGACTGTGGATAACTGATTCACCCCCCTCTCAGTTATTCTAACATGAAGTTGTGAAAAATGTTTATGTATGCAATGAGATATGAGTAAATGTTAGGTAAAATCCACTACCTAAATAAATATTTAAGAGTATGTATCTTTCGCATTGTTGTCAAACAGGGAGAATAAGTGATTGATTATTATAGGGAGAATAATATGACAAACACAAAGAAGATAGAAGATGGAAAGAAAAGATAAGCAGTTAAGAGGGAGAATGATTCAAAGCAAGATGATAAAGTTCAGAGGGAGAAAAGGAAAACACATAGTAACCGAGGAGACTAAAAAATAGAGAGCTGCATTTGACAGTGTTACCATCATCCATTGACAGTGATTGTTTCCATCAATTCCAAAGAGGGAGATTGTTAACCGATGGTGATGATGATGAAGACTAAAAGAGATCAGAGGTATACAAGATTGTAGAAGAATTACATCAGTTATTATTTTTTCATTAATGTAAAGCAATTGATTTCCGGTTTATATTGAGTTTCCATATCATTCAGAGTATGATGGAATTTGAGTGAGTTAAGTAAAAAAGAAGAAGTGAAATTTTTTGAAGTTGAAGAACTTAAATGGGAAGCTAATACATATCAGACAAAGATAAGGTTATATTTTATTTTCTACTTTGCATTTGATTATATAGTTTCAATAAAGAGAAAGGAAGTCAAGACACCGAGTACATGGATTTAGTTACCGAGCAAAGAAAACATAATTTCAATTAAAGGAAAAGAAGTTAGCCACTGAGAAATGAATAGAAATTAAATAAAATGATCAGAATGACATTTAATGATGAGCTACATTGATTTGGAAGATTCTAAGGATGAGGAAAATTTAGTTGAAGAGATCTACAATTAGGAAAATTTGAGGTTATGATCTATGGTAAGATCTAAGAGGAAAATGTGAAGGTACAATTTCCAAGAAAAGTTCAAGTTCTGAGGTGATGATAAAACATTTTATCAAGTTCCAAATTCATTGAATTAGTTTATGAGGATGATCTGACGATTGAGATTAATCAGAGGAAAATTTAATAAAGGATATTAAGAGGAAAAAAAAAGTATATATAAAGGATGAAATTACATGTTAAACAAGTTGGCAAGTTGAAAGGTGGATGTGTAACTAAGTGATACAGTGAAGAAGAAAAAGGTTGAAATCTGAGTCTATAAGAAAAGTTTGATGCAGTGTTGAGGCCAATGAGTAGTGATGGAATGAAGTGAAGAAAAAGAGTGTATAAGGGATCTGACTAAGTAAGAGGTAGTTTCATATTTACAGATCAATTTTTATATTGTTTATTATTAACATTTGTAGCACAAAAATCTCTTAATCGAGTGGAGTTAAGAGTCTTATTGTAAAACCTTTAGAGAGGTGACATTCTAGAAAAGTGTTTGAAGACCTTTAACTAGACCAATCCTAACAGGGTGAAGATCCTAATAGATCAAAGGAAAATACCCTAACAGGGTCACATTTAACAATGTGCATTGTAATCTTTAACAAGATTGGCTTTCAACCCAACATACTTTAGAAGAGTATTTCTTTGGTGGCTGACAATTCCCACAGTGGTTTTTCCTAAATTGAGTTTCCACATTAAATACTGGTGTTATATGTATTGAATATTTATTGTTCATTTTTTTATTACTAGTAAAAGAAATTTTGAAGGGGACCCAAAACCCTTTACAATTCCAGAAGCAAAAGACAGAAAGAAGAAGACCAAGAAAAAAGAGACAACATCAATGATCAACCCATAGGAGGGCCACATGGGCAGCTAAAAATAAAATAATAGGAAAAAACCAGCCCGATAGACAAAAAACCAACCAAGGCACCAGCTCAGCTGACAAAATACATTACTCCATCTTTTTCATCCAAAGTCTTTTCCATTCTAGCTTGGATATTATCCATCCTCCCAATGACCCTTTTTGGCTCTTCAACATCTTCTTAATAGTGGGTGATTTCTTCTTATTTCTAGCATGGGTTCTGGAACTCGGCCCACTAGTGGCCTCCAAGGTATCATTCTTACGATCAATTTCCTCATCAAGGCTGCTAGCCAGCATATTGTCCAAGGCTTTTAGATTGATTCTTGAAGCTTTCATATTGTCCTTACTGGGATGGAGAATGTCAATAATTATGCTTTCCTTATTATCCATCCTTTTTTGCACATCATTGATAGCAGAGTTTTAATTTTGAGTCAAGTTGTGCTCATTGAACCCCTTTTCCAGCTTCTCCTGAAGACTGGCATTTGTGGCCTC
This sequence comes from Chamaecyparis obtusa, assembly GCA_027943335.1. Lineage (NCBI taxonomy): Eukaryota > Viridiplantae > Streptophyta > Pinopsida > Cupressales > Cupressaceae > Chamaecyparis > Chamaecyparis obtusa. The sequence goes on from BSBK01001534.1 coordinate 1,572,581, forward strand.
AAGTTTCTTGTTCTTAAGATTAAGCCTTTTTATCTCATGGAAACACCATTTATTGAATCTGAAAGAGTACAAAGCCTCAAATTTTGTAGTTTGAAGGGTACCAATAGTGACTTCCTCCTTATCATCGAAGTCCTCAAAAATTAGTTTGATTGAGGATTCTCTAACCCTTCTTTCACTTGTGTCCTCACTCTCTTCTTAAATATTATATTGGGTATCTTGAGAAACATGCACATCATGCCTCATACCAACCACAAACTTATCCAGAATGGGCACTTCCTCAATTTGGAAATTCCTATTAGGGTTAGGCATCTTGGTATAATGAATAGTAGTATCAACCAAATCTTCAAGGTTTTGGGAATATTGAATCAAAATGTCTTCAGAATTCAAAATATCTTGTGACTTATCTTCCAAGTTGACAATGTCCTCACTCTCCTTGTTGTATGTGTTCTCTTTATCTTTTTTCTTCATATCATTATCAATCTCCCTATTCTAGGTAGCAAGGTCTTCCTTCTTGGTACCATCATCACCTTTGTCATTAGTATCAATATCTGGCTCTACATTTTTCACAGACCCCTCACAGTCTTTTTCCTCATCCTCTCCCGTATCCTAAGAGTGGGTATTATCTTCAGAGTCCTTAGTTTCCTCCTCTTCTCTATTAGGGATTTGCACATTTGGGGTATCATGACCTTCCTCATTCTCTAAATCATTAGTAATGTTATCCTCATAGCTGCACTTAGAAGCTTCCTTCTTCACAAACCTTTTTTTCTTAGAACTGCTTTCAATATCGCCTTCAGCAATCCATTTTCATGTTATTGCTGATTGATAAGATTAATTTACTATTATCGGTTAATTTTGAAATTTGTTTGACCGAGTTTTTACTGAGTTGAATTAGACAAATTTTTAAGGTTTAAAGAATCACTTATTATTGATTCACTCCCCTCTCGATTCTCCAACAAGAGAGAGAGAGAGAGAGAGGTGGGAGGGTGGACAGATGAGATAGAGATCAAAGAGGATAATTAGGTCTCTAAGTAGATAGAGATGATGATGGGAGAAGGAAGATAAGAGAAAGAGAGGAAAAAAGGAGAGACATGCATGCATACAAACATATATATATATATATATATATATATATATATATATATATATATATATATATATATATATATATATATATATATATATATATATATATATATATATATATATATATATATATATATATATATATATATATATTTATATAAATATATGTATATATAACTATAGATATGCATAGATACATACATAAACACATATTATATATGTATTTCTATACATATGTATAGTAAATGCTAAGTTTACAAGCATACATTTTTTTGTCTTCATAACCTGTGCGGGTTTTGTAAAATTCAAAATGATGGTTTTAGTTCTACATAACCCACATGGGTTATGTAAAACTTTGAATGGTACTTTTTATTTTTAAAAAATCGAGTGGGTTATTTTGCACATCAAAACTCATATGGGTTTTGGCTTGGTAAGAGGATTGGAAAATGACCCTAAGGCTTGCAAGAACATTTTCCCTCCATTTTCATCCCTTGACATGTTTTTTCATCTTCCAACATGATTTCTCAACTTCATCGTCATCAAGTTTATAAATAATCAAGTGGGCATCTCTAAAATTACCACCATAATCTCACACGTCTTCTCATCTTTCTAACCATATAAGTTTTTGAATTTTTGGACAACATTAACATAGTGAAATTTAATTTTCTTTACCAATGTCTTGACAAGCCTCACAGAGATATGTCTACCATTTTTTAAATATCTTTTGGTATACTTGACCAATTGCAAAAAAAATTACATATTACTATTCTATGCTTGAATCTATACACTTTAAAAAAAAATTGCATTTTCAATTATTTTGATGCAAGTTATGCCAAGCACACGAACAAGTACTAGATTTTCAGGATGTGGTCACTTCAAAAAATCATTGAAAAAAGTACTCAACATGAAATTACAAAAAAATACACTTCTAGATCTCACTCTTACCTACCATCCTACTAAACAGTTTTTCAAAATACTAAATCTAACTATATCTTTTGTTGAGGGCACAAAAATAGTGATGGGACAAGAATTTGTCTTTGTTTTATGTTGTTTTTATGCTCTATTCTAAGACATTTTTGAAACACTTGTTGTTACTTTTATGTACTTTAACTTGTATACATACTATAAGTACAGTCAAATTCACAAACTTATGGTTAGATAATAGTTGACATACCTTGCTAAATATTATATGTGTGTGTGTGTGTGTGTGTGTGTGTGTGTGTGTGTGTGTGTGTTGCAATATTTCATATAATTGTTTTAATGTATGTCCTAACATTTGCATTAGATTGACTAGTTGAATACTTGAATATACATGCATGCACTACTAACCTGCCAGGGTAAAAGGAATGACTGGAGTATGAATCGGTAGCATTGATGAGGAAGTGATGAAGTTTCAGCCACGATGAGAAGAACCATTATGACAACCATAGAACATGCCTAAGGGATTGAAGGAATGAATATCTCAGGGAATATAGGGGCACGACTATGCTAAATTTCCTCTACAGTCAATATTTTGTTGAAGCAGTTGTTTAGTCTTTATGATCTTCTATTGTGGACTGTCGCATTCTCCTTTCTTTATGGAAGAATCAGTTAGACCTTATCTTTATGTTCAATTATCAATCCTTTATATATATAGGGATATGATTGTTGGAAATCGAGTTAGACAAGTGATTGTATTACTATTATATTGAAAGCAAGTTACTCTTTAGTTCTGTGCACTACTTTATGATGATGTAATTAGTTTTCTGAATATATAATGAAGGAGTGATTTTGAGTTATATTTTGTGTTCATAGCTAATAGAAGTCAACAAAGGGGGCCCACTTGGGAGGTGGACTAGAGTAGAATAGAGTAAGTAGTTTAAGCATTTTCAACATTTGAAGTAGAATTCATTATTTTCTCCTGTAGCATTATAACATGTGTATGTTCCTGCAGCACTTGCAGAGATAGTCATACTAAATGCTTTGGATTGATAGAATAAGTTGAAGTTAAATTTATGGTTGTCAACATCAATTTCATTTTATTTAGCTGTGTCTTTTACTTTCCTACACCAATAGCGTAGTTCTTTCCATGTACTTTCCTTCCTATAGCTTAAGTAAAATGACTTTATGAGAGGCTTAGTGCACAAACTGTGCTATCCTATTTTAAGTATACGTCCCTAGGTTGACAATTTAAATGCACTCCATGATAGGGAAATAATACTTAGTTTGAATACACTATTCCTAGGATAATCTTTGGCATGATTATTATTACCTATTATGGGGTTGTTCATTTTTGGCATCATTGTCAGGGATGGTGTCAAGATGAGAATCTTATTGAGTCATTTTAGATAGTTCCATGTTTTCTGGATAGCAGTTTTTAGGTTTGAACTTGTTTCACAAGTTCATTTAACCACTTGCATGCATCGAAGGGGAAGAAGAAGAGATGTCTATGGCAGATTCCTTCTAAGAGAATCTCTTAATTTGAATGAAGAATCTAGAGAATTCAAATTACCTTTTGTTGATGTGAGTCCATAATTTCCTTCAGCAACTTCATCTGTAGAAGAACCATTTGATCCATCTGACCTTCGGCCTTTTGCTGAGATTTGGCTAGTTTTCTTGCTAATTCCACCCCAAGTGCACCTATTGCTAATAATCCTCTGGCCATAAACATTTACCAACAACTTCACTCCCAATTACCTACAGTAATGGCCCAACCTACATTTCCATTTCCTCTTTCTAGCCTTATCAATAATGCTAATCTCAAAAACATACCCATTGTCGCTCTACCAAAGTTCTATGGCCTAATAACTGAGGACCCTAACACCTTTTTATTTGAGTTTGACATTCTCTGCCAAAGTTTTGACTACAACACTGATAGTCACAAACTCAAGCTATTTCCAACAACATTAAAGGAGTCATCCCTAAGATGGTTTACGGGATTAGGGGTTAATGCAGCAACTGATTGGAATGTGATGCAGACCCTATTTTTGCAAAAATATACAGAATATTGTAAGGGGGGTGATTTGAGAGGGGATGACATCTTTTGAATGTCACAAAAATAAGATGAAACTCTAGAAGATTATATCTCACGCTTCTTTTACAATCTATAGAAGAATCCTCAACATGCATTGTAGGAGGATTCACAAAAAACTCATCTTTTTGAGTGGAGTAAATGACACATGTCTCAAAGCATTGGACCTTATGGATGGAAGATATATATCTCAATATTCTTTGGTTGATCTCATGAAAATATACCAAAATTATTCAAGAGCAGCAGTAAAGAAGGGCAGAGGATTCTGACCCACACTTGCTAAAGGAAATAGCTCCAGTGTATATAAGATGGAAATCTCAAAGTTGTTAGATTTCAAACAAGACATTATCAAAAATGTTGCCACAAACCTGGATACAATGAAGGCTAAAAAGAAGCATGAAGAAGCTGAAGCAAAGCTAGTTGAGTACTGCCCTCATTGTTGATGGCAAAAGAAGGATTGTCGGTGCAAGTTGGTGGAAAATTTGGAGACACACATTCCTATCGAGTTCAGGAAAATAGAGGGAGAGGATGAGAAATTCTTCTTCATTTCTCAATGTCGGCCATGGGCTCCAAGACAAGGTATGCCTCAAGACCCTTTGCAATCTTTTAATACTTATGGTAGCCAATGGAAAAACTAGAATTCCCAATATCCTTCTCAGTACTCCCAACTTGTTTGGAATAATGCCTAGCCAAATACTCAGCCAAACTAGTGGTATAACTCCCAACAAACCCAATAGTCACAACCACAACCTCAAAATCAATGGCAAGCACTACAGGGGAATTGGAAACCATATAACTAATGGAAGGGACCTCAATAATGGCCTAATCAGCATCCTGGCTATTAGTCATTACCACATTCATTTCCTCAACCAGCACTTATGCCACCTCCTATAGCCATAAGTCCTCCTCCATGGCCAACACAATTACCTTCTCAGCCACAACCCAATCCTAACATTAAGAAGTTGCAACCAGTGTATACTATTGAATCTCAACAATACCATGCCTATGCATTAGAAGTAATTGACATGAGATTTGGTACTAATTTTCCTACAGCATAACCCCCTATTATAACAGAAGTACCAGACACTCCTACAACATCAACACCACTACCAGAAGCTACTTTTCCAAATAAATCCCTACCAATTAATGTGTCAAGTCAAACTGATGATCAAATCTCAATTAATCCTCCTTTTCCTTTGAGGCTTAGGATGGACAAAATTATACCCCAAGAAGAAGCACCATTTGATATCCTTGACCAATTAAACAACATGCATATCCAAATCCCACTGTTTCGGGCTATTAAAGATGTTCCTCTCTATGGAAAATCCATTAAAGAAGTATGTCTCAAGAAACCTGGAAGAAAGAAGAAGGATCCTCAAATAGTATATGTTATGTGTCAATGACCTTATATAATGTTGGGAAAAATAGTGATTCCAAAGTACTCTGATCCAGGAAGCCCAATTGTTGATGTAATAATTAATGGTCAGTTGGTGAGGAATGCTTTGATAGATTTAGGTGCTTCTATTAATGTCATGATAAAAGATACTATGCATAGGTTGAGTATAGAGGGATTAAGGACCACTCCAATAGTCTTACAACTTGTAGACATTTCTACTATCACCCTAGATGACATAATAGAAGATATAGTAGTCACATTGGATTCCTGGGAATATCTTGTTGACTTTATGATACTATCACCCAAAGTAACCCTCATTGGTTATCCATTAATCCTTAGATGACCATGGTTAGCCATAGCTAATGCTAATATTAGTTGCAGATTAGGTAACATGACCATCTCTAATGGCCAAACAATCAAGAAGTTATCATTATATCCTCTAGCCCAACCACAACCTGATTTGAGTACTCCTATTTGGCCAAACTTGGGAGATGAGGAAGAGGAAATAAACTATGTTTCTCAACTGATGATGTTACACAGAAAATCTTTCCTAACACTACAAGAAGATGATGATGTGCTTGAGAGCATCCTTACAAATTATTGTGTTACAGCAAAAGATATTTCTAAAATCTCAATTCTGCAATTGACTACCTATGAAAACTGTGTCCTACCAATGGAACCTCAAATCATCCATCAATTACTACCTTGTGAGATATCAACAAGCCTTATATCTAAAGTATCAATGCTAGAGCTGAAAACTACTGTAGAGCTCTCACCTGGCCACAATCTTCATGTTAACAATAAACTACCACCGTAGAAATTAACATTGTTAACCCAACTCCTCTGCAAACATGAAAAATGTTTTTCTTGGGACTATGGAGATATGAAAGGATTAAGCCCAAAAATCTATACACATAGGATTTACATCAATGAAGGTAGTCTACCACTCCATCAGCCTCAAAGAAGAATAAACCCATCCCTAAGAGAAATTGTAAAAATTGAGCTACAGAAACTGTTGCATGTCAGTTTCATTTATCCAATCTCAGATAGTAAATGGGTTTCACCTATGGTAATTGTGCCTAAGAAGTGGGGTAAATGGATAATATGTGTAGATTACAAAGAGCTCAATAATGAAACCAAGAAGGACCATTTTCCCTTGCCATTTATTGATCAAGTTCTAGATACCTTAGCTGGTAAAAAGTACTTCTCATTTCTTGATGGATATAGTAGATATAATCAGATTAGCATTGCTCTCAAGGATCAAGAAAAGACAACATTCACATGTCCTTGGGGAATATATGCATATTTTGTGTTACTATTTGGTCTATGTAATTCTCCCACAACATTTCAAAGGGTTGTAATCAACATTTTTGCTGACATCTCACATGGCTGCATGGAGATTTATATGGATGACTTCACCACATTTGGTGTCACTTTTGAAGAAGCTTTAGAAAATATGGAGAGAGTACTAATCATATGCAAAGAACATAATTTGCCCCTCAACAGTGAAAAATGTTTCATGATGATGCAAGGAGTTGTACTAGGACATTTCATCTTAGAAGCTGGAATATAAGTGGACCCTACAAAAATAGAGGTAATTCTTACATTGCCTACACCTACAAAGAAAAAAGATGTTAGATCCTTTCTAGGACATGCTAGTTATTATAGACACTTCATTCAAAATTTTAGTCAAATAGTCAGTCCACTATACACCTTTCTTACAAAAGAGGTCGATTCCACATGGACCCCATCCTATGAGACATCTTTCACGCAGCTTAAAAACCTTCTTATAAAAGCACTAGTACTTAGAGGGCCTGATTGGACTTTACCATTCCATATACATACCAATGCCTCTGATTATATAATAGGAGTCGTCCTAGGCCAAAAGTCTACTAACCTTGAAAATGTCATTTACTATATCAACAAAATCCTTCATGGGCCAGAGTTAAACAATACAGTCATAGAAAAATAATTACTGGCAGTTGTCTATGCTTTGAATAAGTTTCATCATTATGTAACAAGATATCCAATATTTTTTCATACAGACCATGCCGCCATAAAATATCTTATGAACAAACCTTCCATTTTAGGCAGGTTAGAAAGATGTCTTCTGCTCTTGTAGGAATTTGATCTAACAATAATAGACAAGCCAAGAAAATCAAATGTTGTAGTAGATTATCTATCAAGACTCCAGTGTGGTGATGATATAGATACCTATGTGATAGATGCCACATTCCATGATGAACATTTGTTCTATATTGCTATCAAGAGCCAATGGTATGCTAATATAGCCAATTACCTTGCAGCTGACAAGATGCCTACACATCTCTCTCCTAAGGAAATAAAATTGCTAGTTGAGAAAAGATTTCAATTTTCTTGGATTGACAACACATTATTTTACATTGGTCCAAACGAAGTCATGAGAAGGTGTGTACGTGAAGATGAAACATATGACATCCTCCATGCTTGTCATGATGAACCCTATGGAGGACACTTTTCATCTAACAGGACAGCTATGAAAGTATTGAAAATAGGTTACTATGGCTCACACTTCATAAGGATGTAGCAAATTATACCAAGAAATGTGATAAATTCCAAAGAATGGGTCATCCTACAAAATCTGATAAAATGCCTTTACCTCCACAAGTGGTTGTTACACCATTTGATAAATGAGGCATGGATTTTATTGGTCATATAGACCCTCCATCTAATGAAAAATCATACATCTTAGTATGTAGAGATTATGTAACCAAATGGGTAGAAGTGAAGGCAATGAAGCATGCCCATGAAAAAAGTAGTAGGATTCATGTATGAATAAATATTCACTTGCTATGGTGTGATGAGGGAGCTAGTGACCGATTAGGAAGGACAATTCACCTCTAATATGATCACAGATCTCATAAATGAATACAATATCAAACACAGGAAGTCCAGTCCCTACCATCCACAAGCTAATGGTCAGGTAGAAGTCGCCAATAGAGAAATTGAAGCAATACTTACAAAAATAGTTCAACTCAACCTCTGTGACTAGAGTAGCCATCTTTTAGAAGCAGTCTGGGTATATAGGACAACATGGAAAACAACAACATGATTCACTCCATTTGAATTACTGTATGGAAAATAAGTCACGTTACTAATTGAATTTAAGCATAAAACATTGCGTACTGCCTTGAAGCTAAACATTGATCTTCCTGCAGCACAGCAAGACCGTTTACTACATCTCAACTCTTTGGATGAGATGATAAAATCTACACTAGAGTGCACAAAGATAGTCCAAAAGAAAAGGAAGAAATGGCATGACTCCCACATAAAGAATAGACAGTTCAAAGTAGGTGACTGGGATTAATATTTGACTCAAGATATCAATAAACACAAGGCAAATTACAAACAAGATGGTTAGGACCATATGAGATAAATCACATCTTTGATAATGGAGCAGTCCAACTGACAATAATTAATCTAGTTCATTTCAAACTATTGGTCAATGGTCATAGACTCTGTCTATGCCATCAACCACAAACCAAGGAATATTTCATGCAACAATTCTGAGAAGCCATCCCAGCAGCACAACAGGTAATATCTCCTATAGTAGAAGGTGCCCACCTTCTTCCTATAGCTTCAACTTAAGTTCCTTTCAGGTATGCCCATAATAAATACTTCATTTCAAATGAGGTTTAATTATCCATTCACTTTCTACATTCTTCTTTCCAATCCACCCCTCTTCTTTACCTTCCACTAACACATACTCCATGTCATCCCATTTTCTTTATTTCCTATGTTTTCAATAAATTCCACATCAGCAACCACACACATTCAGTGACTATACCTTTGATGATGAATTCCATTCTTGTCACCTTCTAGCACATCTAATAATGCAATGACAAGTACAAATCTTTAATCTCTTTCTACTTTTAGCACATACATTTTGACAATTATATCTAATATTGCATATATTTATATCATATGGCATTACACCAATTTTCTCCCTCTCATAAAGTATGATAAGTGTAGACACTTGTCCTTATTTCATGTGGGGTAGGAAAGTGTATTAATTCTTAAGTCACTATTTTTTTGTACCTATCATTCCTAGCGAGATAGTCTGTCAGTTCAAATATGTACTTATGAGTTATGTTATTAAGTCCTTACATTGTTCACACAAGTATTGTACCTAAATTCCCAAATTATTATTGATTCCTGATTGACGTAACCCTAGATGACATAATCAATTTATGCGGAAGTTAATTACACTTAAAGACTTAATTCCTTGCCGTAAAGTATCATTATCACTCATATTGCCCATTTTTCAAAAATAATGCAACATAGAGATTGCAAGGAAGTTGTAGTTTGAAGTGTAGTTAGGAGCTTAATTTCAAGATATTTTAGGAGGAATTAAGAAATTGAGGATTTCAGAGAAGAATAAAGTTGTAAATTGGCAAATTGATAAAGGAATTTGGATAAAGAATTTTGAATAATGGGGGGCAGTTGTTATGTCATGAGCTAGTGGCTCATACTATTTTTCTCATTGATGTGGAAGTCATCTGAAGATTCCATGCTTGTGCATGACTTGGGAATTTCTTAAAGCTAACAGAGTTTGATGAGGAAGTGGCTACTAAATTTATGAACACATTTGAGGAAGGAGAAGCAAATGTATGGGGTTTGACAGTTTTGGCAACAGAGGAACACATTACAGAAGTGACAGGGTTTCTAGTAATTGGAGAGTATTATCGCATCAAACATGATGCCAGGTCGGCGTGAGCTTAGTTCACTCTTCCTTCTGACCCTCTATTGGAAGTAAACAAATAGGGTTGCAAGCGCATGTCACTTCCTAATCCATTCAATGAGAGGTGTCACACATTATAAGGCACCTCACCTTTGAAGGAAGGTTTTCCTATTTGCATGTGCACCATTTTAAATTGCTTAGTTGTATTAGTCATAATTTTCAAGTAAACATTCTAAATTTTCTATATAACATGCTAAGCATTAGTGTTGAAGAAACCCAAAAAGGTAAAACAAATTTTGTTTCACGTCATGCCCTAGTCAAGATATTAGTTGAAAGATCTCTTAGAGATGTGTCTCTTTTGGCATGGGATGAATTTGTTCAAGTCAAAACCTTACAACCTCAAGATGAACCTATTGAACAACCCATTCATGAGAGTGGAACACCCTCCAAGCCAGTTGCTATTCCCCAAGAAAGAGAACCTAAGAATCCTAAAGAAAAATAACCTTCCCCTATTCCAAAGGACAATGTACCTACCTCATCTCAGAGGAAAGGAAAATGAAAGATTGGTGAAGGAACTCTAGTTCCTGAGAAAGAACCCCAAAACCCTATAGTTTCAAAAAGTAAGAAAAGGAAATCAACTCCTGTAGGAACTACTCCTGTAGTAGAGAGACCGAATAAAATTGTCAAAAAGAAAATAGTGGAGGTAACAAAAACTCCTTTGAGGAGAAGTTCTTGGATGAGAGGACAAATTCCCCAAGTTTCCCAAGATAGTCAATCTATTCCATCAGAAAATCCTACTACAAAACCTCATATTGATTATGTTTTAGATGATTCTCCAATTTAACCAAATATTTCAGATCCTCCTCAGAATTTAAATGATTCATTTGACAATGAGCCTCCCACACATCAAAATGAACCTAAATAAATTCATCAAATAGTTCAATAAGGCCATCATGAAGAGCCTTAGTTGCCTCAATCTTTAGTCCATTCTTGTACTTATAATGCTATAGTACCTAGCTTTTAGGAGAACCCGATTCACTAATTACTTAGAGAAGGCCCATATTTCAGAGAGAAGGCAGAAGACTCAACTAGATGAGTTTGGCACACCTACTTTGTAATCTTTTCTTTTCAGTATATACACTTAGTTTATCTTTAAGAACACTTTGTGGAGAGAGTAAAGGAAAAAGATGCAAAAAGATATTATTGATCAAAAAGAGGAAATAGAGGACTTAAAAGAGAAAATAGAGAAATAGAAATAAAAGATGGATCATGTCTTAAAATTGGCTGACCAAATCATAGCTTGCAGGCCTCCTCCTAGAGTATATGCCATTTTCTTGAAAGAGGAATTTCTCTTGTTCCAATTGATGATGACTATCAAGGATAAAGACTCTAAGTTTAGAATAGCTAAAGAATTTTATGGTTTATATCAGACCCTTCCCATTTGGCAACAAAACTTTCTTTGTGAGATGTATCTTCACAATTTCATCATTCTAAAAGAGATTGATTGGATTCCCTTACTTTACATAGGAGACATACATCTAAAATATTTGATGTCGTGGATGCAAAACAAAGATAATTATGAGAGGAAACTAGATAATTACAAGGATCAAGAAAAATCAGAGCAGTTACCTTTGAGGGTTGTATGTAGTAAGCTTGATGTTCTACTAAGAGACTGGTTCACTCTTACCTATGGGAAGACAACCAGAAACTAGGGACAAGATTTTTTCTATCAGGGAAAAAGTATACAAAGAATATCAAGGGATGCCTTATTTCACATTTTAGAGAGCCCTAGCTAGAATCAGAAGTAGATGGAACAGGTTGCTAGATGTTTTCAAAAAGTCTGAACCACATAGTCCTATCAACTTAGAGGCAGCAGTAAACAAAGCACCAAAATACATGTAGTTGGGAAGACAAATCATGTGTGAGCTCTAGTGTCCCTTAAATTTCCAGCCACTAATGCTTCTATGGCCTTTGTATGACATTAACACTACAAAGTTGGACCAACTGCAAGAAGACTACATGATGGACTATTGGGAAAGAACTAGAGGGTTCTACTACACTTTCAAGAGAAAAAAAAGAGGCAAGACTAAGGTTGGAGAGTTCAGAGGAGCTTCCAAGAAGTGTAATGCTTGAGGAAAAGCATTATGCTTATTGGGGGCAGATGATGGAGCAAGAATTTGTCTTTATTTTATGTTATTTTTATGCTTTGTTCTAAGACATTTCCAAAACACTTGTTGTGACTTTTAAGTACTTGAACTTGTATACATATTATAAGTACAGTCAAATCCATAAACTTATGGGTAGATAATAGTTGACATACCTTGCTAAATATTATATATATATATATGCTACAATATTTTATATAATTTTTTTAATGTATGTCCTAACATTTGGATTAGATTGACTAGTTGAATACTTGAATATACATGCATGCACTACCTAACCTGCCAGGGTAAAAGGAAAGGCTGGAGAATGAATCGATAGAATTGACGAGGAAGTGATGAAGTTTCAGCCATGATGAGAAGAACCATTATGACAACCATAGAACATGCCTAAGGGTTGAAGGAATGAATGTCTCAAGGAATACAGGGGCATGACTATGCTAAATTTCCTCTATAGTCAATATTCTATTGAAGCGGTTGTTTACTCTTTACGATCTTATGTTGTAGACTGTTGCATTCTCCTTTCTTTATGGAAGAATAGGTTAGACCTTATCTTTATGTTCAAATGTCAATCCTCTATATATATAGGGATGTGATTTTTGGAAATCAAGTTAGACAAATGATTGTATTACTGTTATATTGGAAGCAAGTTACTCTTTAGTTTTGTGCACTGCTTTATGATGATGTAATCAATTTTGTGAATATATAATGGAGTGATTTTGAGTTATATTTTTTGTTCATAGCTAATAAAATCCTACCAAGGGGTCCCACATGGGAGGTGGACTAGAGTAAAATAGAGTAATTAGTTTAAGAATTTTTAGTATTTGAAGTAGAATTCATTGTTTTCTCCTGTAGCATTATAACCTGTGTATGTTCCTGCAACACTTGCAGAGATAGTCATAGTAAATGCTTTGGATTGATAGAATAAGTTGAAGTTAAATTTATGGTTGTCAATGTCAATTTTATTTTATTTAGCTATGTGTTTTACTTTCTTGTAGCAATAGTGTACTTCTTTCTATGTACTTTCTTTCCTGCAGCTTAAGTAAACTAACTTTATGAGAGGCTTAGTGCACAAACTGTGCTATCCCATTTCAAGTATACATCCCTGGGTTGACAATTTACATGCAGTCCATGATAGGGAAATAATACTTATTTTGAATATACTATTCCTAGGAGAAGCTTTGGCATGATTATTATTACCTATTATGGGGTTGTTTAACTATGTTATGTTTTTATGAAAAAATTAGGAATAGTTTTTTTTGCACGGAGGGTTTGACCCTCTTAATATTATCTATTTTTAAAAAAATTTAGTAGTTTAGAAACCAGATTCAAAGTACCACAATTATTATTCTTTACACATCTTCTAATTTTGAGTGCAAGACCCTCTAATTTCTCTTTGAAGTATAGGTTTACCCAATTTTAGAAAAAAAAAAAAAAAAAGTGGCCACTTGTACCCCTCTTTTTGCACACAATCTTGATGCACTCACCCCTTTCTTCCTTATAAAGAACATTTCAAGTATTTTATCAATATTTCATGTGGTTTTGTTATTCAATTTTTAACAAAATGTATGAAATATGTTGATTACATAAGAGTCTTTGTGAATGAACCTAAATATAACAATAGTATAAACCCTTCTAATCTTACTCCTATATTGCCTATTAATAATAATGATAGATATATTTCTCCTAATGAACCCATTCTAGTAAGACCTGGATCCTCTCATTCTCAACTCACCTTAATGGCTGATAGTCTTAGGGATACTAGTTTATGAAATTCTTTGGATGATCTTAAATAATCTTCATTTTATTAAATAATCATTCATAATCTTGATATTAAGAATTTTCTTGATGATTTCTCTCCAATAATGTTACGTAGAGAAGATCTTGATAAACCTTATTCTTCTTCACCACATAAAGAAGATAAGGACAGTGATAGGAATGTCCCTAAAGAGAATATTCCTCCTATTCCTCATTATACTACACATTTTCACAAAGCTAAATATGAATCTCCTTCACCTTCTACATCAAAACATAATTTAAATGTGGGATATGACATTACTACTCAACAAGGTTATAATGGATTAGATCTTGGAATTAATGAACAAGGTAATAAAGTTCCTAGAGATTCTCCTACACAAGATACTAGGTGTGGTCTAGGTTTTATGCCTAACGATACCATGTTTCCTTCTTCTAATCCTTCTTCATCCCAATAAAAACCTCCTCTTGATATTATTTTACCAACATCATCTATTGTCACGCCTCCTTTGGATGACCGATTGGATTTAGCTAAGAGAATATTTTAGAGAATTAAGTATGGTCCTAAAATTCACTTTCCTTATAGAAATTTTCCAAAGATTAAAAAAACTATTAATGGTGAATTTGTATGTCTTTTTCATTATACAAATAAACACTCTCTTGCTAATTGTATTAAATTTAGACAATTTTCTCAAGATTTGGTAGATATATCTCTTCTTTCTTTGACAACAAATCTTATTCTTTTTCTTGGTATCAAAAACATACCTTAGCATATTTCTCCTATTATTTTTCTCTCCATTATGTGTATCTTACATCATTGGGGGCTATTTCTTTTATATAATGTGCATTGTGAGCATCATAATAGGTTATTTTTCTTTGTTTCCTCGATCGGGGGAAATGTATCTTTATTTCATCTTTTTCTCCTTTTTGATGAATCCATTATCTCTATGTTGGTTACATATTTTTCACTATGTTGTCCTTTTGTACATGGATTTTTTTGTTTAGGATCTTTCTCTCTAATGAGATTGATATATTTTTTTATAGGCCTTTCTTTGTTTGGAAATATATATCTTGCATAATTGATTAATCCATAAAATTTGTATAATGTGGCATCCTTCCCTATCTATATTCATTTCCTCTTTATGGATTTGTATTATTTTAAGGTAGAACATCCCTTGTGGCATGATATTGTTTGTTTCATGAAAAGTACTTACATCTTTTCTCAATAATATATTTTGTGTCTCAAATGACATGTCTATCACAAAATGATCTTATATTTAGGGACTAAATATTTTTCCTTTTTGAAAATCATTCATTCCCCTTTATCGACTTGTTTCTCTTATGGTATGATGTCCTTTCTTTCATAAATGTCTATTTTACATTAGGATCTTCTCTTGTTGCGGAGATTTATATGCTAGTATATAACATATTTTTGCTTGAAAGTTCATGTTTATTATAAGAGATCTATCACTTAGGGTGTATAATCTATTATATTCCCATTTTCCTTCACACTTAGGTGGAAAGGTTTAATGTGCTCATATTCCTCTTCCTTTTCCTTTCTAAGGATCTACTTTCCTTAGTATACTGGTATTTGTTTATCATGTAACATTCTTTTCTCATAAGGAATTATTTTGTTTGATTTGGATTCTCTCTTATGTAATAGGTTTGTATCCTTGATCAAAACCTCTTTCTTATTTGAAAAACTATTTTCATTCTAAATATATTCCATTACTTTGAGGCTTAAAGTGTGTTATCCTTCATCAAGAATCCCTTTTTTACCTAGCAATACGGGGCAAAAAAGGTTCATTCTTGTTTGCTTCCCCTCTTTGTCTTGAAGATGTTTTATTTGTTCAAGATCACCTCTTGAAGGTAGATATTTGAAGCCAATATCTCTTCCTTCCAAGGCTCTATTCACACTTGAAAATATCCTTTCACAATTAAATTTTTATTTATCCAATGAGAGTTTTCACTCTTTGCTAAGAAAACAAACATACATTGTTGTTTTAAGGATATCTCCTTGTTGGAAGTAGGTATCCTTATTCTATTTTCCTTATGATGCCACCATATTCATATGTCATCACCATAAGGAGGGGGGCATACTTTAATACACTTTGTATATTATGCATCATTTTATTTATTGATCCCTAAGGATACAATGCTTTTCTTAGGATTGATCGTGTTTTTTTTATCCCTATGGAGACAACATTTTCCTTACAAATGATCACATTTTTTTTATCCTTATGGAGACAATAATTTTTGTAGGACTTATCCCCTAAGGTGCCCCTAAGATTAAAGTGTTTAATTTTACCTTGAGTACAAATTTTTTCAAAGCCACCCCTAAGCAAAAAGTTTTTCAAATCTTCCCTTTAGCACAAACTTTTTAAGTTTCCCATATGTGTAAATTTTTCAATGTAGAATTGAATAGCATAACACATCTTTCTATACCATTAGTTTTCCTTCCCTCTTTATTTGGGATGAGTGGAACTAGCATAACACATCTTTCTAGACTTTCCTTCTTCTTCCATGAATCAAATAGCATAACACAACTTGCTAGATTTTTGTGTTCACGGTCTCTCTTCCTTTCTTTCCATGCTCTCATAGCTATACTAATGGGTTACATCATGGATTTTTGTCTTTGGTGATTCTCTTTCCCTTTATATGTGGTCACTTATGCTCTTGAAATAGCTTTCCAAACATGATATTAGTAGTTGAGACATCTCATGATCAAGGTATCTTCCACTAGTTGATTTGGAGTTTTATTTTGGTACTAACCCCTTTTCTTATTGGTGTCTTTTTTATTTTTTTATTTTTATTTTTGTTTTATTTTTTGTGCCCTTATGCATGGATGTTTGAGTTAGGATCCTTCATTTGGGGGCTTTCATCCTTAAGATTAGTGATGTCTTATCTCTTTGCAATTTGTCCATGGTCATCTTTCTCTTTCTCTTATTCCATCTCTTCTCTCTCATCTTCCTTCACTATGAGCATAAGGTTTCCTCTTAATCTTGCTAAAGTGGGGACTCAATGTATTGTCCTGAATTGTAGCACCTGATTAGTGTACAATTTAAGGATTATTTTGCACCCACCTTAGTGTATTTTTCATAGTAGGACCTCATATGCAACTTAATCGACACGTAAATTCAAATATGGGTCTTCTTTCATTTCAATTTTGTTTAAAATTAAGGTTAGCCCTTATTTATAAGTGTGATCCTCTATTTTTCCTCCAACCCTATAATTCATCTCATCACTTAAGCCCTATATCACCATTTATGGCATTTATGTTATCTCTTGACCTCAGAACTAGCTATACCCTATTTTTCCACACCCTCCTTTTATCTGAGACCCATGGTCCCAATTTGGGCCCTAATTGGAGGGCATATATATGCTTAGAAGATCTATACCCTAAAGATTGGGCCCAAACTTGAATTTGGTCCCTATCCCAACAATTCAATAGAGGATTAGGATCTACAGTTGATGTGGATGATTTTTAACCATTGATATGTTGTGAGAGGTATATAAACACCCTATCTCCTCACATTTTGGAACCTATTATCCATTATTCGCATTATATTATCATGATCAAACTCTCAAGTGAAAGGAAACAAAATCAAGTTCAAAGAAGGGTTAAGACAAGGATTTTTCTATCAAGGAATGAGATACACATTCACCTATATTCATTCACTTCTTCTTCTCTCTCCCTCAATCAACATTGTGGTGAATTACAACATCTATTCCATAAGGTTTTGTCTTTCATGATTTCCTTTTGGTTTTTTATGTTAAATTCAAAAGTTATTGCATCAACACATTTTATTACATTCAAAGAAGTAGTTTTTTTGCCAAGGTATGACATACTTCATTTGCTAGATCTAGCCTCTACGGCAAGACAACATGCTTTCCTTTATTTCATTTCAAGGTTGATTATTCAGTAAGGGGTTGATTGAGGTAAAATCATTTATTTAACCTTCTTCCCCAATTTTTTGTGTGCAAGAATAGACTACAAAGTTGTTGATACTTTTTCAAGTAGATCAAGAACAATTAGAATGGTCTTGAAAGTTTCAGGCATAAACCCAAGGTATAGGCCAAAAAAGTTGATCTATACCAGGAACAGATAAACAAAGCCTATATATAGCCTCATAAATAGGCTCAAATTTAATAAGAAGATAGGTTAGAACATTCAAGTTTCATATAATTCTAATAGGTATTTATAGGACTATATCTGTTTGATATTCAGATTTGAAGTAGTGTATTTCCTATTTTGATTCTAGATCTGCATTTATTATCTCAATATCATTTCCTATTTCAATTTTACATATTTAGTGAAGGATTGATATCGCATTTAGTGATTGATTCATCACTTGAGTCTATTATGGCATCTTCCTTCTAAATGTGCAATCTTAAAAAAGAGACGTAATCTATCCTATTTGCATTGCTTCCCTTTTCACCATTGTACACTATTATTAATGAACATTTAGTAACCTTCCAAAAAACTTCTATGAATATGATTGTGAAACCTTCACTTCTGAGTTGTTATGTCGATATTAAATCTCCTCTCAAATCAGGAACATGTCTCACTTCTTTTAGAAACCATTGATTTCCATTTGGTAATTTTATTTTTATGTTTCCCTTTCCAAAAAATTTGCATGGTTCATTATCACCAAAATAAACCTATCCAAAATCACCTTAAACTAGTCTAGAAAATATTTTCTATTGGGTGTGGCATGAAAACAAGCCCCTAAATCTAATACCCAAGATTAAGTAATATTATCCAAGGAAATAATCAAAGACTCTTGTAATACATCACCTACTACATTTTCTTCTTTTTTATTTTCTTTTTATCCATCCCCTTGTTTTCCCTTTCGAGAGCAACAATATTTATTTTGATGTCCTTTCTTTCCACAATGCTAGAACTCCACATTTACCCTAGATTTGGATCTTCCTTTACTATATTTCTCATTATTACCTAGGCTATTACCTCTTTTCCTCTATCATCCCCTATTCTCAATAGTCAAAGCATTGCTTTATGTCTCACCTGTGATTTTCTACCCCATTTCCTCACTGGGATAATGTCAAAAACATCATCAAACTTTAAAGTGTTCAAACCAAAGACAAAGTTACTTGCAAATGACTGAGCCATTCCAACTTTTAGGAAATGAACATAAAATCAAGAGACCCCTAACCTCATCATCAAAATGTCCTTTTACAGAACTTATCTGACTAGTAACCATGTTAAACTCGTTTGAATGATCAATAATAAATACACCTTCTAGCATCTTCATATTAAATAAATGTTTCATACAAAGTACCTTATTTGAGGTCGAGTGTTTCTCATACAATTTGTCTAATGCCTTCAGTATACCCTCCATTTTTATTTTTATTTTTATATTGAAAGCCATTGACATTTCTAGAAATAGTCATATTGCTCCTAGTGCCTTTTTTATTAAGAACCTCCTATTTTTCTTCTGATGTATTTGTTAGCTTCTTTTCTTTTTCACCCAACAGTAAGAAAAGATCATTCTAATATAGATAATCTTCCATTTGCATCTTCCATAACTGATAGTTTTGGTTTTTGAACTTCTTAACCTTAAGCATGACTTCCTATATTATTTCTCTTGTTCAAATATGGTATTTCCTACAAAATTGCTAAAATATACAACACTTTGATACTACTTGTTAGGGTTTTGAAAGATATGAGCAATAAAAAATAATAAGATAATGTAGAAATAAGAGAAGACAAAAAAACAATAACATATATTTTTAATGTGGCTCACCCAATATAGGCTATATTTACCATAGAAACATTTTTCAACTTAATTTTATTATCTAGTAAAGAGAAAATTACAATATGATAATATTCACCTCACACAACTGCTTATTTATCAATCCTTTTGAGGTGGTTTACAAAGTCGGTTAGAAAATTGACCTTAACCCTAAAAGAATATTATTTTAATCATTTCCCTGTACTCATGAGAAAAATCTTCGGTGGAGCTTACACTCCCCATTATAGAAGCCATTCAGGATGAATCCTCTACCCAAAAAGTGTATAGTACTTGCATGTTTAGTCACTACATACCAACAAGTAATGACCAACCCAAAATAAAAATGAATAAAGATAGGGTAACAGATCAGCCAATGTTGTAATTTCTACACTTTCAAGAGTGCCTACATGTCATCCTTTTCATTTAAAATGAGTTATTAGTGGGTAAAAAGTTTTTTTTGATTAGATATAGGTTCCACACATAATTTTAGTGATGAGTTTTTGGTGGCAAAGTGATGTTGTAGGTTGAGGAGTTCTTCTTAGATTTGGTGTGAGAATTGTAGGTGTAGACATAATGAGTTACAGTGAAATAATACCTCATCTTTGTATACAAATGGGTGATTACACTCTAGTGGATGATTTCTATGTCATCAAGTTAGAAGAGCTTGATGTGATTTTGGGTATGCATTGGCTCATGTCCATTGGTAGGTACATGCTTAATCATCATAAGATGTATTTAGAGTTTGTGGATGGAGAGAAGAAGGTAGAGTTGAAGGCTCTACTAGATAGTCAGTCTAGATTTATTTTAGCTCACACGATGAAGACCATACTTAGATATGATGACACAACATGTGTAGCCTACTATTTTGTGTCCACCAAGTCTGCACCAAGAGAGAATAAGTAGCATCATATAGACATTTAGTAGGTGTGTGATAAGAACAAGGGAATTTTTGGAGACATCGCTCCAAGTAGATCAACTGATCATGGATTTGAGCATGTGATAGAGTTGGATGAGAGCACGAACCCTATTATCTCTACACGATACCACCATCCAAGAAACTTCAAGGAGTAAATTGAGAAAACAATTAAGGAACTTCTTTCCATGGGGCACATTAGACTGGGTTCCAACCTATTTTATTCTTGAATGGTTCTAGTGAATAAGAAGGATGATACTTAACAAATATGCATTAGTTACCATACATTGAATAAGAGGACCATCAAGAACAAGTATCACATACCCCATATAGATGAGTTGTTTGAAAATTTGCATGGGGTAGTTTAATTTTCAAAGATAGACCTTTGATCAAGATATCATCAAATATATCTTTGTAAGGATGATGTACATAAGACAACATTCAAATGCCACTACAGACACTATGATTTCTTAGTGATGCCTTTTTGTCTCACTAACAAACCTACTAATTTTTATTCATGCACGAATCATATTTTTAACAAGAAATTATAGAAATTGGTTTAGGTGTTCTTTAATGATATCTTGATATACAATAGATCATGGGAGGAGCACCTTCAACATCTTGATGAGATTTTGAGAATTATAGAGGCACAATCCCTATTTGCTAAGGCATCCAGATGCAAGTTTGGATTGACAAAGATTTTTTATTTGGGGTATATAATAGGGGATAATGGAGTTAAGGTGCATAATGAGAAAATACAGGCAATTGTTGTTTAGCCACCACCTAGAAATGTGTTAGACTTGAGAGGATTTCTTGGGCATTGTTCATATTACAGGAGGTTTGTTGAGGGATTCTTTCAACTTGCACTCCTCTCATAGACCTTAGACAAAAGGGAACATTTGGTTGGTGAAATGATGTGAAGGTGAATTTGATAGACTCAACAAGGTTATGAGTACCTTCCCCATGCCAACTCTTCCATATCTCCCTCATCCATTTGTGTTAGAGTGTGATGCTTCAGGAGAGGGCATTGGTGTAGTACTTATATAGAATAGAAACCCCATCACATAAAAGAGTAGGAAGTTGAGGTATAATGAGATATTATATTCCACCTATGATAAAAATATGCTTAACATTATGCATGTGTTGGCAAAGTTCAAACAGTGCCCGGTAGGTGGGAAATTTTTGGTAAGAACTAATCATAATAGCTTGAGATATTTTCTTGAACAAAAGGAGTTAAATGAGTGACAACAAAAGTGGGTCAACAAGATATAAGCATATTATTTTGGCATTGAGTATGTCAAGTGGGAAGGAATATTATGACTGACGTTCTTTATAGTAGGCCTACTATAACTACATTATGTTCCATTTTTTAGATTTCAATAGGTTGGAATTCTAAACTCTTAGTTGAGTATTCAAATAATTCCTCTTCTTGTAAACGTATGGATGGAAAGGTTCAAGATAACAAGTATAAAGTGATTGATAATTTTGTTTATTATAAGAACGTGATTTATTTGGTATATTTGAGTCTATGAATAAGGAAAATATTATGATATTTGTTTATGATATGCCTTTACCTAGACATCTAGGATACTTTAAGACCTATATACATATTAAGGAGAGATTCTCTTGGAGGGTTCTTAAGGATGGTGTCCTTAAGCATGTTCAGGAGTGTTTGACTTGTCAAAAAAAAACTCAAAGCATGTTTTCCCTATTGGATTATTGCAACCATTACTCTTTTTTGGGAAAAATTTGGAGAGCGTGTCCATGGATTTCATTACTGGTCTATTGTGAGTCTAGAGTAAGGACAACACATTTATAGTGGTTGATACGTTGACTGAATTTTCTCACTTATATGCTATTGCAGCCAATTAGATATCCCCTTAAGTAGCATAATTATATTTTAGAGAGGTATTTATATTGCATTATCTACCAAAGACCATTATCATTGATCAAGATAATAAGTTTCTTAGTATTTTCTGGCATGATTTGTTTAGTTTAGCAAGTATGGAGTTAATACCCAACACTAGCTACCACAAAGAGACAAATGGTCAAACATAAATTGTAAACAAGTGGGTGGAATATTATCTTCACAATTATGTTATGGGTTAGTAGAGGGCATAGGTAAAGTGGCTATATGTAGGAGATGATTTATACAATATTACATACAATATGTCTATAGTATGTCACAATTTTGGGCTTTGTATGGTTATATGACCCTTTGTCTTTCATAGATCTGTATTTTGATGATAGAAAAATGCCTCAAGCTAGGGATTGGTTATAAGTTCATTAGGATTTTCTTAGGGATATATGGGATAATATATAGCATGCACAAAATCAACAAAAAAATGTATGTGAAATCCCACACAATAAAGAGGTCTTTTGAGGTTATTGATACGATATTGTTATGACTTCATTCATATAGGTAGATAACTTTGAAGAATAGTGGCATAGAGAATATTAAGCCTAGGTTAAATAGTCTATACTGGATACTAAGGAGGATTAGAGAGGTGTCATATGAGCTTGAGTTTCCACCAGAAAGTCAGATTCATAATTTTTTTCATGTATCATGTTATAAGAAGGCAAATTGACAACATGTTGCTCAGCGGCTGGTAGTCAGTAGGATGTACATGTATCCTTCAGAACCTTGGATACAAAACTCCTCCACTCTGCTAGGCTAGCTGTAGAATGGAAATACATTTATCAATATAGTGTTCTTTCCTCATAAATTTACATTTTTCAATCAATTTCATATTCCATACCTAGATCTCCCTCCTAGGCGTCACCAAAGGATCTAGATGGTGGGGGCATGGAGTGACTACTCTCTCCACACTCGCTATGTCTAGGTCTCAGAGGTGGTGTCTCTGTATGGGCACATGGAGGTCATCGTGATCTTAGTGGTGATGCATGAAAAATGTGCACATCCACACCAGTATCACCGACTGGGGGCATCTCCTCTACTCTCTCTTTTTCTCTCTCCTCCTTCATGGGGTATGTATTTCATCTTATCTAATTTCATGCATTTCTAGATTCAATTTTATTATGAGGTATGTATTTCATCTTATCTAATTTCAAGCATTTCTAGATTCAATTTTACTTATCATTATCAATTCATATGTATTATGGAGAATGTTGGTTTTGGATATCTATTAGGTACATTGTTAAAACCCTACCTTCCTTATACTCACATTTTCCACATTACAGTAAGATTCACATGTGACTCAGGTTTTGGTTAGGATTCCTTAATCCTTAGATTAAGGTTGTGCAAATGATTAGGATTAGATTAGGTGGGAGAGTAGTGGAAAATTGGGTTGACTTGGGTTAGAAGGATGGGTTAGGTTAGGGAAGTGAGGTTAGGTGAGGGTTAAAGTTAGGAGCCATGTGCTCAAATATAATTAAATGCAATATTTAATTATAAGTGGGATAAGAGGTGATTAATTAAATAAACTAGGTCATTTACTTAATTAAATAGAGGATTAGGATGAGGGGAAATGAGATAGAATTAAATAAATTATGTAAATTTATTTAATCAAGGATAAGGGCTAAAGAGGAGTGTAATTAAATAAATGTGAATTTATTTAACTAGAGGTGGAATGAGGTTAATTATTAAATAAATAATAATATCTATTTAATTGGCTAGAATAAGGATAATTGTTAGGACAATTTTAGGTGTCTACATTTTTCCCCTCTTTGATGTAGCATCACAAAGTGTTCTTAAATCAAAGAAGATTAAAACACAGTGGATAAATTAGATAAGACTAGTAGAATGATGCCCCAGTCACAAAAGGATGACGAGGAGGGATTGGTATGCTCCCTTGAGAGGACATGCAAGTTTGGAGAACACGGGTGTGCTCTCGAAATGGATATGGGTATGGAAGGAAGGGGAAAAGGTTATGGATGATGAAGGAAGAATAGATAAATTCATGTTGCAATGGTGTAAGAAACCTAAGTTTGATATTGTATTTGACACTATGCACCAAGGTATGAGGAACCAAGATGACAATGTGTCAAGTACATGATAAAAAAGGTCAAATGCAACCATATGTCTATGACATCATGATATGGAAGACTGGGATGCCATTGTGACAATAGGATGCAAAGACCATGATAAATGCAAAAAATGATAATACATACAAGCAACAAGTAAGCATGCACAACAAACCAAATGCAAACCAAAATTTTGTTGGATATTGCTAATGCATTGGGGAGACTGTTGATACATTTAACATATTTAATCACTACGTTGAGTAATGTTGGAGTTGCTATTGTTGTCATTCGTGTTTTGTCATTGATGTCAACATATGTTTCTATGAAGAGAACAAGCTAGTTATTACAGTGTACGGACATTGTACGAATGTTTCAGAATATGCGAAGTCAGATGAGAGTACAGGAAGATGTTGTGATCTTATATCTAAGATCACATCATGTAATGTTGTGTATTGGCTAAGTTACAAATGTTTTGGTGAAGACTGGTTACTGGATAGTGACAATGAAAACTGACAAAGTGAGTCTCTGTGTTTCGGGCATATCTTACAATAGGTATGGATTAAGTGTATGTGAGTTTAAGGGATGATAGATAGGGTATGGAAGAATGTTTGATGGTTAGCGCAAGGTACATAAAGCAAGATGATGTCAATTGTGGCATGTGTTCTGGAGAAGACCTATTTGGAATTCAACTACAAAGATGTAGCGTGTTTTATGGATGGAAAACTTGAATTAAGGATGTTGATCCTTAATTGTTATAATGTAATTGTTATATACTTGTTTTAGATATTGTGTGTATCTTAGCAAGGAGTTATGTAATTATTTGTATATTAGGAAAGCCTTATTGGCCAACCTGATCATGTAGAATGTAATAGGGTATATATGTAAGGTCTTTTATTTTGGAAAGACATGGAGAGAATGTATGTGATGTAAAAGGAGAATTGTGGAAGCTACAAGCTTGTGTCTGCTGGATGTAGAGCAAAGGATAATTGTATACTTCATTGGAACTGATCAAGAAAAGATAGTTGCTATTAGATAGTTCAAAAGTTTGTGTATTTCTATATATACACTTGTGTTATGAACTATGAGTTCTAAAGGTGGACATAACCTTCTTTGGGAAGTGAGCCCACCCTTCTTTTTCTTGACTCCTAATAGGGTATGTCCTCTAACAAGGACTATGTACTATAATATTTTAATCAGCTCCTAATAGGGATAGATCTTTTAACAAGGATACTATACTCTTAGTACATCATTAGTGGGTGTTAATTCCCACTGGGGTTTTACCTTTAACAGGGTTTCCTCGATAAAAAAATATTGTGTTACTATGTTGGAATTCATTGTGTTAATTGGATTTAATACTGCTTCTATTCAAATTTTAAAGTTTAATAATCTATTGTACAACTGATTCACCCCCCCTCTTAGTTGTATTCTGAATTGTTATTCCTAACATTGGTATCAGAGCTTCTGGCCCTTAGAGAGAAAGATTAACAGCTTGAGGTGATCTCAGAGATGGCATTCTATAGGAAGGATAGTTCAAAATTTGATCCTAAAAACTTTGATAGTTGGAAGAACAAAATGCAAACTCATTTTCTATGTTAGGGTGTCGACTACTAGATGGTTACAAAGAATCAGGTTGCTATGAAGGCTAAGGATGAACTGCCAAAGGCTACTGATGATGAAAAGAAGATATTCTCATAAAACATGGTCGTAAGGGAAGCATTGATATATGCACTCTCTGAAGGAGAATTTACTGAGGTTAAAGATTTGGATTCGACACACCAGATTTGGGTAAGATTAGAAGCATTGTATGGAGACAAGTTTACAAAGAGAGAGAAGTTGCAGAGCTGGAAAACAAGGATGGCAAAGCTACAAATGAAGGATGATGAAAGTGTTAGGGCTTATTTATAGAGAGTTACAGAGGTTGTGATTGGAATCAGAAATTGTGGAGGCACTTTTGAAGAGGAAGAAGTCATTTCAAATATTCTTAGATCATTGACACCCATTTACAAGACCAAGATTCAGGCTGTAGAAGAGATTATATCTTTGACTCCAAAATTTAGCAGAGAAATGTTGATTGCAAAGATAACTACCTTTGAAGCTGCAGCATGGGAGATACTATACCCAAAATTGAATATGCATTTAAAGCATCTGCACACAAAAAGATAATGTATGCACTTCTGAGCACCAGCAATGCGAACATAAAAGAAGAGCTCGGTGAATATGTTGAAGAATGGGAACAAATACAAGCAGAAGAAAGAAAGATGGATGAACTTGTTGCACTAATTGCTAGAAGAGAAAAGAGAGGTAAGGGTAAATTTGAAGGAAAGTTACCTTTGAATTGTTTTTCATGCAATAAGATAGGTCATTTTACATCTAGATGTCCTACAAGAGTTCCTAAGTACAAACCTAAGTTTTTCAAGTCTAAGTATTCAAAGGATAAGGAATGTTATTATGCTAATGAATGTATTTATGATGATGATGATGATTTGGATTATGAGGAGATTGGATTTATTGCTATTAAAGATGCAAAACTAGTGCATGAGGAAAAAGCTTTAGTATCACATGTTGACAAGAAATGTGAATGGATTATAGATAGTGGTTGCTCACATCATATGACTGGAGACAAAAACAAGTTTTTTAAATTAGTAATGTATGATGGTGGTGTTGTGAGATTCAAAGACAATGTTACTAAACCTATCATAGGAGTAGGATCTATTACTTTGGATGGAAAAACTAATACTAATAATGTACTAATTTTTTATGGACTTAAGCATAACTTGTTGAGTGTTGGATAGTTGATAGACAAAGATTTTCAATTACAATTCACTGATGGTAAATGTTTTATCAGAAGTAAGGTAGGAAAGTTGATTGCAACCGGTACTAAATATAGAGGTAATGTATTTGAATTAAATACATCTAGAGCCTCTTGTTTTGTTGCGAAGGTAGATGATAGTTGGTTATGGCACAAAAGATTTTGTCATGTTAATTTTGATAATACCGTGAAGGCAAGCCTGGCTAATGCAGTGAGAGACCTACCAAAGATTGTGAAACCATCTAACACTGTATGCAGAGAATGTGTTATGGGAAAATAGACTAGAAGTAGTTACAAAAGTAAAGCATATACATCAAAAGGAAACTTGGATCTGGTACATATAGACCTATGTGGACCTACAAGGACAAGATCATACTATGGTGAAAGGTATTTTATACTTTTTGTTGATGACTTTTCTAGAATGATTTGGGTCACTTACTTGAAAGAGAAATCGGAAGCATTTGATAAATTCAAGATATTCAAAGAAAAAGTAGAAAATGAATCAAGTTTAAAGATAAAATGTTTGAGTTCAAATAGAGGTGGAGATTTTACTTCAGATCTATTCAATTCATACTATGAAGATCATGGAATACAAAGATAGACATCTGCTCCTAGGACTCCACAACAAAATGGGATAACAGAACGAAGAAACAAAACTATACTTGATGTTGCTAGGACAATGTTGCTTGAAGGAAATGTATCTCATATGCATTGGAGAGAAGTTGTTGGGACAACAGTGTACACTGTTCATGTTTAGAATTGTCACCCTAAATCAAGCATTGGGGCTACACAACAATTCTACCCTGACAATGGAAACCTCCTTGAGCTGTGGGTAGACTCTAAATAAGGAGGAATCTCTGGATTCTAGGTTGATTCCTATAAAATATGGAATATCACTTCCTGATCTGCAACTTGTTGGGAAAAGGGAAAGGAAACTTATAACTAAACTAGATTAGGGTGATACACCAAGAATATTTCAAACCTTGCTGTTGTTTGAATGAAATAAGATCATTTCATTTCCTTTGCGTAAATATAAGATTTCTCTATTATTTACTGGCTGTTAACTTTCATAGTGGCTTTATTTGGGTTTCCTGTGGCACAAGCCTTGACTTAAGCAAACTCAATGTTGTTATATAATAGCCAGCTGTGATTTGGTGTTTTGTACTAGTAATACTCATTGTTGACTATCACCTTGAGCATGAAGCTCGGGTTTTAGCCTGTTGTTGCTAGTGTGACTTTACCAAGATTGAGAGCTAAGAACTAGCAATTTTAAACACAAAGCTTTGACCGCATAAGACTTTGCACAAATAATGTATCTTTATTCTTATTTTGGAGCTCACAATTCTTGCAACTCCTTATGTTATTAGCTTCTTAGAACTTAGCCTTTTGTGAAGCTTAGCTTTTCTAACTAAGAAAAAAAATAGATCATTCAGCTTTTTGATTGTTCACGGCCTGATTTGGGAGTTCCCGAGTTTGAAAATGTCACACAGGCTGTGACTTTACCAAAAGCGTGACTGGTAGTGGCTTGGGTTTTAGTTGGCAGTTAACCTCCAGCAAGCTTGAGCTTGGCCTCATGTTGGCTATGACTAGCATATTGTTGAAAACTATAGGCTATGATGTTGACTGTTGAGCTCAAACTCTGTTGAACTCACGCTTTTATATAAACTGTGAACTTACAGTTGTTTAACTCTTAACATGTTCATGGAAATCAAAACACTCTTCTCTGTTATTGCTGGCAATGAGAATTTTGAAAAAGCTTGAAAGTATTATTGAATAGATGAAATACTGAAAATTACTTCAAACTTATAGTGAAACATTGTTCGCAAACTCCAGTATGAAGGATCACTTTTTTCTCATCTTGCACTATTTGATGTTCACCAATGATTTGAAATCAGCTTTTAAATTTACCAACTGTCCTCAACTTGATGGTCACTGTTATCATGTTGATAGTGTATTTCATTCTATGCTTTGAATTATCAGATGCTAGAGTTGTACCCTTCATTACATTTTCTTGACTGCTTCTTTTTGATATCCCTGACTATTGAACTCAAACTCTGTATCCATACTTGATATTGATTTGTAATCTTGAAAAGCTTTCTGAAATACTTATTCAGCACTGAATAAATAAGTATCTCTGCATATGGCATTGCTTAAATGTTGATTACTTCATGCTTGCAAAATTTCTTTTGGTGTACCTGACAGCTAGCATCACAATGCGTGATTGCATATCACTTTATATTCTATTGTAAATCTATGATCCAGATATGACATAACTTGTAACATAAATTTTCAATTTCAGCAATGCAATCTATTTATGGGGTTCGAGCATGGGCTCGTGACACCCATAAACAAATTTCTATGTTCTTGCACCTGATTTTTAACATCTTTTTAGCATATGGACAATATCTGTACAACACACTAATTTTGTGAACACCATGACAAAAAGTATATTGCGTCTCTTTTGATTCTCGACTATGAAGAATACCAGTCTATTTTGAACAATGTATTTCTCTATTAAGCTTAAAACATAAAAAATAACACTTTATGTTAGTGAACATGACCTAGTGGTCAATTTTGGGCATCCATCAGACCACTGGTGTGTTCACTAACATAAAGTTGCACAGCTATCTTTTAACACTGCTTTTCAATTTATCTACATACTCATTTTGTTGTTACATTGAATATTAGAAATATATGCAGCTATGAAAGAATTGATGTTGTATGATGTTCTTGTTCTTTTTGCATTGCTTAGATCTAGTTAGATCTAACAAAATCTTAACCATGATGCAGGACAACCCCTAAAACTTAGAACCAGACAGATGCAGACTCAAAATAAAGACCAAAGAGCTCAGACTAGACACGACAACCAGCTCCAGATATGTAGATGACCTTTCAAGGCAATGCAGAAGACTCACTCATACTTCTATCCCTTCTTTCTATTTTACACTTATGTACTCTGTTTATTGATAAGAAATGTGAAGTATGAAAGGAACATTTGTAATTACATTCAATATGAATGCACAATGTAATTATTAGCTATGAATTTGAAATTTATTGAAATATGATCAATACTTAGAGTACAATTAAAAATTGATATGAATGCAATAATAAAATGTTGATTGACATAACCTGAAAAGCATTATTAAATGAAAGTACCTAAATGGACCCTTTTACTATTTGTCTATCATTCTACTTGATGAAAAATAGGGTAACATACACTTTGAACATAATTCAAATCAGAGAAGGTAAAAGTAAGACTCCTTATGAATTGTGGTTTGATCATACTCCTATTGTAAAATATTTTAGAATATTTGGTAGTAAATGCTATATAAAGAGAGATGATGAGATAGGGAAGTTTGATGCTAGAAGTGATGAAGGAATTTTCCTTGGTTATTCTACTAAGAACAAGGCTGACAAATGTTTTAATCTGAGATTAAGAAAGATGATTGAAAGTAACAATGTGAAGATAGATGAAAGGTTTCAGATACATGAGACAATGTATGATTGTAATTAGAATACAGAGATCAAGGAGGCTATTGCTGCTATAGAAGAAGAAGAACTTGTTGAGGCTGAATGTGAAAATGAGACTTGTGATGATGATAAAAATGAGGCTATTGAGGTTCCTAAGACTCTGAGGTATGTAAGGAAGGGCCATCCTGGAAAAAAAAATTATTGGTATTACAAATCAAGGAGTAATGACTAGATCAAAGGCTAGAGAATAAATTTGTTTGATTTCTCAAGTTGAACCAAAGACTACAAATGAAGCTTGTAGAGATGAATCTTGGATAAATGCTATGAAGGGAGAGTTAGATCAGATAGGGAAAAATAACACTTGGGAATTGGTTCCTAGACCTATAAACAAAAATGTAATAGGAACTAAATGGGTTTTCAGAAACAAAATGAATGAAGAAGGAGTTGTAGTAAGAAATAAAACAAGATTGGTATGTAAAGGCTAGTCACAACAAGAAGGCATAGATTTTGAAGAGACATTTGCTCCTGTTGCTAGAATAGAGGTTGTGAGATTATTCTTGGCTTATGCTGCACATAAGACCTTCAAGGTATATCAGATGGTTGTGAAATCTGCATTCCTGAATGAGGATCTTGAAGAAGAAGTGTAATAGAACAACTTGATCATAGTTTCATTTTGAGGCCTTTGTGGCCTTTTGAAATTTTCATCCTTTTGGATCATAGTTTTCTTTTCTTGAACATGTCTTTTAGATGGGACATGTTGATCCTTCTATTTTTGTGTGTTTTTTTGGCTTGATGTATCATTTTTGTATTTTTATTTTTTATTTGTTTCTTTGGCATCAAACTTGCTTCCATTAGCCATGGTATGGGTGCATGAGGATGAATGGTTTAAATATTTTATGGATGGAAATACAGAGGATGAATGTTGGAAGGAATTCAAGGATGTGTGCCTTTGTGGATCTTTCTTAGGGATGTGAGGTGAACTTTGATATGGAAGATTGATGTATGTAAGGACCTAAAATGGAGGGAAGGGATGAAGGATTAGGTTTGGGAACATAAGGACCCAAAATGGATGTGTTTGAGGAAGGGAGGGAGTTTTGGACATAGGGGCCCAAAATATATTTGGAGGGTGGGGGATGGAGGTTTGGACATAAGGGCCCAAAATGGATTTGGAATATGAGTGATGGGAATATTTAAGCTTAGATTTGGATGGAGGAATTTGGGATTTGGAAGGAGTGGAAGGTGTACCAACATCTTGAGACATTCTTTCTTCAATGGGATACTTAGCATGTGCAACATAAGATGCAAGTCCAGGTGTATGGATTTCATGGATGGATTGGATAGGAGTGATGAGATTTTGTGGAGGATTATGATCATGAGGGGGATTAGTGGGGATAATAGGATAATGATATGGCTTAGGAGGGATAATAAGATCTTGAGATGGCTAAGGATCATGACATGGAGATGACAGGGTACTTTGATCTTGACTTCTAAGAGGATCATATGGTGGAGTAAGAGGGATAATGGGATCTTGAGATGGAAGAAGATCTTACAATGGAATGGAGGGGAGAGAATCATGATATAAGAAGATTTTATCTTGACATGGAGGGGAATTAGTGGATTGGAGAGAAGGAATATCTTCATGAAGTGGAGGATAAGTCAATGTTAAGGATCAAGAAGGAAGGGGATCCTTGGATGGGGTAGAGGGGATTGGTTCATGAGACGGAGGGGATTTATTAATGGATGCAATAATAGGGATGTTGTGATCTTGATTATGAATTGGATCATGTAGTGTATTAAGAGGGATAAATGGATCTTGAGATGGATTGAAAGCATGGGATGGAGATATTTTGATATCTAGAGGAGGAGAAGAATCCATAGTAGCATGCTTTGGAACAAGGTCTTGACATGTTTGGACTTGGGAGGGTGATGGGATGGAGGGATGAAGGATTCATGAGACTTAGAAGATTTATGTGTGTCTTGACTTGGAGGGAATGATGGTGAGTGCATGACTTGTAGAGATTGGGTAGCTTGAATTAGAAGTGGGGATATATACTTCTATGTTATCTCATCGAGCCATGCAAGGAAAAGCATGGTTTTGGATAAGGGATGGGAATTATGGATTTGGGTAAATGTGGGAGGATGAGATGGATTTCCCTTGTCAAAGGTAGATGAAGGATAAGAAATGTGAGATGTATTGGGGTTGGATATGGAATGTTGAGGTGGAATAGATGGGGATATGGGATTGTCTTGGCAAGTGGGAGTGGGGTTGTTTTGGTGAATTTATGAGCTGGATGAATGTGAGATTGGATTTGTGCAAATCCAATCTTTATCCATGATGTTTGAATGAAGTTTTGGATTTGGTTTAGAAGAAGATGTGGATGAAGATTGGAATTAAGTGTAGATGACGTGAAATATGATATATGAACTTAGGACTAGAAGAAAGTTTGGACTTTGTTTTTTATTCAAGGGGGAAGGGCCTCAAAGATTTTGATTTTATTTGATTGGTTGATTGATTAAGAGGCCAGGGCCTCAAGGATTAGATTTGATTTGATTTGGATTTGGATTTGGATTGATTAAGAGGGAAGGGCCTCAAGGATTAGATTGATTGGACTATGGATTTGATTGATTGTGAGGGCAAGGCCTCAAGGGTTTTGATTTGATTTGAATGATTGTGAGGGTAGGGCCTCAAGGATTTGATTGGATTGGATTGGATTTTGATTTTGGATTTGAAGGTTTGAGACAAACCTAGGTGGAAAAAGACCCTATGATGGTTCAAACAAAGGATTTATTTGGATGATGATCTTCTTCTACATGGAGATAGACTTGTGATCACAAGAAAAATAGGATAGGATTAATGGAATTAATTACTTGAGATAGACTGATGTTCCCAAAGCAATAATTTGATTAGATGTGTTTGCTAATGATGAGGGTCTATGTAACACTTTTGATTAAAATATTTCAACCTAAGATTGGTTAAGGAATGAAAGATGAGATTGGATTTGATTAGTCTTGATTATGCTTGGATATGGATCAATCAAGACAAGATTTTATTAAAGTCCAAATGATGATTTTTCTCCTAAGTTCAAAGTAGAAGATTTGATGAAAAATTGGATTAGATGATGATGTGGATATAGGTTGGAATTTAGAATGAAAGGAATTTAGAAGATAAATGAGGGATGTTGGAAGACAATTGAATGGATAAATGGGTGATTGATTTAGATGAAGAGGATAAATAGATTGAATTATGATTTCATTGGAATGAATTTGAAAAGGGGATTAGATTAGAAAGGTAATGATGTGATTATATTAAAAAGAAAATGAATGATGAAATTGGATTAAGAAAGTAGATGTGATTTATGAAGTATTACCAAGATGAAGATTATGACCTTGATTGAATGATTGGGAAGAGGATAAGATGACCTAGAAGGATAATTAGATTAGAAGAATGATTAGAATGATTAAGAGGAATGATAAAGTTGACTTAGAAGAAGTGATTATGAGGATTATAATAGAATAGGGAGGACTTGGAAGAAATGATTAGAATGATTAGAAGAAGTGATTAGGATTATTAGAATAGAATATGAAGGACTTAGAATAAGTAATTAGGATGATTAGAATAGAATAGGAGTGACTTGGAAGAATTGATTAGGATGATGGGAATGATTAAGAAGGAAGATAGATAGGATGTGTAGACTATGATTTTGAAACTGTTACCTGTCTTAAAAGGTTGAAACATTCAAACATTAGACTAATCTAACATGTTCATGAACTAAAAACAGCATAAGACATGAAAACAAAACCAAAGCCACCTCAAAATTGTTGCTAAAAACAAGTGCTATAGAGCAAATGTTTGATTTGCTTCAATTAGAGGGATGTGGGTGTGCTCTCAAATGCATGGAGAGGGATTTATGGTGATGCATAAATGATGAGAAAAGCTTGAAATATGAACTAAGATTAATCAATTAAGCTATTTTAAGATGTGTTAGAAAACATGAAAAACATGAAGAAATCTAACAATTAAGATGTATGCTAAGATGATCTAGCTAAAAATGCTCATGATAACAATGCATAAATGATAAAAACTAAGCTAATAATTTGCTCTTGGAAGGAGGAGTATTTATAGGATTTCCTAAGGGCTTGGGTTAGGAGGATAGGTTAGATTTTGGGGTAAGGTTAGGGGTTGAGTCAAGGGGATAAGGATGAAGACTTTCTAGAAGAGTCTAGGCTTTGGATGAGGATGAAGACTTTCTAGAAGAGTCTAGGCTTTCTAAGGATAAATATGGAATTTAGGAGATAAATAAAGATTTATTTATCTCAAAAGCTTTAATGAGTTTGAGGCTCATTAGGGGAAGGGTTATCTCCTTGTGACAAGTGTCATAAGGGGATTGGGTTGAAAGATGGGAGGAATGTGCACAATTTGGGAAATGTGCCTAAGGTCAAAGGGTGTAAGAAAGGGGTGAGGGGCTTCTTAAATGCACCATAAATGCATGTAAGAGGGATAAGGAGGCCTTAAATGCCTTCAATGCATGTAAGAGAAGCCTCTAGAAGTTTGTTGACTTTGGGTCAAGCTTAGGAGTTGGCTAACATTGTTTAGGGAATGTGACAAGGTTAGGGGGAGGATTCGGATTAGGATTAGGGGATTTTAGGATTAGGATGCGTGAAGAGGTTGGGTTGAGAAGTTTCTAGAAGAGTCTAGAGTTTTCTTAGGTTTTATGGAATAAAAGTTTATTCATTCCAAAGGCTTTTGGTTTTGGGAATATTTATTAAAATATATTTAATAAATATGAAAATTAAATATTTAATCTTAATTAAATATTTTGAGTTGAGATTAGGGTTAGAAAGGATGGGATTAGCCTTTAATCAAAATTAAAGAAGGATTAGAAGATTTTGGAAGAGGTTAGTGGTCTTAAGGAAATTGGCCAAGTTTTGGTCAAAAAATAAATAAATTATTTATTTTGGGATTTTTGGTCAATTTATTAATTAAATAATTAATAAATAAGGAGAATAATGTTTAAATAAGATTTAAACATTTTTGGGAGGGATTTCTTAATTAAATGTTTTTAATTAAGATAAAGGGATTTAATGACATAAAAATTAATTAATTAATTAATTAATTAACAAATGATGATGTCATCAGAGATTTTTCAAAAAATAAAAATACTTTATTTTCTAAAGGATTTTTAGGTGTCTACAGGATGATTAAGAGATAAAGAGGAAGGATGATTAGGATATGGAGGAATGATTAAGAATGATTGAATTGGATTAAGAAGATGCCTAAGGATGTTATGGATGACTAGGAGATGATGACTAGAATTATTAGAATAGAGGAATGAATAGGATGATTCAAGGAGATTACAATTGGAGGAATGATTCGAACGGTGATTAGGATAAGAAGTATGAAGAAGGTGATGAAGTTGATAGATGGAAGAAGTGATGTGAATATAATGTGGATAGCTTGACTAAAGACAACTAACTTAACAAAATGTTTTTATTATTTTTGAAATGATTTTTTGCATTTTGTAATGTTTTTGTGTTTTCAAACTTTATAAAAAATTTTGGATTTTGAAGTTTTTTAATGTTTTTTGGATTTTTGAAAGTTTATGCTTTTTTGGATTTTTCAAATGTTATGATTTTTTGGAATTTTTATTATAAAATGAAAAGAAAACAAATGAAATTATATACAAATACAATTTCTAAGGCTTAATTTGGATGGTGTGTCCCCTTTTGGTTGCAAATGGGGACAATTTTAAACATCCAAGCACATCAAACACACCAACAATCCTATTGAGGCTTCAACTAGGATATACAAGTTCAACTAGGAGAATTTTATCGATATACGCAAGGTACGTGAGGCCCAAATCCATAGATGAAAGAGAATAATGCCACACATCCGAGAGGCGACGGTAACCCAAATCTCCACCTTCACTTCCCAAAGGTATAAAGTTCTTTGGGGATTAGCCAAGAGTGACAAGATTCTACTTCCAAGGGAGGTGTATTTGGATTCACCTCCTGCTATTTATACTCTGTCAGAACATGAGAGTTGAGGTCATCCCTTGAGGTGATAAAATCCACAAGTAGGCCTCCTAAAAAGGAAAATAGACCATGTATTTCTTGTGCACTCAAGATCACCCGAAGGCACGAGAGGAGAGAATACGTACATGGCCTTGGGGTTTAAAATACACTTATTCTTTTTAATTCCAAACCCAAATCTGAAAGGTTTATTTTAATCCCAATTTACACATGTGTGGAAAACACTTCAAACATAATGTATAAGGCTAGAAATTATTTAAAAATCATATTCCTTACATTTTTCTAATAATTTTTTTTTAAAAAGAACTGAAAAATGCTTTCATATGCAAGAGTTATGATCATTTTAAGATTACAAAGAAATGGTGACTTTGAATGCATACACCTAATTTAATGTGAGGCATCTAATAAATTAGTTTGTAGATCTAGATAAATATCTGAACCATCTTTCCAACACTTCTTGAATCATCCAAAATGGAGCTTGTATGCAAAAATTATAAAGGTTTTTGTGAAAGTGTCTCTTTATGGCTTGCAAGGAGATAGAGGGCTAAATAAGCCCCTAAAAGCTAGCACCACATGACCATAGGCTGGAGGACATGGAGTAAGATTTTAGCAGAGCCCCTGGTCACCCATATGACCAAGAGCTAAGAACTTGCAAAAAAATAAATCCCAAACAAAAATTAAGACCTACTAAATAATAAAAGAAAGTGAATAGAGCTTAAAAGATAAATTAAAATCATTAAAATAAATAACCTAAGTCCCAAATTGATACGGGAAAATATAGCTAGCCCCCCGGGACTGTGCACACAGTCCCGTGTGGGGTCTGTGCTCACAACCCCGCGTGGGGTTTGGGCTCACAGCCCCACAAGGGGACTCATGTGCACACGGCCCCTCGTGGGGTCTATGTGCATAGCCCTGTGTGGGGTCTGTGCACATAGCCCCACGTGGGGTTTGTGCTCACAATCCCCCAAGGAAACTATGCGCACAACCCTGCATGAGGTCTATACTCACAGCCCCACGGGGGGACTGTCCTCATAGCCTCGCGTGGGGTCTGTGCTCACAGCCCCATGGGGGGACTGTTTTCACAGTCTTTCTTTTTTGGTTTTTAATTTATTTATTTATTTATGTTTTTTTTTATTATTATTATTATTTTATTTTTTATTTTTTTAAATATAAATATATATATATTTGTATATATATATATATACATGTATATATAAGTAATCAAATTTAATATATTAAATATATATAATAAATATATATAACAAGTATATATATCTACAATATATATGAATATATTATTTTTATTTTTATTTTTTCATATATATGTACTTAAAAATATTAAAAAGAGAAAATATGGAGAGAAGTGAGATTTTAAAAAAAAAATATAGACTAATACAAACAAAAGTAAGATATATTCAATGTATATACTCCTATAATTTAAAATAGGAAAATGAGCAAAGCATGAAGAGTAATATGTCAAAAGTCTTCTCTTGAGTGCTTTGAGCACAATGATGAGGTTCTTGGCTTGATTTGAGGCACCTTTGAAAACTCAAAAACACACTCAAAGCCACATTAGCATGTTAGTTTGAACCTGTGAAGTGAGTCCCACTAGGTGTGCCAAAATATATTGCATAAAAATGACATAAAAGAACAAACATAAACAAACTAAGTCTATTCCTACATATCTATGCAAACCTCAAAAACTATCGAAATAAGCATGTAAACATGAAGGGATAAACCAATAGATTAGTTTAATCTACTCAACATAAATGCAAACCTCTAGAATGACTAAGTGTTGATGATTTCAGTTGTGGTTGGTATGTGGTTGCTCACAAATCATGCAGCATGACAATATATGAAAAAGGCTTATGGAAATGAGGAGAAGGCTCTCCTATTATAGAATTTTTAGGGAAATGAACTGTTTGGATTCAAAGTTGGATGAAGGGATAGGATTCTTCAGGATCAATGAGGTGTCCATGAGGTGGAGGCCAAGTAGATGCCATGTAGATGACATGTGAATTAGGGTTTGACCATTCAAAGGGGGAAATATTCTCACACATGTGTGAGAAACCTTTTAAAGTGACATGTCCATGACAAAGTGTAAGAAGGTGTAAGTGGGCCAAAGTTTCTCACACATGTGTGAGAAACTTGAGAAAATAATGGCTCAATGACAAAGGTCAAGGGATGTAAGAGGATGGGAGAACCAAGGTTTCTCACACATGTGTGAGCAACTTTAGAAAATGACATGTCAATGACTTGGGTCAAAAGGTGAAAAAGAAAGAGAGAACCAAGGTTTGGAAAGTGGCATGTCAATGACATGTGGGAGACAAGTGTGTAAGGGTGTGTAAGAGTCACATGTGACTTGGGTTTGGGTTAGGATTCCTTAATCCTTAGATTAAGGCTGTGCAAATGATTAGGATTAGATTAGGTGGGAGATTAAGATTAATTAGTGAAAAAAATAGGTTGACTTGGGTTAGAAGGATGGGTTAGGTTAGGGAAGTGAGGTTAGGTGAGGATTAAAGTTAGGAACCATGTGCTCACATAGAATTAAATAAAATATTTAATTCCAAGTGGGATAAGAGGGGATTAATTAAATAAACTAGGTCATTTACTTAATTAAATAGAGGATTGGGATGAGGGGAAATGAGATAGAATTAAATAAATGTAAATTTATTTGATCAAGGATAAGGGTTAAAGAGGAGTGTAATTAAATAAATGTGAATTTATTTAATTAAAGGTGGAATGAGGTTAATTATTAAATAAATAATAATATCTATTTAATTAGCTAGAATAAGGGTAATTATTAGGACAATTTTAGGTGTCTACACCAATAAATTTTTTGCCCTTAGGTCTGGGAACCAACTCCCAAGTTTTATTTTTCTCAATCTGATCTAATTCTTCCTTCATTGCTTGAATCCAATAATCATCTTTACAAGCTTCATCAATATTCTTAGGTTCAATCTGAGAAATCAAATATAATTCTTCTTGTACCTTATTTCTTGTCATAGCTCTGTTGTCTTTGCTCCCAATAATCTGATTAGTAGGATGATTCCTTATCAAGTTGTTATTAGGTGTTACTGTTTCAACTCTTGCTTCAATTCTAGGTTTATATCTTGGATCTTCTCTTTGTTCCTCATCATGAATCTCATTCTACAAATCATTGTTAGTTTCATAAACAACTCAACATTTTCTTGATTAGTTTTAGGACAGGCTTCTTCATTTGAATCATAATCAAGTACTCTTTCCTAAATTCTAAACTTTTCATCCACTTTAACATTTGCACTCTCAACAATAGTATTATTTCTCTTACTAAAACATCTATAAGATTTTCTTTTAAATGAATAACTAAGGAACATACCTTTATCACTTCTCAGATTAAACTTACCAATGTCATCATCTCTCTTAATGTAACACTTACTTCCAAAGATTTTGAAGTATTTTACTGATGGTGCATGTCCAACCCATAATTCATAAGAAGTCTTGTCTCTTTCTACTATGATTTGCACTTTATTTATTGTATATACTATTGTGTTTACTTATTCTCTCCAAAATATCTTTTCCATGTCATTCTCAAACAACATAGCTCTTGCTACCTTAGTTACCGATATGTTTCTTCTTTTAACAATACCATTTTTCTTAGGTGTTTTAGGGGCTAAAAGTTGTCTTTAATTCCATTCACTTCACAAAAGGTATTAAATTCATTTGAATTAAATTCTCCACCTCTATCAAATCTTAAACATTTAATCTTCATTCTTGATTCATTCTCAACTCTATTCTTAAGCAATCTAAAATTTTCAAATGCTTCTGACTTTTCTTTAAGAAATGCTACCCACATCATCCTAGTAAATTCATCAACAAGAATCATAAAATACCTTTCCCCATAGAATCATCTTGTTCTTGTAGGACCACTCATATCTATATGAACAATCCCTAATTTTGTTGTTGTGGTGAACTTCTTACAGGGAAAAGAACTTCTCTTATTTTTTTTCATAACACATTCCTTGCACACCATGTTAGTAGGTTTCACAATTTTAGGAAAACATCTTACCACAAATGTAGTGCTTTCTTTCACAATGTTATCAAATTTTATGTGACAAAACATTTTGTGTCATAACCAACTAT
The DNA here is from genome assembly GCA_027943335.1 of Chamaecyparis obtusa. NCBI lineage: Eukaryota > Viridiplantae > Streptophyta > Pinopsida > Cupressales > Cupressaceae > Chamaecyparis > Chamaecyparis obtusa. The sequence goes on from BSBK01001534.1 coordinate 1,613,789, forward strand.
CATCAACTTTAGCAATCAAACATGTCATCTCAGTAGGATTCAACTAAAATACATTACCTTTGGTTCTTGCTCCTATTCCAATATCTTACCATTCTTATCCTTGATCATACAAGTCTTTTCAGTAAACCAAACCTAATATCCCTTATCAACTAACTATCCAACACTTAAAAGATTATGTTTTAATCCATCCACAAAGTAAACATCATCAGTGTTAGTCTTTCCATCAAGAGTAATAGATCTTATTCCTATTATGTGGAAAGGTGCATTGTTTCCAATTCTAACAATTCCCCCATCATAGTTGTTAAACTTGATAAACTTATTCATATCACCAGTCATATGATGTGAACAACCACTATCTATGATCCAATCAGTTTTCTTTTCAATTTGTGATACCAAAGATTTGTCTTCTTTGACTTTTGTTTCAAAATTTTCTACTTTTATTGCAACAAATCCTATATCATCACTTTCATTATCACTCTCACTTAAGAATTTTTCAATACTGGCTTCAAATTCTTCATCATTAGCATCATAAAATTCTTTAGGTCTTCTAGGCTTAAAGTTATTCTTATATTTTTTCACTCTCTTAGGACATTTAGAAGAAAAATGACCATATTCTTGACAAGTCCAACATTTAAAGATTTTCTTATCTTCTGCTTCTTATTTCACAAGAAAGGCAATTCCTTCTTTAATCTTTCTATCTTCTTCAGATTTAGATCTATTATTGTTGGCATAATCTCCACTGACACTCCTTGACAAAGTAGGGTGAACACTAAGTGTGTTGAAGGCATTTTCAATCCTAGGAAAATATCTAGATTATTTCAGACTTATCTCTGTTGCTTCCAATCTTCCAAGAAGAGTCTCTCTAGTAAACTTCTCAGTACAAGGTATGACTTGTTCAATCATCTGCGATGTCTTCTTAAATGCTAGAGTTAGGGTTTTCAAGATCTTCCATATGATTTCATCTTCATCCTTATTTCCTTCACAAGCTTTGATACCTGTAACAATCTCTAATATTCTACCAATATAACTTCTAACAGATTCATCTACCATCATTTTAGCTTCTTGAAATAGGCATATCCAATTTTGTAATCTTCATCCTTATTTCCTTCACAAACTTTGATAGTTGCAACAATCTCTGATATTTTGCCAATATAACTTCTAAAAAATTCATCTTCCATCATTTTAGCTTCTTGAAATAGGCATATCCAATTTTGTAATATGATTCTCTTAGCATGTTTATCACCTTCAAAAGTATATTCCAAAGCTAACCAAATTTCATGACATGTCTTTAAAGATTTTACCCAACTGTATTCATTCTCAGGAAGAGCTGACAAAAGTCCTTCTCTAGCAAGTATGTTACACATGAATAGATCTCTTTCTTTTTCAGTGCAATCCTCAATATTTTCTTCTTTAATGATAGTTTTCTCATTCTTTGTGACCAGCCAATATCATGGCCCTAAACATAGAAAATGTGTCTTCATCTTCTCTTTCCAGTTGTCATAGTTAACTCCATCAAACTTAGAAATTTCTTTTATGAAATGACTCACCATGGATCTCCTTAAGCTATTAAGCTTTTCCTTCAAGGAACTGATGCTCTGATACCAATTGTTAGAAAGTAAAGTCCACCAAGATAACTATGAGGGGAGGGGGGGTGAATCATTTATCTGAATAAAATAAAAAAATTTAACCTTATTATATTTGAAACATGTGATCAACATAAACAACAAACATAAAAAGATAACCATACACAATGACACCATATTTATTAAGTAGGGAACCTCTTGATCAGAGAGTAAATCCCGGTGAGGATGGTACCCACAAAAGATGTACTAATATGAAAATTCCTTGTGAGAGGATGGACCTTGTTAGGAGTTGATGAAATACACTCAATACATATTAGTCCATGATAGGAGACTTTGAATCCCTGTGAGGAGATTCCAACCCTGTTAGGAGTTGTGGAAGATAGAAGGACCCAGTATCCAAATAGCTTCAAGGGAAAGATCACCAAACACACTATCCAATTGATCTATGTATTATCCAAATAGAATAATACCAAATATAAATGATCTCAACAAATTTCCTTCTCTCCTCTGACTGTGCCTAAACCACACCAAATGCTTCTCCAGATCTCAACACCAGATCTGCACACTTCACATCACATAACAATCCCTTAGATCACTTACTCGCATTAATTCACACTTCACAACTTATTTTTCACACCCACACACATCAATCAAGGAAAATAATCCTTCCTTTATATTGTGCTCAACATTTCATAATTGAGTCAGCCAATTAGGCTTCACCAATTACAAAATATAAAACATTATATGTTACATAATATTTCCATAATTACACAAAACTAGCAGCTCACAAACTTAATAAATCTTCACACGTGCAACCTCTGACTATGTTGACTTATCCAGGTTACCTTCACAATGTCTTCAACCTCTGTATAACTTCTCTTGTCCATATTTTATCCCTGTTAGGAGATATAATCCAATTATCACAAACCACTTCTCGGGAACTCTATCAACATACAATTTCCACTAGATCACTTATAATTGACACAAATACTTTAATTTTTGTACGCGCTCTTAACCATGATATCAAGACACTATAGGAAATATGTCCTTAGCTCTGCATAACCTCATCTTCAATTCTCTATGTGTGCTAATTCAAACTCTGTCTGTTACTCTGCTAATCTTTAGGATAAACAGTATGTTGACATTAATGACAAACGCAGTCATGAATGCAACATGTGACTTCTCTAGTAATGCTAGAATAATCCCTCATAGGAAATATTCAGCATTCATACTAACATCAGTACATGATGATATTTCTATCATTGTAAATACACTTTAATATGAATTCAATTTGTAGCAACTTGAGAAATCTCTATGTTTTTATGTCTAGTATAGACCCTCATGTATTGCCAATGATATTACATTAGGTATGTAGCAGTAGGGTATTTAATTTAAGGTAGAATAGTGAACTAATTATGGTCTAAAGTTAGTATGTAAATTTTTTTGGAGTATTTCCTCTATTGGTATCAATGTTTGATATGAACAGAAAAGTGTTTGATTAAATATTTTTCTAGAATTCCTTGTGTTTAATATTGAAGGTTGTAATCAAAATTTGGGAATCAATGAGTAGTTCAGTTTGAGACAACTATCCAAAGTTCTTGATGAAATTTTAGTGCTATGATTGTGAGATTTATGATACAGATTTTGGGTTAGAATTATTAAGGATTCTTAAAAAGGATAGGAGCCTTTCATCACAACCTTGTTCATACTAGTATTTATATGAAACATAGATATTTGTAGCTTCCTTTACCAGGTTCAAATCCATTTTGTCATAATATTTTACACCAACCTTGTAATTGTTCATATAATTATCCCAATGATATTCAATATGGGGCTCGTACCTAAAATTTGCCCACATTACATGATTGATTATACCAATGGGCTGAAATTTGCCCCTATATATCAAAATCTTGTCCAAAGGGCATTCCATAATTTTGGGTGTATTGCCTTAGCTATCTTCTTGTCTTGGACATTGTGTGCCCCTACCCTAATTAGAAATTGGAAATAAAGGATAGTGCATTTTTTTACAATTAGCCTGTTAGCATCCTCTACCTATTTTCATAGCTTCATTAGAATTAACTCATCTAATGGATATCTGGGAAGCTTTGTAGGCTACAATGTACAACCTTCCACCCTTATGGAAGTAAATACATAGAATTAAATACAATAATTCCCAAACTTATTGATTTGGGAATCTTCCTATAAGGACATTCTCTTGCAAAATTTCCTTTGATGGCTCTTATGACCACAAAAATGAAGGCATTGTTCACCATATAGTAGTCTATCTTATCAAGCTCTTCTCTTTGAATAAACTATGGATAGTGTGAATAAATATGGGTTTTATCATTATTTAGAGACTTGACAATCTTCAAATCAAGGAAGGTGCATTGTGCTAATAATAAATACACTACATATGACGTCATGTAGAAGTGGTGGTCATCCTTGACTTGCTGCAGTTGCTCATCAAGGTTATTTCTCATGATATTTTGCTAATAAATTTTCTCCTATCTTTTTTGAATGGTTTTAATGTAAAAAACATCCATGAATCAACTTGTTTTATCTATGGAAAGCCAAACACTCTACTCAAGAGGGTCACATAGTTTTTGATATCTCCTCTGAGAAAGGTCCCGTGGAGATCCATTTTGTCAAGATGGCTAGTTTTTCTAGGTAGCTCTCATTAATATGGGCCTTGATATTGGGATCATCTAGATAAAACCTCTCTACATACTCCCATGAAACTTTTCCAAACTCACCAAAAATAGGGATTTTGAAAATCACCCACAATGACCTCACCAAGTTTACCACAGGGTAACCAATAGAATGTACTAGTCATGAATTAACTAGAGAAGTTGTATTAAGAGTCCACCCATTAGGATTTCTCATTTTCCTTAGGAACTCCTTTACATCCATGTGGCCTATGTCTATTTTTGTGATCTCTCCATGGATGTTTCCCAACTTGGAGGGATTGAAATAACTTAGGAACTTTTGTTTCATTGGTGTAACAGGTGTCATATCCTTCTCTACATGTAAAATTTCTTTTTAGAACCATCACAATTTTATTAAAACACTCAAATCTACCTATAAACACAAATAAACTAACTAAAATAGGAAATAAATCAGTAAACAACACTTCAAGGCCATCAAGATATCACAAAAAACTATTTAACAACTTTATCAAGCTCATATTAAGGAGTAAACTAATGTGACTTTAGGGTTTTGGGGGTAATAGGGTCACTAAAACCTTAGGGTCTTGGGGGTTCTAGGACCCCTAAACTCTAAAATAGGCTTGATTGAAAATCATCCTCAGCGCATAGTGACTAGGGTTCAAGGAGGCAAGGTCCTTGATCCCTTTTGGGGATTGAGGATCTTGGCATCCCCAATGCATGATAAATTTGAAAAAAATGCTTGGTCATTGGGGTTTCAAGGATCTTGGATCCCCAAACCCCAAAGAAGGTGGGGGTCACTCATCCTTTCAAGGATAGGGAATCATGATTACCCAGTCCATCACAAACTTAGTTTTTTTTTACATATTTGGTTTTCACATTTTTATGAAGCATTTAGGATTTCAATTTGTCAAAATTATGAAGTGTCTTTTATTGTAAGATAAAAAATGAAGTAAAAAATACACGTAAACCCTAAAAGGGGGTGGAATAAAGAGAAATCAATAAAACACAACAAACCCTAAAAATCTACCTATACAAGGAGGAAAAAACTAGGGCAAATGATAACAAACAAAGTAAAACCAAAGGAGGCCAAGTTGAAAAATACAAGGATGTAGTCATGTATTTCAACCTTTAACTCTCTACTCCAAAGAAAAATGACAACACTTGATGTATAGTTTCTCAACAAAATACTCTTAGTAGCTCTAGGATCGCTATCATAGATTGGCACATAGTGCTCAAATGAGAAATTAAATTACCTTTTATAGGAAAAAGACATTGATGTCATGCATTTCAAGCATCGATGGATCAAAGTAACAATATTGGTGATCCTTTTTGGGGATTGGGAATCTCATCACCCCCAAAAACCTAAAGGACCAATTGAATCTTCTCAAACTAGACAATGAGAAAGGGCTTCAAACTTTGGACATCAAGGATTTTGATGACACTAATTTCCTAAACCCCAAAAGACTGGAAACCCAAAAAAATTGCAAAACCTAAGGAAGAAAAGAAAGAAGAAAGATGAAAAGAGGGATGAAAGGGCCTTACTGACTAGGCATTGAAGTATCAATAATTTCTTCATAATCCAACTTCCTTGATGTAGAGGCTAGCAAGGTCCTAGACAATAACAATAAAAGGGTGAGACTACAAATAAGCACAAGCTAAGAAGAAAAGAAGGGGGTGACCACTTGTCTAAGCGGGAAAGTGGGGCATGAGTTGTGAAGAACAATAAAACCATATAAATTAGGTCTTACATGTCTTATTTGAATGAAATAGAAGGCAAAAATGACTTTCTTTGATACTTAAAATTCAACGGTGACAACAAATCTACAACAAAAAGCATAAAAAATAAAGTTAAATACAATCCACAAAGAGAAAGTTCTCAAAATTTTATATTTCTATCAATTTATTAATTCTTTAAGTCATCATATAATAGAAATAAATCACATACTCAAATTTCAAGTTTGTCCAATATTTGCAAGGTTTTCTAATAGCAGATGCACATATCACTTTTGAACTATCTAAGTGACGCAAGGTTGGGGTCAAGAGGGGCCAAACAATGGCACACCCCAATGATCCAACCTGCTCAACAACACATGAAAGCAAACAACAACACAGTGAGGGAGAGAATGCAGGATCTTTCATTAACTTTCATCAAATAGATTCATACATGTCGGGCTATAAGGCCTTCCCAATTACGACCTGATATTACAATGAATTATAGAATTCCTCAAACATGTGAGGATCTATCAACAATCTCAAATCTAATGCCTTCTATCTTCTATGCCAAGACTGCCTCCAAACTCTAAACAGACAACTACATTTATACAAGAGGCTACCGAACTGAGTCAACCTTTAGATCCATAATCAATGGAAGAAATGATCAAATCTAGGACCACACACTTCCCAATGATTGATGCCCTCAATAAATCCATGACCCATAATCAATGCACAAGTCGGCCTCAATAGGAACTTGAAAGAAACTACTCAGTAAGCAAGGATGACCGAGCAACAAACAAGCATCATCAAGCATCAGAGAAACAACCGACCACCCAGGAGATAATTGACCATCCTCGATAACCAAAGGAAACTGGCCAACATGATCAAAGAAGGAACCGAGCAACCCAGACAAACTCCAAAATGTTTTTGGTGACACAGGATTGCCAAGGACCCGAGATGCTCCTGCATCAAACACCTAGGGTTATTTTGAAATGATTCTCTAAATCATTTGGTAGGTATGATTCGAGCTACATCCAACTCAAACTATGAAATCCATGAACTATCTTCAATTGGTCTATTCTTCCACTTTACCAGATATTCCATATACTATTTTCCTCTTGTACTCTTGCCAATTCTTTTCTCTAAAATCTATTCAACTTCCTCTTTCTGCTTCTTAGGATATTCCATCGATACTGCCATGTCTTCATCAAGTTCATGATACTCATACAAATTAGCAATTTTTAAAATAGGTGATATGTCCATGTCATCAGGTAATTCAATCTGATATGCATTTCCATTGTCAAATTTCCTCAAAATTTTGCAAGGTCCAACTTCTTCATCTTCAGCTTCCCATATGTTCCAATAGGAAACTGACCTTTCTTCAAATGAACCATCACTTCATCACCAACATTAAAATTTTTATGTCTTCTTGATCTATCATCTCTATCTTTGTATTTTTTATTACTGTCTTCCAACTTCAACTTCACATCTTCATGCAATGTCTTCGTGTACTCAGCAAATTTTACTTCTTTTGCACTTCTCTTACTTTCGTCATCAATGTTCCTCAAATTAGATATACCTCTCGGCTGTATGCCATTCACAATCTCAAATGGTGCTTTCCCAGTACTCCTATTCACTAAATTATTGTATGCAAACTCTGTTTGTGCCAACACAGAATCCCAATTACTCGGTGTGTCTCCAACTAAACATCTCAAAACATTTCTCAAACTTCTGTTCACAACTTATGTCTATCCATCGGTTCATGAGTGAAATGTAGAACTATATTTCAACTTAGTGCCAAATTTCTTCCAAAGGGTCTTCTAAAAGTATCCAACAAACTTACTATCTTAGTCAGAGATAATACTCCTTGGTAATCCATGTAATCTGACAATTTCCTTAAAGAAAAGATCTGCTACATGTACTGCATCTGATGACTTTCTACAAGGTATAAAATGTGCCATCTTAGAAAATCTATCCACAACAACAAATATAGAATCATTACCTCTTACTGTCTTCGATAAGCCAAGAACAAAATCCATACTGATGTCAATCCAAGGTTTCTCAGGTACAATAATTGGTGTATACAATCCAGTATTCTGACTTACTCCTTTTGCAACTTGACAAACTCCACAACTTTTCACAAATTTTTGAACATCTTTATACAACTACGGCCAATAGTATTTCTCCTTAAGCAAATTCCATGTCTTATCAATGCCAAAATGTCCAGCCAAACCACTACTATGCTTCTCCTTTATTAGATTAGTTCTCATTACTCCTCTCGGTTTACACAACTAAATACCTTTAAACAACATACCTTCCTGAATAAAATATTCATCCCATTTAGTATCTTGTTGATCTTGAATAGGTGCTTTGCACTTTCTCCATGGCTCAAAAAAATCAGGATCAAACTCATAAGAATCTCTCATCTCATCAAAACCAAGAACTTTAATTTTCATCTCAGTCATCAAATATCTTCTTCTACTCAATGCATTAGCAACTCGGTTAGTGACTCCACTCTTATGCTTTATCACAAATGTATAACTCTACAAATACTCAACTCATTTCATATGTCTCTGATTCAACTTATTCTAACTACACAAATACCATAAAGCCTTATGATTGGTATACAACACAAATTCACTCGGTATCAAATAATGTCTCTATTTCTTCAATGCTTGAACAATAACATAGAATTATTGATCATACACAAAATATTTCCTTCTAGCATCATTCAACTTTTCACTAAAGAAAGCAACAGGTTTACCTTCTTGACTCAATACAGCTCCAATAGCACTTCCACTTGCATCACATTCCACTTGAAATACCTTACTGAAATCAAGTAATGCCAAAATAGGCAATTTAGCAACCTTCTACTTCAGGGTCTCAAAACTTCTATTAGCTCTATGTGTCCACTTAAATCCCTTTTTATCTCCTCTCATAGTCTCAGTCATAGCATTACAAATTAAATTGAAATTCCTTATGAACTTCTGGTAAAAACTTTCCAAACCATGAAATGATCTTACCTCACTAGCATTCATAGGTGTAGGCCAATTCAAAATAGCTTCAACCTTTTTAGGATCCATCTTCAAACCATCAACTGAAATCACAAATCCCAAATACACAATCTCCTCTTTGATGAATGAACACTTTTTCAAGTTTATCAACAACTTTTCTTCTTTCAACCTCTACAAAACTTGTCTAACATGTAACAAATGTTCTTCTCTAGTCTTGTTGAATATCAAAATATCATCAAGATATACAATCACAAATTTACCCAATAATTTCTTCAAAACTTCATTCATCAACCTCATAAAAGTACTCAGTACATTAGTTAAACCAAAAGGCATAACCAACCACTCATACAAACCTGCTTTTGTCTTGAAAGCAGTCTTCCATTAATCACCTTCTCTGATTCTAATCTAATGGTGCCCACTTTTCAAATCAATTTTGGTGAAATACTTTGCTCTAGTCAAACTATCCATTATATCATCCATTCTCGGTATAGGAAACCTATACTTCACTATTATCTTATTGATTGCTCTGGAATCAGTACACATTTGCCATTCTCCATTCTTCTTTGGTGCCAATACAGTAGGTACTACACAAGGACTCAAACTTTCTCTGATCAAACCTTTCTCTAGCAACTCTTGAATCTGTCAGTTCAATTCTTGATTCTCAGTAGGTGTTAACCGATGAGGTGCCTTATTCAGTAAACTAGCTCTAGGGATTAGATCCATACAATGATCAATGCTTCTTTTCAGTGGCAAACCATCAGGTATATTATCAAAAATAATTTTACTATACTCAGTGAGTAACTTATCAATCTCCTCAGGAACACTATCCTTTGTTTTCTTACTTGGTTTGTTAGGGATCACAGCAAAACATACATCACTCTTTTTCAAATCCTTAACAAACTTTCTTCCTTCCATTAAGAAAATTTTTACAGATGTGTAAACATTACTAATAGGTTATTCCATCAAAGGTAACAAGATTTGTTTCTTTCCATTAGCCACAATAGTATACTTATGCAATCTTCCATCATATATAACATGTCTATCATATTGCCAAGGTCTACCCAAAAAAATATGACAATAATCCTTAGGCATGATATCACATAACACCTTATCATAGTACTTTCCAATTTTCAAATTCACATAACATTTTTCACTTACCAAGAGTGTATGCTCATCTTTGATCCATGAAATCTGATAGGGTTTTGGATGTTCCAACCTCTCCAACTGCAATTTTGTGATCATTTCCTCAGATGCCAAATTTTTCGAGCTACCACTGTCAATGATTACCTTCCAAACTTTATCAGAAACTCTACATCTAGTCTTGAACAAACTTTTCCTTATCAGATCTTCCTTTTTGCTTTCATTCCACAGTGCTCTCCTTACCATCAAGTTATTTTCCTTCTCAAGTTCATTCGGTGACTCTTCTTGAACCAAAGCATTTCTACTACTACTAGCCTTCTTACTTGCATGTGTACATTCAAAAGATCTATGTCCTTCTCCACAATTATAACAGGTTCCTCAGAAACTTCCTCTGCTATAACCACCTCGGTAGTTACTGCCTCTGCCTCTAGATGAACTTTCACCTTTCCACTCACTCTTGCCTTTATCCAGATTTGTCTTTTCAGGTTTAGATCTACCACTTTCACCATTAGAACTGCCTCTTCCTCTAGGGAATCTACCACCTCTTCCTCTCTATCTCTACTCATGTCTTTTGTTTAATTTCTCCTTGGCTTTCAATGCAAATTGATAAGCCTCTTCGATGTTCTCCAATTTAACCAAACTGATTTCCTCTTGGATGGAAACTCTCAAACCATTTAGGTATCTAGCAATTCTTTCCACATCATCTTCATCATGTCTAGATCTGATATCTAATCTATAGAATTCCTTAGTGTATTCCTTTACTGAGCTATCTTTCTTCCTCAGACTTTGCATTCGCCAAACTAGGTTAATCTGATAATCACAGGGTAAGAACTTTCCTTTTAGTTTATTCACCATCTTATTCCATACCTTGATTTTGTCTTTGCCTTTGCTCTTTCTATCCAGTTACAAATGTTCCCACCATAAGGATGCATGACTTTTCAATTTTGTGCTTGCAATCTTTACTTTCTTGTCTTCAGGGATATTTTCATACTCAAAATATTTTTCCATCTCAGTGATCCAATCTACCAATTCATAAAAATCCAATTTTCCACCATATTCAAGAGGATTAAAATGTGGTGTAGAATTTAGACTTGTCAAAGCCTTCAAGAATCTCTCTTCACCTTGATCCATCACCGATGCAAGTTCTGCATCACCTTGTTCCACCTCAACCTCATCATCACTAACATCCTCAAGATGCCTGCCTCTTCTTTGGGCTATCTCAACGGCTTCTAATTTAGTAGCAATTTTTCTTAACATGTCTTCCAATCCTGGATCCGCATCTCACCTCCCACAAACCATCTTGGAAATCCTCTGCAATTGCAGGTCAGATCACAATATGCTACCCCACAATAATTCAACTAGGGTTTCACAAGAAGGAACCTATAAACCTAGATCTATAGACCTAGATCTAGATCTCACCTCACTCTGATACCACCTGATGTAAGGTTGGGGTCAACAGGGGCCAAACAATGGCACACCCTAATGATCCAGCCTACTCAACAACACGTGGAAGCAAACAACAACACAGTGAGAGAGAGAATGTAGGATCTTTCATTAACTTTCATCAAATAGATTCATACATGTCAGAATGTAAGGCCTTCTTAGTTACAGCCTAATATTACAATGAATTATAGAAGTCCTCAAACATTCGAGGATCTATCAACAATCTCAAATCTAATGCCTTCTATCTTCTATGCCAAAACTGCCTCCAAACTCTAAACAAACAACTACATTTATACAAGAGGTTACTGAACTAAGTTGGCCTTTAGATCCATAATCAACAAAAGAAACAGTCAGATATGGGACTACACACTTCCCAATGATTGATGCCTTCAATAAATCCATGACCCATAATCAATGCACAAGTCAGCCTCAACAAGAACTCGAAAGAAACTACTTGGTAAGCAAGGATGACTAAGCAACAGACAAGCATCATTGGAGCAAATCTGGAATTTTCCTGCGAGAGAGAGCAGCTTCATGATCTAGTAGGTAATCTTTTTTTCAATTTTGGCAAGAACTGCATTCCATAGATCTATAGGGTGGGCTTGAAACACAAAAGGAATGCCAAGAAAGCGAAAAATTTCCCCATGCTGGATCCTAGTCCAACCAAACTAAGAAAACCAAGGAGGCTCGGGAAGAGCTGACTATCTATAGCAGAGGGTTTTGTGCCATTGAATGGCCAAACCAAAAGCCAGACAAAAAGTGTCTAAACATTGCAAGGTTGCCTTGATATTCTCTTCATCCTCTTCTAGAGTGAGGAAGGAATCATCCGCAAAATGGCCATTAACCATTTGTTGAGATGAATCTGGCAAGTAGATTCTCCAAATAATACCCATAAAAATGGAGTGAGCAAGCAAGTAGCTGAAACCCTCAGTGGCTAGAACATACAAGGTCAGAGCTAGAGGATAACCTTGCCGAATGGAACGAAAGAGTCCAAAGGTAGAAGACTAGTGGCCATTGATGGTAATGCAAATAGAGGCATCACTGAAGAGCATCTACATAGATTGAAGAAATCTGGGTCCAAAACCCATAGCGTGAAGCATCGCAAGGATAAAAGGCCATTCAATACGATCATAAACTTTAGCAAAATCAATCTTAAAAAAGAGGGCTTTCTGGTGAGACTTACGAGCCCATTCCATACCTTCCCACACAACAATGATGCTGTCAAGAATAAATCTTGACTTAATGAATCCAGTTTGCTCAGACCAGACAATCTGCAAAAGCAAGTGACGAAGCTTAAGAGCTAGAGCCTTGGCAATGATCTTATAGGAGACATTGAGCAAGGTGATAGGCCGCTAGTTACAAATGTCCTCTGAATCCCCAGACTTGGGAATAAACTTGATATTGCCCTAGTTAATGATACCCCTAAGAGATTGGGTATGATACGCTTCCAGGTAGACCTGGTGAAGATCAGGACCAATGCCATCCCAGAGGGCTTTGTAAGACTCACAAGAGAAGCCATCACAACCAGGGGCTTTGTCATCAGCCATGGTGAACACTGCTTCATGAAGATCCTGCAAGGAATGCAGTTGATCACATAAGACTCGCTAGGCAGGGGAGACACACTGCGGCACAATCGCGGTACATTCAACAAGAGCTTTCTCGCTGCCAAGAGAATATCCTTGAGTAGCAACACAAACAAACTCCAAAAAGTTTTTGGTGACACAGGATTGCTAAGGACCCGAGATGCTCCTGCATCACTAAGAAGGATATTTGTAGGTTTGAAGTTGGGTACTGTGTTAGTCACTTAAGGACTCAAGCTCCTAGGATCACCTACAACCAACTTACTTCGTGAATAGGGGAAAAAATGGAGCTTTGATAATGTACTTAACATTCCTCGCTATTCATTTCTATGCTTGAGTTGGATTTGAATAAGTAATATAAATCTATAAATTCTTGAAATCAGATAAGATAAGATACATACCTCATAATGGAATTAATCTAGAAATGCCTATTTTTTGATGCATGTGTACAATCTTAGGAAATTTTACAACCAGATCCGGGACCAAAAAATTGCAATAGAGAAAACCCAGAAAACTTTTGTCTTTCTGGAAGCAGGTCAACTTTGACCCAGATAGTGGGGCAAGATCTTACCCTGGGGCACAATCCTACCCCCACTGAAGGTCTTCCTTGACCCAAAATAGTTCCAATAGAAATTTTGTTTGTGGATCTCAGAAGTTTACCGAAAAGGGTACTTAGTCTGCACTTCAATTCTCAAAATAGCGACTATAGATATCTAAAAATGGTGTTTTGGGGTGGCTATATAGGGTTTTGCCTTAGTCAAACCCCCATTTTGGTGTTCTCCACCTCCATGAATAGCCGATAGTAATAGAATGTGTGTGTGTATTGAATGTGTAATGCCAAGATCTAATCCTCTAGATTGAAACCCTAGCATGAATATGTATGAGAAAGCAATGCATAGATTTGAATAAGATAAGAAAGCATACCAAGCCCCCAAAGCTAAAGTACTCCTACCAAACTCATAATCCATAATTGCTACCCCATGATTATATCTTTAAATGCTTGAATGTTGATAATGGTGGGTCAAGGAAGAAAGGATCTCTCTTGCTCTAAATAGATGTTCACAATGGTGTGCTCACAAAAATAATTGATATCAATAATGGCTTGATCTTCTATATCATCCTCTTGCAATCTTGCATCTTTACTTCACCATCACTTGCTTCTCATGACTTGTTGTGTCTCCTTTTCTTGTGATTGTGAAAATGAAGGCAAATGAGAGTCTTTATATAGAGGCTTCAAGGTGAGGCTCCTAGAGTAATGTGAGGACCCATAATTCAAATTTCACCTTGAATTATGGTCCAATCACAATAACCAACTAAGGAGGGAAAATAGTTAAATGAGTTTCAAATTAAAACCCTACTGCACTAAGATTCGAAAGCCCGACATTGATTTCGAGGCCCTCCAGGACCAAATTTGAAAAGGGGGATCAAATCCTGAAGGAGGTTAAGGATGACCTCATCTCTAACCTAGGTTAGGGATGACCTAGACTCTGACCTAGGTCAGGGATGACCTAGACTCTAACCTGGGTTAGGGTCTACCTCAACCTTGACCCATGGGTCCAGATCTAGCCAGAATGAGAAATAGGAGGCCCCATGGATGCTCGGAGACCTAAGAATAATGTCAGAATAGGGCACAGTGCCAAAGAGAGGCATAAAATCCTATGATGAATATGATGAAGGCTAGGAGGACCTATTTCTAAGTCCTACCTAAAAAATAGAGCCATAGAAGAGGGAAATTAAGGAGAATCCTCGGGATCCTAACCCTAATTTCACCTAGAATGAAGGAATCAAGTGCAGAATGCATCCTAAATGCAAGTCTATCATGATAAATGCACTAAAAGAGGGTGCTAAAACTATAAAGATGGAATTTATTCCATTTTAAGATGATACATTTAGCCCCCACTTTAGCTTAGATATGACACTACGTGAATATGCAAGCTAAAGCAAGCAAACATCATAGTAAATAAAAAGGATATAGCCAAGTCCTCGATGTAGAGATCCTGCAAAAAACTATTAGAACCTGCAACATACAAGGTTAATTAAAATCCATAAATCACCTAGAGTTTACTATATGATAATTTGAGAAGAGCATAAAGCCCCTTATGCCCCCCTTGTTTCGGCTTTCTTCTTTTGAAGGGTAAAACAAGGTGATAAGGAAAACTCTATACACTAAATATGTATCTTGTTGAAGAGTTCTTTCCTAAACCAATTAGAAGGATTCATACCCTTCCTAAACTAATTCAAGGAGTTAGGTATTTGAATCATGATTCCCACACCACTGACGGTACTAAAAATAGAGTTACCGAACTCAAGTTATGATGAAAAGAGTGGATGTCTATCTAAATGCATAAGAAGGGAAATCTAAGTTTACCATGAGTTAACCCTAAAAGAAACCCTAATTTTAAGTATAAATAAGGAAAAGGAAGACATACTCATTCTTACCATTTGCAAATTCAAAAAGAGGAAGCAAGATGTCGAGGAGAGAAGAACTTCAAGTGACACGCATGGAGCTTCTGAGACAGAGCTTGGCTACCAGACGGTCACTTCTTAAGGTGAGTTTGCTGTTGTTTGTTCCTGTACTTTCCAAATTTTTGATTTCTATACACAAGGTCAACCCTAACCCTTAAAGGTCGACCCTAACCCAGCTATGTCGACCTTGACCCAAGAAGGTCAACATTGATTGGAAGGTCTCCACCTATTCTAGGATGAGATCATCCTTGTCCCAACAAGGTCAACCCTGACCCAGGAAAAGTAGACCTTGACCTAGGAAGGTCAACCTTGACCTATTCAAGTTGGATTTGTAGATTTGATGATGTAGATTTCTAAAATGATGTTTTTTTATGCTTACAGGACATGGTCCGTCTCTGAGAGCATCCCTTTGGAGAGTTACTAGGGATTGTCAAAGAGAGGTTGTCTGAGCTTGATGATGACGAGATGTAGTTACTGAGAGATGTGGGACTATATTGGGTATCATTCCTACCATATATCAGACTACACCAAGCCATGCTATCAGCTCTGATAGAGAGGTGGGATGAGGATACATGCTCCTTCCATCTTCCCTCAGAAGAGATTACAGTAACACTAGAGGATGTCTACAAGATCCTGCGGCTTCCAGTCTGAGGTGACACTTTCAGACATAGAGCACAATGATTTTGTGAGGAGATCCTTGCAGATAAAGAGTATTGCATAGGATGGGTTCAATAGATGCAAACTTGATTAGATCAGGTCCTTTTGTCATCCATACTGTCAGGCCCTACACCTTTGGTACGAAGAGTGATGCTTTGTATAGTATCCTTGGTTGTGTTACCCAATGCAAAGGGTACCATATTTTCTACACCTCTTACCCATCTTATATAGAGGATGGAGAGTGAGAGGACTGTGTTCTCATGGGGTTGCAGCATGTTAGCCTAGCTATACCATGAGCTATGTCAGCTAGTGAGATACCAGAGAGAGAGTCTTTCGATATGCACACTCTTGGAGATTTGGTTGTTTGAGCATTTTGCATGTACACATCCACAGGGCATTCCAATGATGGTAGATGCGAGTATACCAAGAGTCTTTGCATATCCTTTAAGAGATGTCTACCAGTTTGGAGATATCCTCTATTGGAGGGTATGTCTAGACCACATTCTGAGCACCGATGTGATATGGAGACCCTACTACCATATGACAAAGTGGCCAAATACATGATTCTAGATGAGATATTCACAGTGGTAGAAGCTTCTAGAGGGTCATCAAAATCATATAGTGATGCCATACTATTATGATCAGGTGATGAGACAGTTTGACCTATTATAGGGAGTCTCTAGAGCAATACCCCACTATGCACATTTGACGAGGTATTATCAAAGACCCAGCACCATACACTGACCATCGATAGCACACATAGAGGGTAGTGATGCAGATGAGACTGAGGATAGAGAGGTACCATTAGATGTGACCTATTCAGGCATAATATGAGATTACATTAGGTACTAGAGTCTACAGGGGACCCATCCCATCTTCCCTAAGGATTATCCTACAGGTGATCCAAGTCTTTCAGAGAGGACTCGCTAGGATAGTGGTATAGTAGAAGAGGAGGAGGATGTTAGAGATGAGGAGAATCACATCTCTGAGGGAGGTCCCATGGAGGAGGAGAGAGAATAAGAGAGAGTAGAGGAGATGCCCCCAGCTAGTGATATTGGTGTGGATGTACACATTTTTCACGCATCAGCACTGAGATCATGACAACCTCCATGCCCCCACACAGAGACACCACCACCGAGGCCTAGACATAGCGAGTGTGGAGAGAGTAGTCACTCCATGCCCCCACCTTCTAGACATTTCAGTGACGTCTAAGAGGGAGACCCAAGTATCAAAAATATGAGATTTGATTAAATGTGTAATTTGATTTGAAAGAGCATGAAATTGATAAATGTAATTTTTATTCTGCAGCTAGCGTAGCAGAGTGGAGGAGCTTTGTATCTGAGATTATGAAGGATACATGTATATCCTATTGACTACTAGTGAGCGAGTGAGAATCCTCTCTTGGATACAAAGATCCCAACATGCATGTCGATATCTTTGCATGTGTCCAACGAGAGTTGAGGATGTGCAGAGAAAGGGAGGAGAAGTTGATAGCTAAGTTACAAAGTGCCTAAGGATGTTCACATGGTATGAGCATATCAAGGAGCCACACATGGACACATAGATCTACATCTTCCTATCATAGGCCAGAGAGATCTGAAAGCCATCGGCCATTAGAGCGCAGTGATAGACATAGTGATAAATAGGGCCATTGGCCACATATGTATCAAAACTTGAAAAACTTTTGAAGAATGAAAAATTTCTCTACTAATTAGTTCTACGTTTGATTACTATGTGTTCATCAATATAAAACTTAATAGAAAGAAAGAAGGTGCATAAATATACTCACTATGTAATTTTGCTAGAACTACATAACGTATAAAACAAACTTTATAAGGAATACATAAATGCACAAGGAAAGAAAGAATGAAATTAAGGATAATAACATTTGAGATGCATAATATTAATGGGTTCCTTAAAAGAAACACCATCCATATCAGCAAGTTTATAAGCACCTGAACCAAAGTCTTCAATAACAACAAAAGGTCCAAGCCAATAAGGGCTAAACTTTCCTTTTTCACCCGGTAAAGCATTCACATTTCGTTGATTTTCATATAAGACTAAATCACCAACCCAAAATGTTTGTTTAATTAGCTTATGATTATATTGCTTCTGAAGAGATTTATGATAAGCTTTTATATGTTCTAATGCATTTATTAATTGTTCATCCAACATTTCTAGCTCTTGTAAGCGTTGTTCACAAAAAGTATCCTTGTCAATTATCCCATGAAATGAAACATGTAGAGAAGGTATTTCTAATTCCAAAGGCATAATAGCATCAATACCATAGACAAGATTGTAAGGAGGAGTACCTGTGGTAGTACGAACACTAGTCCTATAAGCCCATAAATCATAAGTTAGTTGAGTATGCCAATCTTTCGCATACTTACTAACTATTTTTCTTAAAATTTGTTCAATGATTTTATTTGATGCATCAGCTTGTCCATTAGATTGAGGATAATAAGGAGTTGAAAATCTATGTTGAATTCGATATTTCTCCAAGAATTTTGTGACTTCTTTGTTTTTAAAAGAGGTATCATTATCCGAAATTATCGTTGAAGGTATACCAAATTGTGTAATGATATTGTTAAGGATGAAATCACAAATAACATCCGCAGTTGTTGAATGAAGAGGGATAGCTTCAACCCACTTCGTGAAGTAATCAGTAGCAGTCAAGATGTAAGTATGTCCTTGAGAAGAAGATGGTGAGATTTTTCTAATAAGGTCAAAACCCCAAATATTGAAAGGCCATGAAGAAACTTGATTACAAAGCTCACGAGCAGGAGCATGAATCAAATTACTATGTTATTGACATTGAGGACATTTCTTAACAAACATGAAAGAATCTTTTTCCATTGTTTGCCAATAATATCCCATTTGAAGCAATTTATTAACCAGGGATTTTCCACCAAAATGTCCCCCATAAGAACTAGAATGAGCTTCTGCCAAAGCTACCGGGATTTCAGCTCTATTGAGACATCTTAATAATAATCCTTCATAAGAGTGTTTATAAAGTGTATCTCCTAAAATGATGTAATGTGCTGCAAGCTTCCTAATACGATTACATGTGTTCCTTGTTGCCAATTCAGGAAAAGTACCATCTTTCAAAAAATGAAAAATATGAGAATACCATTCATCTGAATGCAAATTAAAACAATTAGAGGTAATATTTTTAGAAATTGCAGGGCTTTTAAGAGTTTGTATAGTAAATTGAAAGTTTTCAACATTATTCTCAAGACAAACCAAAGAATTTGTGCTTTCCATGGCGTCCACATGTCGATTATCTTTCCTAGGTAAAGTTTGAATCGTATAAGAAGAGAATTGTGAAAGCACATCAAGAGCTAAATCTCTATATTGTGTCATTTAATCATTCTTAGTCTGATAACCTCCTTTAATTTGTTCAACAATCAGTTGTGAATCTCCATATATTTGCAAGTGTTTGATGTCAAGGGATGAAGCTACTCATAGGCCAGCTATAAGAGCTTCATACTTTGCAATGTTATTAGTACAAGGAAAGGTTAATTTGTATGATAAAGGGATGGGTTTTTTCGTAGAGGAATCAAGATAATACCAACACCAGAACCAATCTTATATTTAGACCCATCAAAATATAATTCCCAAATATCATCCTGTTGAATAGCTAGAATATTGTCATCGGGGAATTCCATTGAAGTAGAACATGTATCAGAATGAGGACAAGGAGCTTCAACTAAATAATCTATTAAAGCTTTTCCCTTAATAGACTTCTGAGATATGAAATTAAGATAAAATTCTATAAGTAACATCACCCACTTTTCCAGACGGCCAAAGAGATCAGTTTGTGAGAAAAGATGTTTCAAAGGATCAAACTTGACAATCACATTGACTTCAACATTTATAAGATAATGCCTGAGTTTCTGATATGCATAAACTACAGCTAGACATTGTCTTTCCAAATTTGTGTATCTTGTTTCATAATCAAGTAAAGTCTAACTAATGTAATACACAGGTCTTTCTTTACCATCATTATCATTTTCAGCTAACAACACACTCACGACCTTCAGAGTCGCTAAAGTGTACAAATAAAATGGTTTATCAAATTTAGCCGGTTGCAAGATAGGAGGATTTGCAAGATACTCCTTAAATTTCTCAAAAGTTTATTTACATTCATCATTCCAAGAGAAAGTGGTATCCTTTCTAACCAAGGAAGTAAAAGGAATAGTTCGATCAACTAAATTAGAAATAAAGCGACAAATAGCTTGTATTTTTCCTAGTAAACTTCATAACTGAGAAATATTATTAGGAGGCATATTAACAATAGCTTCAATCTTTTTAGTATCTACTTCTATGCCTCGCTTAGAGATTATAAATCCTAATAATTTACCAGAATCAACTCCAAAGACACATTTCTTAGGATTCAATCTCATGTTGTAACTTCTAATCCTTTCAAATATTTGTCGTAAAATAGTAACATGATCTTCTCTTTGTATAGACTTTGCTAAATATCATCCACATAATCTTCAAGGATCTTATGGATTATATCATGAAAAATTAAAGTCATAGCTTGTTGATAAGTTTCTCCCACATTTTTTAATCCAAAAGGCATCATGACCCAACAAAATGTTCCCCAAGGTGTTATAAATGCAGTCTTGAATTGATCTTCAGGAGGAATAAAAATTTGATTATATCCAGAAAAACCATCCATAAAAGATAACAAGGCATGACCCGATGTTGAATTGACAACCATATCAATGTTAGGTAACGGGAAATCATCCTTTAAGGATGCCTTGTTTAAGTCTCTTAAATTAGTACACATCCTTATCTTATTTTCTCCTTTTGAAACAAACACAATGTTTGAAATACAATCTGAGTAATCAATAGAATGGATAA
This sequence comes from Chamaecyparis obtusa, assembly GCA_027943335.1. Classification (NCBI taxonomy): domain Eukaryota; kingdom Viridiplantae; phylum Streptophyta; class Pinopsida; order Cupressales; family Cupressaceae; genus Chamaecyparis; species Chamaecyparis obtusa. The sequence goes on from BSBK01001534.1 coordinate 1,634,920, forward strand.
ATCCAGAATCTAATAACTTTTCAATTTCAATTTTAACCAATAAAGCAATTCGTGGATTCATCTTTTGAATTTTCTGCTTCACAGGTTTCATATTTGGTTTTAAAACAATATTATGAGTAACAATCTTAGAATCTATACCCAGCATATCTGAATATGTCCAAGAAAAAATGTCCCTAAATTCAAGTAAAAGGGAAACCAACTGATCACGTTCATCCTGATTCAAACATTTCCCAATCTTTATCATCTTTTTAGGATTATTCTCATCCATTTCAATATCAATAGTCTCAGTTATTAATAAATCACTTCATATCAGAGGATCAATCGGTAATAGGAGAATATCTTGTTCATCATGTTCCCCAAAGTAAGCATCAGTACTTAAACAATAAGGCTTCCATCGTTTGTGATGGAATTTAGGTAAATCTTCATAAACCCCTAAAAATTTCATCTTCAGGAAAAATATCCAAAGTAGGTGCTTGATTAATGTCAATAAGGAATGGGTTAACCAATTTCAACTGCCCACCACATATATGATTAACATTAAGAGGAAAAGTTGATCGTTGTCTATAAGGATTGAATCCTAATCCATATGTATGGTCATAAATTTCATTATCCAAAGGTACTTGTATACCTTGTTCATATTTACCACATCCTTTCCCATTAAATCCTGATTTTTTAAGAAAATGATAACTAGGACCATATCGATCAGTCATATTAGATGGAGTCCAAGGAGTGGCATATGTCACAATATCATAACAATCAAGCTTTATAGTTTCAATCATTTCATTAATTGAAGCGGCAACAAAATTACTTTTTAGTTTCTTAGAAAGCAGGGAAGAAGTAAAGACTTTTTTCTCAAATTCACTTTGTTGCTTCATGAATTCTAAATCAGAAACCTTATATTCTCCAATGAAAGTAGGATTAAAATCCAATGTCCCCTAATCATCCTCAGTCAAAGAAGAAGATGGAGCTTCTTGTTGTTTATCTCAGGTTCTTTTTCAATCTCTATACTTGGTTGAAGAGGCTCAGAGATTTTGGCATATTTTGCATTTAGACAAGGATTTGGTGCATCATCTACATTTAATGTATACATTAAGTTGTTATAGATGAACCTTACCTTGCGATGAAGAGTAGAAGGAACTGCATGCATAGTATGTAACCAAGGTCTTCCTAAAAGAAGGTTATAATTGAGAGGTCCAAGCATAGCATGAATAGGTGTATTTAGAATAACTGGACCAACTTTAATAGGTAAGGTAATAATGCCCAAGTTCGCTTCGCAATATTGTCAAATCCACGTATAGGAACATTATCAGGTTGAATAGTTGTTAGATTAGCTTTAATTGCCTTAAGCATATCCATGCTACAAACATTAAGCCCAGATCCATTATCAATTAATGTTCTTCGAATGATACTCTGGTTAATAGAGACAACAACCATAAGAGCATGAATATTGATTTTGCACCTCAAGAGAAGGTAAATAATTATTGGAAAACACAATAGGAGGTATAGAAGGCATAGTATGCATGCAATCTAAAATAGAATGAATGTTCTCTTGATTAGGAGGTGAAGCAAGAAGAGTGGATAAATATTTTTGCAATGCCTCATGATATGTCAGGGAAGTTTGAAGTAATTCCCATAAAGATATTTTAGCAGGAGTAGCACGTAATTGGTCAACTAAGTTATACTCCTTAAAGGTAGAAGGAAACCTAGGTGCTTGAGGAAGCATAGGTTGAGAAGGTGGTAAAGAAACTGGAATAGTAGGCTGAGGATTATTCCATGTACGATAAGCATGTGAAACAGAATCAATGTTATCAAAGAAATCCAAAGGATCCCTAGGTTTACCCTTAATTGTTATGCAAGGACATCCTTTTACCATCATCAAAGGTGTATGATATATCATTTTAGGTTTATCAATGTTGAAAATAGTGGGACATGATGGTAACCATGTACACACCCTATGGTAAAGGTCAATTGGAGAGGGTGTGGAGGAGAGTGAAATAGGAATAGGATCAATGGAGATCTTATTAGAACAATTTTCATCCTCATTACCATGTACCTCATTAGGGAATCTATCCTCTTGTACAATAAAAGCCTCATCAAAGTATTCAAAACAAGAATCATACATGTTGAATACAAAGAAATTCTAAAAGCATGAAAAAGTAAATATTTTTTTTGTATTTTTAAAGAGATTTTACAATTTTTTTTGTATTTTTGAAATATAAATGCAAGAAAGGTATAAATGGAAGAAATCTAATCTTATAAGCATGCAAGACTTAAATCTAACACCAAAAAGAAAGAGTTGTCGTAAACGAGTTCACCAAAATGAATAGGGGAAAAAATGGAGCTTTGACAATGCATCTAACATTCCTCACTATTCATTTGTATGCTTGAGTTGGAATTGAATAAGTAATATAAATTTGGAAATACTATAAATTAGATAAGATAAGATACATACCTCATAATGGAATTAATTTGGAAATACCTATTTTCTAATGCTTGTGTATAGTCTTGGGAAATTTTGCAACTAGATCTAGGACTAGAAAATTGCAACAGAGAAAACCCAGAAAACTTTTGTCTTTCTGGAGGCAGGTCAACTTTGACCCAGATAGCGGGACAAGGTCTTACCCTGGGGCACAAGCCTACCCCCCACTGAAGGTCATCCTTTACCCAAAATAGCTTCGATAGAAATTTTGTTCATGGATCTTGGAAGTTCGCCAAAAAGGGTACTGAGATCTACACTTCAATTCTCAAAATAGTGACTGTAGATATCTAAAAATGGTGTTTTGGGGTGACTATATAGGGTTTTGCCTTAGTCAAACCCCTATTTCGGTGACCTCCACCTCCATAAATAGCTGATTGTAATAGAATGTGTGTGTGTGTATTGAATGTGTAATGCCAAGATCTAATCCTCTGGATTGAAACCCTAGCATGAATATGTATGAGAAAGCAATGCATAGATTTGAATAAGATAAGAAAGCATACCAAGCCCCCAAGGCTAAAGTACTCCTACCAAACTCATAATTCATAATTGCTACCCCATGATTATCTCTTTGAATGCTTGAATATTGATAATGGTGGATCAAGGAAGAAAGGATCTCTCTTGCTCCAAATAGATGTTCACAATGTTGTGCTCACAAAAATACTTGATATCAATAATGGCTTGATCTTCTATATCATCCTCTTGCAATATTGCATCTTCACTTCACCATCATTTACTTGCTTCTCATGACTTGTTGTGTCTTTGTGTCTTGTGATTGTGAAAATGAAGGCAAATGAGAGTCTTTATATAGAGGTTTCAAGGTGAGGTTCCTAGGGTAATGTGAGGATCCATAATTCAAATTTCACCTTGAATTATGGTCCAATCACAATAACCAACTAAGGAGGGAAAATAATTAAATGAATTTCAAATTAAAACCCTTCCACACTCAGATCTGAAAGTCTGACATTGATTTTGGAGCCCTCCAGGACCAAATTTGAAAAGGGGGATCAAATCCCAAAGGAGGTCAAGGATGACCTCATCTTTGACCTAGGTTAGGGATGACCTAGACTCTAACCTAGGTCAGGGTCTACCTTGACCTTAACCCCTTGACCCAGGGGTCCAGATCCAGCCAGAATGAGAAATAGGAGGCCCCAGGGATGCTCAGAGACCTAAAAATAATGTCAGAATAGGGCACAGTGCCAGAGAGAGGCACAAAATCCTATGATGAATATGATGAAGGCTAGGAGGACCTATTTCTAAGTCCTACCTATAAAATAGAGCCATAGAAGAGGGAAATTAAGGAGAATCCTCAGGATCTTAACCCTAATTTCACCTAGAATGAAGGAATCAAGTGTAGGATGCATCCTAAATGCAAGTCTATAATGATATATGCACTAAAAGAGGGTGCTAAAACTACCAAGATGGAAGTGCTTCCATTTTAAGATGATACACTTCGACAAGGGAAAAACAAAAGGATAAATTTGCAATAATGAATACAAATAATTATATTAATACATTTGATACTCAATGTAATATGAAGCCTTGCATATATATAAGGCTGAGAGGTAGGATTAGACAAGATCGTGACAAGTGTCTCAGTCCCATGACATGAGACAACTAGTAATAAGATTAGATGACAACTGGTATGTTCGAGAAATATTCTTAATCTCATAAGTAAACTCAACATGTGAACACATTGTGAATAAGACCTAACTAATAACTAGTTAGATAATGTGTTTTGTTCACAGTATTGAGGGAAAATCATATATATAAGACTCTTTTTTGCACTAACATGAATGATTTTGGTTTCATCTCTATTTTTTCGTATTTTATCATTCATTTTCAATGTTTATATCACATTCTCTCCCCACCTTCTTATAAATGTAAGTTTGTAATCTAAACCACAACTCTCTCCTTTTCGATGATGAATTATCAAGCATGATATAAAACATCAACTAGAAAATATACACAATTGAATCCAAGAGTACTCTTACATAACTTCATAGATTGTGGAAAACTCATACCAACATATATTATTCATTAAAAATAAGTTTCTATTTAGTTTTAAGATTAGAAGTTGTATTTTTACTACACGCTTCAAAATTATTATGTTTTTAATTTGAAAGACTTAATATAAGATTCTTAAATATGATGTTGATAATGATGTTTTATGTCTTGAAGAAGAAAGAAAGGAGTATACACACATCATATTTTTTATTAACTTGAATTATATGAAATCAAATTTTTATTAATACTACTCTAATATACTACTCGGAGAGAATAATTAATTATACATATTATTTATATATTAATAGCCATATCAAATTAAATTAAAATAATTAATTAAATGTCAATAATAAATAACACTTGATAATTCATCACAAAATTTCAAATATCTTTTTTACACGTGCCATAGGCCTATGCACATTTAATGAATTATTTTGCACCATTAAAAATTAAGTATTTTTTGGTAACTTGAATTTCTCCAAAGTTAACATGTTTTATTAATTATTTGTGTGTAATATGATTGGTTGAATTATTTTAGTGTTATAGGACCCTATTTCCCTCCTGGATATTTTCTAAAAAATAAAACTCTTCAACCTCATGGCATTATTTTTGGCACTTCTTATGTTGTGTTTTTAGCCTTATGACATTATTTATTTATTATTATATTAATTAAGAAGTTTTGTCTCATTTTTCAATAATAAAATATAGATGATTTAAATGTATTATATGTGAATAATATATAATATAAAATTGTTTTTAAGTTTTTTCAATTTATTGATATTAATATTTATATTAATTAGTTACAAAAATATATACACATACACTTGTTAGTATATTATAATTATATTAACATTATTATAATTAATATAATAATACTATATGAAATAAATTATATTATTAAAAAATAAATTTGAAATGAAGTAGAATAACTATTTGTTTAACAACATCTAAGTAATTGTAAATTTAACTTTGTTGATCTAATGATTTTTAATATTGTATTTAAATTTAATTATAATTAGTATACATATAATTTAATTAACATATTAAATTATATATTACATTAATTGTACTTCAATATTTGAGATGACTTGATTCGTCATTCTCTAAATTTTTTAAAATCAATTAATTAATTAAACTATCTAATTAAATCAACTAATTAACCAACCTATCAAATTTAAAAATAACTAATTAGTCAAACTATAAAACAAAAAAGTAACACAATTACCAAATATTTTATTATAAAACTTAAAATCAACAAATGAATCAATTATCTATTCCTACTAATCAAAGTTTTGGTATTATAAACTTAAAATCAACAAATTAATCAATTATCTATTCCTACTAATCAAATTTTTTAACCTGCCCATAAATATTTTTATTTGGTTTGGATTTGTGAAGAGATCGACGGAAAGTGGAGCTAAGTGGATAATATAAAATAATTTTCTTTGTAATGATATATTTTAAATTATTTTTTCTAAATATAGATATGTTAGTTTTTATTATGAATGACAAAGCACCCTACTACACCAAACAAATCTTTTATTGAAAGGTCACGTGATCCTAGGGCGTCCCCAAATTTTCAATAGATTTTTCATTTGGTGGAAGCCACAAATGATTTTGTTAGTTGAGTTGCTAGGAGAAGCGTCACATACTTCTCTTTCAATTATTGACAAGTTATTTTTATATTATAATTTTTTATAGAATAGATTATAGTAGTAGGCTCATGCTTTTGTGTGTGAAATGGTGAGCTGATAGGAGATTTGATTTTGCCCTTAAAAATACTTAAAATATCTAGAGCATGAAAAGAACCATTTTTCTTGCACACATGTTTTTCCTCATGAAAGACTTCCATTCACAAAATTTTGTTCAGTAATGATAGGAAGTTATGATATTGCTATCAAGATTCAACGGTGTAGTTTTCTTGAGTCAAAATTATTTCCCACGTTTCATGAGTAGTGGTTCACAAGAACCCATCTCTCATGAGAATGAATAAAACACTTAGCACTCATTACATCTACCCGATTCTCATAGATGTAAAGCGTTGGGACTTCTTGAGAGGTCACCCATCCTAGTACTACTCTAGCTCAAGTGTGTATGCACCTTAAAATGGTCGCCTAGACTTTGGGCCCCATTTACTCAATTTGTCAAATATCAATTTTCTGAATCAATGCTTTACAATATATTCAAATCAATTTCCTTGATCAAATCATAACTATTTCAATCATTTCAATAATCTCCTAAGGTTTAATCATGTCATCAATAATTTTATTTAATTAAAAGAAATATTCTCTCTTAGATAAATAAAATAACCTTATTTAATTGAAAGAAATATCTTTTAAATGAAATAAAATCTTTTTTAATTAAATGATTTTATCTTATTTAGAATAATATCTCTCTTTTAATTAAATAATGTTATCTTATTTAATTAATAGAGAATCATTCTTTTAAATAAATAAAAAGTCCTCTTAAAGCTCTTTGTGATGAAAAAAGGGAAACAAATAATTAAAAATAAATAAAATCCCTTTTCTCTCCACACTCTCTAAAAAATGAGCTTTATTTCCTCTTTTTGGATTTATCCCACATTGCTCTTGAGGATGCATTCTCTTCCACATTTTCCTATATAAGGAGCCCTCTCCTTCTCATTTGGAGGATCCAAGAATTTTCATGTTATTGTTATACTACAGGTTTGGAGAGCAATCTTGGAAGAAGCTTGTTGAGCACATTTGGAGCTTTGGATATTTGAGACTTCTTTCTTCTTGTCTTTTTCTCTCATGCCTTATGGCAATCCATAGTTTAGATTAATATTGCATTCACATAATAGTTTAAATTCATGTTTCCTTTCATAGATTAACATTGTATAAGCATTCATTTCAATAGAATAGTTTATTTCTTGCATTGTTATCATCTAGACTAGTTTCATTTGCATGCAATAACTTGATGATCATGGAGATTAGCATACTTGCTATTCATCTTTGAATCTCTCATTTTTTGGTGTACTTGCATGGGCATAACTAGGTCAATCTGAGGGCCTCATATACAACCCCTGCACTCCACAAATAGAGAGCTGTGAATCGCTGTTTGAGACCTCATTCTTGAGTGTTCTTGAATGTAATGATTCACAGAAGTGTGACTACTTTCTAGCACACAAAGTGCACTTAACTATGAAGTTTCCTCCATGGTTAAGCCCACTGTTCTTGCAACCCCATTTGCAAAACTTTCAACAAGTGTTGTGCCTTATGAATCATTCATTAGAAATCCCCTTGAGATCACCAATTGATAAGTAGGCACAAAACTTGTTGAAGGTTTTTCAAATAGGGTTGCAAGTAGAGTGATGTTAGCCATGGAGGAAACTCTGTATTTAAACATGCTTGAGATGGAGTAGTACTAGGGTGGGTCACCTCCTAGGAAGTTCTGGTGCTTCACATTTGTGATCATCACGTAGATGAAATTAGTACTAATTGTTCCATTCATTCTAATGGGAGATGGGTTGTTGTGAACCACTACTCATGAAACATGGGTCACTATGGAGTTTCCTCCATGGTTAAGCCCACTCTACTTGCAACCTCATTTGTAAAACCTTCATCAAGTGTTGTGCCTTATGAACCTGTTAGCGAACATATTTGTCTTCTTGTTTTAAATATTAAATAACTCTATTGCCCTTGATTTAAAGATTAAATTAGTTCACAGTAGTTGGGTAAACTAAAATAATAGCCTCCCTCTAAATTTCTTTGAGGTATAGTTCCCTCGTTGGATATGCAATGAATCCCTAAACTATAAAGAATACGATTGTTTTTAACCCAAAAACAAGAAAAAGGTGAGTATTACTCATTCATAGATGAGATGCAACATAATAAAAAGATTATAGAAGGACAAAAAAAATCAAGAAGATTAAAATCTTTTCAAGGACTTAAGTAAATCACAAATTTTTCAATTAGAAGAGGAGAGTAACACTAGAACTTATCAAAATTTTAGTTCATGAGATCAAATAGCTCACAGAACGGAAAATATTCTCAAAGTAATATTCCACTCATCAATCATAAATAGCACATATTTAGATTGAAATTACAGAGCTAAATGAGATATCTTTCTGATTCAAAGCCCAGCCACAAAATATCTTCTTTCTCCACAATATAGATATGAATTCATTTTCTAGTATTATCATCCATAAAGAAAATACTACTTCTATTTTTTACAAAGAGTAAAAAAAGTATTATTTTCTGTCCCTTTTTCTTCTAACCCCTAAAACAATTTCATGCATCCCAATATATAGTTTTCAAAGTTAAGGAGGTCTCCCTGAAAACTCAAACTCCTTAACAGAACTTGAACTCCTTAACTTTTAACCAGAGTAGTTTAAAAAATAACCAAATAGGTTTAAAAGTCAGTTAAACTTCCCGAGTTCAAAGCAATTCAGAAAAAAAATAAAAGATAGGGCCGCTAAATAGGGGATTTGTTAATCCCATCTTCATCTTGATCCTTGTCATCAATCTCAACATGCGCCAGCTTCCAATTGCGGTAGACACTGATGAAATCCTACACCATGTTATGAATCGGATTCCTCAAGCTTAACAATCAAATTTTCCACATGTCACGATCCCATTTCATCTTGGTAATCTGTTTAGAATAACTAGGTAAATGTTCACTATAGAGAATAAGCATGGCTTTAATTTGTGCAACCTTTATGAGATCTACAGACAAAGGATAGGGTTTCTCCTTGATCACCTTTAAATATTCTTCGAAAGACTTTATCAACGGTTCAATATCGATGTTCCCTTCTTCATTCAAAGTAGTGTAGTTAGGACTTATGATCAACATGTATTTGATGAAATCATCGTACATCTCCTTGATTTTTGTTTCCATATTTTTCACCTCTGTGATTGTTGGTTCATACTATCCAAGGAACTAATGTACTCTACCATGGTATTGATTACCTATTTCAACTCTCTCTTTTCACTAACATCCTTCGGGGATTGAGCCAACATGTGTTGTGAAGATTGTTCTAACCAATTTTCTTTGGTCTCTCAGTTCAATACACCTAGACCTATCTTGGTCACTTCAAAATCCTCAACTCTCAATTCTACAGAATCAACTTTAGGCTTGTATACGACAATCTCGACCATAACTTCCCTTGATTTAGCATCTGTAATCAATCGGGCTGAGCTCTTCATTTTCTTGTTCTTCTGGGTCTTAGCAAAGTACTTACTCACCATATCTTCTACATCAAGATTTTGTCAAATTATTATTGAGAAAATAATAACCTATCATTCCAGGTACCAAACCCTCCTTTCTAGGGTCTATAGCTCAAGGATTATTCAAAAAGACTCTTGCAAATCTCTCTAGAGCCCCCCAATGGATCTAACACATTCCTATCCACCACCATATATTCTGCATATCCCTGCAACCAAACACTATTATAGAAGACACTAGTTAATTCCTTGCTTTCAAATGCCAATGAAAAGATGCAATACAGACATGGAAGTGATAACAAGACAATAGAAAATAAATTTACTCCATTTCAAATCACAGACACATTCCTTAATGCATTCAAATGACGATCCTTGGTCTCTTTACATTTGTCAATGACCCTTTATGGTCATGTCCCCATATCCCTTGGAGCAGCAACATTTGTCCATTATGGGCACAAACTGATGCTTCCATCATGTTTGGTTGGGTAGGTTTAGCCTCGAAATGGTCCCACTTGGCCTCTTGACACACTAGAACGCTCGCCAACATACGCAATGGTGCTTAGTGGACCTTGGGAACACTTTGGTCTGACATGTTCATGAATGTTGTACTTAATTCATGTTCCGAATGAGGTTGTTACTAGCGTTTACCTGCCCAATGAGAGCTAATGGCATAGACCATTCAGTGTTAGGATGAACGGTTTGGAAGAAACCCAGTGGTGCAACTTTCAACTGACCCTCACTGCAAGTTTTGGCATCAAGCAAGACTGGCGTGCCAAATTCAAACAGACTCAAATCTCCTAGAATGGAGAGAGGTTATTATAGGCCTCAAAAACATGATCCTTTAGCATCTCACAGTTCATCGATACCTCTCATAGGGTCCAAGATATAAGCCTCAAAAGATCACTGCCCAATCATGCTTAATGCACCTTGAGGACACTTTGGTCTAGCATATTCACAAATGTTCTAATGAATCAATGGTCAAAATTGGGTTGTTAGTAGTGTTTATTCACCCAACCGAAGCCAATGGCACAAACCATTCGGTGTCGGGATAAACGGTTTGGAAGAAACCCAATGGCGCAACTTTCAACTAACCCTCACTACAAGTTTTGGCATCAAGCGAGACTGACGTGCCAAATTCAAACAAAATCAAATCTCCCAGAATGGAGAGAGGTTATTGTAGGCCTTAGAAATATGTTCTTGTAGCATCTCACAGTTTTTTGATACCTCTCACAGGGTCTGAGATATGAGCCTCAAAAGATTGCTGCCCAATCATGCTTAGTGCACCTTGTGAACACTTTGGTCCGACATGTTTGCGAACATTCTAGTGACTCAGTGGTCAAAAAGGGGTTGTCACTAGCATTTACCCACCCAAAAAGAGTCAGTGATGTAGACCATTCAGTGTCAAGATGAATGGTTTGGAAAAAACCTAGTGGTGCAAGTTTCAACTAACCCTCACTGCAAGTTTTGGCATCAAGCGAGATTGGCGTGTCAAATTCAAACAAACTTGAATCTCCCATAATTGAGAGAGGTTATTGTAGGCCTCATAAACATGGTCCTATAGCATCTCATGGTTTGCTGATACCTCTCACAAGGTATGAGATATGAGCCTTGAAAGATTGTTGCCCAATCGTGCTTAGTGCACCTTGGGGACACTTTGGTTCGGCATGTTTGTGAATATTCTAGTCACTCAGTGGTCAAAATGGGGTTGTCACTAGAATTTACCCACCCAACTAGAGCTAATGGCATAGTCCATTCGGTGTCGGGATGAATGGTTTGGAAGAAACCCAGTGGTGCAACTTTCAACTAACCCTCATTGTAAGTTTTGGCATCAAGCGAGACTGGCGTGCCAAATTCAAACAAATTTGAATCTCCCAGAACAAAGAGAGGTTATTGTAGGCCTCAGAAACATGGTCCTATAGCATCTCATGGTTCACCGATGCCTCTCATGGGGTTTGAGATACAAGCCTCGAAAGATCACTGCCCAATCATGCTTAGTGCACCTTGGGGACACTTTGGTCTAGCATGTTTGCTAACGTTCTAGTGACTAAGTGGTCAAAATGAGGTTGTCACTAGCATTTACCCGCCCAACCGAAGCTAATGGAATAGACCATTCAGTGCTGGGATGAATGGTTTGGAAGAAACCTGGTGGTGCAACTTTCAACTGATCCTCACTGCATGTTTTGGCATCAAGCGAGATTGGCGTGCCAAATTCAAAAAAACTCGAATCTCCCAGAAAAAAGAGATTTTATTGTAGGCCTCATAAACAAAGTCATGTAGCATCTCATGGTTTATCAATACCTCTCACAGGGTCTGAGATACGGGCTTCAAAAGATCATTGCCCAATTGTGCTTAGTGCACGTTGGGGACACTTTGGTTCGGCATGTTCATGAACATTCTAGTGACTCAGTGGTCAAAATGGGGTTGTCATTAGTGTTTACCCACCCAAAAAAATCTAATGGAATAGTCTATTCGATGTTGAAACAAACGGTTTAAAAGAAATCCAGTGGTGCAACTTTCAACTGACCCTCACTACAAGTTTTGGCATCAAGCGAGACTGGCATGCCAAATTTAAACAAATTTGAATCTCCCAAAATGGAGAGAGGTTATTTTAGGCCTCAAAAACATGGTCTTGTAGCATCTCATAGTTCATCGATACCTCTCACGGTGTCTGAGATACGAGCCTCAAAAGATCGCTGCCCAATCGTGCTTAGTGCACCTTGGGGATACTTTGGTCTAGCATTTTCGCGAATGTTCTAGTGACTCAGTGGTCAAAACAGGGTTGTGACTAGCATTTAACTGCCCAACCAAAGCTAATGGCATAGTCCATTTAGTGTTGGGATGAATGGTTTGGAATAAATCTAGTGGTGCAACTTTCAACTGACCCTCACAACAAGTTTTGGCATCAAGCGAGACTCGCATGCCAAATTCAAAAAAAATTGAATCTCCCAGAATGGAGAGAGGTTATTGTAGGCCTCAAAAACATAGTCTTTTAGCATCTCACAGTTCTTTAATACCTCTCATGGTGTCCGAGATACGAGCCTCAAAATATTGATGCCCAATCGTGCTTAGTGCATCTTGGGGACACTTTGGTCCGGCATGTTCGCGAATGTTCTAGTGACTCAGTGGTCGAAACGAGGTTGTCACTAGCATTTACCCACCCAACCGAAGCCAATGGAGTAGACCATTCTATGCTAGGATGCAATCCTTCAACACTATCCCTTCACCCCAGGGAATCACCATTTTACTTTGGACACATTTGACCAATTTTGACTCAATGACTCCAACTATTACATCATTTGACAATACAAATGTACGTGGAATTAAGAAAATACAAATGTAAGTGATGTAAAGGTAAGGGTGGTGGGTGAATAAAAAAAAAAATGGGTTAATTTTCAAATGACTCCAGGCACTTCTCCTAAGTCTCAACTCCACAAATGACTCAAATGAAGATGCACACCCAACCGTGACAGTGCTAAAAATAGTGATTTAGAATAGATTCAAAATAATGCAAGATTCATTTGAATACTTCCAAAAATGATAAGGAAAGACTTTTAGATCATTGGTAAATAAACTCCTATTGGCTATCAATCCATAACCATTCAAAGCATTACAAAATAATGGCAAGATTCAAAATTTTCTTTCTATTCATTGTGACAGTCCATACACACAACACTTCATACTCGTACAATGGCTTCCACATTCATTAAAAGACCATTCCTCAACTTCCCCAACCTCTTGTAATCAGTTAGAGGGATTAGTTTGAGGTATTTAACATTAAAACTCAAATTCCCTCCAAAATACTAACTAGTCGTTACTTGTTTAAATTTGAATATTTAAACTTTGAAAGTTAACTTATAACTTATTAAATTTGTAAAATGAAATGTCTTCATGGGTTGACTAGTTATCCTTGGTGCCCCTACACCAGTAAGGATACAAAATTAAGATGATTCCAATTTTGCATCTAATTTCGCATCAAAATTTTTATATACAAAATTTGGCATCTAAATATGCACATGACATTTGATTTTTATTTTTATATATACAAAATTTGGCATCTAAATATGCACATTGCATTCAATTGTTGTTTTTATATACAAAATTTGGCATCTAAATATGCACATTACATTCGATTGTTATTTTTATATACAAAATTTGGCATCTAAATATGCACATTACACAACTATATATAAAAAATAAGCATCCTTTCTGCTCCTAAAGTGTATAAGTTTAACACACGGTACTTGATGACATCTACATTTCAATCCCTACATTTGGAAGACAGAAGAAAAGTTAATAGAGAATATAAGAAGTTTATATAGGTCAAGACAAAAAGATTATGAATGTATAAGTAACTAAACAAACGAAAGAACATGACTAGCTAATGCATAGTGAAGTTTACCATCATAAAAGATGGGATAATCAAAAGCACATCTCGATCTTCTATATCTATCATATATGTATCCAATTACATTTACAATCCACATACAAAACCAAATTTATTGGCTCAAACAAATAAAGCAAAAAACTACAATTAATTTATTGAACGTAATCATAATAAACATGGAAAACCTTGTAACTTGAGTTGAACTTACCTATTGAAGTGTACCTGAAGGATCATCTCTTTGCTTGAGGGTATTCAATATTGCTTCATAATCAGTAGTACTAATAGTCCAAAGTTCCTTTGTTTTGGGTTTTCCTTGATGTTTCAACAACTTAACATTGGTTGCTATAACAAGGTGTGAATACATGAGAATGGTTTTGTGCTTCTCATAGTCTTCAAACACATGAATGCCATTATTTCTAATCATATATGTGCACAACCATGTTCCCACAACAACATGTGATCCTGTTGGATATGTGAACATATCATCATCTGTCGTCGGTTATGCAAGTTTTTTCTTTCCTTGTACACAACGTGCTAACCAGTAATCTGATCTCTCATCATTCCCTTGTGGTGAAACCAATGCAAAAACATTTCCTGGCTGTAAAAGATCTGAAAGATGGTCATAGTCAAGTGATCAATCCATGTCATCATTTATTATAGAGACTGTGATAGATAAAGAAGTAAGATAATGTGGAACCCACGTATCAACCCACTCACTTGATTTATACTAATCTCAATCACACTAAAGACACCTCAGACAATATCAAGCCAACTCTCATGACCAAATGGTCCATGTACCAGCATCTAAGCTTCGAAATGAATGCATTTTTGAAGAATCTTTCACAGTTTGACAATCCAACCTATCTCCTATTGTGTCCAACTCAACCAACTAAAAGAATATGTGCACTGCTGAATCAAGAGTCCCCCTAGTGACAATGCTAAAGTACACCAATCAACAATAGAACGAGCATCGAGGATTTATGCACCTAAAATCCTTAGTTGCTCCTTAACTAGAGCTCTCTTTACACATGCACCTGCTCTATCATGCTCCCTTTTTCCATGACCAACCTAAAAAAAACTCCAAATATGAGGTACACCTCTCTCTACATGTATTGAACATAACCAATAAAACATACAAGCATTTTTTAATTGACCTATGTAGTTATCTGACCAAATGAGATGTCTATCCATAACAATAATATTATTTTCCCGCACCCACTCAAAATAATTCTCAAAGCAATGTTGGACATACTCGGATGAGTGAGATCTATCATCACTCATATAAAAATGGTACTCTCTTATTATCTTCTGGTCATCTTCTATACTATTAGGGTAATGTCTATATGTTATGTGCACAAAAATAGCAACCTGAATAGAATTATAATATTGAGCTTGCAACTCGTTTTGGGGCTGCAATGTATAGTTCTCTGAAAAGTCAACAACTGATATAATAGTGCCAATCAGGAAAGTGTCCTTACACATCTTGAATTGTTGATCCAACCACTCAAACCTGTGACTATGCCTTTCATACTTGTAAAAAAAATTCTTCCTAAAATTTGAAATAAAATCAGCTACAATATTGCATTCTTTTGTAACCAACTCACATCTAGATCCTTCACCTCCACTTTTCAATGTATATTTAACGGTTTCATATACCTTTTGTGGATAGTTGTCTTTCCAAAATCGTGTTTGTAACCCTCATGAAAACATTCAACAAACTTCACTAGCCCACCACACTCTGAGCACTTGTCATTTAAGCAATCTTTTTTATAAAAGAAACATCCATCATCTCTAGGACATAAAAAATGATCTAGCAAGTCTCTTGATGATTTTGGAAGAGCACTTGCACCACACTCCTCCAACATTTCACTAGTATGCAAAATAGAATGAAGGGATCGTAATAGTTCATGGTGCATTGAAAACTCCACATGATATTTGCAACAAGTATTTCAAATCTTAAGAGGCACGCAAAAAAAAGGCTTGAGGGTTTCAAAATCTCTTTGTGATATTTTCACTGTTGGATGTGTTCACAAAATTTTTTGAACAACATTGTTTGACTCACCTCCAAATAATGTTTGGGATGTGGGGTGTGGTCTCGAATGCCAATTCTCAACTTCAAGACATCCTTCACATTTGGTGACACTCTTGAGTTAGATTACAAAAATAGTTGAATTTGATCCTTCACACCATTGGTAAGCTTCTTATCACAACGTGAAAGTCTCCCACCATAAGCTCATGTATCATGTTGAAGAGGATCATCAAGTCTTTATCTTCTTGCAAGTGCTCTATCTAAAGTTTTATGATTTAGATTCAAGTCAACACAAGTTTGTCTCATCAAACGAGCCTTTCTCAAATGATGATTTACTAAGGAGGTTGTAATAACCCTCCTAGTGACTCTCTTATATTTTTCCTTGGTAGTCTTCCCAATGGAATTGAGAGCACTAAAAAGATTTCTCACAATAATAGCATTGCTCTCCTTTTCCTTATTCACACTAATCCTCAATTTGACTAGTATACGTCTCATCTTCTGCATCTTTAACAATTGCACAAACATTTGACATTGCTCAACTAACCTCTTGTGGCTAAAAAACTGATCAAAAAGTTTTGAAACCCACAACCGAACGGTTCTTTCTGATCTCTTGCCATCGAAATTGCTCATTATGTTCTCATCAATTTCAAGTAACCATTTAGTTATTCTTGAAGGTCTCAATTTTGAAGTTTGTCTTTCTTCCTCCCAAGGGACTTCATTTCTCATATAATTTGGAGATGTGTTACGTTGATTTGGATCTTGTGTACCATTATCATTGTCAATTCCTTCATATTCAATTGGTGGGTTGTCATTGTCAATGTCCACACTTTCATTGTCCACATCTACATGTTCATTTTCAAAACCTACATTTTTATCTTCAATCCCTACATTCTCATTTTCAATATTATTGTCATAAATCATTTCAAATTCATGTTCTTCTTCACTTGAAACCACATTTAAAGGTGGGCCTATGCCAACATCTTCATTAATATTTAACATACCTTGTCTCTTGTTCCAATGGGCAACTCTATCCATTTCTCTATACACTTCAATCTCTTCATTTGTGAGTTTCCTCTTCCGTTTATGCTTTCGATGACTACTACTCCCCATAGTGAGACCAAAGAGGTGATGCAAAAACTTTTGGTAATGGAGAAATTCCAACCAAGAAGGGGAAAAAGTGAATTTTTGTCTTCTACAAGTGATTCTCTAAAGAAAAATGTGCTTCTCTACAACTATAGTCCTGTGATTCTCTATAGAAAATTGTGCCTCTCGGGCTGAGGGACTCAGAGAATAAAGTTTTTACTTTTCAATGCTAGTAAAAAGAATCACATATCTGAAAATATTAGATATTTGAAATTATTTGATATCCGATATTATCGGATATCCGAAATCTCCCACCCAAATTTTTCCGAAATCTCTCTCTCAATCTCTCCCTTAGGTATTAGACTCTCTCTCTCTCCCCTTGCCCCCCCCCTCTCTCTCTTAGGTATAATATTGAACATATAATATAAATATTTAATAAGTTAATATTATACTATTATACAATAGAGAAATAAATAATAATAATATAATACAATACTAATATAAAAATTTATATTATAATACTAATGCTATGCTATTATCATTTGATATTAATATTAATTTATTTTTTTGTAATATATAACTTAAAATTGAAAAAAATACTCAACTCAATTAATATTAACATAAAAAAATAATAATTTAATATGTAACTTGAAATTGAAAAAACTAGTCAAAATGAAATGTTGAATTAGGTGGGAAATATTGGATATCTGATATTATCGGATATCCAAAATTTTTGGATATTTGATTAGGCTTGGTATTTTCTTTGGGAATGCCAAATGTGAATGGTCAACCCATTAGGCGTGTTCAGTAGATTTGTTTTGATCTCGAGACTTCGACCATGTAGCTGACGACAATTTTTTCACCCGAAATTGATGAAACGAAAAGGGTTTCTTAAAGACATTATTAGCTTTCCATCAATATAATTGATGTCAAATTTTGAGTTTAGTAAGTAATTATTACTTATTTTTTAATTGAGTTATCTTTAAAGTTGTAATTGACATGCTGATTGAAAAACAACTATAACTTTCAAACCGTTTAACCTTTTTGAAATCCGAAACATGCATCACATTCTATGCTTCAACTACTATAAGAAAAAGAAATTTTTTTCAATTTTGTAAAGTTTAGAATTGGTTAAGGTGGTCAGACACGAGAGTTTTTTTTATTCTGAATAAGTTGTAGCATAAAATTTATAATTAATTATTTATTTGGCAAAAAATTACAAAAAAATATGTGTCACATTCGGGCATGAGTCTACTACTTATATCTAGAATCTTGGGAAAATATATCATCATTTGATTGTGATTAAGGTGGTTAGACATACACGTACTTTTTATCTTTTCCCTAAAATTTTTGTACTACTGCATTGAAATCTATAATTTTGAACAATTAGATTTTATTTTTTTTCTAGACAAGGGCTAGTAGTTTAGAAACTACATTCAATTTCCTACAAATTCTATTCTTACAACTTTTTCACATAAGGTTGATAAGATGTTCAACTTTTTACGTCAAGTCAACTAAACTTGATTTTTTGATTTTTCATTGCCACTTAAGGCCATAGTTTGGTATACCATGATCTTGCACATACCCACAAAGATTTGTTTAAATTTTTCATAGAATATTGGAGCCATGTGTTGTACCAGTCAGGGTGTGACATTACAAAACTCCATTGATGCTTAACACTAGTTGAGTTTTTGACCCCCTACCCCTTAGGGTTTTTTGAGAATACTTTGCTTGTTGGAGTGGTTGTCTTCTTGAACTCTAGTTTGTTTTTATGTGCTTTTAGTTGTAGAAGTACTTGATTTTGGTTATTTCTATCATGAATGGTACTACTTTGTACTATAGTGGCAATTTTGAGAATGATAGGCTGCTTGACTACAACCTATGGTTATATAATTATTTCCTTTACTAGTTTAGTTCTAGATTAGTTTTAATATTTATTTGTTGTTAGTGTGTTGTGTTTGTATGCCCTCAAAATGTGGTTTTGTAAGAGTCAACAACCTAAATTTGCTCCTAATTAATATCAAAAACTTTTTTCATGAAGAAAAAGAGAAGTCTCCCACTTAGCTCGCTCTGCGCTCTGCTAGGGTTTTTGCTTTGCATCAATTTTTTGCATTCCTTGTCCTTCACACATTCCACAATTATTGTAGGAAATAGTTTAGTATTTATGGCTTTGGCCACTTCTCACCAAGCAGTTCATGCTGGTGCTGGTGTGGTTTCAGATAGCAATGGCGTCTCCAAGTAAACGTCTCCATAAATTTGTTCCCAAAGTGTTTCATGAGGTATGGCTCAGCCTGATATTGTTCTTCCCATTAATGAGTTTAATGATGCTTGCACTTGGCTTGAAACACATACCCTTATTGGCTATTTTCTGGGTCGCAACCCTCTTGAACATGTTATCAAGGATTGGCTTGCAAAATCTTGGACCCTTCATGGAATCCACCTAGATGGCATCCAGAGCCTCACCAAAGGATTTTTTTTGTTTTGCTTTTCCAATCCCTCCCATGTGGATGCCATTTTTTCCAAAGGTCCCTGGAAACCTCAGGGCCTCGCTGTTAATTTTCCAACGCTAGTCTCGTGACTTCTCTGTCTCTGATGACAAGAAGCTAAAAGTCCTAGTGTGGGTAGAGTTTCTTGGTCTTCCCTTACCTTGTTGGCCTTTCATGCATGCCATAGCGCAAAAGCTAGGTAGGGTTATATGTAGCGAGCATGATCATTTTCTCAATCCACAACCTCAAAAGAGGCTCTATGTTGAGGTCGACCTTTCTAGGGACCTCAAAGAGTCTATTGAGATTCAGGTGGGTGATACTACCTTCACCCAAAAGGTGCTTTATCTCAACCTTCCCAACACTTGTTATCATTGTTAATCTACAGAGCATAAGATTAAGGACTGCCCTCTCGCAGTGCCTCGTACCAAGACTCCTCCCAATGATTATGGTTCTTAGCCGGCTGAGGCTGGAAAAAAAGATGAGGGCAAAAAAGATGAATGGGTCACAGTTGGCCGCTATAACAAGCCACACAAGTAGTCTGCTTCGACTTTCACTTCCCATCTGCCACCTTTGAATAACTCGATTTCTTTAGAAACCTTGGTTATCAAGGTTTCAAACCCTGCTTCTCAGGGGAAATGAGTTATTGACTCCCATGTTACCGTTCCTTCAGCCCTCATGCCTCAAGCAGCCACAGAGATTGCTTCTTCTAATTCCTTTTGCCGTTCTCGCAACCCTTCTGGGTGTGCTGAGAATAGGTTTGATGGCATGTAGGAAAAACAACGTAATATATCTATGGATCTTTCTAGGTTTGCTTTTGCCCCAGATTATTTATCTAATATTTTTACTTCCCTTGGAGAAGGTGATGGAATGGATGCCACTATTATTCCACAAAGTACATCTCATGGAATGTTCGTGGGTTGACTAACCTACACAAAAAGTTTTCTGTTAGGGATTTGTGTTGTCGTATTAGTCATCTAGATGTTTTATGCCTCTAGGAAGTTAAGATTTTTGGTTTCATGCTTGATGTTGCTTGTAAAGTTATTTGGCCTACAATCCTTTCTCTTTGTTCTCAGCACAAGGTTGGTTGAGGCAGAGTTTCTACTCTCCTTTCTCCTTGTTGGCATTCCTTTTTGGTTAGTCATGGATCTGACTCCATGCAGAGAGTTGTTTGGGCCACTTGTATTATTCCTCTTGTTGGACTCCTTCCAAAGCCTCCTACAAAAAGGGCAAGAAATTATTGCGGGATTTCCTTTGGGCTTCCGGTATTGATCACCAGGGCTTTCACAGAGTTGCTTGGGATTTTTGTTGCCTTCCTAAAAACTCTGGTGGGCTTGGTTTACTTGATACCATGAAGCAAGGACACACCCTTTGTGCCAAATGGGTTGTGCAGTGTCTTACAGGCAATGAGGCCTGGAAAATCTTGCTTCGACATTGCATTTCCTCTTCACAAGCCTACCTAGAAGGGAATTGGATTTCAAACCCTTCTGGTTATGAAGGAACCTGTTCAAATCCAAGGTACTTTTGTCGCTAAAAGTATTTGGAGAGCCTGGGAGTCTGTCAAGCCTTGGCTCCATTGGGCTGGGAATAGTTTCCGGGATGGTCTTTCTTTCAACCAGTAGAACATTTGGTGGTCCCCTCTTTTTGCTCAACAAGGGATTCCTCTTGCCAGAGTTCAAGGGGTTAGTGCTCTTTGGTTTCACAAGCGTGGCATTCAAACCCTGAAAGATCTTTTCTTCAGAGCCACTATGAATCTCCGATCTTGGGATGATCTCTGAGTCCAATTTCGGCTCATCCGCCCAGATTGTCAGACTTTTGACTTGCTAGTTTCAGCTATCTCGCCTCATCTCCTGCACAAGTTGGGAATTCAATCTATTAGACCTTGGTGGAAGGACTAGAAATGGTATCCTGGTACACCCTTCACCAATTACAAACCTAAGCTTGGGTATTCTTGACTGGTGCCTCATTTGCCCATGATTGATTCTCTCAACCAATGTTGGC
This sequence comes from Chamaecyparis obtusa, assembly GCA_027943335.1. Lineage (NCBI taxonomy): Eukaryota > Viridiplantae > Streptophyta > Pinopsida > Cupressales > Cupressaceae > Chamaecyparis > Chamaecyparis obtusa. Next base: position 1,656,566 of record BSBK01001534.1, read on the forward strand.
ATATCTCTTCTTCTCAGAAGAGTTGGGGCTGGCGATTTCATACTATTTGGGATTATGACACTGAGCATAAAATTGCTCATTTTGCCTAATGTTTGTTATACCAGGGCTTGCCTTTGGGAGCTAGACTCAAACATTTGGGGGTTCCTGATCCTAAATGCCCTTTTTGTGGTCATTCTGAGACACTCATGCACATTTTTTGGTTTTGTCATCGTGCCCAAAATTACTGGGTCTGGAGTCACGACCTCTTTGCTCCTTTTAGGCCTGAACCTTTTTCGTGGCATATGGTGCTTCTTGGTGACCCTCCTAGAATGCCTTCCCAGTACACCCAGATATGGCATACTTTCAGGATGGAGATTTTGTTTACCTTATGGAAAGAATAAAATATTGTGCTTTTTTCTCACAGTTCTCTGGATATTCATGTTTCTCTTTATGCTAAGGCATGTATTTGTAATAATGTCATGATGTAGATTCAGGTGCAAGCAGATAAAGTGGCCTTAGAGGTTGCTCATTTGCAGGAGCTACTCCAACACTAGGGCAATGCCCCTTATACTATGGCTCGAGTGCCTTTAGATTCTCTCTCAGCTGACCGCACGTCGCCCAGGGGCCGACATCGTAGCCGGAGCTCCTCTGCCAGACACTTTAGGACTCTGCGTCAATGGCGTTGCTGCTCTGCCTCTCCTCCTCCTCGGAGGGATGCGGGTTCTAGCTAGCCTCCTATGCTTGCTTCCACTGCTGCTGCTATTGCTCGACCCTTGGCCTCGCCCAGGCGGGAGGAAGGAGAGCTGAAAAAGAAGATCTAGAAGACGATTGGGCCATTTTTTATCAGACTCCTAGGCCCAATGTTTGGGGCAATCTTGATGACAGAGATCCTCCTCCCTCTTCTGCTACTGCCCTTGCAGCTTGAGGGTTTCTCTTTTTATATGCTTTTTTGATGAATAGTTGTATGATTCCGACCTAAGTGCCGAGTGACTTGCGGGGTGATTTTTTCCCTCGATCCCTTTTTTGTGAATATTGTACTTTTTATATTATTAATTGAAAAGGCCTCTATTCATCAAAAAAAACTTTTGTCCATCAATCTCTTAAAATTCAAACCAAATAAAAAAAATCTTTTAGAATAAGTTTTCAACTTTCATACTTACGGTGGTGTCCCATGGAGGGGCTAAAGCTATTATTTTCAAGGAAGAAGAGATCCAAAACAAATTGCTAGAGGATTATTTGGAATTTTTCACAGAAATAAGAGCCCCTAGTTTAGGGATGAGGACAAAAATAATGGTGGGGCTAGAATTTGCCCCACTAGCTTAGGAAAATTATTTGTCACTTGTCAAACATCTAAAAATCTAGATTCTTGCCAAAATAAAATTTAAGACTGAAAATCAAGTTTGTCTATTTCTTGTCCATGCTAATTTATTTTATTTATTAAATTCATTGATATTTTGTTTTCATCCATTGATTTATTTTATTTTTATTTATGTCTTTAACTAATTTTTTTTTTGTTTTTTGTACTTGCCATAGGTAATACTATTGTATTCACTTGTGTTCAATTAGTGAATTAATTTCCACGAATGCTAACACTTTATTTTTTATGTTTTCAAAATAACTATAGTTTTTATAAAATTGAAATTGAAATTTTTAATTTTTTTCAAAATAACAAAATTATTTATATACAATATCATTGGTTTAAAAGAATTTGTGTTATAGGAACTTTTTTTTGGAAGCATGACTTGCTTCCTCCATATTGCATTATTTTCGCCAACGATAATCATTATTACTCAATTTAATTGATATTTTAAAGCTTCTTGCCATAGGTATTGCATTCACTTGTGTCCAATTAGTCAATTAATTTCCATCAATGATAACACTTTATTTTTTTCATTTTCAAAATATCATAGTTTTTATAAAGCTAAAATTAATATTTTAGATTTTTTAAAATAAAAAAAATATTTATTTGCACTGTCATTGGTGGAAAATAATTTGTGTTATAGAGACATTTTTTTCAAAGGCATGAATTGCTTCCTCCATATTGCATTATTTTCGCCAAGATTTTCGTCCACATTTTATATGTTGTTATATATATGATTTAACATATTATAATCTTTCCATTAGGTGGATGACATCACAATATAAATGGTCTTAAGAGTTAATCAATTTGATGAGTATTATTCTTTCATCTTTTTATGTGATTGGAAAATGAGTATAGAAATAATTTAATAAATTATTTTAAATTTAAATATTCTATCAATATAATTAATAATACAGATATTAAATATTATACATATAGATAAAAAAACAAGTAAAATGAAAAAATAAGTATAAATTAGTAATATATGGAAAAGACTCTTTATCAATAAGTTTCATACATATTATAAAATCACATATATTTTATATTATTAAATAAAATATTAAATTGTCTATGATTTATTAGTAAATTTAAGTCATATTTATGGATTTTATAAATATTTAGCCTTTCAATTCATTCGGTCTAATTAATCTTTACAAATATCTCTTAATGTAGTAACAAAAACTTCATTCTAAATTGATGAGAGATGTTAATGTAAAGCAAAATTATTCAAGAGGAACGGACAACTTTGGGGAAAAAAAAATCATTTCCATAAAGCCTATTGGCTTAATAAATATTCCTAAATAATTTCAGAAATTTCTGCAACACCTACTAATTTTTTTTAAAACAACCCTTATCCTTACATTTTATTTTCCTTTTAATGATTCTTGCTGAAACCTATGGAGTGCCGCTGCTGCATAGACGTAAAAGTCGGTACACAATTTTTTTTTGAAAATATCTGAATTTCTTATCTTTTAAATCGTTCGATCTTTTTCAGGAAATATATTGTGGCAAAGAAAGTAAAGGAAGCAGGCAGATGCACGCCTGCTATATAAAGTAATGGTACACGCACTTTCGACGGAGCCTGAGAGTGGGACGTGTTACAGAAAATTGGAGTTTCTCGCAGGCGGGCGGCAATGGCGCATTGAGGCAGCCATGGCGGGCCCGCCGAATAGATTTGAAGAGTGTTCAAAACTAACGATAGTTATTCATGAAACGTGTCGTCATGTCGATGGGACATTTTCGAGCTTATTATTAATGCCTGTCTTTTCTGTGTTCTTCTCGAGGTGGAAAATGAGTGTACGAAATCTCTCATTTCTTGCCTGAATGTTTTGGATCTCAGGTTAAAATAAAACTACTGCTCACATTTGAATTCTAGTCGGAAGTGACGGCAATGTTGTAAGCGATTTTGTTTTGCTCAATAAATGTTATGATAAATGGTCTTCATTTATTGAAATCATTGTGAATAGTTTGTTCGGCGATCTGGCAAGTCCTAGGGAACTTCGGGCAGAAAGATTCTGAGGTATTATCATAAATATGTGATTAGTGATTGTCGAAGTCTGTCTGTACATTTTACAGTTTGAGTTCAGTGTTTTTTTTAAAGATAGAAATCTGTAAATACATGCTTAATTGCTCTCAAGTAGTATAAGTTATGATCAAATATCTGACACAAAGCATCCTTTCGAGCTTGATTTTCCGGTTTGGTTTTAATAGTTTGTTGTTCGTTTTCAGTGGCAGCTGTGTAAAATCTAAAGAATTTATACCAGTCGAGGTTACAGTAAGGCGTTTTTAGCGGAGACTGAAGTCGGACGAAAAATTGAAAAACTTGAATCTGCCAAAACCAAAAATCACATCAAGTTATATTTTATCGACTTTGGGAATTAAAAGACAGCGGATAATTGAAAAATGAGGATAAATAAACATTTCTGCAGTGTTTCTCATGCTTGCGTTCCATCCAAATCTCAAGCTTTAAATTGCGGGTCGAGACTATTAGTAGTATCCGGTACAGTGTACCATAAATATTCACTGAGCGGAAAGTGTAAGAGAAGCAGAAGAATTGTTGCGAGTGTCGCAACAGAGCAGTCTGTGGATAATGCAGAGGAAACGTTATCCATGGATGGGCAAGCCTTTCTGACCGGAAGAAGTGAAAATGGGAGCTCTCAAACCGTCGCGTTAAGTTACAGGGACGAAAAGGTGGAGAAGCCCGTGGCGGGACGGCAGTACGAGAGCGTGAGTGTAAAGGATTACATAGACAGGTCACGAGATTTTATTGTACCAGATGGCGGACCTCCTCGCTGGTTTTGCCCGTTGGAGTGCTCGCACCCTCCAAAGGATGCGCCCGTGCTGTTTTTCCTACCAGGTGTGCTCCTTTATTGCCACAATCGTAACTTAATTAGACATCGTTGAAACTGACCTGCCCCACTCTACACTGTACAGCGTCATTAAACAGCATGTGAGTTGTGGTCAATGCACTCCCTGATTATGCGGGGACCTGGTTCCTATCAATACAAGCTCTGCCGGTAAGGGCCTATATTTGACAGTCAACCCTGCATGTCAGGCAAAATTTTCATGACAATTATAGTTAAGCATTCCTTATTAAAAAGAGGAAATATCATAAACTAATTGTATATACCACAACCTTCTGAGTTCGCAAAAAATCTTTCCTTTCATTCTTATGGCAAAATTGAAAAATGCATAAATACGCCATAGTCATTGAATTTAGGCCCTGCATAAGTCTCCCACCTTACATCTCGTTGCTCACACTCACTCAATTTTGTACCTGATTTGAAATAGTTTCTCTTGTGTATCGCTGCATGGTGCACCGTACTTCTATAAACTGGTTTCCCATGTATATCACTGTATGGTGCACTGTGCTTTGGCTTACCTTTCTATAAACTGAAGTGTTATTTCTCTAGGAAAAACAGGTCATATCAGGTCACAGGTTTAACGCTTGAGTACAATTCGATCCATGGGATTTCACACTGGTGTAAGACTCTCAGAGTAAGACTATGTAAGTTCAAGAGTATGGTTTCAGGAGATGGTCACCTAACCGCGAAGGGGTCATGAGCATAGTCATACGGGTTTTAACTCGTCCATGTAAATAAAATTTTCCTTTAAGTTGGAAATGCAAATGAGTTCAAACAAAATCTTCAAAAATAGATTTGTCACTATAGACTTGTTAACGTACAAAATACAACTGCATTTTGCAATGGACAAGGTCTTATTCAATTTCAACTTTGGACACTTTTTTACAGCATCCTTCATGGGAGGGTGATAGCTTTTGGCTTCTTATTATATATATTGCAATCAAAAGAGTTTCAAAACAGAACAAAATATTGAATAATTAAAATATTCATTTATGGGAGTTCTGGTACTGAGGTGTTAGGTGGATTTCTTTTACAGTTGTTTTTAACACTCAATGTGAAACATGCACAGGAATGGATGGGACTGGGCTGGGGCTTATCTTGCATCACCAGACTCTCGCAGAGTAAGTCGCTTTTAATGGACATTTTCTTATATAATTTGAATGACTTAATTTACATATGTTTCAGATTTCCATTTCATGGTTTATGCATGCCGCAGATATTTGTTCTGTCATCATCAGTTTTAAAATTCAAACAATGTTACTTTTCTAATTAGATACTCTGTACTTTAAAATATTTGAATGCAGCCTTTTTGAAGTTAGATGCTTGCATATTCCAGTTATGGATCGGACACCATTTGAAGGTAATCTCTTTATTATCCTGAAGGCCTTTATTTACCATCTTTAATTGTGTATGCAAGAGATGGGTAAAGGAGGAGGATGGGGGTAATTATGATGATGCAATTATGTTGATAAATGCCTTCAAAGAAATGTAATGCCTTACTGGAACTTGACTTTTAAATATTCCACAGAAAGATAGCAGCTTAAGTGATGCACAATAATCATGTTTAGTATGCACAAATGAGCCAAATTTAATTACCTAGTTGCAGGATGCAACTCCTGCAGGCCTGCACCGGATGCGGATGCGGGCTGGGGGCGCACAGGATGCGTGCCACAGCCCGTGGATGCGCTAGGATGTGCAACCCCGTGCATCCGGGCACAGCCGCAGGCTGTGGTGCGTATCCTGTGCACACCCAGCTTGCATCCAGGCACACTCAGGAGAATCGGTGGGTGGGGTCACTTAAAGTGACCAAAAAAACATTTAAAAGTGTTTTTATGTAAATTTATTTTTACTAAAACGGCCCGTTGATGTGAATTTTGTTCCACTAAAACATGCAGGACAAAATACTTAATGTTTCAAGATGAAACACCAAATATCGAATCCTCTCTTGAATAAAGACACTTCTTATGCTAAGACTGCAATGAAAGATCATAAGGTGACTTAAAGGTTCCTTTTAATGTGGATACTCACTCAGTTGAAATAAAGTGGTTTGCTACGATCACTAAGGGGGCTTATGCTGTTCTTTAAGACTTGCAACTTGATTCGATTGATTTGGCTTCACAATGTGCAATGAAAATATAATTCGATCCTCTAAATTATGAAACACAACTTAAACTTAAACTTGTGAATTTAAACTACTTCTATTTCTACCTAAGGATGCAAGAAAAAGTGAATAGACTTAGACTCTACTAGATGCAGTCTTGTCGTCGACTCCACTTACCTAGTGCAAGCTTCTAAGGTGTGTTCAAATGATTTTCAAATCAGCACCATCTCCTTAATCCCATCTATGGATGCAAATCAAAGATCAAGTATGGATTGAAGTTAAGTGCATTCAAATGCCATTCGACCTCGCAAGGCAAGACTCACAATCAGTAAGTAGCTAGTGGTTTGGTCTATGACTGAGTCAAGCAAGTATGCATCCACAATTACTCTTATCCAACTAAATTACTCAAAGCAAATTCAAACTTAACAACTTGAAATCAAATCTATTCTAATTGAGAAATGTAGATCACCATGCAATACTTCCAAATAGATCACAATAATTCACTATGTAAGACATAATGATGAATAATAGAGCAAATCTGACAGTGTTTTAGCAACAATTCTCCAACAACCTCTCTTACAAATGAGGAGAGCAAGCCTTATATAGGGGCTCAATGATGCAGGAGCATTCTAGGATTCTTGGCAATCCTGTATCAACCAAAAATATGTTTTTCTTTGATAGTAGATTATTGGTTTTGATCTTGGTTTGATGGAGTTCTTGCTCAGTTTGGGAGACTGGTTGCTCGGTTTTTGTGGTTACCGGGGTGCTCGGTCTCTGAAGAATGCTCGGTAATTGAAGGCGTTGGTTGCTTTTGGTGCTCGGCGATAACTGCGTTGCTCGGTCATGCTTGGCATGGTCGGTTGACTGGTGCTCGGTTATTTCTTCTGTTGCTCGGTATTCTTGCTTACCGATTGGATTGTTTGGATGAATTGGCTTGGCTGACTGGTGCATTGAATTTGGGTCGCGCTCCTCGAGTTATGGATTGACCGTTGGACGTGTGGGGACCTAGATCTGGCATGTTGCATTCTTCTATGCGGATCTGATGACCGTTGGGGCCATCTTGGAGAGTTTATTTATTTTGTAAGGCTATTTGAGATCCGACTGATGTTTTGGCATTTATTATTTGTTTGTAAGAGTTAATTGTTTCTTCAGCCGACTTGTGGCTGGGATTCCGTATTTATAGGATGCTTGGGTAGTTGTTTAGGCATCAGATTGTTGGTTGAAAAGTTAGTAGCTTGCGAGCTTAGGAATAGGAAGATTGCTTGGAAGTTGGAGTACAAGTTTAGATCTTTCTTGGGTGCCTACCAGTGTGCTGTGTGTTGCGGACCTGGGCTAGCTGAATGTTGATGTTGTGGAAAAGATTTGGATCCTGTGAGATCTTGTAGACTGTTGCTTGCATTGTAATTGGCCGTAACCGAGAAGGCCTTACAGCCCGGCACATTGCATGTAATCGGTGTTTTCATGAATAAAGACTTCTGTTTCATATCAGATCTGCGTTTCTTATTGTGCATTTCCGTTGCATATTGGTTTGGCTGCAAGGTTGGTTTGTCCTTAATTGGATTCACCAACCTTGACTGCATCAGGTGGTATCAGAGCGAGGTTTGTTCCTGTTGGAGCAAATTGATCTGGTGGAGCGAAGCATGTTCTTGTTTGAGCGAAGTCTGTTCCTGTTGGAGCCGAGTGGATCTTGTGTATCCAGATCTTGATTTGAAGATGCCTCCGAGGAGAAACCGTGAGGCCTCAGACAAAGAAGCTGTTGGAGAATTTAGTCTTGATGATTTTAGGGCTTTGCAGAAACAAGTGCAAGACCTACAAGAGGAATTGAGAAAGAAGAAGCCTACCTTGAAAGAGGATAGTGATGATGAATCTGAGGAAGATCATTTTGAAGAAGTTGTAGAGGAAGCTAGAGATCCTGAGGAGAATCGAATTCTGAAAGCTATGTCTAAGATTGGAAAGAGACCTAAGATTGAAGTTTCTACATTTGCTGGAAGCCTTAGGCCTGAAGAATTGATTGATTGGATCAATGAGATTGATGAATACTTTGAGTATGAAGAAATGGAAGATCCTGATAGGGTTAGAATTGCAAAGACTAAGTTGAAGGGTCATGCAAATATTTGGTGGAGAGAAGTTCAGTTGGAAAGAGGTAGAAGAGGAAAAGAGAAGATCACTAAGTGGAACTGAATGGTTGATAAATTGAAGAAGCAATTCATTATGGTGGATTATGAATTGGAAATGTTCAAGAAGATGCAAGCTTTGAAGCAGACTAACAAATCGGTGCAGGAGTATACCGAGGAGTTTTACAAACTTTTGATTAGAACTGGTCATTCTGAAGTTGATAAAGAAAAGGTTGCTAGGTATGTCTATGGTTTGAGACCTAGTATTCAAGAAGAATTACTTACTGTTTGGGTGATGACAATAAGAGATGCTTATCAGATGGCATTAAAGATTGAAGAGAAGCTTAATAAGAAGTTTGAAGGTAGACAGAACAATAGGAATCGAGGAGGTAAGACTGGTGAGATAGTTGTTGAGGGTAATGTGACAGAGAATTCTAAGCCTGATGTTGGATCTAGCAGTGGTCAAGTTACTAAGAATGTTGGACAAAGAGGAAGGTGGAAGAATGAGTTCACTGGTACTTGCTATAACTATGGTGAAGCTGGTCATAGAAGTTGGCAGTGTCCTAAGAAAAGAGTTGCATTAGTTGCTGAAGAAGACATTGAGAATGTTCCTGAGAAAGGTGAATGTCTTGTCACCAGAAGGTTAGCTGCATGTGTCTTTGAACCGGTGCAAAGAAGAAATTTGTTTAGGACTAGATGCAAGTGCAAAGATAAGGTATGTAATGTCCTAGTTGATGGTGGCAGTTCTGAGAACTTTGTTTCAGAAGAGATGGTTAGTAAATTGAATTTGGAAAGGAGGAAGCATCCTAATCCTTATGAGATTAGTTGGATACAAGATGTTTCTAAGGTTAGAGTTGAAGAGCAATGCTTGGTTAATTTCTAGATTGGATCTTACCATGATGAGATATTATGTGATGTGTTGCCTATGGATGTCTGTCATCTGTTGCTCGGTAGACCTTGGGCAGTTTGACAGAAATGTGTTGTTTGATAGTCGTGCTAACACTTATGTGGTTAGGCATGAAGGAGCTTGGCATAAGCTGATACCTTTACAGGAGATAGGGGTTAAAGGATGTGGAGTTATCAGGTGTTGTCCTTGTGACAAACCTCAGGAGCAAAAGGTGGAAGAACCTATTCCTGTTAAGTCTAGTTTGAAGGAGAAGGAGAATGAGATATCTGAAGAGTTTGTTGAGATCAAGAAGTAGATGGTTTTGCTGGCAAAGATGGTTCAGTAGATGGTGACATTTATGACACAGAGAGATGCGGATAATGCTAAGTTGATTGAGGAGGAACCTTACCGAGGCACTGCTGTGGTCGATAGTGGTTAGAGTCGGTTGCTATCAGTTGCCGACCGGAAAGATAAGAGAAGTGGAAAGCAGAAGAACTTACTGCAGGGAGAAATGAATGAAGTGCAGATTACTTGGGATGAAGGGCAAGAGGAGATCTGGGTGAAGAATAGATTTGGCATACCTGTTTTGATTCCCTTGAGGCGTTCCTGATTTCTTTATGAGAAAATCTTTTTGACCTGGGGTGTCTAATGCAGGAGCATCCTAGGATTCCTTGCAATCCTGTATCAACCAAAAATATGTTTTTCCTTGATAGTAGATTATTGGTTTTGATCTTGGTTTGATGGAGTTCTTGCTCGGTTTGGGAGACTGGTTGCTCAGTTTCTGTGGTTATCGGGGTGCTCGGTCTCTGAAGAATGCTCGGTAACTGAAGGCGTCGGTTGCTTCTGGTGCTCGACAATAACTGCGTTGCTCGGTCATGCTTGGCATGGTCGGTTGACTGGTGCTCGGTTATTTCTTCTGTTGCTCGGTATTCTTGCTTACCGACTGGATTGTTTGGATGAATCAGCTTGGCCGACTGGTGCATTTAATTTGGGTTGCGCTCCTCCAGTTATGGATTGACCGTTGGACGTGTGGGGACCTAGATCTGGCGTGTTGCATTCTTCTATGCGGATCTGATGACTGTTGGGGCCATCTTGGAGAGTTTATTTATTTTGTAAGGCTATTTGAGAGCCGACTGATGTTTTGGCATTTATTATTTGTTTGTAAGGGTTGATTGTTTCTTCGGCCGACTTGTGGTTGGGATTCCGTATTTATAGGATGCTTGGGTAGTTGTTTAGGCATCAGATTGTTGGTTGAAAAGTTAGTAGCCTGCGAGCTTAGGAATAGGAAGATTGCTTGGAAGTTGGAGTACAAGTTTAGATCTTTCCTGGGTGCCTACCAGTGTGCTGTGTGTTGCAGACCTGGGCTAGCTGAATGTTGATGTTGTGGAAAAGATTTGGATCCTGCGAGATCTTGTAGACCGTTGCTTGCATTGTAATTGGCCGTAATCGGGAAGGCCTTACAGCCCAGCACATTGCATGTAATCGGTGTTTTCATGAATAAAGACTTCTGTTTCATATCAGATCTGTGTTTCTTATTGTGTATTTCCGCTGCATATTGGTTTGGCTGCAAGGTCAGTCTGTCCTTAATTGGATTCACCAACCTTGACTGCATCACTCAATTACAATGAACGACCAAGATTAAACGGAATCAATGGCTCAAATTAATCCACTACAAACCCTAATTAGGGTTGCTACCCCTATCATCTAATAAGATCAAAGCAACACCATGTGGGCCAATAAGAAAATTACAATGCTTTTGAGAGTCAATGAGAAAATAGATAAAGAGGCACTAGATGCCTTCCACATGTATATTTGGCATAATATGATTGAGTGCGCTTGAAAGCATGTAACTGGAATTTTTTGATTGGTTGAAGACAAGTGGGCACCATCTCAACCATAGATGGAAAACTCGGACTCGGCAAAAACTTGCCAAGCCCTGAAAAAAAAACTTGGGAAAAAATCGGCCAGTTTTTGGAAAAACTTGGGAAAAAACTTGGGAACTTAAAAATAGCATAAAATTTAATTAAAAATGCATTTTTTTTGCAAAATTCTATGAGAAGATACATCCAATGAGTTAATTAATGAGAAAACAAAAAGAAACAAGCTATGTTTAGAAACGAGCTATGTTTACTATAAAGGCAGCGATAGCAATTAAAGGATGTGATTGTCTCAAACAAATATAGAAGGTGCAATGGAATAATCAACAATGATGGAGTTCATGATTTCCAGCAATTCCCATTAAGAACGATGGAGTTTTTGTTATCGGTGATTTAAAAAAGACATGTTCAAAAAGAAAATAGTTTGATGATGTGGCATAACTATATGGAGGTTGGGACGGCTGACAGTTGATCAGTTGTATAACTATGTGTAACTTCCAACTAAATGCAGTTGGCCAATACATTTGGAGAATTCTATATAAGAGCATTCATTTTGAATAGTTTGTTGTGTGCGATGAATATGTGGATGAGAATATCAATGCTTGGTGATAGATTTGTGTGTGAAGAGTTTAAAAAGGAATCTGAATACTTTATAAAGCAATGTGTGAAGGTGATCGAGATCATGCTGTGTAAAGAAGATTGAAATCCATAAAGAAATCTGAATGTTTTGTTAAGAAGAACAAGTATTCTGAAAACCACATAGATCAAATCTTGATATTTTCCTAAATGGAAGGTAATTTGCTCAAAAGCAAGGTATATCAAGTCTCTCAAATTTGTTCTTTAACAGTGATCTGATTGTGAAGCATTTTACAAAGGCTTTTATTATTTCAGTTTGAATTCAATTTACAGAGACTGTTATTATTTCAGTATGAAATCAGTGTGCAGAGTAATAGCTGTCATTATTTCAGAATTGATTTCAGTTTGCAGAGGGGCTTGTTTTGTTGCATCTGAAATCTTTGTTCACACATTTTTACAAAAAGAAGTCATAGAACTTTAATCATTTGTAGTACTTGAAAAACTCGGAGTTGGTGCTGTTATCATTTTAGTTCACACTAAATTGGTAAATTGACCAAGTGTTTTGCTTTGAAATTTGAACTTAAGAATTGCTGTTTTAAGTTGCAGAATGGTAAAGAATTCAGAGAAAGAAAGTACATGTTCAACATTACAATTGAAAACATCATAACATTGCATTAAGGTACACTTATTTGCATATTACTTTTCAGATTTTGAACAAAGTACAGATTTTTTGAGTTTAGCAGAAAAAGGAAAATATGCTTGCATTTCAGACATGAAAGTACTGTTTTAAATTAACCACACAAGCAGTGGTTGCTCTTAAAAACATAAATGGAAAGTACTTTTGCAAAGATATACAATGAAAAATTCATACGAGGCCACACATCCTGTGGCACTAGGTTAATGCAAGCATGCATTTTAGTCTTTATTGAATGCAAAAATCAAAGGGCAATTTACATTAATGTAAATACAAAAAAAGAGAAATAGAAGACAGGTTAGGCCCCCCATTGCCTGGTTTTACGTGGAGGATGGAATAATGCTCCATCTTTGATTACGCATCCCGAGGTATTCCAAGTCATCTTGCAAAAGAAGAGTGAGAAGGTGGGGTCAGTTCATATGAACTAAGCAATGGAGAAGAACTAATCTATCATCCTAGTTATCTACTTGATTGCATTTACAGAAATGTAAATCAACATGCATAAATGGAAATTCTGAAAGGAATGATCACATCACAGTAAAACACTCTATTTCTTAACATTGTTTGCTTCATGTGCAGATTTAGGTTTGAAGACTAAGTAAGTTGTCGAAAGGACATGCACACATTACGCACATGAAACTTTCCAGCTGAAGCTATGGAGAGACGAAGACACGAAGATTGGTGGACTAGAGGAGGCTGTTGAGGGGGCATGCATAAGTTTCAGGCATGGGACCTTCTGGCCAAATCATGGAGCTACAGAAAGATAGGCTGTTGAAGGGATATGACTTTCGTCATGAAACCTTCCAGCCAATAAATCAAGGTTATAAGTGTTACAAAGAGTTTGTTCATTTCGTTTTGTGATGGAACACAACAGGAAAAGTATTAAAAGGAAGTGAGTTTCATGACTTGAATATGACTTATGGGAGTCACGAGCCCTTGCTCGAACCCCATAAGTAATAGTTCAATATGTTGAGAAAACTGAAGACTTCAATGATTATCAAATACTAAAAACAGACAGAATTCCAAACCAGCAATGAGATAGATTCTTTATTCTAAAGAGCTAAGCATATGAAATCAACAAGAGGAAATGACAGTAATGCTGGTTTGAACTATGCATATGAAAAGCATCAGATGAGACAGTGCATAAAGGATATAACAGCAAACAAAGAATCAGATTTACAAGAAAATGAGGTAACACTGTACTTTTCAAGATACATGCATGGGATACCATATAATGTTGTTTCAAAGGCAATACACTTAGATAATTCAGAAAAGAAGCAGAGGACACTTATACTATTACAGATTAGAGTGTATATGTGAAAGGTCTAACTATATTGATTCAGAGATGGAAAATCATACACAGATGGTTCAATTGTCAATTAAACATCACATAAATGCTTTAGCTCATTATTATACTGAGTATTATCATTCAGAAAAGAAAGCACACATATCTACTTTATAACAGTAGGCATACATAGGAATCCAGATTATATGCTACATGAACATTGCAGGTATTGTATTGAGCATCAAAGAGCAATCATAAATATTATAGTGCCAAATGCCAAATGCTAACATGCCTGTTTTATTCAATGCTTATTTATAACATGATATAGGAAAGTGAAAATTGAAAGGCTATAGTCAATAATTAAAAAAAAAAACAGTTAAGTATGAGGAGGGTTTTAAAAAAGGTGATTACATTTTTTGCAAAGATTTCCAAATGACATCTATAGCTGGACCCATGAGGTTTTCAATTTATGATATTCATCCAAAAATGTTCACTGTATTGTATCAGATGAATGTGTTTAAAGTAAAACAAAGTGACTGGTGTTCTAAATATTATGACAGAGCAAGCTTCATGAAACAGTGAGCATCTTAAAGCAGAAAATTAATTTTCTGAGATAGAAATAAAGATAGGACAGCTCAACATATAATACTAATGATTGTGTCAGACAAAAAGATTCAGAATTGGTAAGGAAAGAGAGATATTTCACAATGGTTAAAACCGCTACCATTCAGCAAAATATAATGACAATGCCATGAGATGGAGCTGCAAATTAAAGTCAAGAAGAAATGGAGTTCACTATGCTGGACAATCACTTTAAAAGCTATGACAGGAAAGCAGCAATATCAACTCAATGTGAGTTACAGACAGCAAGGAGGCTTCCAGTCTAAAGATAAAAACAGCGTGGTCTCCATACAATACAAATTTCAGATACTGACTGGAGACAAATAGTTCATGATTCAGCTCTGTATTACAATAGAATTTGAGCATATGTTTCAATAATAAATACAGATCTATCAAAGCACATCACGGGTTCACATCCCCAGTTCAACAGAAGCTAACATTTTAACAGCCATATTGAAAGAAAGTAAATTCAACAATATTTTTGAGCTTTAACAGAAAAGGTCAATATCCAGCTGGGTACAGTCCCAAAATGATAAGATAGTATTATCAGTTAAGACCAAATCTGCAGCCTGAGTTTCAAGTTTGGACGACTAGTTTTCAAGCCTGAACTTTCATACAAGGGACGTTGTCAAGGAAAAAGACAAGTCAAGTGCCAGATTCAGCTCGTGGGTGTTTTGCAAAAACAGCCAAAACGAGATCTTCTGATCAAAGGTTTAATTCACAAACAAGAGTTCCATTTATGGTTTGGGTTTTTATAAGGTGCTCTAATACAGCTCGAAAATCAAATAAACTACCAAGTTGAAGATGGCCAAATCTGATGAAAATCTTCATGAATAGCTCACAGAAAAATGTCTCACAGTCAAATAGTGGTTACATATAAGCTTCAGCACAGGATTTTTACGCCAAAGAATGAAGAATGCAGTATATCAATAAATCAGAAGATATTGCATAAAAGAGGCATCATCCAGTAATAGTAATGGTGTGTATAAACAACAACATCTAAAGCGACTCTTATTTCTGATTACAGACATATGAAAGGAGAGTGGTCGCTTACCCCAGCAAATAAGAAACATAATGACTCATTCTTCAGTAGACAGCTAGCGCCATGTTATCAAATGCCAGTAAAAGCCGTGCTTCACAGCTAAAGTGCCACATCAAGGTTGGATTCGCCATCAAAGCCCGAATTTTTGCAGCATAAGCTCGAGTTTCAAGTATGCCGAGCCATTGTTGGAAGCATAATAAACAATAGTCAACTCCATCAGTGAATAGATAGAGCCTGAGCTTGAACTCAAGTATCACAAAAGGTGAACCAGAGATGAAATGCAGAGGAAATGGCGGCTCAAACCCTAGGGTTTCATCTTCAAAATGTGGAAAATGCCTAAGTATGAAAAGCACAAATGACATAAACCGATGCCCTTTGCTATATTGCAATATCATTTGGAGTCCGAAATGCTAAAGCATGAGTTGTAGCGTACCAAAATCCTCTTAGCATGCCATGGGTATAAAATTACATGTGAAGGCAGAGATATTTATTTTGAAAGGTCATGTTGACCAGTAGTTTAAATGCTTTAGGTTGTATTTTTTGTTTTGTTTATATGTTAGGTTTTAGGTTTTGTTTATATTTTTTCTTTTAAATTTTTAATCTTTATCATATATATTACAGTATAATATTATGTAAAGTTAAATAGATAATTTCATTATCTATTTAACTTAAATAATATTATATTGTAATATATATGGTAAAGAATTTAAATTTAATTTATACATACTATATTTAATATTAAATAAAGAATAAAATTTATACTTGACATTAAATATATTAAATACAATTACATTTAATTCTATTTTTTATATATGTTGAGTATAAATATATTATTTATTAAATATTAAATGTAATAGGTATAGTTTGGAAAATATAAATAAAACTTTTTACAAGATATATTAATGAACAAATATATAGCCAAAGTGGTTTTAAGATCATTACTCTTAAAGGAGAAGCTCTTTTAGTTCTGTTCACTTGTTGAGGCAGATTAGAGGCTGTTGACAGCATCTTGGAGTCACTTTGAGTTCACTTTTGAGTTCTCTATTAGATAGTATCAGTTGAGAGGCCTTTTGGATCAGTTTGTTTGCAGTTTCGGACAGTTACGCTCCTAATTTGGTGGGCTTTTTGTTCATATCCAATCCACATGAAATATGCAAGATTTTTGGATATGTGGAGCAGTTTTGAGGTGATTTTGAGTGGCAGTTCAGTTACACATGGCTTGAGAGAGTTCAAGGGGCACTTAGACTACACTTTTTGACAGTTTGACTCCTCATTTCAGATGGATTTCTCATGCATCCGAGTTAGGGTTATGATGGCTCTATTTATTGTATTTTGATCTCATTTTTTAGGGGTTCAGGGTTTTTGGAAAAAGAGGTGTTAAGTGAGCACATTGTTCCTTCATCATTTTCCTATTATTTTGTAGCCATTTTTGCAGAGTTTCGAGGATTATAAAGCTGGGCCTGTTATTTGCATATATCTTTCTGAATATCTGTTTTGGAGCCTTTCAAGTTTTTTGCATCTAAGTGTTGTCTCTTTCAAGTTATAGATTAGTGAATTATTCTAATTCCTTCTCTAAATTGTAAAGAATTTAACCTTTTGTAGAGTTTGCTTGTTTGTTGATTGATTTCTCATTATTAGTGGTATCAAACCCTAATTTTGAGTTCCAAATTATCCTAGGTATTGAAAAGTGATTGCAATTGCAGAATTTAATAATATGTGTTTGATAGGTACAGATTTGTGACTTTGAGGAAATCTGCACTCATTTTGGTGTATCACCCTGTTTAGGTTTAGAGTCTATTACGTTATTTTTTTCATCCCTTTTTCCATACAATTTTAGCCACAAGTGATATTCCAAATCCAAGAGGAACCGGCCTAGAATCCGGAGATTCGTTTTCTTTTCCACCAATGAGAACGTTTCCATGTTTCAACAGGATAGCTAGATTCCGCATCAAGCTAGAGGCGCAATCCTGATTGACAACAGGTGCTTAGATCATTGATGAGTTGGTCCTCATATAAGAGGATTTGCTGATTCCTTGGGTTGGTGCCCTAAAAACTTGTAATTCAAAAAATTGTGAGGCTCAATGAGGACAGTAGATCCTAGCAACATTCCTCACCATGGTTTTCCCCATCCTGGGTTTCCATATAAAAACTTGTGCATTGTCTCTTTGTGTGGTTGCATTGCTTTCTTGCTTCAATTACAGTTACTCTCAGATTTAAGATTGAAGATTAAAAAGTTCTAATTGCACTTAAGTTAAAAGTTTTATATCTACTACTGATTCACCTCCCCTTCTTAGTAGTATGTTAGCAATATAAGTTGTCATTAGTGTATCTCATCAAAACCATTCCCACCGGTCTAAGATCACTGGTCGCTCGCATTACCCAGTTGACACCAGTAGATAAAGCACATATTATATGCACCGGTCAACCAAGTAGTTAGATACATCGGTAGACTGAAGTAAATACTCAACATTGGTCTTGATCAGCATCCAAACTACAAACCCGGCACCGATCTAACTGATAGACGACAAACCGGTACCGATCTAATTGATAGAAAAATCCGGTCCAGTCTTTGAGTTACAGTTTGGGTTAAAAGCCTGATTATGCGAGACATCCATTACTCTGATGCGAAGTTAACCTTTCTAACAAGGAGTTAGCTTCAGTTCTACGAATGATCTCAAGATAAACTCTAGATCACAACGCACAGCTTTCTTGCATTGCATAATTTATGGTCAAGTTTATTCCCCGGCGGTTCTATGAGTCAAGAGGATCACTCTTGTATAAATATTTGATATAGGACACAAAGTATGGTGCTGTTGTTGAGAAGTGGAAATTGCAGAGAGCAGAGGATATATATCTTCTGAGAAGTGCTACAGGCACAAAGGTGAAAGAAAGAAAGAAAATCAACAGCTAGACAAACAGGGGAAGAGATCTACAGGTATGATCTAATCAGGCAATTAGTGTCATTTTAGATCACTATTTTAAAGTATTACAGCATATACAAATCCCTCTGATAGGGTGAACCTAATCGGTTTGTTGTAAAAATCCCCTGATAGGGTAACATCTTGTTGATGTTCAAAGTCTTGTAACCAGGCAACTCCTAACAGGGCTCAGATCCTAAAACGATCTTTTGCAAAAATCCCTTAACTGGGTAGCACCTTAGCCAGTGCTTTGTATGCTCCTAATAGGGCACCTTCATTTGGAATTAGTGAAGTTGTGAGCTCTGTCTCACCGTGGTTTTTTTCCTTCTAACCGAGGGTTTCCACGTATAAATACTTGTGTCAATCTGTGTGACTCAGTTTATGCTTGTGAATGATTGTTTACATTCTGTTCTACAACTGAGAATTTGTTTACAAGTTTGAAACTTCATCTAAGTCAGTATTTGTTGATTCACCCCCCCCCCCCCCTCTCAGTAACTGGTAAGAAATAACAATTGGTATCAGAGTGCAGTTCTCTATGTTACAAAGCCTAACAGCTTGAGAGAAAGATCATGGAGCTTTACCAGTATCAGAAACAGCTAGAGGAAGCCAATGACATCATTGCCTCTCTGGAGAATAGATTGAGGAGATCACTTGCAAAAAGAAAGGAGCTTGCGCTACAACTAAATGAGAGCAATGAAACCATTGATGAACTCTTTGGGCAGAGTGGATCTGATGAAGCTGAGGAAGCAGTATCTGAACTCATGGAAAAGAATGAGACCCTGACTGATGAGATCTCCAACCTTAAGAGGGAGCAAGAAGAGAATTCCCTAAGGATAACTGAACTAATCGAGAAAATGAGAAAAGCTGAAGATGAAAGGAATACAGCAGTTAAGTCCTTGATTGTCGCTGAAAGAGCAAGAGATCGGGCAGTGGACACTGTAGGGGCGACTGAACTGATGTTTCTACGACTTCAAGAGGACATGGAGGATATCACCCAGGAAAACACCAGCTTACACAAGGCATGGTAGGAGAAAGATAACGCATGTAAGAGACTGGTGATAGAGGTATATCAACTGAAGGGACAAAAGAAAGTCCTTGAAGAAAGAAATGATGTTCTGAGAAGATACAATGAAAGTTCGGGCAAGCTCAATGAGCAATTGAAAGTTCAAAAGAGGCACAAAGACCAAACCGGTCTTGGATTCACCGGTGAAGTCACCAAGGAGACTGGTGAATCTTCTGGAGCCCAGATAAACAAGAAAGCCAAGAAGAAGCCACTAGAACACAAAGGTAAAAAGATCTCTAACACTTCTTGTAATCATTGTGGAAAACCAGGTCATAAAACAAATAACTGCAGAAAAGCAACAGTAAGACCCAATAACAGTCACTGCAAGAACTGTTGCAAAAAGGGCCACAAAACCAATGAGTGTTGGTCAAGCCCTGCATCTGTGTCCAGTAGAAGCAGGGGAAGCTTCAAAGGCTACTGCTATGCATGCAACAAGTTTGGACACAAGGCTGAAGAATGCAGATCAAAGACAATGGCATTCAGATCCCCTAGACCGGTTTTCACCAAGAAAAATAAGAACCGAAGCACATCCCATTGCACAAATTATGAAACAGTCAATCGCAACGACGCCTGGAGCAAGTCCCTCAATCCAAGAAGGGTGAAACCATGGAAGGAAACTAGGATAGTTTGCTATCGCTATAACAAAGTTGGACACTTGGCAAAAGACTGCAGGAACCGGTTGTTCAACAAGAAGGAACTGGTCAAACCGGTTGACAAGATCATCAAGGAAGAAAGGACCGAGAAGACAACAAAACAAGTTTGGGTCAAAAAGGAGTCAAGGAGCTCCGCTGAGGAGAAGACTGAGGAGAGCTCATCACCTACAGAGGGTGATATCTCTTCAGCTAACTGAGCGAAGAAAGCCCAGAGGGAACCGGTTGACCCTTCATCGTTCCCGGTAGAATTAGTGAGAATCAAGACTCACTTAGTCTACAAGCTCCACCGGACAAAGGAGCGAAAATCAACTGAGGCTTGCCAACTGAGAAAGCCATATCACTGGTCAAGAAAAACGGAAAGAAAGGTTAGGTAAGGCATTTATTACTATAGCCGTTTAACGAATAGTTACCGTTTGGTAATTATTACTATGACCTAACCCTATAAAAGGAAGAAGAATTACTCATAAGTTTTACCTTGCTTTCACTAAGATTCATGACTTTTTTTTTGAGCTATATTCTTGGGCTTTGATCATCGTGAGCAATCATCTGTAAAACCGATCAAAGCTTTCTTCTGTTAGTCAACTATTCGAAATGGCATCATCATCTTCCTCCGTAAAGTTGATCAAGGGAGATTAGGCGAATAGGCCCGCTTACAACATCCTTCTAGTTCTGAACTGAGAAGTTGACATGGCTGGTGTGCTCTCGTCTGTGCCAGAAGGAGTCCTAACCGAAGACGTCACAGCGTTCATCCATGCCAAACAGGAAGAGTTGGGCGAAACGTATATTCAAGGAGAATATCTGGTGCTATGTAAAGAAGGGAAACTTCCTGATAAGTATGCCAAGCTAATATCCTCTGGACTTATCAACGGAGTACGCTACCCGGACATTTTCCATGAAGACTTAATTCGACCGGTCCTCAGTCGTCTTCATGAACCAGGCTTCTGGCTAACAAAAGGTGCATGCAATCCAATCACCAAAGATGATCTGCATTGTGTAACGGGATACAACAACCGAGGGGAAGCTCTTACCCTAAGGACAATCTCAAATGTCGTCGTGAATAAATTAACCAAATCAAGACCCGATGGTCGACTCATGACCGTGATGGACATTGAGGATGATGGAGTCCGCTTCGCATCTGCAGTAATTGGGTACAAGGTATATCAATCAAGCAATTTGAACAGCATACCGGGTGGAGCTATTCATGCCGCACACCGGATAATGCATGATAATGCCCAATATGATATCTGTGCGATGCTTCAAAGCCAAATATTTGAAAATATGAAGAAGCTGGGAGTCGTGAAGAAGAAATCAATGAAGTACGAGACTCTTCTGGTATGTCTCTACTACTACTCCAACTTCTTTCCTGGTATCGGAAAGGTTGTATGGAAGACCGATAGAATGGTGCTGCAACAAGTAAGCGAGATGGCCAATCAACTGGGGAACAAATTAAGTGGTGCGTTGACTGAACACTTTGAAGCATTTCAATTGAGGATGCACGAAAGAGAAAGAGTGCCATCAACAATTGTTGATTTGTATAAGGATGATGTATGCTTTCTAGTCACCACCGATAACTGCATTATTCAAGCAGTAGAACCAAGAGAGGTTTATGCGCTTGAGCTAGGATACGAGATCACTACCAAGATTGCCAAGGCATATGCTGATGCCCTAAATGAAGCCAATCTCGATCTCAGAGCAAATCGGTTCGACACCTATGCCAAGATTCAACATAATCTATCAAAAAGGACACCAATAAAGAATGTTTACAAAAGGACCCCTACACCGAAGATACCAGCTACGGAGCAACCAAAGCTCGAAAGAAGAAAGAAGAACCTATATCCAGTACCCATCAAGCAGAACAAGAGGAGACAGACCCTAAAGACACTATTCCTTTAATTA
This sequence comes from Chamaecyparis obtusa, assembly GCA_027943335.1. Lineage (NCBI taxonomy): Eukaryota > Viridiplantae > Streptophyta > Pinopsida > Cupressales > Cupressaceae > Chamaecyparis > Chamaecyparis obtusa. The sequence continues at coordinate 1,678,495 of BSBK01001534.1, forward strand.
AAAGGAAGAAGAGTTCATGCGAACTGGTAAAAGAGCCTGAGCCAAGACCAAGAAGACAAAGTATTGATGAATTTGCAGCGACAATAATGGATACAGGAAGGCTGGGACAAGTGAGTAGAAGATATGAATTGAGCAATGACGAAGACGAGAAAAATTGAAGAAGCTCTAGTGCATTGCTTTCACAAGTTTAATCTGCATCCTGGCGAACTTCACAAGACTGTACCCAAAGATCTACAAATTCTCTAAGATCGGTGGAAGGCTGCAGAGGATAAAGAAAAAGAGCTGAGAATACGTGCTCTTCTAGAGGTTCAAAATCACCTCACTCTGGAAGAAGCCACAGAACAAGCTAACTTACATCAGCAAACCTTCTCGACAAAAAGAAGTATCGGTCTAACGCTTGTTGGAGAAGTTGAGAAAGTGCATAATGAGGCAGTGGCAAAATGGACTAAACTTCTTCAGACCCAGCAGCAAGTTGAAGAAGCAGCGCAAAGAACAACAGTAAAATCCGTCTTTGGCACCGGTAAGGGAAAAGGAGTACTTGGAACAAAGGTACCGGTCATTGATATCACTGATGACAAGATCAACAAACCAACAGTCCTTATCTTACCAAGTATAGGTAACACTAAATCTATGTCAGCAAAAGAGATTGTCGATGAAGTAATGGATTTCGGTATAATAGACAATGTTGCCAAGTGGTATAGTGTGTTAGAAGACGACAAACAGGCAGTCATTAAAGCAATAGTGGAATCTCTTCTGGATTTCCACAGAACCCCAAGGGATTATAGGTCTAAGTTTCCACCTGAATTGAACTCTACGCTTCAAACAAAATGGAGAGCAGGTCTAGAAGCTAATACAAGGATAAATAAAGAAAGCCTGTTCCAAGTTAGACCTGGCCTAAGTGAAAACAGCATAAAACTTCTATTAGAAGAGGCATCAATGAATTTGCAAACCGGTCTCAGAATTGCCAAAATAATAAATGGCCTTGATAAAGAGGTCTTTAAAGAGACCTTGGATTTCTGGGAGCAGTATGATTTCAATATCCTTGAAGAAACAAGTCCTCAGGATCACACCACCACAATTGTGGATCCACCTGTTCAGTTTACTGCAACTCAGACTCCAATATCTAATGAGCAGGAAGTCCTCATAGAAAAATTCACTTCTAGTGAACCGGGTATATTGGGACAGACTTCTGTCAATCTTGCTACTAACAGATCAGATCAAAGAGGCGAAGGGGTCCCTACAGATGATCTTCATATAGCTGAAGAATAACTGCAATCACAAGAGCCCTCCCATTAGGTAGAAGATGCTATACTTGAGATTCACACTCAGCAACCAGAAGCTAGACCAGAAGAGGGAAACAAGACAGACGAACAGGATGTAAAAGAACATGAGCAAGCCCCAAAGGCACAAGAACAGAGTAGAGAGAAGGATCAAGAAACTCTCGCTAGCTCCTCTAAAAGAAAGATCACAACCTTAGGAGACTCTGAAGCAAAAAGGAGCAAAGCAACCGATGCAATAGTTGACATTAGCAAAATGTCAACAAGACAGCTGAAAGAGCTCACTAAAAGAAAACAGGATATGGTTTTGAATAAAGTGAAAGATATCCTGTACCACTTTGTGCCGGATGCTGATATCGATGAAGATGAACCGGTCATCGACCAGCTAGAAGTGCTAACTGCAACCATAGGTGAGGATCTGATTGATCTAGAAATAGTGGCCATTAATCATTATGCGCACAAAAGAGTGGAGCTTCTTCACAAGCAAGTTGCAAATATTAAAGCTATTCTGCAAAATAATCTAAAAGTTCTTCAACAACAGATACAAATTGCAGAAAATTTGTTAAGCAGAACTTCAAATTTTGAGATTTTCATGACTGACTTAACTGACAAAGCTACAAAGACTTCAGAAGACATAAGAGCTTTGTGCAATCAATTCGACATAAGGACCAAAACGGCTACAACCTTCAGCAGAGAAATGACTAGTCTTACTCTTGTTGTCGTAAATTTTGTTTTCGTAAAATTTATGGCAACCATACAAAATTTTAATCGTATTTTTGATTAAATTAAAATTGGTTATAAACTCTAAGTATTTTAATTAAATAAATAAATTTATTTATTTATTTAAAGTTTCAAGTCGTTAATTTTAATGTTTATTTAGAGTTTAGTTTTTGCTTTAGTTTTATTTTATTTTATTGTTGTTTAATTTTTAATAATATATTAATAATATATTATTGAAAATTCTTTTGTCACCTTTGGTCGGGCTTCCTATATAATTTAAATAATATGTAATGTTATTTTGAAATCTCTAAATAAAATTTTCGACTTATATCTCAAATCGAATTTTTATTTATTTTTATATTTCATTGCATATTATTTGTAAAGACTAAGAGAAATTCCCGAAATTGATTAAATCGGAGAATTTTAATGACATCATATGTCATAACACATGCATTTGAAAGTGCGAAGTACTTCCCAATTCCCGATACATAATTGCTAAAGCGGACATTTTAATTGATGTTGCGTTTAAACTTTGCATGTAAAATGTGAATGTTTAATATATGCAAGGACTTATGAAACTCCCGAAATATCATTTAAAGTCGGACTTTATTCATTTCGTTGCATGTTTTATAACATGTTAAATGAAATGTTAAGAACATTAGAAAGCCAGCAGTTTTCCTAAAAACATCGGGTCTTCTTATTTGCATTGCACATTGTAAAGATTTTCGGTCTTTCTTTTTATCGTTGCCGAAAGACTAAGGAGCGCGCCGAATGGAGGAACTCAGAGTTCATGTTGAGTGCCGTGTGAGGACTCTTGGTCTTCATCGCCATATAGAGAAGGGACGCCTAGATCATGAGTCTTTAAACAAGTCTAATCCGCCTCATTATTCTGCAAAACGTTTTGAAACAAGTCGTTCTTCAAATGCGCAAGTCCTTGGCTCACATTCATTTCGAATAGCAAGTCTTCATTTACGTCTTTTTTGCAGAAGCCAAGTATTTTCGATTTTGTGTTTTTCAATCCATGGTCATTTGAAACAGTGCTTTCATTTTCTTTTCTTAATAAAACGTGATTGTATGAAACGTCTTAGCATTTTTCTTTCATTTACAGTCGCGTCTAGGGTTTTTGTTTGATTATTTTATCCATTTTTCTTGTTTGTCTTTGCTTCTTTTTGCAAATGTTTTTATAGTCACGTTTAGGGTTTTTGTATATATTTCTCTTTCAAAATCGGGTTTTGATTGCATAGTTTTTTTTTTTGTAGTCTTGTTTATGAAATTTTCAACATTTGAAATTTGCAAGAAAAATATAAGTTCCTCCTCAAATTTCTGCAGTGACCATACTTCAATGAAGTTTTAAGTCTGTAAAAGGATTTAAATTGTTCTTGCAGATTTCAATCTTCAAAATCAATGAGAGAAATCAAATTGCTCATAATCTGCAGTCATAGTTGAAAAATTTGTCTTGTGAAAAATGAAATTCCCTATCTTTTCATTTCCATGAATTGATACCTTGCCAAAATTAGTACTCCTCATATTTACCATGCAATGTTTCATGAAATCCAAAGCGTAATTGCCTCCAAAAATTCCATTTTGAATTTCGGGATTTTTCATATCCATTGTGTATTTCATTACTCGTTATTTTACATGTAATGTAATATCTAACCACCTCCAAAAATCCCCGATTACATTTTTGCCCAAATCCATTATAATTCCAAAATCGGGATTTTTAAGACCCATTACATGTACTGTTACATGTAATAAAAAATGAAACTACCCTGGAAATCTCCACACTAAGTTTTCCCAAATCGAAGATTTTTATACCAACTGCATGTACTGTTACATGAAGTCAAATGCGCAATCGCATCTAAAATCTCCTACAATACCCAAGTTGAAAAAGCAATTCCAAGTGCAAATCGGGGATTTTTAACTCGATTGCAAAACGAACTACATATGCAACTACACATGCAATCCTAAGTGCAGTTGGGTCCAAAAACCCCGATTTCACTTAAAGACCTATGTTTTTTCCTTGTAGTAGGAACTTTTTGGGCCAACTACATAAAATATTACAACTTGAACTACACGCAGTCAAATCTGCAGTTTATCCAAAAATCCCTTAAATACAATATTTCCATTTTTTGCTTTATCCAGTTTCAAAATCGGAGTGAGCCTTAACGTCAACACTCTCTGACGTTGCATTATTTTGATCTTTTCATCTTGATAAAACAGGTGTTCATCAGATGACAAAAAAGCCAACCACTACACCAGAGAAAATAATGAAATTCAAATTTCATAAATATCTGACTTCTGTTGTTCCTACCTTAGTGGTCTCAAATCTGGATGAGATCAAAGATACAGAAGTTGGGCATGTGGATATGATTGAATTTGTTAAAAGGACAGAGGTTGCAAATCCAAAGGATGAAATGCAGAAAATTCTCAAAAGTCATATACATCTACTCTCAACTTTTCCTGTAGCAGTACTGGAACCTGAGTTCATAATGGCATGTGCAGCACATTTTGATAAAGAAACCCGGACAATCAAGAATTCTAAAGGTCAGATTATTATCAAGTTAGATGTAGAAGCTATTGACAAAGTTTTCCATGTTCCTTCCGCTATGGTGTATGCAGATATTACTCATGAGAAAGCCTTACAGTACTACAATAAAATGGAAGATGACTGCAAAAGAGAGATCAATACTGTTTGGTTCATTAAACTGAGGCAATCAATCTCAACCCGATGGCTTGCAACTTTGTACAAAACTGAGTTCAAAGAAGATATCGATGATATGATTACTCTTCTTGGCAGAATGCGGGGGTTGAAGAAGTCCAATGTTTTCGAGCCTTGGATGTTTCAGTATATTGCCATCGTAAAAAAAGGAAAGCAAAAGATTTTCTGGGCAGAATTGATCAGTGATTCATTGTGTGAGCAATTGACAGAGGTACCTACCACTCATACATTTTATATGAGTTCATATCTCGTGTACATTGTTGCATCCTTCCAAGCATTACCAGGGTTATCCTATGAGGGAGATAGAAGCAGGTTGCCAGTATGGGGGTACTACAGTCAATTACCCATGGTTACAGGTAGACATCATTATCGTAGACTTCAGGATGCCTTCTTTGGAAATTTCATGTGTTTGTTTGAAAAAACACTTGAGAATAGAAGGGTTTCAGAGGCAACGTGGAGGAAAGTCAATGAATATGGATGTATGTTCTTACAATTTCCGACTTTCACCTACATGAGAGTCGGATGTTTTGATGATCATCCTTATATGTTGCCAAGGTATCCGACTGATAAGATTGTTCTAATGGAGTTGGGAAGACAGCTGATTTATGTACATGCTAAACAATCTGCATCTCATAAAGCCGGATTTGCAATTTCTACTCAGCATCCCTTGGTAATTGGTAGGTATTCACTTACTTCCACGGTAAAGGCTAAAGCAATGGAAACTGAATTGCAGGAGATCAAACTGAAAAGGTTCAAGATCAGAGCTGACTTTGATTATCGGGGCATGAGGGATAAAATCAGAAGATCTTTTACTCATGTTCATCGTATTGAAGATGTTTGGATAGATCTTCGTACAGATAAGGATATCAGAAGGATGGACTATAGCAGGTTATCCTTAGAACAAATCATTGATATGGATCTTGCTGACATTCCAGAAGGGATGGAAGATGATGGAGACATATTAGATCCAGAATACTAGGTAGCAAATGTTGCATCTCAGGACCTCCCTTCAATCCAGTGGTTGTTAAAAGAAAATTTCTCCATAACCGACAGATTTCAGTCAATCATGGCTAATACTCACGCTTGGCTCAAGCGTTATGGTATTAAGATGAAAAGATTTAAAACAGGATCAGATGATGATACAATTGGACCTGTGGGCTGGAAATCAGAAGTGAGAGATTAGAACAAAGATAATGCATCTTCTTCAGGAACCACAGTAAAATTGAAATTGAAATCAAAGGAGAAAACCCGAGAAAGTTCAGGTAAAGAAAAGGTGGTAATACAAGAAAATTTTGAAGTTGAAGATGATCAACAAGAGGATGAAGTACAAGTACTTCTAGAAATACTAGATACACGATCTACCCTTGCGGAGACTACACAGGAGTTCATTCTTACAGATGCACCTAGTTTCATGATTGATTCTGATGTTGATTCATTTTCAACAGTATTGACTCTTGTTCTGAATATGCCACATGACAACATGGTCGATGTTTTCTCTTATGTTTCTCACTCAGGTACACCCATGATTCCTTCAATGGAAGGATATTCTTCTCTTAGTGACTTTGACAGGTTCATGTTAGAATCAATGCCACATGTCACTACAAGACCTACTCCTGCTGCCATACAAACTGAGGCACCAGCCATTGTAAGCATCACAACATGTACTCAATCTAACATATCACAAGTTACGTCTGAAGGAACTCCTGCTATTTTATCTGATCTTCCTTTGTGGCTCAGTGCTGTTGTTCCAAAGAGAAAGAAGCAGGAAGTTTTACTAGATATTTTTTGACTTTGAGCAACTGAAATAAAGTTAAGGCCAAGGGTGTTAAGAGGGCCAAAATAGTTTCAAGGGTTAGAATGGACAAGAATAAAACTAAATATGTGGAGATTGTGGAACCTCTTATAGAAAAACCCCGTGATGAGATGCAGTTGGCTGATTTTAAGATCACCAGGGTAGATTTGGGCAAACAGACACATGCTGGATTGATCAACGATGCTGAAGAGTCTGTAGCACTGCTAGCACAGGAGTGCGATGAGCTTAAAAGGAAGAAAAATCAGCTCAAGGAACAAAATGAATTACTCATGGCAGTAATTCGAAAGGTTACTAGAGTTTCAGAGTAGGTTGATCCACTAGCGTCTTCTATTGCAGAAGAATCTATTAAACAGGTTGAGAGAGCTGGAGAAATGGCTACAACCATTAATACATGGGTGAACCAAATGATGGCAGAAGAAACAGAGTTGATAAAAAGAGCACTCCAAATGATTACTTATGCTAGAATGGTGACATCTCAGTTGAATGAAGTTTTAAGAAATTTCAGTCAAAACTTGGAGTCACTTGGAAAAGATTTGGAAATTTGGAATAAGTTTTCAGATCTGAAACTGGAGGTGCTATGCGAGAATGGGGTAATACCTTCTCGTGAGAACTACATTAGATCCAAAGAGCTATTGGTGAATAGAGGCCAAGTCATTGAAAACCTGGTGGAAGATCTAGAGGTAGCCATAAAGACGTGTGCTGAAAAAGAGCAAGAAATTGCTACTCAGTTTATGAAGATTTCATGCACATTGATAAATAATGATCAAAAGGTGATGACGGAAGATGATACAGTCTCAGAATTCCTGTTAATGGTTCATCTTGAGCTTGAGGCGGATCATTTTACACTGGCTTCCATTCACAAGCTCGCGGATCATCAGAACTCACTTAATCTTCTTCAAACTGTTCTTGAGGATAGTGATGCCGCAATTTCCAGATGCTTAGATACGATTCTCAAGACAACTGCGGTAGCAGATAACACTATTGTGCCAAATCCGAATGAAATTCAAGCAAGCATTCATAAGTTTCGGGTTTTCATGGCACTTAATGAAGAAGATTGAAAAGAAGAGTGCTTTAGGCACTCAAATTGGTTTCTCATTGCTTTCTAGGATTTTAGATATGCATTGTTATTTTTAATTTGACAAATTACATGTAAAGCATAAATTTGCAATTACATATGTAATGAAACATGTAAAGTATAAATTTGCAATTACATATCTTGCTACATGTAATCACATTACATAGGACTGTAATGTTGAATAAGTCAATCTTAGGTAGTTAGTTTTCCATATTTTTCTCATAGCCTCTCTCCTATAAATACAAGAGGGCTCATTGTAAATATTCATCTTTATTTTATGCAAGAGAGAGCTCTGCCAAACTTGTGCAAGCATAATTGTGATTGTGTAGTACTATTTTGGAGAAATATAAATAGAAAGAAACAATTGGAGTTGAAGCTGTGACTGAGTGCAATTGTGGGGAATCAAATTGGAAGCTGTGACTGTAATTTGGTTTCACTATCTTTTTGTTTATGTGATTCTTGTGTTTTGTTAAGAGCAATTTGAAGATTAGAAACAATTGGAGCCGAAGCTATGACTGGGAGCAATTGTGGTAATATAAGACTAGAAGCTGTGATTGTAGATTATATTACCATCTCATTTTCATATAATTTGTTAGAATAGTTAGAAAAATCTCTACTTCTGGAAGTCTGTGTGCCCCAATGGTAGAGGTGTTTCTTATAGATCAGATAAATAGGTCATAGAACCAAGCCGGTACGCTTTTCAATCAGCCTGTGAGTTGGTGTTGGTTTATTGGTATCACTGTTTCCAGCTTTTAGATAGAAGTGTAGTTTAGAGATTAAAGCTTTGCCCATTACTCGTTCTTCGAGTAAGTGGATTCCTTCTTGAAAGATAAGAAGGAATATTTGTAACACCCTATTTTGATAATCTCTTAGCTTCTTGCTTACCTTGAGTTGATCCAAGGGACGGTGAGAAGGGGGAGCCTTCCCTTTAAGGTAGGAGAGACATTGTCTCACACACTGTGGCTGGTATCAAGATTTTGTAAACTAGATTTTTTCCTCAAAATTGTCAGTTGCAAAATATCTACCCAACAACTCTAGTCCTTAGAAAGATTGCAGAAGAAAAGAACAAAAGAATTCAAGACATAGTTGGACTCCAGATGTTTTGAGTCCCAACTCTTGATATCATGTGCTAGACAGCTACTTCAACTGATGTATTGATCATTGAACCAGACTACAAAACTGTTGATGATATGGAGAACATCATTGTTTCTCTCAAAGCTGCCCAACACAACATTGAACATGTAACCAATCAATGGGCACCATTTCTACATTCAGCCAAGAGTATCTATAAGGATATTTTCACACAGCTTCAAATATGAAGGAAGTCATCACCCTTTGTCCTCTGGAGCCAAAAAGGGGAAGAAGCAGAAGAGAGAATGAACAGGAATAGAAGAAAAGCAGAAGGAAGAAGAAGAACAGAACAGCCAGAAGCAGAAGAGAGAATGAACAGGAATAGAAGAAAAGCAGAAGGAAGAAGAAGAGTAGAACAGCCACCGGAAGAGAGGAACATCACAGCCACTGGAGCCCTTAGGCAGGGGAAGTAAGTGCGAATTGTTTTTGTGTATGGTTTTGCCACCAATGACAAAGGGGAAGATTGTTAGCAATATAAGTTGTCATTAGTGTATCTCATCAAAACCATTCCCACCGGTCTAAGATCACCGGTCGCTCGCATTACCCAGTTGACACCGGTAGATAAAGCACATATTATATGCACCGGTCAACCAAGTAGTTAGATACACTGGTGGACTGAAGTAAATACTCAGCATCGGTCTTGATCAGCATCTAAACTACAAACCCGGCACCGATCTAACTAATAGACGACAAACCGGTACCAATCTAACTAATAGAAAAATCCGGTCCAGTCTTTGAGTTACAATTTGAGTTAAAAGCCTGATTATGCGAGACATCCATTACTTTGATGCAAAGTTAACCTTTCTAACAGGGAGTTAGCTTTAAGTTCCACGGATGATCTCAAGATAAACTCTAGATCACAACGCACAGCTTTCTTGCGTTGCATAATTTATGGTCAAGTTTATTCCCCGACGGTTCTATGAGTCAAGAGGATCACCCTTGTATAAATATTTGATATAGGACGCAAAGTATGGTGCTGTTGTTGAGAAGTGGAAATTGCAGAGAGCAGAGGATAGATATCTTCTGAGAAGTGCTACAGGCACAAAGGTGAAAGAAAGAAAGAAGATCAACAACCAGACAAACAGGGGAAGAGATCTACAGGTATGATCTAATCAGACAATCAGTGTCATTTTAGATCACTATTTTAAGGTATTACAGCATATACAAATCTCTCTAATAGGGTGAATCTAATTGGTTCGTTGTAAAAATCCCCTGACAGGGTAACATCTTGTTGATGTTCAAAGTCTTGTAACCAGGCAACTCCTAATAGGGCTCAGATCCTAAAATGGTCTTTTGTAAAAATCCCTTAACCGGGTAGCACCTTAGCCAGTGCTTTGTATGCTCCTAATAGGGCACCTTCATTTGGAATTAGTGAAGTTGTGAGCTCTGTCTCACCGTGGTTTTTTCCTTCTAACCGAGGGTTTCCACGTATAAATACTTGTGTCAATTTGTGTGGCTTAGTTTATGCTTGTGAATGATTGTTTACATTCTGTTCTACAACTGAGAATTTGTTTACAAGTTTGAAACTTCATCTAAGTCAGTATTTGCTGATTCACCCCCCCCCCTCCCCTCTCAGTAACCGGTAAGAAATAACATAGTATAGTTGTGTTCTTCATGATTATCCCCTAATTGAAGTCCCTTATTTCCTTTGTTCACTGCAGGGGTAACAATTTAGGTGATTTTGGAACTTGACGAGAGATGACTGATATGTTTTTGGTTTTACAAATGCCATGAATTTTATTGCAAGTTGTATTTTTCTTGGTACATTGGCTTGTGTCTTAAAACTAGTAATTATTATAAATGTTGGGTAGATGTGGTATATTGGATTCTAATGGCCATTTTCCACATTGCCAAAGTGTTTTTGATGTTATAGCTGTAAAAGAATGCATCCTAGTAAATATCTCTTTTAAAAGTGACTCTCAAAATGACAAAAGTGCAAAAAGGTGTCAAGCTTCTTTTCTACATTATCAATTTTCTTACAATCAATCCTCATGAGTGCTAAGTTCTTAGAAGATCTACCTTTGTTTTCCTCTCACTTGTCCAACTTGTGAAATCAATTATAGACATATTATGAGAAATTTTCTTAGTTGTAGAGGTTCCGTGTAGGTATTGTCTATAATCGAGCTCAAAGGTAACTCACCATTACTTGCTAACATTTCTTAACTATTGCTTCCAAGAATGATTGCTCACTACTTTTAAGTTCAATTTTTTAATCAGATTCACACTGTGTTAGGTCATGTCATCATACAGGTTGTTACATGCACACTATGGGGTGCGTACATTGTATACTGTGAAATCCAATGTGACAATTTAAGTTTGGTCTCATCTTGATGATAATGAAAATTGAGAGTTATTACCAATGCATAAATGGTTAGCTAAGTGAAAATATTTTTGAAATATTATTTGACAAAGTTTTGCAAATTATTTACACATTGTATTTATGACTAAATTCAATTTTTTTAATATTTTATAGATGTTGTTTGAGAGTTATTACTAGTGCATAAATGGTTAAAGTGAACTTTTATCTCAAATATCGCTTGATAATTATATCAAGTGTCCTTTGACAATTTATGGATTTATTCATTGTGTTGCGCATTAGATTTTTCATTTCAAGCTTGTTACTATCAAACTCTTTATTATTATTTATAAATATTAAATATTTTCAAACTTGATATCTCTCAGCATATTTTACTTAAATTCCTTACAATATAGCTATGCTAGTAAATATACTTGTTTTCCTAGAAAAAGTAAATTTAGCAATGATTTTCATTTCCCTGCCTTTCCTTGAGAGGTTTACTTCTAATACATTTACTATGCTATTCTCTTTTATTATTTCTCTGCTCTTCTTTCTTGTGTGAAAGTTCTCTTTGGTACAAATTATCTATTAGCATATTTCTTTGTAGAAACTTACCAAGGTTTTGTGATTGAAGGGCTTGTAAAGTTTGTAGAAGCAGCAATCAGGTTGGATCACAAGGTTTCACCCATGAAACCAATCTATCTTGTAGGAGATTCCTTTGGAGGATGCCTTACATTAGCTGTTGCAGCTCGCAATCCTACAATTGACTTAATCATAATATTGGCTAATCCAGGTAAGTAATATTAAACTTAGTACTATTTGATATTCGAAGAATTTAAGAGAATTTGAAGTTCAAAAGTATGTACAACAAGAAAGGTGTTTTACCCATATGCTGAACATGCTTTGCAATGACCTTAAATGTTATGATTTCTTGTTGATTCTGTATGTCCTTTTTAGGGATAACTAACTTTGATATTTGTTTCTTTTCTTGCTAGCAACGTCTTTCTACAAGTCACAGCTACAACCTCTCTTTCCACTGCTAGAGGCTATACCTTCAGAACTGCATGGCACTGTTCCCTATCTTCTCAGCTTTGTCATGGGTATGCTATGTATTTTACATATTTTTTGAATAATATGAAGGCGTCTAACATCAATTCAAATATTGGGGGATGGCTCTAGCAAAAGATTGGGATATAAAACAATCAGGTAAAACATTTTGTTGAATATCAAATAGTGAGAATGATATAATAATATACAAAAATTTAATATGATAATAAGTAATTATTACACAAGTGGTTATATAAAAATCCCTCAATATTTATAAACCTTAACCATATACATTATCCAACGTCCAATTTATAATTAATCTCATTTTCTATGTTTATTCAATGGTTGTCCATCTTGACCTATGCTTGTAATGTTTCCGTCATAAAATAAATTATTAATTAAACCTTTGTTAATGGGCCGATTGATTTAGCATATCTCGGTCCCATTCTTATTTTGTTTCCGTAGGACTAGTTTTGCCGTCGGCTCATTTTATACACCCTTGGATAATTTTCCGAAGGGTATTTAAGCGCGGCTTGTAGGTAGTTGTTGATATGCATACTTTGGATTATTTCTTTATATTGCGAATTCCAGTTGGGATTCTCTGTAATTTGCCATTTCGGAAGTGAAGGATCTTCCCTACTTGGCTCGTACGGTTTCAGTGGGATTCAATCGTCACCCTATTTCGTTACGTGTAATACTTCGCTCGGATCTGGCAAATCAGAGCACCATATTGTGGCAAAATATCAATTGGAGGATTATCTGTGGCAAAACATCAATTGGAGGATTATCTGTGGTCAATATTGTTGGTGTCTTTAACTCATAGTTTCGTCTCTCATTCCATCTAGCACGACCCATCCACCCGTTGAACCCCATGGCCCATCCACCCGTTGTACCGCCCGACCTATCCACCTGTTGTACCGCACGGCCCATCCACTTGTTGTACCGCACGACCCATCCACCCATTGTACCGCATGGCCTATCCACCCGTTGTACCGCACGGCCTTGCTCGTTGCTCCATACGGCCCATTTCCAGCATAACGGCCTATCCACCCGTTGTACCGCACGACCTTGCCTGTTGCTCCATACGGCCCATTTCCAACATCGTACGACCTTCTGTTGCTTGCTCACGAACTTGTGTCAGCACAGTGCATGGGTACATTATAGGTGCCACAGTGCGTGGGTTCATTACAGTGGTATCAGAGCTTCAATCCTGCCAGCCTGTGGACAGTGAATGAGAGTTTATTATCGGAAAAGAAGAAGATTCCATTCGGTTGAAAGAATGGTGGATCAAGAACCCTTTGCTGCCGAGCTCTAGGCGCTACTGAGAGATCTTACGAAGAATCAGGTGCAAATCAATGAAACTCAGTGACTCATGGAAGAAATTCTTCGGAAATCGGCAGACAATAAGATATCTGGTGAACAAACTGGTCATAGTGCAGACTTGGTGTCGGGATAGGCAAACCCTCATCCTGCACGCTCTCGACCCTCCATGCCAGTTTTTCCCCCACGGATGGATACAACACACGGTGGGAAACAGACAACCTTTGAGGAAGTTCAAGAATAGTTGCGAGAGGACTGGAAGAATGCAAATCTTGAGGGAGATATATCCTACAAAGATTACGCAGATTTGAGAATGAGATATTCTGGAGGCGGAAACCGAGGATATTTTAACGATGATCTCAGGAGAAAACTGAGTAAGGTAAATTTGTCGCCATTTGACGGATTTGGATCCATATCTGCACAAGCGTGGGTAATGAAGGCCTACACTTACTTCCAGCTTAATCCTATGCCAGAAGAGGAAGCAATTAAATTTGTGGCATTACACTTGGAGGGAGTAGCGCATGAATGGTGGCATCATGGTACCATCACACTGGGGCATGATCAAATAAATACCTATGCAGAATTCACTGAGAGATTGATAGATTGATTTGATGGTAAAGATCCGGAACTCAATTTCAAAGACTTGGCACAGCTGAGGCAAACTGGATCGGTTGACCAATACATTGCAGAATTTCAGAAACTCTCTGTTTTGGTCACGGACATTTCTGAAAGAAGACGGATAGTGCTCTTCATGGACGAACTAAATGAACCACTGAAAGGTTGGGTAAAAGGATTCAATCCTGCCACCTTGTCAGAAGCCATTAAAAAGGCACGGAGTATGGCAACATCATCGACGTCGTCCTCCCGAGGGTACTCACATTCCAAACCGCCCGTGTCTTTGAAGGACAAAGAGACTAAACCACCGCCAAGAAAGCCGTTGTTGGATGAAGCTACCAAATAGGAGCTCCGAAGGAAGAAACTATGTTTCAACTGCAAGGGACCATGGGAACCCGGGCACAGATGCCTCGGGAAAGGAAAAATCCACTACATTAAGATCGTGTCCGATAATGAGGACGAATAGGAAGATATTCCCTCCGAAGACAGCCGACCCCACGAGGACACCAAAATGGTTAGTTTGAACCATATGGAAAGAATAACAGCTTTGCTACAGTGCGGAGGAACTATCGCCCTAGCCGGTAGCCCGAGATGCACGGTATTTCGTGTACGGGGAACCCTTCAAGGACAGAGGGTTATGGTGATGCTAGATAGCGGAGCTACTCTGAATTTCATAAACTCATCTTTGGTAAAATGAAGAGGACTACCTACGGAGACGCACGCAGGATTTCAGGTCAAGGTTGTCGAAGGGACTCTTCTGCCCTGTACACACCTTGTTCCTTAGCTAAGTATCACAATGGCTAATCACATGGTGATAGAGGATTTCTTCATAGTGGACCTAGATGATATGGAGGTTATTTTGGGTATACAGTGGATGGAGACACTTGATGAATACACTCAGAGCTTCAAACGAATGGACTTCACTTTTGTTGTCGATGGGAAAAAGGTGGTTCTTCGCGGAATGGCCAATGAGGGACCGAAGGAAATTTCAGCACATTGGATGGACACAATTTTCCTGCGTGATGACATTGCTTGGGCGGCACACTGTTTTGTCTCGGTGGAACCCATAAAAGGACAATGAACACCTCTGCAGGATGACGATCTTCAAAATATCTTGAGTGCTCATGATGGAGTTTTTATGGACATTCCTCCAGGCATACCTCCCCATTGTGGGTTTGAGCATACTATCGAGTTAGAAGCAGGTGCCAAGCCAGTCATAACCACACCCTACCGCCATCCCAAGAGACTCAAAGATGAGATCGAAAAGACAATCCAGGAATTGCTAGAGAAAGGATGGATTCGTCCCAGTTTGAGCCCTTTTGCATCATCGGTAGTATTGGTCAAAAAGGACGGGACGATGCGCATGTGTGTGGACTACCGCGCGTTGAACAAAAAAACAATAACGAATAGATATCCTATTCCCAGGATCGATGAGTTATTGGATGAACTACATGGTGCAGTCTACTTTTCAAAAATAGATCTCCATTTTGGATACCATCAGATCTGCATGAGGAAAGATGTGGAGAAAACGGCTTTTCGTTGTCACTACGGGCATTATGAGTTCCTGGTCATGCCATTTGGATTAACGAATGTGCTGGCTACATTCCAGTCATGTATGAATCGCATCTTCAACAAACAATTGCGCAAGTACCTATTGATATTTTTTTTAATGATATTCTTATTTATAGCAAGACATGGGGAGAACACCTGAAACATCTAGATGAAGTCTTAAGGATCATGGAAGATCAATCCTTGTTTGCCAAGCAATCCAAGTGTGAGTTCGGTATGACAAAAATATTGTACCTAGGGCACATTGTCAGTGAATATGGAGTTCAGGTTCATCAGGAGAAGATCCAGGCTATCCTTGATTGGCCTCCCTCAAAATCACTCTCTAAGTTGCGAGGGTTTTTTGGACTGTGCAGTTATTATCGGAGATTTGTAAAAGTATTCTCTCAGCTCAGCGCTTCGTTAACAGACCTGACAAGAAAAGGATCCTTCCAGTGGAATGAAAAGGTGCAACTCACTTTTGATAAGTTGAAAGAAGTGATGAGCACTTGTCCAGTACTTGTGTTACCTGACTTCACACGGCCTTTCGTTCTAGAGTGTGATGCATCCGGAGAAGGCATTGGCGCGGTACTGATGTAGGATAGACACCCCATAGCCTATGAGAGTCGAAAGCTTACACAGACTGAATGTTTGTATTCCATTTATGATAAAGAAATGTTGGCCATCGTGCATGTGTTGACCAAGTTTCGACAGTATCTGGTGGGTGCCAAGTTTGTTGTCCGTATGGATCGCAATAGTCTGAGATATTTTCTGGAGCAGTGGGACTTGAACGAAAGAGAACAAAAATGGGTAAGTAAGGTTCAGGCTTTTGATTTTGACATTGAATATGTGAAGGGAAGGAACAATGTGGTTGTAGATGCATTATCCAGGAAACCCGCCATTTGCTTACTAACCCAGATTTCAGTTGATTGGAAAGCACATTTATTGGTGGAATATTCCAAAAACACATTTGCCTGAGTTAATGGATGGAAAGACTCAGGATGACTGATACAAAGTGGTAGATGACATCATTTACTACAAGAATCAGATATATTTAGTACTGGAATCCAAACCGAAATAGGAAATATTGAAGTACACGATTCACCCTTAGCGGGACACCCAGGTTTCCTCAAGACGTACAAACGTCTCAGGGAAAGGTTTTCATGGAAAGGTCTTAAAGGAGACGTATTGCAATATGTAAGAGAGTGCGGTCTGTCAGCAAAACAAATCCGAACACACTCTACCTACGGGGTTACTATAACCTCTGCCCATTCTAGAACAGAAGTGGGAAAGTATCTCGATGGATTTCATTACTGGACTTCCCAAGGTGAACGGAAAGGATTGCATCTTTGGGGTAGTTGACAGACTGACGAAGTACGCACATTTCTTCACCATTCCATCAGACTTTTAGGCCGCACAAGTAGCCGATCTATTTTTCAAAGAAATCTTCTGCCTACACAGGTTACCTCGAAACATTATTAGTGATCGGGATGGTCGATTTATCAGCATCTTCTGGACAAAACTATTTCGGTTGGCAGGAACAGAATTGTCTCCAAGTACCAGTTACCACCCTTAGACAGACGAACCGACTGAGATTGTGAACAAGTGGCTAGAAGGTTACCTTTGGAACTACGTTTCGGCACAACAACGGGTGTGGGTCAAATGGATACACCTAGGGGAATATTGCTACAATACCACTTATCACATGTCCATCGGGATGGCACCATTCAAAGCACTATACGGATATGAACCCCTTTCGTTCATTGACACCGTTCTGGGCGACAGCCGTGCACCCCAGGCGAAGGATTGGTTGCAGGAGGGACAAGACATCTTGAGATACTTGAAGGAAAACTTACAAAGAGCACAAAATCAACAAAAGATGTACGCAAATAGAGACTGAATTGAGAGAAGTTTTGAGGCGGGAGATTTGGTCTATCTCAGGCTTTAGCCTTACAGGCAATCATCGTTGAAGACGACAGGGAAGGAAAAACTGAAACCACAGTTTTATGGCCCTTATCGTGTCGTTCGCCGTATCGGTGAGGTTGCCTATGAGCTGGAACTTCTAGAGGGGAGCTGCATTCATAATGTCTTTCATGTATCCTGCCTTAAGAATGCTGTGGGGTAGAACATCACAGTTGCTACAGACCTTTCGCCACTCAATGAAGAGGGGAAGCTCATATTGGAACTGGCTGAGATCATTGAGGTTCGTGAGAAGACTTTGCGGAACTGCACGGTGAAAGAATATTTGGTACGATGGAAACACTTGCCATTGGACGACGCTACTTGGGAAGGCGAGCACATTCTCCAACATCCGGCACTGCATTTGCTTGAGGACAAGCAAAATTTGGGACGGGCAGATTGTAATGTTCTCGTCATAAAATAAATTATTAATTAAACCTTTGTTAATGGGCCGATTGATTTAGCATATCTTGGTCCCATTCTTATTTTGTTTCTATAGGACTAGTTTTGCCGTCGGCTCATTTTGTACACCCTCGGATAATTTTCCAAAGGGTATTTAAGCGCGGCTTGTAGGTAGTCGTTGATATGCATACTTTGGATTATTTCTTTATACTGCGAATTCCAGTTGGGATTCTCTGGAATTCGCCATTTCGGAAGTGAAAGATCTTCCCTACTTGGCTCGTACGGTTTCGGTGGGATTCAATCCTCACCCTATTCCATTACGTGTAATACTTTGCTCGGATCTGGCAAATTGGAGCACCATATTGTGGCAAAATATCAATTGGAGGATTATCTGTGGCAAAACATCAATTGGAGGATTATCTGTGTTCAATATTGTTGGTGTCTTTAACTCATAGTTTCGTCTCATTCCATCCGGCCCATTCTAGCACCACCCGTTGTACCGCATGACCCATCCACCCATTGTACTGCACGGCCCATCCACCCATTGTACCGCACAGCCGATCCACCTGCTGTACCGCACAGCCCATCCACCCGTTGTGTCGCACGGCCTTGCCCGTTGCTCCATACGGCCCATTTCCAGCATCGTACGACCTTCTGTTGCTTCAACAGCTTCCGCATGAACTTGTGTCAGCACAGTGCGTGGGTACATTACAGGCGCCACAGTGTGTGGGTTCATTACAATGCTTAAGGTTGCACTGAAGCTAAAACACTCCAAGAATAACAAAGGTTGCAATCTGCTATTTTTCTCTACAATGTCTTCTATAGACAGCTTCTATTCCTATTTCTACACCTCCCAACACATCTCTACGATGCCTTCCCATTCATTGTCTCTGCCATTCTTTTCTCCCATGGTTCCCATGCCTTCCTATTTCAATATGAGTCCATTTGCAATGCATTATCTTCTCTTGTCATCTGTGTTCATTCCAAAGCTATTCTCCTCCATATTATATATTTGACAGGAAAAATAATTTTTTATGCAGAGGAGGCTGTAAAGCATGAAGTTTGCAGAACTTATGTCTGCTAGTTCTGAAATAATCTTAGAGCATACCCTAGGACCAAGTTGCTTGTCAATATTTTCTCCGCTTCTATAGATTTTCTGAAAATCAGAAGTATATTGGGGACAATTGTCATGTCCCCATTTTGGCTGACATTGTTTGGCATGACGGATTTGCCTATCACCGACTCTCGTAGGCAAATGGTTTGGAGAGAGGGTCATTTTGTTGATCATTTGATTGCATATTGCTGACAGAGCCTACTTTTGGTAGAGCCTACATCCAGTTTGGGCCTACATGCAGTTGTAGTGGAGCCTACATCCAGAGTGAGCCTACATCCAGTTGTAGTAGAGCCTACATTCATTCGTAGTTGGGCCTACATTCAGTTATGAGACATTTGGGCCTACATTGTTATAATTTTGAGTTGAGAAATGTACTTTATTATTATAATGTTATTTTATTATAAAGTACATTATAATTGGATGTTTTTAGAAGTTCTAGCAACTTCTCAAGGAAAAGAATAAATAGAGGGCTTGGGCTTTCATTTGGACATGCTTGGATTTGGGATTTCTTCTACTTCTTCATTGTGAAGCAATTTGTAGCCTTGTGGTCTGCAAATACTATTCGATCTTTGGGAACGAATCACTCCCCTAGATTGGCATAACTGAGGTAGTGAAATATCTACTGAAGGGTTGCAAATTTGGAGTTGGTACTCAGCCATCTCATTGGTACTTCATTGAGAATTTGATGTAAGGGTTTGTTTGTGATTGAAACAGCATTTCAGGAGGCATTTCTAGTAGGGCCGAAATTATAGGCGGCCATTTTTAGCAGGTCCGAAAAAGCAGATCCGAAAAAGCAGATCCGAAAAAGAAGATCCGAAAAAGCAGTCCGAAAAATTATGGCAGCCATCAACAATCAGGTTCTTCATTTCTCATTTGGCATTTGGCATATTTTCTGAGAAATGTATGTTTTCAGCTGAGTACAAAATATAGCTTCAGCACTTTACTATTTTACATTGTACTTGTCTTTGTTTGCCATTTGGCATTATTGGTAACAAAGGAAGGCTAGGATTTTGCAAGTGAAAGGGCATTGTAATTTTCAGTCTATCTATATTGCAAACCTCGGGTTTGATGATCATATTATTGACTGAAAAATGTATGACATTGTTGCAAATTGTTGATATATGAATGGCATATGGTTTTGAGCAATTTCCTACATCATTGATAGTGTTTTAGATGGTATTTGGTTGCTATCTATTATTCTGAAATTTTGGGACAGCGAACTCATATATTGCAAAATAATTTCCTATATTCAGTATTTTTCTTTCAGCAGTGTATTCAGTACATGCCAATTGTTTGACGAATTTTCTCAGTTCAGTATTAGTGGTTTTTAGTGGCCTTTATAGTAAGGGTCATTACAGTGGTATCAGAGCGGTTTCCTGCCATCCTGTTGGGGAAGAACAAAATTGTATGAGTGACCAGCACTCGATTGATTGCTGAATGGAAAGGAAGAGGTACACTTCATGGTTCATTAACCGTCTTACAATGCCTACCTTTTTGAAAGAGGAACCACAAAGCAGCAAAAAAAGTAATCATTCAGACAGTTGGGTTGAGATCAAGAAAGAAATTGATGAGTTGAATGAGTCTGTGATAAAAAGAAATCGTTGGATGAATGATATGCTATCCGACCCAGCCAAGGTGGATAAGTTGACCAGATTTTTATTTGGCAGATCTTCTCGCAGGAGAGATAACATGAGATCGGCAGACACAGTTACCAGAAACCTTCATGAGGATTTTGAGAAACAAGTTAGCATTCCGACAAATGTTTCAGTTTCTACTGAGCCACAAGAGGAAGTGGTGAAGGACATTATGCAGGTTGATAGTAACTGTCAACTTGGTACTCAAGTTGAGATAGTTGTATATAGGTTGCTTGAGGACGATGTCACAGGTGCTCAGATTGGTTTGGTTACGACAGGCAGTGACTATAGCATAGTGGGTTCAGATGATGATTATGAGGATGCTGTTGTGCATGATGGTGAGATACCTGGTAGAGATGAGCAGACATTGAGTATTCATGACTTTGCTGATAGAGAGTATCAGGCACAGTTAGATGCTTCGTCACATGAGGTTGAGGCTGGCAGTACTTCACATGATTTGTCCAGCCAGCTGAAGGTGAGCGTAGACAGTGTTGTGACTTCATTATCTCATCATGACAGGATGCGGGATATGATAGAGGATCACATCCAGATGATTCAGTTACAGGGTAGACATAAGGGAGTTCAGGCAGAGTCTTCTTGTGTTGACTTACAGGCGATCAGGGAAGGAATGGGAGCGATGAAGATGAGTTATTTACATCTTCTTTCAGATCGTGACCATCTTCTTAGCCTTGCCAGAGACCATTTAGATGCCTTGAGGAGGAAGGAGGAGGAAGTTGGCAGGCTTTCTCGAGAGTTCAAGGACACTCGAGCCTCTTTGTTGAGTACTCCATTGGCATTACAGGACTCGGAGAGACATGCTGATTTGATACAGGGAGACATCACAGGCACACCAGATTGTGTTATTGACACTGATAGTGATTGCGGTACGGTTGATCCTGATGATGTTACAGTGATCGAGGATAGTATAGTTGATTGGAATAGTGCCACAGAGAGACATGTGGATGGGTATGGCGTAGAGTTGAGTTCAGATCCATCTTACACATGTGATACTCAGCTTTCTGCGACATGCGGATCACATGTGGTTGCTGATAGTTGTGAGAGTACACTTTTCATTCACATCCAGGATTCAGGGTCAGTATCAGACAGGTATGTGGATGAGCTTTGTCTTGAAGCGAGTTCAGTTCAGGAGTTAGCACTTGTGGCAGGGACTCCGCTTTCTTTTACAGTCAGGTCCCATGTTGATGATGATATGAGTATGTCTAGCCTTCACATTCCGGATTCAGAGATTGTAATGAGTACAGTATCAGACATATATGTGGAGTTAGTTGGTATTAGCCATATTACTCAGGTGAGGAGTTTGCTTGAGTTACCAGCTGATTCTAGTTTATGGATGTGGATTCGGGATCGTTATATTGGTGTTTGAGATTGTGTTGACTGGAGATCTTTATCACCTATTGGTAGCAGTAGTTGTTTGAGTGCTATCATGGATTTGATTAGCAGATTGCATGGTGTTGTCCTTTCTTGTGCCCGCAGCTTGTCAGATGTTGGTATTAGTTTCTATACACCGATGTTAGGAGTTGTGTACATTTCCACTCGACCACTCAGGGTGCAGTGGGTTTGTGATGATTCAGGTACATCTGAGGTGTTAGTATTTACAGATGAGTCCCAGGATCATATGGGTATTGATGACATCCAGGAGTATGCTATGGACAGTTCTGAGGACTTAGCATCCTCGGCAGATTCATTTGTTACGACGGAGTTGGATAACAATGCTACAGGTTTTGATACTCTATATGATGATGTGAACTTTGGAGTTGATTCGCAGAGTATGGATGGTAGTACTCCAGAGATCAGTGATTTTGAGTCTACTCTTTTGGATAGTGTGTTAGAGGAGGATGATATTGACAGTATTGAGGACTTAGTCTTTTCAGTGGGTTCCTTTGATATAGAGGTTTATGTTGATGCTTCAGTCACTCAGTTTGATGATACGAGTTCAGCAGCTGGTCTGCAGAATTCGGATGGCAGTATTACAGATGATAGCTATTTTGAGGTTACTCCTTTGGACAGTGTACCAGGGGTAGTCTAGGAGTTCGACCAGCCAGCGCCATCATGTGTCTAGTCAGCTGAGAGTTAGTGAGCGTGACATTTTTGCCGCTTGCGAGCATTTCGATGCTGCTCGTCAGTTGTTAGCAGTTTATGGATGGGGTTCTCCTACTAGTGATGAGCAGGGAGGCAGTTATCTTTTCTTGACAGAGATCCACTCTTTATGGGAGGCAATCCGGATTCTGAGACAGAATTATATGCAGTTGGTAGCCGACAGAGATTATCTTATGGAGTGGGGCAGTACAGCATATGATGCATTATTGGTCAAGGAAGATGAGGTGAGTGAGCTTACTTAGCAACTCGAGGTGACTTCTGAGTTTCTTGAGAGTACACAGTTGGCTTTCGAGGAGTCACAGTTTCATTTGGCTGAGGTGACCATGGAGTTAGAGCGACTTCAGTCTTTACGAGATACTATACAGTCACAGACCGTGGTGTTTGGTGATCCGAGGATGTCCATGGTCGAGATTGTCAGAGATAGTGGAGATGGGGATGTATCCATCCTTGATACTAGCATTAGCATATTAGGTTCGTTTCCACTAGAGTCAGATTCAATTGAGTTGGGCGTTGCAGCTGAGCATTGTGGTATGTTTGACATGATGATGGTCTCTACTACTGATGGAATGGAGACTGGTGATGTTGTATCAACGATCATGTGTGATGTTGGTGAGCCGGCAGTTGGCGTGGTTCCCGTTAGTGATACTACTCACTTGGCGGTGTCTTTGGAGGTAGTAGTTAGTTCCAGCTTGGTTAGTGATCAATTGCAGTTAGTTTCATTTGGATTGCAGTCTGAGCCACTGACTGAGATTGGTGCATTCTATCGACATTAGACTATGAGGTATGCTCATCAGTTTACCTTTGATGAGCATGTTGATGAGATGATGTTACGTAGATATACTTTGGTCCCTAGTGCTTGTCATCAGTTATGGGATGGTTTGACACCTCGGGATGAGAGTTGTGATGAGCATGACATGGTGATAGGTTCTGTGGTTGACATTTTGATAGTGCATGACTTAGAGCAGGAGTTTGGGAGTGATACCTTAGCGGTTGTTGTTATTAATTCTACTCCTTTGGCTATGTCATCTCTTGACTTAGTTGGTGATCAGTCACAGTGGGTTGTATCACCTGTGCATGGTGAAATGTGGATTGAGGTTGGTCCTTTTTATCAGCACTATACTGCGGGGTATGTACATCAGTTAGCATTTGATCCATGTGTGAAGCAGTTGATGGCCGTCAGATTTGGTTTGGGTTCTATTTCTTGCTGTCTATCTTGTGCTATCTTTTCGCCATTAGCAGTACATGAGAGTTATGGTTATGAGACAGTGGTCGGTGATTTGCAGAGTTGTTTTCACTTCAGGAGTTGTACAGTGTGTGGATTCTCCGTACTTGGTGCAGATTTATTCGGGAGTGTTCACTATTGTTGCAGAGTTGGATTGTGTGCTTTACACAGGCCAGTGGGATGTGTTGGTGATATTTACTATGTTGGCAGTTTGAGTTGTCCTCTCTACTTGGGTTCTGATATTTCGAGAGTTTGTTTCTCAAGGGTTCCTGACTCTGGCAGTTGTGATGTTGGAGTTTGGTTGAGTTGTATTTGTCAGTTTGATTATGGATTCCTCTTGATTATATTTCAGAGAATATTGCAGGAGCTTGCGTTGATTGACAGCAGTTTAGATCACGACTACATTTGGGATCCAGGTGGATTGATTGGTTATTTGTTTAGCCATTGCTTGGGGACAAGCAATTTCAGGAAGGGCGGACTGTCATGTCCCCATTTTGGCTGACATCGTTTGACATGACGGATTTGCCTATCACCGACTCTCGTAGGCAAATGGTTTGGAGAGAGGGTCATTTTGTTGATCATTTGATTGCATATTGCTGACAGAGCCTACTTTCGGTAGAGCCTACATCCAGTTTGGGCCTACATGCAGTTGTAGTGGAGCCTACATCCAGAGTGAGCCTACATCCAGTTTGAGCCTACATCCAGTTGTAGTAGAGCCTACGTTCATTCGTAGTTGGGCCTACATTCAGTTATGAGACATTTGGGCCTACATTGTTATAATTTTGAGTTGAGAAATGTACTTTATTATTATAATGTTATTTTATTATAAAGTACATTATAATTGGATGTTTCTAGAAGTTCTAGCAACTTCTCAAGGAAAAGAATAAATAGAGGGCTTGGGCTTTCATTTGGACATGCTTGGATTTGGGATTTCTTCTACTTCTTCATTGTGAAGCAATTTGTAGCCTTGTGGTCTGCAAATACTATTCGATCTTTGGGAACGAATCACTCCCCTAGATTGGCATAACTGAGGTAGTGAAATATCTATTGAAGGGTTGCAAATTTGGAGTTGGTACTCAACCATCTCATTGGTACTTCATTGAGAATTTGATGTAAGGGTTTGTTTGTGATTGAAACAGCATTTCAGGAGGCATTTTTAGTAGGGCCGAAATTATAGGCGGCCATTTTTAGCAGGTTCGAAAAAGCAGATCCGAAAAAGCAGTCCGAAAAAGCAGTTCGAAAAATTATGGCAGCCATCAACAATCAGGTTCCTCATTTCTCATTTGGCATTTGGCATATTTTCTGAGAAATGTATGTTTTCAGCTGAGTACAAAATATAGCTTCAACACTTTACTATTTTACATTGTACTTGTCTTTGTTTGCCATTTGGCATTATTGGTAACAAAGGAAGGCTAGGATTTTGCAAGTGAAAGGGCATTGTAATTTTCAGTCTATCTATATTGCAAACCTAGGGTTTAATGATCATATTATTGACTGAAAAATGTATGGCATTGTTGCAAATTGTTGATATATGAATGACATATGGTTTTGAGCAATTTCCTACATCATTGATAGTGTTTTAGATGGTATTTGGTTGCTATCTATTATTCTGAAATTTTGGGACAGCGAACTCATATATTGCAAAATAATTTCCTATATTCAGTATTTTTCTTTCAGCAGTGTATTCAGTACATGCCAACTGTTTGACGAATTTTCTCAGTTCAGTATTAGTGGTTTTTAGTGGCCTTTATAGTAAGGGTCATTACAACAATTCATTTGCCTTTCATGTGTATATCCAGATTACGAAATACCAATAGTATTATATCTTGAATCCATACAGTTAAATTACAACAGCAGCTTAAAGAACAACACAGATCATTTTAGACATTACTTGTAAGTTGTAGGTGCAATGTTTGGTCTCTTTTGTAGACTTATCTCAGTATTCCCTTGTGTCTGATACCTAGACTATATGTATTTAGGATCCAAGATCTAGTGTTCTCACTCTAAGATAGTATTCCAAAATAGAAAATACAGAATACTGTGTAATCTAGGAGGCTAGTTGAACATTTGATGATTGGGACTCGACCTTTGGCTAAAACTAAATTAAGTCTTCTACACAGCTAAATTTAGGATTTTTGATATCATATTGCCTTGCACATCCTTTCCATGTGTATTAGGGGTTGAAGGCAAGGTGTATTATAGGTCCTAACATTGCCAATGCCCGTTCTAGATGCATCAGATCGACTTTGTTGGAATAAAAGCACTTGTTCAATTTTCTTTATGTTGCACCAATTTTGTACCCCTTTGATTTTGATCTTATGACCAAGCCAAAGAGAAAATTGAGCTTTACCAATCCACCCAAATCATCAATTCAGAGATAATAAGGAGTTATGTGAACTTCGATTTCTTTTGTTTTTTAATTTCTGAAGAAATGCATATTATATTACTTAAAGGGAAAAGAATTAGACTAATTTTAAGAATAGGATTACAAAAGAAGTCTTCTTATAAGAAAACAAACAAAATTCTTTCTGATGTCTCAAGATGCAAAGACTCAATCTCTCAGCAGTAAAGCACAAGTTTAGCTTTGATCAGAAGAGTGATTTCCTGCTTTAGAATTTTTAACTCTACTAGACTTAGAAGTTTGAGGTGAAGTGTTTATTGAAGGTATCCTTAAATCTAAATTTCCGTAGGGATCCAACAACAATCAACTGATTTTAATCCGTTGCAATTTGAATTTGTCCTTAATCATCCATGGACCTTGTTACCCAAAAGTTTTACCCCATGTTCAAATTTTGGCTATGTCCTATCCTTGTCCAATTTCAATGAGTTAAATCTGTTAAGTTTTCAAGCTGGTCGGAGTTTTGAACCAATTCCTGAACCTCTATCGAAACTGACAAGTTAAATTGAACTATTGATGTAGGAAGCTTGCTCGAGTTTGTGGCTTGTTCACTTGGTGTCACTCTCCAACAAGGCTCCCAAAACTTTGGAGGATAAGATTGAAGTGAAAATTTCATTTAAGTTCACCAAAGTGCTTGTTCCACTTTCTTTGTCGGACTTCAACAACCTATTCTGAACCGAAGGTTGAAAGTGTTTTAAAGTGTAAGAACCCAACAGGCTCTATCTTCTGAAATTGGCAATGCTTATTTTTGTGTTTTGTAGTTTTTTGATTTTTCTTGGTTTTTTTGAGAGGGTTTTACATAAAAAGCAAATGCATTCGAAATACATAAACTTATGGAACAGGAAAAGAATTAAACTTATGAAAATTAAGCAGCTGATATCATTTATTCTCCTTTACTAATTCATGTAAGAAATTCATTACATAAAAAGCATACCATTTATTGAAGGAAGAAATCTTATTCACATGTGCTGGTTGAAAAAGCTAGGGCAAATAATGATGGGCTTCACCACCCACCAAACAACAATGATCCCTTTTGAAGACGTCAAATCCTTCTCTAACACAAGGCGTCACTCCTTGTAATTTTTATTGAATTTATTTTCACCTTCTTAACCAAGATCGTACCACCCCTCAAGAATATGGTACGGCTGCTGCTGGGGTCACAAAAACACAGGCCATACAGCCTTGAAAACGTTGCCAATCACTCCCCAATCACTGCTTAAATATTCTCCAGCGATCTGTCCGAAATCTGAAAGAAAAAGACTGCAATAGCATCCTCAAATCAGTACACTGTTGACCTCTGTGTGAAGCCAATCTGTCAAGCAACATCAGGTGAATATTTCATACGCTCTAACTGCTGCTACAGAGAAGAAGCAACGTTCTCCAATGCCAATAAGCTCATAACTCTGCAGAAACCCTTGGTTTGCACAAACTCCAATGCTCCAGAGAAAAGACAAGTAAAATCATCAATCATCATAATCCCTCTTGTTCGAATTCCATGTAATAAATAGGCCTCTCACATTAAGGTTCGAAAATCCTTTTAAAAAAAAAATTCCCTCCTTTGATTTGACATGAGTAATAAATATAACTATTAATTTTTTAACCTCAATTCCATAGTTGGTGCGCAAATAATTCTTTTAAAATTATTTCTCGAAATGGCCCCAACTAATGATGACTTGACCCTTCACTTAAGTCACTTAAGTTTAATAAAAATAATAATTATAACTTAATAATATAAGCTCAACACTATTAATTTTTATTTTAGCTAAATTATTATTAATATCTCCATTATTACTCAACATCTCTACTCGCCGTCTGAACTGGGAGATGACATGATTGAGTCGCATACGACCATACCTCATTTCTAAAAATAGAAGGGGTCCCTCTCCGAGCATCTCAAACTTACTATAAATAGCAATTACTGTTACGGAGTCCTAGAGGCCTCAAACAAACAACAATCTTGCAACATTTTGACCATTAAAGAAGCTGCATCCCTCAAGGGGCCCTCTATCCAACCTCATTGGCCTATGAGGGTCAGTGATAGGCCAGTCTACTCTACTGATTGATGCCAACTAGAAGGGGACATCACATAAAGCTTAAGTTGGTTCTTTTTTCCATGTCGGGCCTTGACGCTTCTTCACAAACTTATTAATGAAGGCAAAAGTTAAGTTTGGTTCAAGTTCCAGTTCTACCAGCACTCCTCGACGCCTCAAGCGGAACTTTTGGTTGAAGGAAAAGTTGAAGTTCGACAACAATTTGACTAGTTCCAGTTTCCGTGCCGAATTTCGACAACCTTGGTGAAACTTTCACTTGCACGGAAGAAGGAGAAAGATAAGAAAGAAAATGGAGTAAGAGAGAAGTTCTAGAGTGAAAAAACAAATAAGAAAGGAGACCGATAAAAATGAGCGACATTCTGTTTGGTTCCAAAATTGGTTTTGGAACCCAAAGGGAGTTTTGGAACCCCTTCATTTTCCAGGAAGGCCTATAAGCACTATTGAATCGGTTAATTCTTTTGACATGTGTACAAATATGCATCACTTGAACCTGAATTATGATGGATGCAAACAGGGATAAAGAAAGATGAATGATTCTGATCTGCATCTCTTAAACATTCATTTTAATATTTTAACTTATTAATAAGTTAAAATATTTAGTTACGGGAAACTAAAAGATATAATCCTGTATTTAATTCCCAAAGAGGCAGTTGTAGAAAACAAGAAAGAGCAAAAATTGAAAGATTTATAAGTTGTTACAGAATTGAAAGGTCTAGCTGAAAATTCTATAAATATGTAATCAAAGGACATAGAAAAGGGCCGGATTTTTCTGACCCCCCTTGTCCTTTGAGGCATGAATGAGACTCGATCAGAGTTCAAGGCATTTTGACTCCAGTTATGGATGGAAGTAGTTGTTTTCTTTGTTTCAAACATGATTTTTGTACAGGGGTAGAAAGGTCTTTGAGCCATTTGTTTGGCATTTAAAGAAAAGAAAGGATATATGTTAAATCTTTATGTTTAAATGTGTTGTTTCTAATTATAGTTAATCTTTGAGTTATCATAATTGTTCTTTAATGCTTTCCTGTTTGATTTATTTATGCATATGTTTGCCCCAAAATCTTTGAGTTTTGGTCATTCGTATATCTGAAAGGGAAAATATCAAATCTTCCTCTTGTTTGTCTGTGGTGGGAGGTCTAGTAAATGGTCTTTGTTCTATTTGTTTCTGTTTCCCTTTTTCTCCCAATCATTAATTGCATTCATACTATGGTGATGGGCGAATGTTAGTTGGCCTTTTCTGCTCTCTGGTTAAAAGCATACCCTAGAAAACCAAAATTAAATCTTATGAGGTTGCCACACTTTTAAAATCTAGAGGAAGAATGCTAACCCAATAAGAAATCTCTCCAACTGTTAGTTACTTATTGGTCTTCACATCTAGGCCTAAGTCAGTCATTTTAATCATTGTTTCCTAATGGCCAATCTGTTAACTAACAGATTTTTGGTGACTCTGTTGGGGAAAGAATCAAAGTACTTGTGCTTTCATTTTCCTCAGAAATCTAAAGGTGCCTTCCCTAGAAAGAAGGTTGGCGACTTTGTTTTCAGATCTTGAATCATGGCTTGGCTCCTTAAAAAACAATCATATGTTGCTTCTATAGATGATGACGATGATAGTGATGAAGATGAAGAGAATTCCTCCTGTTATATAGTTAAAAGAATCTTGTAGATGTGGATTGCTTGAAAAGCATCTATGGTGGTATACAACTCCAGTCACATCAAGTTCACCCTTCTTTGCTACGAGTTCTGCAAGATATGGAACAAGAGACTAATGGTGAGTATCTCTTGCTAGCTTGTGAAGAAGATAACCTTGCATGTACAAATGATTTGATACTGGATGATGGAGTAGTTGAACAATCCTGTGTCAACACAGATGATCAAGTGACAAAGGTAAGACATGATGATGGAGTTGTTGAGTGTCTCTCACTTATACAATCAAAATCTTAGGTGGCCTTTGGCAAAAACAAAGAATGTCTAGAAAGGTTCTCTCCAAAGGAGAGTCCTGCTGAGGATAAAATGCAAGAACCTTTCTTGGAATGCATGCAAGCATTCATGAAAGAGCAATCATCCTCTTCTCTCGAAGAGAACCACAAAAAGATACCAGTAGAACATTCTAATGTTTTTTTCATTCCAAATTGTTGTCCAAAAGGTTCAAATGATGACTCCTTATGCGAAGGTGTTTCTCTTTCACCTCTTATGTTCAGAGATGAAGATTGTCATCATCCTAAACCTGAGGTAGCTGATTGTTGTACTAAAGAGCATGCCGGTGAGCACAAGGAGGAGCTTCAAGAGGAGTCTAGTAAGGAGTGTGACACTCTAGAATCAGAACCGGTTCATTGTTTGTTGGAAGAATGTTCATTGGTATGTGACTCATATTGAGGCAGATCCTTCTTGTTGCACCCATCCCAGTACTACTCCGGCCCAAGCCATTAGTTTGTGTGATTGATGGTACCTCTCCACTCTCCCAATCGCAGTACTCACTGATGGTACCCACCCCATGAAAAACGGAGAAATGCTGAGAGGGGGAGGGGGTGAATCAGCGTTTCAAAATTTAAAACAAAAGAATTAAAGAAGAGACACACACACACGCAAAAGAGGATGAGACACAGAATTTATCACGTGGAAAACCCAACAAGGTTAAAAAACCACGGCTTCTCTAATCACTTGGGCAACAACCCTTTTACACTGAGAGCTACAACTCTCCTTATCACTTGGCTAATTAGGCTACAACCCGACCTTGAAGGCTACAACCTTCACTTTAGAGAATTACAAATTAGACCAAAGATTTTTACAATGTCTTCACAACAGCATGAAGACCCTTTGACTGTAAGTGATCTCAACAAATTTTAGATATCCAGGCTTGCTCAAACTGTGTCCTTTTTGCACTCACTGCTATCGGTTGATATACAGTCCACTCCAGTGGCTCACATTGATTTGATGTCTTTTCCAAACTGCATTCTGTTCGTTTTTCCAAACATAAGTATGTTTATTTCTTTCTTAGCATACCAAAACTGTACATACTGCCTTTTCTATATTGTTTGAGACATCAAAACAAACTCACACCCGCACTGTCATAACAAAGAACAAAGTTCTTCACCTTTTGTTCACACTCCCCTTGAGATAGTTAATGTTTTTTGGTAATCTGTTTACACATCAAGAATGATGCTACTTCTTATTCAGACAGCGGACCATGCCTACTTGATTCCACTTGCCTTATGATTGCTCACCGGATGTTATAGCTAGATCACACTATTTTCAAAACAACTCTGTCCATTTCCTCTTGGGCCGAAAATTGCTTCCTATACTCCTTTTGAAAAAACATTTTTCTCCTGCGCAGGAAAGATTCCCACAGTCGTATACTCCTGGGTGGTTTTTTAAGCCTCAAAATCCCCCATACACGTGCCCTGGTATCTTCTCTTTAAATCCCAACACATACCGACTTATATATCTGTTGTATCGAAAATGTTTTGAGCAAAACGATTTTCATTGATTGATTATCCCGTTTTTATTCATCTTACTCGTGAGTGCTTCTTCGATCTCTACAGGAATCACACCTTTGCTGCATTTGCGAAGAACTGCAATCTTCTTTTTGAACTGTCAGTTCACATCCGCTCATTACACAACAAAAAACGTTCTCATAAAAACCGCTATGGCTTATTTCCTTATCCACATAATTTAAAAATCTTTTTCTCAAGATAAACGTCTGCTCTCATTCTGTCAATGCCGTGTATTTCCTTTTTCTCAGCTTTAATGATTATAGAGGTTTTTTATTATTTACCCGAGCTCTTACAGCCGGGATTCTTCACCGTTTTTGGCATGATACAGTCGGTTATCTTTTTGATACACATCACTGATTTTCTTATAAAAGAAATGCGTTTTGAACAAACGCTCTTGATCATGAGTAGTGCAATTATTTGTTTTTGGTTCATAACTCCTTTGCGGGATCATTGTAGAGAACACCCGACCCGTGTGCAAGCCTAGAGGAAGGTTTCTCTGTGCACCTGAAGGTAATGCCTTCTGCCAGCATAAAAGATGATTGCGGATGTTACCAGAGGAGGAATCCAAAGGCAAGAAGGTGTCACACGTCATTCATCCAAATGGAAGAGAAATTAGAGCACGAGGTGGAGTCAAACTCAAGGACTGCAGAGTGCCAGGGACACCACACGACACATTTCAAACTGCAAATGCACTCCACTCGAAGGCTTCACTTGACACATGCCAGGCTGCCAACAGAGTGATGACCAAGTGACCAAAACAGCCAACAGACACCTCAGAGGAAGTGCATCACATGATAAAAAAACACAACACCCCACTCTCCCACTATCATTGATGGAACCCCTTCATTTCCTCGACGGTGTAAGAACCCTACTAGTTCTAACTGTGACAAACATCAAATTGATTTATTTTTCCGATGTTTGACATTTTGTCAAACACTTAGCATGCAACCTCAATCTCTCTGTCTTTTATTTTCAGATTGTATTTGCTTGCTTGAAATACTTTTAAATAAAGTTTAAATGCTAGCAAATAATTATTAAGATATCCAAGCAAAGAACAAAAATGCAAATGCAATCTTTTTTGCCCATTTGAATGCATACATATGATTCCTACATTTAAAATGTGCACCTACAACCAATGGACATTTTAGCAAACACTTGGCATGCAATCTAATAAACCTACAACCAAAGGGCATTTTCGCAAACACTTGGCATGTTAACTCGAAACTTCCTTTAATTGAAAGAGATGCAAGTAATAACAATGTAAATACTTGCATATATAAAGAATAAAAACCTGGAATGAACTGCAGGTCTGAAAACTATTATGACAACAAATTCTGGAAGTACAAATCAGCAATCAAAGTCCCATAAATATTCTCCAACAAGTATATAATTTGCACTTGACAAACTTTAACCATTGCTTGATATAAACCCCATGTGCCAAGAGGAAATTACTGTAGCAGCTACTGTTCAAAGTAATGTAGCCTCACTGTTCATGTGTATTGTAGCAGCTATTAAATAGTTAAATCTGACATAGAATGGCTGCCAAGAATGAATCTTAAGGTCTGCTGTAGATATACCTTCCAATCCTTCAAACCCTAGATGAAATACTTCACTTTTAAGCACAAATAGAACACTTGAATGAAGCTCACTTGAATGCCAAATTCACTGGATATTTCACCAACTCAAATGGCTGCAATAACATGGAAGAATTCTCAATTCTTCAAGCAAATGTTGAAACCCTTGGAAACTCCAAAGTCTTCACACGAATACAAGCAAAATTTCATCAATCACATAATGAAAAAGAACTTATGTGAGTCTTTAATAACTTTTATGAGAGAACTTACACCTTTTTCCAGCCAATGTGGGATAAATATAGTTTTTTCCTTTTAATAATTCATTTACTCCAATACTTTAATTAATACCTTGGCTCAAGCTTCTATGAATTAATTGATTAAATAGCCCATTCCAATGATGACTCAACCCTCAACTTAAGTGATATTATAAATTTAAATTATAACTTTATAATAAGCCATATAATGATTTAATAATAATTTGGCCACTAAAATAATAATAACTCCCAAAATACGTATCCTTCAAATATGTTGTTTGAAACAAGAGTCACACATTATTTCCCCACGTGACCAAATGCACTTTCCAAAAATAGAAGGGGTCCTTCTCGAACAACATCATGCTTACGATAAATAGTAAATGTCGCAAAAGTATAGCAAATGAAGTCCAAATGATGTCAAACGAAAGCCAAACCAAAGCATACTGAATCCTGAAGTAGATGCCCGCTGAAAGAGACCCTTTGTCCATCCTCATTAGCCTATGAGGTTCACATGATAGGCTAATCCATCCATAGTCATGGCTACGGTAAAAAGGGGACATTATAGTCCTCCCTCCCCAAGATTGCTTGTCCTCAAGCAATCACAGGAATCAAAGAAACACAATGATCCACCCGGATCCCAAGGATAAATATGAATAATATCTCTGGCGTCACTTGCAAACTCCTGTGATGATAATACTATCCACAAAGCTATCCTGAACATATTGTCATCATACCAAGAATGGTGACTAACCCAATCCGTAGTGTGAATCCTATCTCTACCTGGATTGCAGTAGAGACGAAATTCACATCCATCAATAACAAGTAAAAATGGATATCCGATATCATCTGCTAGATCAAAACTGCTTGCAGACCCTACCAATCTGCCATGAGTATGAAGTCTATCTGTGCAACAAGAACTAGTACTCCCAAAACCATCTGTACCATAACCCAAATATCCATCCTTTGCAAAAGTGTCATGGATATGCTGATCCTGCAAGTAACCTGCTAACTTGCAACAACTAACCTCATCAACTGAAGAGAGTGTAAGCCCATCCTATAAAGGATGGTATGAACTTGGAGCAAACCCACACTTGTGTGAAACCAAGTCCTCTACTTGTGGGTCAAAAGAGAAATGATGAGCACTCCTCACTGTGTAATTGCGATAAAATGCTCCAATCTCCGTCAAAGGCTCATCATCATCAAACTGAGAACCAAGAGATGGCTCCAATCTCTGTCTCCGAACAACTAGCTAGGAAGGATCCCGAGTAACCCTCTCAGCAAACCCAACCACATAATCTCTATGGGGAAGCATTGTAGTCAAAGTCTCAACAATCTTTCCCACCAAAACCTGAATACCGCAAGAACCCTGAATGAGAGTACCCTCAAAAGCTCCAAATGGTCCCTCTTGAAATCCCAGACTCTCAAGTAGATACTCAATGAATGACTCTGTGCAATATAAATTATATGAAGTAGCATCAACCTGGTCCCCTACAATCCATAGCTGATCCCTCTGAAACTATGGCACTACCAACTATCTATTGCTATCAGCTGTATGAGGTGAAGTAATAGATTTGCCTCCGGAAGAAGGAAACAAATCAACATGAGAGCTAACTAACAACCGAGATGATACCCTGTCCATATCCTGTGAAGAAGATGGAGTAGTTTCATGAATTGGCACACAACTCTTTGATGAATCCACAACTACTACATCAGGACTCTCAATAACCTGTTCTATACCATCTGCCATTGTGCTAACTACAAGAGGACCTAGTGCAACATGAATCTCTCTATAGTCCTGCACTGATGCACTCATCTCATTTGTAGCTACTGCACTCATATCAAGGATGGATGTAACTGCATCCTCATCACATCCATCATCCCTTTTCGTGGAAGTCTACTTATCACCAACCACCACTGTATGTAGCTGAAATGGATCTGGGGCTGGCGTAGACTGTACACGGTCCAACACACGACTACCTCTCTCAACTGCAGCTGCGACTCCTGAAGAGCCAACTTGGTGCTCTCCAACACCTCAGAAGTTGCCTCAAGCTCATGGGTGAGCTCAACCACCTCCTCCTCTTTCCCTCACAATGCCTCGTAACAAGTGCTACCCCACTCAAGAAGGTAATGCCTGTCAACTACCAACTGTAAATAATTCTGCTTCAAGATCTTGACAGCCTCTTGAAGTGAATGAATCTCTGCTAGGAAAAGGAAACTACCACCGTGCTCATTTGACATAGGAGCACCCCAACCATATACAACCAACATCTGCCGGATGACATTATAATGCTCAAGAGCTGAAGAAATATCACTATCACTCACCTTCAGCTGTCTGGTCACATGACGTCTTTGCATGCCCTGGCTCCCATGTACGCTCGCCGACTCACTAACTGCACTGTGATAGGAAGTTGTATCCTCATTGCTCACCACATGATCACTAACATCATGTGTGCTAACAACTTCGCACATGTCCATCAACGAGGTACTCCTACTGGGTACCTCTGAAAATATCTCATTTGAAGAAGTGGAAGCTACTACTATATCAAAGTCCAAGCATGCCTTTGCTTCCCCCTCAACAGTAAGTCCTTGTAAACTATGATCTTGGGACCTATCATCTTTCAATAACCACTCCGAGTCATCACCCAATATCTGATAAGATATACCAGACTCGCTACAGCATGAATCATCATCACATGAAACATCAGAGGTTCCCAGATCACTAATATCAACACCGTCCAACTAAGACCCTCTGCTATCGCCTGCTGCTGCATACATCACTCAATGTCATCATGTGAATCAACAACACTAGGGCATAAATCTACATCACCCGACTCCTCCGTAACACTCAAATCATGAGTGTCATCATTGGGTAGCTCCATGCCGTCATCCTCCCCACATGAGAAGACTGTTGTCTCTTGCACTGACTCAACACTATGACTGCTGCCATAAAAATCAGAGTTGTCAGTGCTCATATCCTCCTTCCAGTCTTAAAAAACACCACTCTCATCAAGAGAGTCTAAACTAGCAATTGTTTACCTATGTGGGATAACAGAGACTAATTGCATCCAGGAAGTAAAGTATTCAATAGGAAATGTAAAGAGAACATAACATCATTATATTCATATCATAATCATCAAGTACAAGTGTATTCTATATCACCATCTCCGTGTCTTGCTCAAAGAGAAGAATGCATACATATAATGTCCGAGGGGATGCGAGGCGAATTGTCGCATCCGTGTAACTCCCTCGGAAGGGCTAACTGTCTAACTACCAATTTTCCCGACAACATCATCCCCCCAAAAGAAAGTCGTCTCTAGACAACATACAAAATGTTCGGGACTTGCAACAAAATGGGATGAATAGACCACTAACAGAAAAATGATGAAGGAGGAGGGGGTGGAGGAAGCGTCCCTGATGAAGAAGGGCCCGATGTAGTAGGTGTGCATGCTCGGAGCTCAAGAAGTTGCTCAGTCCTATGCTTTAGATCACGCTCCGCCAACAACTGGCGTTCCCGCATAGTTTTCACCATGAGAGCTGCCTCCAAAATTTGCTTCTCTTTCTGCTCGACTGTCTCTTGTGTGGCCACCAACTGCTGTTGGAGTTGAGCCAACTCATCCTGCAGATGACTCTCCAAGTGTAGGAGCTCCTCCTTCCTGACCTCCAAGGCTACCCGAGACTCCCTCTCTCGGACTAACTTAGCCTCAACAGCCTGGAGACGAGTGGCGAGCTCCTCCCGAGCTACAACGACCACTCCCCTCTGCCTCGGCCACACCTCTTGCATCCTAAGCCCTCCACATCTCCAAATACGCAACTCGGAAACTTTGCTCCAACTCCTGGAGCAGAGAATACAACCGATGTCCTTTGGGCAGGCACAGAGCCTGCCATGCTTGCAACATCGCATAAGTTTCCACCGTAGGCCACCCCTCAGAAAGAAAACACCTCGCAAACTCTCCCTCACATTGCCCAGTGAGAAAACCAAGACTGCGGCTCATAGCCCTTGTTGGCACATCCACCCGATAGTCCGCATAGAAGTTGCCAGCCTTTGTCCCATCTCCAGCATCTTGTCCCCCATCTCAGAGATCTCCAGCATGAATGCTCCCATGGCTACTAGCTCACTCTCGGGCTCCTGTGCAGGTGTAGCTTTTGACTGTGGTGGGGTTGGACCTTGTGGCCCCACCTCTTCACCTCCACCCGGAACATGTTGAGTGCCTGCACTGCACTCCTCAACTTCAACTACCTTGGTGCCTGGTGGTGGCAATTGTCTCTCTCTCAACTGTCTCTATCTTGACAGGGAAGGAGGTCCAATAGGCTGCCTAGGGATCATTTGGAACTGATTGAGCTATGCGTCTACTGCAACTGCATCTGGAGCATCTCCTGACGCCATTGACTCCAACCCAGCCTCCAGGACCTATGTCTCGTCAAGACCCACATCACCTCCTAGAAGCACTACTATCTGTCTCTCGGACTGAATCTCCACAAGTGCCACCTTCGTGGTGGGCTCTGCTATCACTGCTGGTGGTTGCGTTGGGGAATGGGAAAGAGTAATTGGATTGTGCAACTGTGCAAACCCAGGTACCGATATGGCAGTGGATGTGGGCACACTCGCCGACAGGAGTGAAGGCGCAAATAGAACTCTCCCCTCCAAGGTGGCTCCTGGAGTAGGGGCCACCACTCCTCCGGCTGGCTCTTTGTCAATCATGCAAAAACTATCACTTCCGCTCACCCTCGAAGACTCCTCTAATTCCTCGACACTATTGCTGTCCATGTTGTCGTCTCGCTCAGACTTAGAGGCAATCGTCTGGGATTTCCGCTTCTGACCTAGCTATGAACCCCTCGTATCCAAGTGTCGCCAATAGAAAATTGGAGGTTCACCCGGTGCCAAGGTGGCTTGCAGCTGCTCCTCCCATTTGTCTGCTAGAACTTGCTGACGGGTAGCCTCAAGAAAGAATCCAATGGCGTAGTGCGGCATATAAAATGTCTTACAATGCAATGTGAGGAACTCGTACATGTGCTCTGCCAGAAGTGTTGCCCAATCATATACTATTCCATTTCGGAGACCGTTCATAAGTAGAAGCTGTGGGATGGCGATGTCTGAGGCTTGACTACAACCTGTCAACCTACTCTTCACGACATCCATTATTGCACACCATTCCCCTAGTGCAACGAACGTCTTTTTAATACCACGACCCTTAGAGGCAAAGGCAATGGAGTCTAACTTCGCCGGTGACAATGCCTTCGAAACTAGAGATATCCATTCCACTTTTTCATCCTTGTCCATCTTCTTTGGTTTCATCACTACCTTTTTCCCATGTCAGCCAGGAATGCCAAAAACCCTCGTAAAGTCAGCAGCAACGAATGCGATGGTGATCGAATGGCCTTGGTAGTCGAAGGTACTCTTGCGGCTGAATCTATCAAAGGCATCGATCATGATTTTGAGAGCTCCCTCGTATTCCCGGATACTGAAAATTGGCATCTGAATGGCCCAACGTACCTTGGCCTTACGGAGCTGTCCCTTTGTGAAATCGTCATCTGGTGCGTCCTGCAACCATTGCCTACACTCAGCTCCATTTAATCCTTCATATGTCATTGTCTGTGGAGTGACTACAACTTTCTGGGTCAACATTTGCACCCTGTACCTCAATCTCTCTTTGCCTACAACTTTTACTCCAGAAGGCAACACTCGTTTTTGCTTCTCCATGGTTGTGCTGGATGCCTGTAGTTGCTTCCTCCAGTTCAGTTTTTTTCTTCCTGTGTCCGTTAACCTTTTCTTTCCGCTTGTCTTTTTATGTGCAAATATAACCGCTTAGAAATCCCAAACTCCCTGGTGGCTTGTATGGTTGCACTATGTTTCGTGTAGCCAACTGCTCCCTGCACACTGATTTGCCCACATTTCTGACAATGATTTTGTTTATCGTGACTAAATTGGCACATATAGTGTGCTGTGCGACCGTACGACATAAGACGATTCCACTAAACTCCTTTTCCGTACACTGTAGGGACACCCTCCACGACCTGGCGCAACCTCCAACTTTGCTTGGTCGTACGACACTTTGTTCCTCTTACACGTATCGTACGATATGACGGCCTGCAATTCCCCTGACTCGTCGTACGATGGTTGTGTTTTGCTAAAAAGATGAGTCGTATGGTTTTGTAATATCGCGTCATATTTTAAATGTTGTACGGTGTCTTTGGCCGTACGGGCTTTATGTGCCGTATGGTCAAACACTGTATGGTGGGCTGCTTTTCTTTTTCTCGTGTCGTACGACCGTACGGTGTCCTCTACTCTTTTTTTTTTTTCAATTTTTTATTCCAGATACGTCATGACAGGCCTGGCCTCGATGAGTGGAGTCTGCTTCCTGCCCCTGTTCGTGATATAATTTCAATTTTGACCCGTTAACAGTGTCAGGCATCTCCTCTCCAGCGAACGTCCACAACTTGATTGCACCGTTGTCCCCGACTTCGCGAACCTTGTACTGTCCTAGCCATTTAACTTTGATTTTGCCCAGCTTAATCTCTTTCTGCGCATTATACTTAAGGACCAATTGTCCTGGTGTGAATTGTGTCCGCTTCAGATGCTTGTCATGCCAGACCTTCCTACATCCTTGGACTATCTTTGTCGCCCATTGTGCCAGCAATCGTTTCTCGTCAAGCTTATTGAGGTTATACAATCATTCCTTCAAGCTTTCCATGTCCCCTAATTTGTTCTCAACGACTATCCTCAAACTTGGTACCATAAATTCAGCAGGCAAGACAGCCTCTTGTCCATACATGAGCTGAAATGAGGTTTGTCCAGTAGTGACTTTATATGTCATGCGGTATGCCCACAACATCGAGGGAAGTCTTTCTTCCCAATCTTCCCCTTCGACCCCACAAGATTTGTAGATGACTGATACCAACACCTTGTTTGTTGCTTCCACTTGATATTTTGCCCATGGGTAGTAGGGACTTGAAAATGAATGAAATATTTTAAACTCCGTCATAAGCAGCCTTATTATGTGGTTGACGAAGTGTTCCCCTCGGTCGCTCGTAAGCTGCACGGGTATACCATACCTGGTGATTATTTGTTCATAAATAAACCGTGCGGTACTTATAGCTGAATTGTTTGGTAGGGCCCGTGCTTCAGCCCACTTCATCAAGTATTCCGTGGCTACCATGATATACCTACATCTTCGTGCCTTGCTTGCCTTAAGAGGTCCCACGAAATCAAGTCCCCACTGTTCAAATAATTGTTGTGCCTGAGAGGGGTTGAGTGGCGTGAAGTCCCTCTTCAATGGTTTTCTTGCCCTTTGGCACGTATCATAGCTTATCACCCATTCCTGCACATTATTGCACAAGGTCGGTCACCATAGTCCTGCGAGCAATACCTTCTGGGCAGTTGTATTCGGACCCATGTGTCCTCTCGCAAGACCTTCATGGGCTTCCCAAAGTACTCTTGGGACTTCTTCCATCACACACTGCCGGAGGATCTGGTTGGGTGCCATCTTATACAAAAGCCCATTGATTAGTTGAAATGTTTTGCCCATCAGAGCTATCTTCCGTCATTCGCCATGTTGCATTGTCGGAGGAAACTGGCCTGTAGATAAGTACTCCCCAATACTTGTATACCAGGGAGGTAAAACTGCTATTCTAAACAGGTGGGCATTTGGAAAATCATCAGTTCCCCTAATTTAATCTGGGATAGATGATCCGCACTTACATGGCTCTTCCTAGGTTTAACTATGATTTTAAGAGTAAACTCTTGTAACAGTAGTAGCCACCTACTTACCCGACCTTGGATTATGGGTTTATTTTATGAGATACATCAAAGCCTAATGGTTCACGTAGAAGGTGAACGGGGTCACTAATAGGTAGCGCCGAAACTTTTGCACCGCATCAACCATTCCCAACGCTTCTCTTTCGGTGGTGTTGTAATTCTTCTCCACCTTCGAGAGAAGTCTACTTGCAAAGTATATTGGGTGATCGAACCTGTGATCCCCCGTTTGTGCTAGTGTCGCCCCGATAGCAAAGTTTGAAGCGTCCACATGGACGTGAAATTCCTTATCCCAATTGGGATATGCCAAAATAGGTGTTGCTACCAGTCATGCCTTCAGTCATTCGAAGGCCTCGCCTTGTTCTGTACCCCATACATAAGGTTTTGTCTTTCGAGTCAATTTGTCCATCGGGTAGGACACATGGGCATGCCGTTTGATGAACCTCCTATAGTACCCAATATGTCCGAGAAATATTTTTACGCCACTGACATCCGTGGGAGGTTCCATTTCTAAGATCACCCTCACCTTGTCAGGGTCTGTTTTAAGTCCTGCTTGGCACACAATGTGTCTGAGTAGTTTTCCCTGCGGTACCATGAAGCGACACTTCTTCGGATTCAACGCCAGCTGTGCCCTTCTGCATCTTTCCATGCACTCCCGAAGGACTCCTATGTGGTTGTCCTTGGTGCTGTAGATGGACCAATCATCCAAGAAGGCTTTGATATTTCCCACAGACATTTGGTAAAAGATATGAAGAATTATTCTTTTAAAGGTAGCCGGGGTGTTGCACAGCCCGAAGGGCATCCTGTTATAGGCATATACCGCATCTTCCACCATGAAGGTTGTCTTCAGCTTATCTTCCTCGGTGATGGATATTTGGTTATACCCTAAAAATCCATGCATAAACGAATAAATTTCGTGCCCCGCTACTTCCTTTAGGATGCTGTCTGTGAATGGTATAGGAAATGGGTCCTTAATAGTTACCGCGTTCAAACATCGGAAATCAACACATATCTTGATCTGGTTGGCTTCTTTCTTCACGGAGATGACTATGGGAGATACCCCTTCGCTCGTTTGTACTCTGAATATAATTCCTGCCTCCAGCATTCATTGCATGTCGTCATTTACCCGTGCGGCATAGTTTTTGTTGATTCAGTAAGGACGCTTCTGGATGGGTACCACTCCGTCTACCAACTTTATTCTGTGGATGCACAACCCCAGAGGAACCCCCTTTAGGTCCTTGTAGGTCCACGCAAAAACATCTTTATATTCCATAAAGATCTTGAAGGCAGTTGCTTTAAGTACGGGATTCCAATCATCCCCAATGAAGATGTTCTTCGGATTGGCCTCATCCACTAGGTTCACAACTTTTAATGACGACTCATATTTGATTGGCTTGTCTTTGTCAAATTTGTGTGCCGGATCCTTTGTCACCCGGGCGTCCCCCTCCTAGTACTCAGTATATTCTAGTGGAAATGTTTGTTTTTCGTCCCCTTCATCCACCAGGAGCATGTTGCATGAAAATATCTCATAATCCTCCATCTGCCAGTGAAAGAGTCCATTTAG
This sequence comes from Chamaecyparis obtusa, assembly GCA_027943335.1. Taxonomy (NCBI): domain Eukaryota; kingdom Viridiplantae; phylum Streptophyta; class Pinopsida; order Cupressales; family Cupressaceae; genus Chamaecyparis; species Chamaecyparis obtusa. Next base: position 1,721,581 of record BSBK01001534.1, read on the forward strand.
GGAGTCCAGGTCATCGTCAGAGTGTGTTTCAATCTCTAGGACTCTTTCCTTATTGGGTTCCATTCTTTGTCTTGCCTCGTCTTCCCCCTCTCCTTCGGACTCGGAGGATGATGCTAGGTCCTCACTAACCAACTATGTCTTCAGATCGATGGTGAATCTTTGGCCACTCTTTTCTATAGAAAGAGAATTTCTCTTCTAGTCATGCTTGACCTTAGCCTCCACTAGCCACCCTCTCCCAAGAATGGCGTCATACCCTTTTCTTTCTAGTGGAATCACTATGAAATCGAGCACGAATGGTTGGGTACCAACAATTACCTGTTGCACCATTAATGTCCCGATGGGTTTAATCCCGCGCTGGTCCGCTCCCAGGAGTTGAAAGGTTGGCGGCCACAATGTAGGTTTCCCCAATCTTTTCCAAGTTTCTTTTGGTAACACGTTGACCCCGGACCCTCCGTCTACTATGGTGTCGGTTAAGACTGCTCCAAGGATTCCCATCTCTACTACAGCCAGATGCCTTCCTGTGTTAAGCACCAAGACAATCAGGGCTTGTGAGGATCCAAGAGGGTCTTCCTTCCCGAGGGAGTTTTTCTTCTTGCTGCTTGGTCCCCTTATTTCTGGCTCCCTGGTCGCCTTTGTATTTAAAAGTGTCGCCTCAGGTAGGGCATAGGCACAAGGTCTTTGAATTTCATCAGGATTTCTGTGTGCAACATCTGTCGGATTATGCTTTGTTCTAGGTTGCTTTTTGAGGAGGTACTAGCCTTCTATGGCAGCCTTAGCTTCTTGTAGCCGCTCCTTCTCTGTCTCGGGGTTCGGGTATAGTTGTCTCTTTGCTTGTTTGCGGGTTAGCATCAGTATTTCCTCTTTTGCTATGCTTAGGAAGTTCACCCCGGGCTTAGGATACTTAGTCTCATCGTGGTCTCCTGGACCACACCATTGGTAGAGGAATTGTGGTGCTACCTTTGGACATTCTCTTGCGAAATGTCCCCATTGACTGCATGTATGACATTGTATCATGGGTCGGTTGGAGGTATCATACTAAAGGCGACTTCAGCCTCCATTGTTATTGTTATTATTGTTGTTTCCGTTACGCATGCCCCCTTGCCTGTTGTTTCGAAAGCCGCCAGATGATGTCGTGTTGTTCTTTTGGTTGTTTGTACCTGTCGCTGCTGAGGCAAATGCCTCCTGGGTTAATAGCACCTGGTGGCTTTGAGATTTCATGTTGTACGAGCATTCCCTCGTGGAATGACCCGCGATCTGGCAAATGTCACAAAACTGTTTGTTGGGATATGCTCCTTTGGTGTGACCCTCCTTATAGTCGGTACACCACATATCAACTTCATCGCTCTTACTTGTGCTCCCCTTCATAGTAGTTTTGAATTCTTTCATCATCCTCATCATATCCTTTTGAAGGGCTTGTACCTTTTTATTTGCTTTGTCATCGCTGCTTCCTTCGGGGGAGTCGTTGTCATCAAAGGATCTCGCCTTCTTCTTGGAGGTATTTTTCTCGCTCTCCAAGTCCATGGCTTTGTTGTAGGCATCATTGTAGGATGTTGGCGGGACTACCTTCATCTTCCTTCGGAGGGTGGGCTTCAACCCTTCGATAAACCACTGTTTCTTAAGTTCGTCAGCCGGTTGGCTTTCCATTTTCCCAACCAATTCCTTTAGCCTACGTCCATAGCCTCGCATGGTTTCCTCTTTCCCTTGTTTTGTCGTATAAATCTCAGCCACTATTTCATTATCGTCCGAGCAATCTGAATTCGGTTTAGATTTCCTTCTTTAGATTTTGCCATGTAGCAATCTTTGACTGGTCCATGTCTGAGAACCAGTCTATAGCCACTCCTCGCAACGTTGTTGGGATTTGCTTTACCCATTCGTCAACGTCGGTCACCCCTTTGGCCGTCCAAATTGTTTCATAGGTCTTACAATGCCGGCTTGGGTCTTCCTTCTCGTCACCCGTGAACTTGGGCAACTGTCTTTTGTGCCATGTTCACCTTCATTGGCGGTGTCGGTAGCACAAGTTGTGCCGCATCTTCTGTTGCTGGTTGTGTCACTGGTTGTACTGCAGGCTGTAATGGTATTGCCATGTTTGGTGTCTCGGAAGTGTTTGGTACCTCACCACTTGACATCTCCGAACTACTGGAAGTGTCAAAGCCTTGTAGGCTACTGCGATCCCCGTGCCCCTCTATCACACTGATAGTCTCGGCGGTAGCGGTCTCCTTAGCCTTCCTACACGCGGCTTCTTCTCTCTCCTTCCTTTGGGCTTCTTCTGTCCGTGGGGTTAAGGTTAATCTTCCCAACAAGCTTCTTGTTTCTTCTAACAACTCTTCGTCACACCCGCCGTCGTGGTGGCTAGATTGCCCCATACCCACACCTTCTGTAGTCCCTCGACGCATCGTTAGAATCTTTCCCTTTGCTCGGCTTGCTGTTGTGCGAGTATAGCTTTTCTAGCGGCTTGCTCCCCTTCAAGTTCCTTTTGTAAATTTCTATTTTTACTTAATTGATTGGGCATAAATCCTTTGCTTACTTCTCCACAGGGCAATAATCAACACATCATTTTAAAAAACACTTTTATTTATTCATGTCATTTTATTACAACACTTTTCAATCAATTGAATGATTTCCTCATTTCAATTGTTTAGTGTCCTTCCTTTCTTCCGTCTATCTCAAATTTTAGAATTCCCTAGAGGTGCCATCGCGTTCCTCCTGACAACAGATGTTCGCATGTTCCTGGTATGCATGGAGAACTTCCTATCGGCGTTCCTTATAGGCAATCTCTTCCAGGCGGGTTTGCTGTGCCAATGACGCCTGTGGTAGCAACTGAGGGAGGTGGTTCATCAACCGATTTATTGCGGGGCTTACTCCCATTGCGCTTTACACAACACTCATTGAAACTTCAGCCTCTGCGGGCTCTTGACGGATGTAGGTTTTGATGGCCGCCTGAAGCGAAATTGAGAATTCCGTCGTTGCGGCGTCTTCTCATTCGTAGAGCTCCGTACGTGCGTCGTCGGCCTCTGGGTTAATCTCACCAATTGGTAGGCCCATAGTGCCCGTACGCCATCCAGTCCTTCCTTTCCCAAGTATGTCTAGGCAACGGCGCCAAATGTTTACCCTTGTGGGGTAACAGAGACTAATTGCATCCAGGAAGTAAAGTATTCAACAGGAAATGTAAAGAGAATATTACACCATTCTATTCATATCATAATCATCAAGCACAAGTGTATTCTATATCACCATCTCCATGTCTTGCTCAAAGAGAAGAATGCATACATATAATGTCTAAGGGGATGCGAGGCGAAGTCTCACATCCGTGTAACTCCCTCGGACGGGCTAACAGTCTAAGTACCCATTTTCCCAACAACAACAATGGTACGAACTGCATCTTCTGCACTCGCACTGTCCGCAACATCATCAACATACTCACATAAGGGACTGCTGTCTTGAAAATCAGACCCTGTATTATTCATATCCCCACTACTACCCACTGACATAAGACTTCCATCAAAGGTAGTTAGCATGTCCTCAACATTTTTTGAATCACTAACTCTGGACTCCTCAAACTGCTGGAACTCAATGCTACCGTCCTCTAATGAAACGAACACATCCACATGTCCCTGTTTAGAATCTCTAGTATCATAATTGCAGATAGGACTATTGGCTGCCCCACTAAGCACAGGATCATTTTCACCATGATCACTAGCTGCTGAAAATTCATCCTAAAAATTTCTGGATGTCTCACCTGTGAAAACCTCTCGTTTCTCTTCATGCATTCTTTGTGAGGAAGACGTTTTGAAGAAGGAAACCATAAACCTAGCTGCCCTGTCAACAGTCGCCGGATCTGAAAGTTGTGCTTTTAGCCTTTCCCGTGTTTGCCTCAATTTCATTTTCCAAGGCACCTGTTTGTTTCCTGAAACATGACATTGCCCAACTAGTTTCCATATTTACTAGATTTCCTGTATTTATCCATAATTGAAATAAAGCTAGAGTGTTGATCACTCACAAATCAATCATGGGAACTCAAAATTTCCAACCCCCTTAGGATGGCAGGAAGCCACTTTGATACCACTATAAGAACCCTTGTTGGTTTTGACTCTGACAAACATCAAATTGCTTTATTTTTCAGATGTTTAACGTTTTGTCAAACACTTAGCATGCAACCTCAATCTCGCTGTCTTTTATTTTCAGATTGTATTTGCTTGCTTGAAATGGTTTTAAATGAGTTTAAATGCTAGCAAATAATTATTAAGATATCCAGGCAAAGAACTAAAATGCAAATGCAATCTTTTTTGCCCATTTGAATGCATACATATGATTTCTACATTTAAAATGCGCACCTACAGCCATTGGACATTTTAGCAAACACTTGCCATGCAATCTAATAAGCCTACAACCAAAGGGCATTTTCGCAAACACTTGAGATGTTAACTCCAAACTTCTTTTAATAGAAAGAGATGCAAGTAATAACAATGTAAATACTTGCATATATAAAGAATAAAAACCTGGAATGAACTACAGGTCTGAAAACTATTATGAAAGCAAATTCTGGAACTACAAACCGACAATCAAAGTCCTGTAAATATTTTCCAACAAGTATGTAATCTGCACTTGACAAACTTTAACCATTGCTTGATATAGACCCCACGTGCCAAGAGGAAATTATTGTAGCAGCTATTGTGCAAAGTAATGTAGCATCACTGTTCATGGGTACTGTAGCAGCTATTAAATAGTTAAATCTGATATAGAATGGCTGCCAAAAATGAATCTCCAGGTCTGTTGTAGATATACCTTCCAATCCTTCAAACCCTAGATGAAATATTTCACTTTTAAGAACAAATACAATTCCTGAATGAAGCTCACTTGAATTTCAAATTCATTGCATATTTCATCAACTCAAATGGCTCCAATAACATGGAAGAATTCTCAATTTGATGCAGGAGCATCTTGGGTGTAAGGGCAATCTTGCATCACCCAAAAATATTTTTGGTTTCTTTTCAATAAGGGCTCTCTTGTGCAGAGCTTTTATTTATGGAAACTTACTATTTTTAGTAAGTTGGTCATATGAGCTCAGAATATTCTGATTTGACAGTTGGAAGTTCATCTTAGACATATCAGTCTGCTAGTTGAGTTTCATTGCCATATTATCTGTATTGGTGAAGTTATTGAATTTTTTGGGTACAAAATCTTTGAGCTCAATTTTGAAGGCCTTAGAGGCTCCAGAACGAGATCGAACCTCGGCTAACTAGAGCTTGCACAAGTTAGGTGTTGTAGATCAGGACCTGCCATTTTTGAAAAGTGGTGATAATATCCAAACGGAGCTACGGTTAAAAAGTTATAGCCTCTGGAGGTTGAGCTACCTAAAAATATAATTTGTAATTATTTTGAGTTGACCCTAGTGTAAAAAAAATGGAAAAAAAAATAATTTTAAGGGCGGTTGGCCTTAAATGGCTAAAATTTTGGAACCCTCTCAGGCGGTGGAAAATTGCCTATATAAGGAAGACCCGTAGTGTTTTCTAGGGCAGTTTTGGGTAGTTATTCAAGGTTTTGTCATACTGAATATTGTAAGGAAAATGCCCATGTGGCTTTGCATATTGTAATTCTAAAATTTGTAATTCCACACTTGTAGAGATAATAAGAAGCCCATTTTCTATTCTTGCAAATTGCTGTTGTGTCTCTATTTTTGTTATGTGTTTGTGGTATTAAGGGGAGCGCTCTTCATCAAGTGGTATCAGAGCAAGGGTTCCTGAATGTGTAGACAAATCGTCGACTATGAGGTAGTTTTCACCAGGACCGTGGTTTAGGTTTTCAGCGATAAGCGCGAAAATGCCTCCACGAAAGGAACATGTAGGAAGAGCCAGAGTTGTGCCACCTGAGGTTAGAGCTCTCTAGAGACAAGTGCGAGCATTGCAAGAAGAGATTCATAGAGGAATGAATCTTGCAATTAGAGATGAAAGTGAGGATGAAGCCAAAGAAGGAAATTTTGATCAGGAAGAAGGCAAAATTTTGAACCAAGAGGAAGAAAGGCTTTTCCAAGCCATTTCCAATTTTGGGAAAAGACCGAAGATTAAGGTTCCCACATTTTTTGAAAATCTTAACCCAGAAGAATTGATCGATTGGATCAATGAATTAGAAGAATATTTTTAGTATGAAGATATTGATGATCATGATAGGGTCAAGTTTTTAAAAGCCAAACTGAAGGGTCATGCGAAAATCTGGTGGCAAGAGATTCAATTGGAGCGAAATAGAAGAGGAAAGGACAAAATTACAAGATGGGATTAGATGGTAGATAAATTAAAGCGACAATTCATTCTTGTTGATTATGAGCTTGATCTACTGAAGAAAATGAAAGGTTTGAAGCAAGTAGGGAGATATGTTCAGGAGTATACGGAGGAGTTCTATCGAATCATCATCAGAACAGGCCATGCGGAAGCTAATAAGGAGAAAGTTGCCTGTTACCTTAATGGGTTGAGGCCAAGCATTCGGGAGGAGTTAAATTTGGTCCGAATGAACAGTATTGAAGAGGCATACCAGTTTTCTCTAAAGGTAGAGGAAAAGATGAACAAAAAGTTTGAAAGAAAACAAAGCAGAAGAGGTCGTGGTGGAAGATCCAGTGGATGGTCTTATGGAGGTTGAAATGAAGATCAAAAAAAGAAGGATGAGGCTAGTAGGAGTCAAAATCAGAGAGGAAATAATTTGAATTGCTTCCATGATCAGAATAATAGAGATCAAAGAGGAAGAGGACAAGGATCAGGAAGAGGAGGCTTCCGTGGAACATGTTTTCATTGTGGAGAAGAAGGTCATAGGGTATATGAATGTCCACAACGCCAATGAAGGACAGACTGGAGGACTGAAGGCCAGGCTAGAGTTGCACATGTGGATGAGGATGCCAAATCATCACATTTTGAATATGCTGAAAGAGGAGAAGCCCTAAGTAACAAAAGAGTCTTGTTGAGTGGTGAGAATGAACCTAAACAAAGGAGAAGCTTGTTTCGCACTAGGTGCAAGTGTGAGGATAAGTTTTGTGATGTGATTATCGATAGTGGAAGCACTGACAATTTGGTGTCAAAGGAGATGGTCACAAAGTTAAAGTTCAAGAGGCAAAAACATCCATATCCATATCGGATCGCCTAGGTGCAGGATGACCACAAGGTCATGCTCAATGAAAAATGCCTAGTGAAGTTTAAAATTGGGGGATACCATGATGAGGTACTATGTGATATCATACCTATGGATGCATGTCATATGTTGCTGGGTAGGTCGTGGCAGTTTGATAGGCGTGTTGTATATGATGGTCGTGCAAATACCTATTCCTTGACAAAGGATGGAGTGTGACATAAGCTAAATACATTGAAGGACAAAAGAAAAGGTGTGTAATAATGCAAAAATAAGTTTTGTTGATGGAAGAAAGTTGTAATGTCCCCCTATTCGGTCCAGTAAGAATTGGGACTTATATTATATTGCAAGAGACTTCTTCTCATATAATTTGTTCACAATTATTTTATTCATCACAATTGAGCATTTGTTATAGCATTGATATCCTTACTTTAATGAATCAGATATCATAGAAGTTGATCGCTACCCAAATCTGCTACTTCAATATGTTGGAGTTTAACTGTCATGGATTGTATCTGATATATCTCTCCAATCTGACTTTAATAGAAAAATCTATTATATTGATCTATCTGAGACACATATGGTCTCTGATCTTTATTTGGATATATCTCTGTTTGCATTATGATATAGTTTTAGGCGCCTTCCTTCTTTAATTTCTTCCAAAGTATGCGGTCTACTGTAACACCTTTCCAATGTTATTTATTCGATTCTTTGCTTCCCTATTTGTATTCCTATTGCTCGATAGAGTTCTACCTACTAGACTTCATATATATATATATATATATATATATATATATATATATAGAATGCCCTTCTTGAGTGACGACAAGGGTCCAGCGAGTCTCATATTATTTAATTTCTATGGTCTTAGTATTCATTTGCAATTCATGCTCTTTGATGTTAAGCCTTTGATATTATAGCCCCAAAACAATTATATATGTTCTTCACTAATAATTCTATTTATGAACCATAATGAGACTCTTCCCAAACTAGAGTCGCCCACCATAAAATGTGTTATGTCAAGGGGGGGTCGATTGTAATTATCAACAACACTTAAATACTAACATTCTGGAATTCAGAGTTTATATTCTATTGATCTGCGAACCAGATGAATTAATTTCTTTCACTTCCAATATTCGCTTCTTCTATACTCTCAATGTCATGACTTCTAGTGTTTGCTTTTACCTTCGTTCCACACTCCAGATTTAAGGATGGTATATGGGTGTATGCGGTATTATTCTAGTTGAGAGGTATTTCAATACTCCTTAGATGCTAGAGAAGGAAAATGTCTTCGATGTTCTTTTAATGTCCTTGAGCTTGAATGTTGATACTTCTTGAGTGATGATAGTTTGAATGGTTTCCTTACAGTCCCCGGTGCTTGTTTGGTACCAACCAAATATGGAGACTATTGTTTATAGACACCACTATAATCTTCCGATCTTTTGAAGTATCAATAGATTAGCATCACTTCTATAAACTGAGACCAATACAACAGGCTCCTCTGGTCGGCAATATTCCGTGTACAATATAAGCATAGAAGATATCAACCCGTCATCAACAGTTCAATTGATGAGAGTTTATTAATTTGATGCTTGTATTGTCCTAGCGTCTATATGGGGAGTTGATAGAATGTTTTCTATATGTAAGACAAATAGGTTTGGTGATTTAAATCAAATTGAGTATTCCACAGGATTCATCCGCAAATGAATGTAATGGTCATTCCCGCATTCCCTTTCCTTGTGTTCAAAGATGATTCCTCCTTATTTGGTGATGCCCTCCCCTCTATGTTCGGGCTGTTTGATTTCTTCTATATACTCACGAAGTGGGAGGGTTGCGACTCTTCTTTTAGTCGCTTGTATTATGTTTTAGTCTCTTTTATGTGGGATAATATACATATATGTATTCGTGTTACAATATTTGATGTATATATAAATTATAATATCATTTAGAGATATCACAGTTATAAGTTATTAATATATTATATTTTAATTTATGAATTATGATAATATACATGTGTTTATATCATAATATTTGATGTATTATATATATTTGATATATATTATAATATCTTTTACAATTATAAATTATTGATATATATTATTATTATATTATTCATTTACTATACTATTGTATTATATTATTGAATAACTATTTATTTGTTCAGTAATTAATTTATTAATAATTAATATATTGAATTAAATGTCAGAAGTGCGGGACATGACATCTATCATTCTTACATTATTATTATAATCATTATTATATATTTTATTATAAATTATTATTATAAATTTTAAGTTCATATATATTCAATAATAATAGATATTGAATCTATTTATATACTCATTAATGTTGGTATTTTCAGATTTTCACCAAGGAATATATTCAATCTAGAGATCTAACAAAACTAAGCATAGGGTATGAATAAATAAACAAGAAGGAAGATAATATCCGGATTGTAACTCAGAAATCCGTTCTTGGGGTCTTTAAAATATGATCCTTTAATCTTCTTGATCTGCCCTAAATTCACCCAATCTAGGGCTGCTTTTATTCGCCATGTATCAGCCCCAATTCGCTGCCTAGGGTCTGCTGCAATTTGCCATGTAGCAGCCCTAAATCGCTGCCTAGGGTCTGCCATAAATTTGCCAAACTCTGTTGCAAATTCGCCCTTTAATGTCTGCTAAAATTCGCCCAGCTGCTGCAACAATTCACCCATCTAGGGCTGCATAAATTTGCCCTAGATCTCTGCCATATATCTGCCTCATAATTCGCCTATAAATCGCAGACTTGGAGAGAAGCACAAAGATAGACTTGAGGTCTTCATCCTTTTGAAAACCGCCTACGTTGTTGCATCCAATGCAATTCAAAGTCAGACGTTCTGATTATTATTTCTTTCTTCTATCATTCTCTAGGTCGCTCTTATATATGAGCAATTAAGATAAAACATTTGGCCTCCAAGTTGGCCGACTTGGACCCATAATAAATAATAATCTTATATTTATTATTATCTTAATTACAACTTGGGCCCTCCAAGTATTAAATTGATCTTCAAATAAATAATAAATAACTCCTTTATTTATTATTATAATGACAACTTGGGCCCCCCCAAGTATAGATTAATTAAATCATTATAGATAAACAATAGATAATAAATATCCCTTATTTATTATCATTATTTAAATCGTTTATAATAAATATATCTCCATATATTTATTATATATATATTTCTAATTATCCAATTGGTTGATCTTTGCCGTAAAGGCCAAAATATCAACAATTAAAATATTATTATAACTATTTTATCTCATTTACCTATATATCTTTGTAATGACCCTTACTATAAAGGCCACTAAAACCTCCAAATCTGAACTGAGACAATTCGTCAAACAGTTGGCATGCACTTGAATGGTCTTGTTTGCAATGATGTGTTTCAAGGTGTTTATTTGTTTTGGACACCAAATGTTATTGAGATAACAATACCAATATGAAATGAAATGACAATGCAAAGCCAATATATCATAAACTTCTCAAATCAGTTTGTAATGTAGGACTGTTATGCACTATTACAAATGATCATTGATAAATGACAACCAATGTAGATGCAACTATGTCAACCCAGCTAGTAATGTCTGATGACTGTTTTTTCAGATTGTGTATGATTGTGACACTATTCAGAATACAATACTGTGCCTTATGACAATGTGGCAATCCCCTTGCTATGCATTCATACTACAACATATATCCATATCTGATTATAGAAGACTGACTGTTACAACTAGGACAAATTGAGCTCTGTTATGATCCCCTTTTAACACATGAAACATATGAATCTCAGTCCTATCTATGCACTATATTTCGGTACCAACCCAAAAGCAAAGTCTGAATATATTGTTACGTGCATACAGATATGGGACTGTTACATAGGTAAAATACAATGACACCAAAACTATAACAGAGACAGCTGATGACAATATAACATTATGAGATAACGATGATAACTGAGACTAATCTCTGCATACACCTATGACTGTCACCACAAAATATTTTCATACATGAATTGACAATAAATAGTTGTAATGGAACCTGTTTGATGCTCCTTGCAATCTGCTATGAATGCTGATTAAGACGCTGCAAGAACAGACCCGAACTGACCCCAAACTGCTCCTCTGCAACCTGCCGTACAGACCCAGGTACAGGCCGTATAGTATGGCACCTGTACTAAATTATGTGCAAGGTGAAAGCAAAGTTATGGTTATGGTTATGAGACAGTGGTCGGTGATCTGCAAAGTTGTTATAATGTCAACACAACTTTGCAGATAATTGCAGATGTTATAATGTCCCCAAATCCATTATCAGATTTCAATGTTCGAGAAATCTATAACTTATTCATTGACGTTGCTTTAGCTGGTTGTCTTCTACTATATAATCTTATCGCTTGTGTAATATGCTTTCTTGGGTCTGATTACTCTTGTTTCGATTTGTAGTTCCAATTAAAATAAATCTTGCTGTGATTCTTCCTCCTTTGTATATTGGCGGATCATGACCTCAATTTACATTGACTGCTAAGTATATTCTTTCTCTGCCTGTCTTCGATGATTGGTCTATGGAATTCATTAGTTGTTCTCTTAGATGTTGATCCATCTTGCTGTCACTTCTTCATACCCAGCGGTGTCTCATATTTCATATTCGATAATTATGGCATATGTTGACTTCTTTGCATTGCGGAGGATAGTATTTCCTTTCATCAATTATGAGTTGTGTTTTTCCCAGGTCGTTACTTGTAGATAGATAATCTCTATGTGTATCGATTCCCCTTCAGCATATCATATTGCTTAGGCTGCAAACTATATCTTACATCAAACATTATATTGTTAATGATTCTAGTATTTCTTTCAATCGTTGCTTAAGATTGCCGCCATCTCAGAATGCTATTGGTTTAAGATTGCATTGATTATCAGGCCGTTTATAGTTGCTTTGTCCACTGATATATTATTGCCACTTTGTTCAACATTAATATATCCTTTCTTTGATGTCATCGCTGGTCTTCCTGTTTGGTAAATAATATGTATTGTTTCCCTATCGCTGTCTTGTACATTCTTGTTCCTCATTCTATTACTGCCACTTAACGCTGTCTGAGTTTCCTGTCTCTGACTTAGCTTCTTCTACCGCTGACTGTCTATTTTATTTAATGCCACATAGATGTCTTATTCGCTGCTTCATATTCATCCTTCTTTTCTATTCTCCCGACTGCCATGCTTCCCTGGATCCTATTCGCAGCTCTTATATATATCGCGTGCAATGTGAACGGTTGCGACTTATCTATTTAGTCGCTTGAACCTATGTTATGGTTTAATAATATTTCTTATTATTATATCTTTTAATGGTATATAATATATATTAGTATAATTGATATATTATTATTTATTCATATATCATTTTACTATATATTATATCGATTAATATATATTGTTTTGATATTATAATTAAATTAATAATATATCACAATTATTTGTCTAATGATATTATTATATTATTTTGATAATATTAAATTATTATATTATATTATTATTTATTAGTTCATTGATATATAATACTATATCGATAATATTATAGTTAATAATATATCTATATCATAATTAACTATATATTTATTAATCTATTAATATTATTATTAAATTTAATACTTTAATTTTATTATCATTGTTTATTAATAATATTTTATTATTAAGATTCTATTTGGAATGGGGACATGACATGAGACTCGATCAAAGTTTAGGGCATTCTAATTCTAGTTTTGTATAGAAGCAGGTGTTTTCTACGTTTCAGACTTGATTTTTGTATAGGGTTAGAATGCTCTTTGGGCCATTTATTTTGCATTTAAAGAGAGGAAGGGATATATGTTAAATCTTTGTGTTTAAATGTGTTCTTTCTTCTTAGAGTTAATCTTTGAGTTATCATAATTGTTCTTTAATGATTTCTTGTCCAATTTAATTATGCATATGTTTGCCCCAAAATCTTTTGGTCATTTGTATATCTAAAAGGGAAAATATCAAATCTTCCTTGTCTGTTTATGGTGGTGGGCTGAGTAAATGGTGTTTGTGCTATTTGTTTCTGTTTCCCTTTGTCTATCAGTCCTAAACCGCATTCGTACTATGGTGATGGACGAATGCTATGTTAATACTTACGGGTTACTGAGAGGGGGGGTGAATCAGTAAATACTCTCTGTTCTCTCCTAATTCTCTACTTCTTGAAATTATCCTTAACTGATAATCAGAATATAACAGACATTCAAGCATAAACATAATCACACAGATCAACACAAGTATTTATACGTGGAAACCCTCGGTTAGAAGGAAAAAACCACGGTGAGATAGAGCTCATAACTTCACTAGTACAAAATGAAGGTGCCTTGTTAGGAGTTTACAAAGCACTAGTTAAGGTGCTACCCGGTTAAGGGATTTTACAAAAGATCTGTTAAGATCTGAACCTTGTCAAGAGCTGCCTTGTTACAGGACTTTGAACATCAACAAAGATGTTACCCTGTTAGGGGATTTTACAACGAACCAATTAGGTCCACCTTGATTAAGGGATTTCAATATGCTTTCACACCTTATAAAAGCAGTGATCTACTGTGACACTAATTGTCTGATTAGATCATACCTGTTGATCTCTTCCCCGGTTAGCCTGGCTGTTGATGTCTCCTTGCTTTCTTCACCTTTGTGCCTGTAGCACTCCTCAGAAGATATCTCTCCTCTACTCTATGCAATCACCAATTGTCAACAACAGCAACAACACACTATCTTGCGTCCTATCACCCATATTTATACAAGAGTGAATCTCTTGTCCTCATAGAACCGCCAGGGAGTGAACTTAACCATAAATCATGCAAGACATAAAGGCTATGCGTTGTGCTCTGGAGTTTACCTTGAGATCATCCGTAGATTTAAAGCTAACTCCTGTTAAAAAGCTAACTCCACTTCTATGCGGTGAGTGTACTGTATAATCTGGTTTTAACTAAGACTGCTCCGCATAATCCGGTGCGGATTTGGAGGCAGTTTTAGACCGGTGTAACCTTATATCCGGTTCAACTTTGTATGCACGCTGCGACCTGTACAGTATTCGTAGAACGGTCTACCGGTGTGTTAACTTATCTTTATCTACTGGTCCATACACTCTATTCCTTCTCTTCTGGTGTCTTCTAAGTAACGTGAGTGACCGCTGAACCTTACCGGTGCTCGGTGTTAGTGAATGTACACTAATGACAACTTAAATTGCTAACATGTTAGTTGGCCTTTTCTACTTTCTAGTTAAAAGCATACCCTGGAAAACCAAAATTAGACCTTACGAGGGCACTGTACCCGATAAGCAATCTCTCTTACTTTTTGTTCTTCACATTTGGGCCTAAGTGAGTCAATTTAATCATTATATCCAAAAGTTAACTAACATATCCCAAGACATAGTTTGGAAACTCTGCGAGTACTCTCAGAGTTGCCGAGTACTCTCTAATTTATTTGTTGGGAAAGTTTTAACAAGTTTAACTCTTGAGTTTTTATAGATGCAAAAATGAACTTAAGTATTTCAAAGCATATGTCAATCCTTATCGTCCAAAATATGCTTATTTCATTGTCTCCTGAATAATCCGTACAATTATAAGCCATAACAAATCTAGGGTAATAATTGCTTCCTTTTAAGATTAATAACGTGCAACATTTCCACAAGACCATTTTTCATCCATTGAATCAACCATCTTGTTAAGAATAGGCATTTTTGAGCTCTGCATGCAGGTTATCTCTAAAATTAGCCTATCGGGATGGGAAAATAGGCTAACCAAGCTCCTGGAGAGATTATGAAAAAAGAGGGGACATTACAGTCCTCCCTTCCTGAGATCGCTTGCCCTCAAGAAATCGCAAACTTGGATGTTTTAGAATATCTTCACCTTCCTACGTTGCATCCTAGATTAGACAAGTATCTCAATACAAGTACCCAATGTAGAATCATACTTACATCAACAGCCAGACAAACATACAGGATCCTACATAGTTCCATAAACTCCAAAAAATAACAAAAATGTCATGCTAGGATTAGAGGGGCATTACAAACTGTAATGAATTATATGGTGTAAACTAGTGTATCGAATATTTTCATGTAATATGAAAATTCATAAATTTGAATTAAAATTTATAGTGTTTCATTCTTGTTTTAGCTTCCCATATGTAGATTTCAGTGGTATTCTAAGCCCATTATCTCAGAATGGTTCATTAGTGGAGGTTCCCCATAGAAGAGGAGAAGTAGGAAAAAGAATGAGATACATTTCTATCTATTTAACTATTGAATCTATGTTGGTACTATTGCGATTGATGGTCCCTATATTATTTCTTCTTCTAATTTTTTCTCCCCTACTACTACTGATGCAGTCAAGGACAAAGAATCCCTAAAGGAGATGTCCAATCCTTGCAGCAATGGATGCCACAACGGAAATACCCAAATATCTTGAAGTCGTGCCTTGAGCTCTAGTAATTTGAGGGTGGATGTTAGTAGCGGGCCTTTGAAATGGAATCTTCTCGAAATATTGTGGGAAAGGATATTTTTTCGCAAAGAATTCTGTCATAACTGTTAATATATTCAGATTTATGTAAGGAAAAATACAATCTATAGATAGCTTTTAAGACTGAAAATAATAATGACAAAAATTAACAAAGAATGGAGAAGATAATACCCGATTTGTAACAAATAATTCCTCTTCACTTTGAGCCTAATGTTCTTCCATCTTCAGCTGCATATCTTCTTCTAATGTGTATGAGAAATGAATAATTATTATTCAATGTATGACTGCTGCAATAATCAAATTCGGATCTGCTTGTAGAGCGAATTTCCTTGACATGTTATGTCTTCTATGTCTTGGATAATTCTGACCATAGGTCACATATATATGTGTGAAGACATTCAAAAGACACACCTCAACATCAATGGTAAAGGCCAACCTGAATCGGCTAAGTATATTTCGCATAGTATTAACACAAGTAATCCCTTTTGGACAATATGAAGTCATCCCTCTAGGACAATATAAAGATGTTTCTTATCTTTCATTCAGAGTTTTAATACAACAATTAACGAGATGTATGTTGAGATAAATAATAAATAATAGGTGTATTATTTATTATTCATCTCAACATACATGTCATTGATTTAATCTTTCCGAAAAGGCCACAAATATCAATACTCCCTCTTGGTCTTGAGGGAAGATCAAAATAAATCTCATAATTAACATAATGTAGTTAGATGATGTAATCAATCATATCATGTCTCAAGAATATCTCATGATGTAAAGTATAATCACAAAGTCTCTACGCTCTAATGCTCAAATGTCCAAAAGCCTCAATGCTCAAATATGCAAGAGCCTCAATGCTCAAATATATGAATATGTTAGTAGAAAAAAATACTCATATTTTCACCATGCCATGTTTATTTCTAAAATGCTCAATTTTGGTTTTAGCAAGGGGTTTGGTTAGAATATTTGCAGTTTGTTCCTCAGTATAGACATATTTTAATTTAATAGCTTTCCTTTCTAACATGTCTCTAATATAGTGATATGGAATTTCAATGTGTTTGGATCTGTTGTGGAACACGGGGTTAATAACAAGTTTAATACAAGTTTGATTATCACAGTGAATAACTGTAGGTTCCATGGGTTGACCAAATACTCCTACAAGGAGTTTTCTTAACCAAATTGCTTATTGGGCTCCTAAGGTGGCATCAATATACTTAGCTTCAGTAGAGCTTTGGGCAACGGAGTTTTGTTTCTTTGTAAACCAAGAGATCATAGCTGACCCTAAGCTAAAACAACATCCTAAAGTACTCTTACGATCTGATGAGCATCCGGCCCAATCTGAATCTGAGAAGCCGTGAAGTTCTACTTTCTCATTTTTATATAATAAGCCATACTCTATGGTTCCTCGAAGATATCTTAAAATGTGTTGGACTGCACTCATATGAAGTTGTTTTGGTTCTACGATAAATTGACTTAGAGAATTTACAGCATAACATATCTTAGGTCTAGAGTTAATTAGGTACATTAAGGATCCAATAATTTGTCTATAAAGAGTAGGATCTGCCAATTCTGAACTAGACATAACTTCTCTCAACTTGAGAAGATTTGTTTCTATGGGATTTGACCTAGGTTTGCAGTCCATCATGCCAAATCTTTTTAATATATCAATTATGTATTTACCTTGATTTAAAATGATTCCATTAGATTTTTGCCACACTTCTAAACTAAGGAAGTAGTGAAGGAGTCCTAGGTCCTTGATTTCAAATTCCTTTGCAAGAACTAGTTTGCACTTTTCTACGAGGTATTCTTCACTTGTAATTAGAAGATCATCCACATATAATACTAAAATTAACATCACCATTTGTAATCTTAAGGTATAAATTAGGGTCTGCATTGTTCTTAGAGAACCCTAATCCTTGAAGATAACGATTATCCTTTCATACAAAGCTTGAGGAGCTTGTTTGAGCCCATATAGTGCTTTCTTGAATTTACATACGCAAGATTGCTGATGATTAATAATGAATCCTTCAGGTTGTTCTAAATAAACTTCTTCTATTTCTCCATTTAGAAAAGTAGTTTTCACATCCATTTGATGAATCTTCACAATTATAGTTCTAACAAATGTATAACATGGAACAGGTGCAAAGGTTTCTTCATAGTCAATTCCTTCCTTTTGGGAGAAACCTCTAGCTACAAATCTTACTTTATGATTTTCTATACTTCCATGTGCAGCATGTTTTATTTTGAATATCCATTTAGAAGATACTACAAATTTGTCTTTAGTTCTAGGGACGATGTCCCAAATATCATTCTTAATAATGGATCTATATTCTTCTATCATAGCATCTTTCCATGCCTGGTGGGAGAGAGCCTCTTCATAAGAGGAAGGTTCTGAATCTATAATCTCACTCATAAATGCAGTATAGTTAGAATATCTCTTTGGTCTTTAGCTTTCCCTAAATGTTCCTGGAGGAGCTGCATAGTTGTTTGCATCTTCCAACATCTTTGTGGCCTAAAGTGGCCTCTTCTTGTTGATAGTGCAATAGATAGGAATGCATGGGATATCTATAGGTACATGAGCATTTTCAGTGATCTCATTTCTCTTCCTCTGAATCTTGGAAGGTTGAATTTTATCAATGGATTTAGATAAATTATTATACTCATATGAATTATCCTTAGATTTTGAAAAGGCAAGGTCTTCTTCAAATATTACATCTCTACTTAATTCGATTTGATTTAGACTCAGAACGTAGATTCTATATGCTTTGGCTGAATCACTGTATCCTACAAGTATACCTTTCTTTCTTGATGGTTCTAATTTAGATCTCTTCTCTTTAGGAATATGGAAGTATATAGGACATCCAAAGATTCTTAGGTGACTGATGTCAGGTTTGTTCCCAGTAAATGCTTCTTAAGGAGTCTTATTTTCTAAGGATGAATGAGGACATTTGTTTTGAATATAGACTGCAGTGTTAGATGCCTCAGCCCAAAGTGGAGTGAGAAGATCTTGGCCGTGAAGCATAACTCTTGTAGCTTCTACATGTTGACATATTTAAGTTGTCATTGGTTAAGTTAGATGCAAACATCATTCCCACCGGTAAACCGGTAGACCGCTCATACTCTTTTATAAGCACCGGTAGACTGAACAAAGTATATGTACCGGTAGATCAAATAGAGTGCCTACAACCGGTCTTTTAGAACGTATAGGGGATGTATGAACAATTGGGTGTAAGATTGATACCGGTCGACAATATGTCAATCTGCACCGGATTATGCGGAGGTGTTTGAGTTGAAACTGGATTATACAGAGCTGAAATGTCCCTATTTTTTAGACTATTGGATTAACTTGGTTTGGCGATCCTCGCAAGCTAATTAGGTGATCAGAGGGGGTCAGTTGGCGGAGCCAGTGTTGGGATTCCATTCTGGAGGTTCAGATTATCAGGTTTGCTTTTCGTTCGGGTCAATTTGGTCAACTTAATATTTTTAGTAAGTGGTATTTTGGGTATGGCCAGGATTAGCAGGGCATCTGCACGGAGTGTTAGATGTTTCAGGATCGAGTTTCAGGGGACCTCTAGTTTGAGAAACTTACTATTTATAGTAAGTCTTTTTTTAGTAGTTGGCTATTTTTGGGCAGTTGGCTATTTTTGGCAGGGCAGTTGAAGTTCGAGGCTCTGGTGTTAGAAACGGATTTGTTGCAGTCAGTGGTTTACAGTGGCTTTTATTTTAAAGTTATTGATATTAAATTAAATTATTTTAATTTAATAACTTAATGACTTTATAACTTAATGTTATAAAATGAAGTTGTCATTAAAAAGCCTTTTAAGTGAAAAAAGTGAAATTGAAGCTTTTTCCAAAAAAGCTATATATTCAATTTGAAAAAGCACTTTCAATTATCCATTGTTCATTTGATGAAAATTTTATTAAGTTTCTTGGTTGTGAGAAATGGCTAGGGTTTGAGTACTGATTCCTCTCATGACAATTTGAATCATTACTGATTGATGATGAATTTTGCAAATTGAATTCTAAAATTCACTACTAAGTCTGATTTTGAGAGTACAAGTTTGGTGTCGAGGTATGCCAAATGGGAGTAGATTAAATTTATTTTGAGCTGAGGGTTTAATACAGGTTGAATTCAAAATTCTTCAATAATCGAATTCTCAAGGAGGCTGGATTATCTTCTTGAGTGGTGGAGTTGTTTTATGGAAGCTACGAACTGTTTGGTTAATTTAGTGCTGTGTATTTCTTGTCGAGGTCACGCAAATTCTAAGGGAGCTGCGTTTTACAACTGCAGGCTCGTGCCACCTTACCAAGCTCATGTCACCACTTGGGAGCTCGCCCAACTACTACCAAGCTTGGCGTGAATACTAGGCTGCTGCGTACTGTTTTATGGAGGCATTGTAGATGACTTTGGAGTCATCTTATATTTTTCAAGGGCTGCGTTATTTACTGAGCAGTTGTACATAGTTGCGTATGAATATCAGTGGTTGGAAACAAACATTTGGAGGGTGCGTGACTTATTCAAGCCCCTGAGACAATTTGCAGGTTGTTGTGTTTCCAGTTAAGAGGTGATGTCTTCTATATAGGAATTGATCATTAAGGTGTTGCATTAAATTAATGTTTGTATTGATTCAAAATTGTGAAGATTAATGTTTAGCAATAAGAATTATTAATTGCTGATGTCCAATATGAAATTGTTTCAAGTGGAAAGTTTATGAAATAGAAAATAAATATTTTTTTTGAAATCATTTGGAAATTGTCAATTCACTTGAGATAAGTCAATTAAATACAAAGAGCCAGGAAGGCTCTTTACAGTGGTATCGGAGCATTTTTCCTGCCATCTTGTGGGGTCTGGACTCATTTATATTTTGAAATTTTTTTTTTAAAAAAAAAGTGATCAACACTTCCACTTTCCCTAGCTATGGATAAATATAGGAAGCCCAGTTCTGGAAGTCGCTGTAACAGTATGGGGAAAAAAGAGGAAATAAATGCCTTAGTAGAAAGTATGGAAAAACTTAGGCTGCATTAGCAGAGATTGGCAGAGATTTTGTCGTATCCAGTGATAGTTGACAGAGCAGCTAAGTATATGGTTTTTGCCTTTAGAAGGCCGACATCTAGACTGCAGGGAAGAAAGCCTGAGTTTTCCCCGACAAGTGCCCATGACGCAGATGTGCCTATAGTTGGTACGACATCCGCTGAACCTATCCACAGTGTTGATGATGGATTTATTTCTCAGGAACATGTGAATGTTTCAGTACCATTGGTTGACAGCAGCATTGAGCATCAATAGGTTGAGGCTCCTAGTGTAGTCGCTATAGATTGTACAAAGGCAGCTGATGCTGTAGTTATCATTGAGTGTTCAGATTCTTCAGTGGAGGGAGTTGTTATTGGAGATTTTTATGTCAGTTATAGAAGTGTTGCTTCAGTGCAGGAGGCAGTTGCTTCTTCATATGGGATCGATGTATGTATGGAGTCTGCTAGTGGTGATATTGGTGATCTGGGTACTACAACGGAGTTAGTTGATGACAGTTTGTGCTCCAGCATTTTTGGTGCACAGCCTGACGTTGAGTCATGTGTGTAGAGTCAGGTGTCAGCAGTTGAGATTTCAGCAAGAGATGTGGAAGCTGATAGTATAGACACATCGGATGACACGTTTGAGGATGCTATGAGATGCATTGGGGATGACACCCCCTGTGAGATGTTGGGCGATGACTGCGAGGAGCATATGAGCTCTGACAGCTCTGAGGTTTATGATAGCAGTCGCAGTGTGGGATCAGTACATGAGACAATGGTTTTTTCTTGTATTGAGGATGTGAGCATGGAGCTATTTAGTGATGACACTCATGATAGGAGTGTTGCAGTTGAGTTGGGTGACATAGATTCATGCCACAGTGTAGATGATTCACATGATGACATTGAGTCATGTATGCAGCCAAAGTTAGTGGAGTCGCAGATAGACAATGTGGACACTAGCATCACATATATCTCTGATATTGAGAGTGAGGATGATGGGTGCTGTAGTGTTTCTGGCTTTTTATATGACTTTGGGTGTGGACTCGGTGTTGTCATATGGTGGTGGTAGGTTCCAGGATTCTTTGTTACAGGGACTCATAGATTAGGATGGGGAAGCATATGAGTGGCAAGAGTTTGTTACAGCTAGGGCTTTCACTTTTAGAGAGGGGGTTACTTCTTCGGTGACTCATTAGGATGATTCTTCATGTAGCGAGACATCTCTGATTTATCAGACCTTGGGGGAGGACTCTCAGTTGTTAGTGAGTGAGGATGGATCCCAGGATCTAGATTGTCAGGCGGTTGCAGAGGTGAGGTAGTTGGAGATTGTGTTGAGTCGGATTCAACAGCAACTTCCTCGGGGTTAGATGAGGACGAGTCCGATGCTTGTACTTAGTTTGTAGATGTGTACTCGGATGAAAGTACATAGAGATATGGTGATCTTGAGGGGAGTTTGTTGGATGCACCTTCCTCTCATAGTGTGGACTGCATAGTTGAGGTTGTTCGAAGGAGGCCCATTGTGTAGAGTCATCATGTGACTAGTCAGTTGCGAGTTGATGAGAGAGATATTACTTCTACTCTCGAGCATTTTGATGCCACACATCAATTGTTGGCTGTTAATGGTTGGGGTGCTCCTATGACAGATGATGACAGTGGTGGTTACCTTTCCTTGACCAAGATTCATTCCTTGTGGGAGGCTGTCAGGATTTTGAGACAGAACTATTTAAAGTTGGTAGCCGACTGAGATCACCTAGTTGAGTGGGGGAGTACAACATATGAAGCATTGATGGACAGAGAGGAGGTGAGTGAGCTTACTCAGGAGCTCACAGTGACTACTGAGGCTTTAGAGGGCACTCAGCGTGCTCTTCAGGAGTCGCAGATCCAGTTAGAGGAGATGATCGTGGAGTTGGAGAATTTACGGTCTACACCAGCCCCAGACCGAGTTCGATTGCACATTGAGGTGGTTGGTGGTGACTTTGCTTCTACGGTTGGGGATGTGCGACATGATGATGGGACAGTCACATCTGTGCAGGATATGGGTGCACTAGTTACAGATGAGGTAGGAGTACCAGTAGATTCAAGCTCTCATGTTGATTTGCTTCCTTTTGTTGGAAGTGAATGTATTTCTTCATCTCATATAGCTGATAGCATGGGACAGTTGGTTGTGCCACATTTTTAGAGGGATCAGCTGTGGGTTGTGGGGGAGCAAGTTGACGCTTCCATGTATAATTTCTACTACACCGAGTCATTCATTGAGTATTTACTTGAGAGTGCAGATTTGCGAGAGGATTCATACAGAGTATCTGAGGGTACTCTTATCCGTGGTTCTTGTGCTATTCGGAGGTTGGTGGGAAAGATTGTAGAGACTCTATCTACTATGCTTCCCAACAGGAATTTCGAAGTTTGGTTTGCTGAGAGGGTTACTCAGGATCCAAACCAGCCTGCGGTTATGTGGTATCAGAGATTGGAGCCATCTCATGATTCCCAGTTGGGTAATGATGAGCCATTGACGGAGATTGGGGCTTCCTACCGGCATTATACGGTAGGGTATGCTCATCATTTTTCTTTTGACCCACGGGTGGAAGATTTGATCTCACGCAGGGGTAAACCGGCTCCAGTTTCTTACCATCTATTATGGGATGGATTAGTACCATCTTTTGCAGATGGAATTGGTAGTGGCAAGTTGGACCACTTGCAGTATCGACACATCCAGGACGGTTTATCAGAGGTCAGAGTTGGTAACAGTGATTCAGGTACATTTGGTCATTGTCGTCTTCTCAGTGCAGTTGGGTGTGAATGTTAGTTAGATAGGGACTCGAGTATTGACAGAGTTGTTGTTTCAGTTGGGTTGAGTTCCGCCGGATTGTTTTCTGCATCAACATCTACAGTTGGTCTTCAGATGATGTTTCTAGTGATGTCAGTTATTTGGGTGTTGAGTGCAGTTTCTCAATTGTTGGTGTTTGTACTATTGATGTTGTTGGCTTCTTCACAGGAGTATGGGGTTGATCGGGACATTACTCATGACCATCCTTGGAATCCGGGTGGTTCGTGATGTTGCTTGTTTTCTTGATTGCTTGAGGATAAACAATCTTGGGAAGGGAGGACTGTAATGTCCCCGTTTTTCAGACTATTGGATTAGCTTGGTTTGGTGACCCTCGCAAGCTAATCAGGCGATTAGAGGGGGTTACTTGGCAGAACCAGTGTTGGGATTCTATTTTGGAGGTTCAGATTATCAGGTCTGCTTTTCGTTCGGGTCAATTCGGTCAACTTACTATTTTTAGTAAGTGGTATTTTGGGTATGGTCAGGATTAGCAGGGCATCTGCACAGAGTGTCAGATGTTTTAGGATCGAGTTTCAGGGGATCTCCAGTTTGAGAGACTTACTATTTATAGTAAGTCTTTTTTTAGCAGTTGGTTATTTTTGGGCAGTTGGCTATTTCTGGTAGGACAGTTGAAGTTTGAAGCTCTGGTGTCAGAAACGGATTTGTTGTAGTCAGTAGTTTACAATGGCTTTTATTTTAAAGTTATTGTTATTAAATTAAATTATTTTAATTTAATAACTTAATGACTTTATAACTTAATGTTATAAAATGAAGTCATCATTAAAAAGACTTTTAAGTGAAAAAAGTGAAATTGAAGCTTTTTCCGAAAAAGCTATATATTCAATTCGAAAAAGCACTTTCAATTATCCATTGTTCATTTGATGAAAATTTTATTATGTTTCTTGGTTGTGAGAAATGGCTAGGGTTTGAGGACTGATTCCTCCTTTGGGAATTTGAATCATCCCTGATTGATGATGAATTTTGCAAATTGAAGTCTGAAATTCACTGCTATGTCTGATTCTGAGAATACAAGTTTGGTGTTGAGGTATGCCAAAAGGGAGTAGATTAAATTTATTTTGAGATGAGGGTTTAATACAGGCTGAATTCAAAATTCTTCAATAATCAAATTCTCAAGGAGGTTGGAGTATCTTCTTGAGTGGTGGAGTTGTTTTATGGAAGCTGCAAACTGTTGCAAGGGCAACGTTTGGTTAATTTAGTGCTGTGTATTTCTTGTGGAGGCCATGCAAATTCTAAGGGAGCTGCGTTTTACAACTGCAGGCTCGTGCCACCTTACCAAGCTCACGTCACCACTTGGGAGCTCGCCCAGCTACTACCAAGCTTGGCGTGAATACTAGGCTGCTGCGTACTGTTTTATGGAGGCATTGTAGATGACTTTGGAGTCATCTTATATTTTTCAAGGGCTGCGTTAATTATTGAGCTGTTGTACATAGCTGCGTATGAATATCAGTGGCTGGGAACAAACATTTGGAGGGTGCGTGACTTATTCAAGCCCCTGAGACAATTTGCAGGTTGCTGTGTTTCCAGTTAAGAGGTGATGTCTTCTATATAGGAATTGATCATTAAGGTGTTGAATTAAATTAATGTTTGTATTGATTCAAAATTGTGAAGATTAATGTTTAGCAATAAGAATTATTAATTGCTGATGTCCAATATGAAATTGTTTCAAGTGGAAAGTTTATGAAATAGAAAATAAATATTTTTTTTGAAATCATTTGGAAATTGTCAATTCACTTGAGATAAGTCAACTAAATACACAGAGCTAGGCAGGCTCTTTACATGAGCATCCATTGTTTAGAACTGGAGTTAGCTTTTTAACAGGAGTTAGTTTTATTTCTACATGGATGTTTCAAAGTAAATTCAAGATCATTTTGCAAAGCTTTTTTTGTTGCATGATTTATGGGAGAGTTTACTGCTTGGCTGAACTATGAGTTGAGCTTTTATTAAGATTAATTTCTTTTAACTACAGGTCATAGGACACAAAATAATTGTTGTTGAATATAGAGAGCAGGAGAAACATATCTTCTGTGAGAGAAGCTACGGTCACAAGAGGTGAAAGGCAGAGAGGTTCAACAACCAAGCAGAGTGAAAAGGGTATTAGGTATGATCTAATCAGACAGAATGTGTCATTAGATCTCATTGCTTTTACATTGTTAAGTTATATTTAAAATCCCTCTATCAGGGTGAACCCTAACAGGTTCATTGTATAAATCCCTTAACCGGGTAGCATCTTAATTGGCGTTGAATGTGGTTGTGCAAGGCGACTCCTAACAGAGTCAAGATCTTAACAGGTCTTCTATCAAATCCCTTTACCGGGTAGTATTCTTATAAGTGCTTTGTAAGCTCTTAACAAGGCATCTTTATTACTGCAGTAGTGAAGTTGTGAGCTCTGTCTCACCGTGATTTTTTCCTTCTAACTGAATGTTTCCACATATATATGCTGTGTTGATCTGAGTATTTCTATTTTTGTTTATGAATGATTGATTACATTATGTCTATTCTGAAAGAATCTATATGCAAGGTTTAATTGATATAGAAATAGTATTTATTGATTAACCCGCCTCTCTCAAAAACCGGTTAGGAACAACGATTGGTATCAGAGCTCTTTGGTTCTCAAAGATATAAAGCTTAACCGCTTGAGTAAAAGATCATGGAGAGTTATAGATATCATAAGGAGCTTGAGGAAGCCAATGACATCATTGCCTCTCTTGAGAATAGGCTAAGAAGATCCCTTGCTAAAAGAAAGGAGTTGGCTCTGTAGTTGAGTGAGAGCAATGAGACAATTGAGGAACTCTCTGGGCAAAGTGGATCAAGTGAAGTTGAGGAGGTAGTCTTTGAGCTGATGGAAAAGAATCAGATCCTACCAATTAGATGTCCAACCTATAAAGGGAGC
Source organism: Chamaecyparis obtusa (assembly GCA_027943335.1). Classification (NCBI taxonomy): domain Eukaryota; kingdom Viridiplantae; phylum Streptophyta; class Pinopsida; order Cupressales; family Cupressaceae; genus Chamaecyparis; species Chamaecyparis obtusa. The sequence continues at coordinate 1,747,972 of BSBK01001534.1, forward strand.
AGGAGGATAATGCCCTAAGAATGACTAAATTAATTGAGAAAAAGAGGAAAGCTGAAGATGAAAGAAACATTGTAGTGATATAACTAACAGCTTCTGAAAGAGCAAGAAATCTGGCAGAGGAAGCAGTATGAGAAAGTGATCTTGTTGTTCTGCAACACCAAGAAGACATGCAGATAGTCACTCAAGAAAATGCCAACATGCAAAAGAATTGGCATGATAGAGATGATGCATGTAAGTGGTTGGCAATTGAGTTGTATCAACTGAAGGAACAAATGAAAGCTCTTGAAGAAAGAAATGAAACACTCAGAAGATATAATGAAAGCTCAACAAAGCTTGATGAGCAACTGAAGGCTCAAAGAAAGCATAAAGATCCCGAAGGACTTGGGTTCACCGGTCAAAACACCAACGAAACCGGTGAGACATCTGGAGTCAAGAAAAGCAAGAAGGAAAAGAAGAAACCGCTGGAACAAAAGGATAAAAAGACCTTCAACACTTCTTGCAATCACTGTGGCAAACTGGGCCATAAAACAAGTAATTGTAGAAATGCACCGGTAAAGCCAACTCACAACCACTGTAAAATCTGTTACAAGTATGGCTACAAGATCTCTGAATGTAGGTCTTGTCCCAACAGTGTGTCTAGTGGAAGCTTCAAGGGCTATTGCTACTCATGCAACAAGTTTGGACACAAGGTTGAAGAATGCAGATCCAAAACAATGGCATTCAGATCCCCACCGAGACCGATATTCCCTAAGAGGAATGAGAACTGGAGCACAACCAATTGTGCTAACTGTAGCATGCACAACTATAATACCTCATGGTGTCATTCACCCAAGAAAAGAAGGCTAAATCCATGGAAGGCAATCAGGATAATCTATTACACTTGCAACAAAGTTGGACATCTGGCCAAAGATTGTAGGAACCGGTCTGTGAACCAAAGAAGAGGATCAGTGAAACTGGTGAAGAAGACCCTGTCTCCCAACCAAAAGGACAAGGGAAAAGAGACCGAGAAAGAAGTCAAGAAGATTTGGCTTAAGAAGGAATCAAAGAGCTCTGCTGAGGATAAGACAGAGGGAAGAGCATCATCTGCTGATGGTGATATCTCTTCAGCAAACCGAGCCTAAAAGGCTTAGAGGGAACCGGTAGCCCATCTACTGTTCCCGGTAAGACTAGTGAGCAACAAACTCATTCAGTCAGTAAGTAAAACCGGAAGAAGTTACCGGTCTATCATTTGAATTGGACATGTGAGTATTGATCAACCGAGGTTTGATCAATAGGTAAAAGCCTAAATACCGGTTGGCGAAAAAGGAAAGAAAGATAAGGTAAAGTAATTAATGTTGTAGCCGTTAATAAATAGTTACTGTTTGGTAATTACCGATATACCCTAAATCTGTATAAAGGAAGGAGGATTACTCATATCACTTTGTGATTTGTGATTTATGATTTTTTTATGCTTGAGTAATTTTCTCGTGCTTTGATTCAAGATCACTTTTAAGTCATTTTCCTAAGAACGATCTAGTGATTTTTGAGTAAACTGGTCGACATCAATGGTATCATCATCCTCTGTTGTCAAACTGATCAAAGGAAATCTTGTGGACCGACTTGTTTACGATAATTTGATAGAATAGAACAGGGAGAACGACATGTATGGTGCACTGTCATCTGTGCCAAATGGAGTTCTCATGAGTGAAGATGTCACAACCTTTATTCAAGCTAAGCAAGATGAACTGGGTGAAACCTTCATCTAGAGCGAGTAGCTCTTGCTGTGCGAAGACGGAAAGCTTTAGGATAAATAAGCGAAGCTGGTATCTTCAGGGCTGATAAACGGAGTCTATTATCCAACCATGTTTCGATCGGATTGGATAGGACTGGTTCTCAGTCGTGTGCATGAATTTGGCTTTCGGCTTGCGAAAGGCGCATGCACCCAAATCACCAAGGAAGACCTGCATAGAGTGACTGGGTACAACAACAAAGGGGAAGCCCTCACTCTCAGAACAATCTCCAATGCCGTTGTAAAGAAGTTCCTGAAATACGGAACCCTACTGGTATGTCTATTCTTCTACTATCAGAATTATTTTCCGGGAAAAGGCAAGGTTACATGGGGGACTGATAGACCGGTGATGATACAAATCAGTGACATGGCCAACAAACTGGGAAACCAGTTTATAAAGTCATGAATGACTTTTTGAGGCATTCTAGCTGAGGATGCACGCCAGGGAAAGGATTCCCTCAACTATCGTTGAATCCTACAAAGATGAGGTGTGTTTCCTAGTAACCACCGATCACTGCATCATTCAGGTTGTAGAACCAAAAACCGAGTACACACCGGAGCTCGGTTATGAGATCTCCTCAAAAACAGTGAAGGCATATGCAGATGCCTTACAAGAGGGTGACCTAGATCTCTCTGCATACCGGTTCAGAACATATGAGGAGATAATGGAAAATCTGAAGAAGTCCTTAGTGAAAGAACCAAAGAAGGTATATGTGAAGAGGACTCCTACACCAAAGAAGAAACTGGCAATAGATCAACCCAGAATTCAAAAGAAGAGAGGAAAAGAAGCACCCAGTGCTCCAGGGGAAGAAACTAAAGAAACAGAGACTGAAGACACCATTCCTCTTCTGCGAAAGAAGAAATCTGCTAAACCGGTGAAGGAGGATGCACCAAGAGGAAGAAAACCCACAATTGATGAATTTGTAACAGGGTTAAAGAATTCAGGAGGTATGGCATCAGTTGGAAGGCGATATAGTCTTGCCACAGAAGAAGACAAGAGGAAAATGGAAGAAGCGGTAGTCTATTGCATTCATAAGTTCAATCTTACTCCTACCAAACTTCATAAGGTCATCCCTAATGATCTCCAAGAGATTCTTGAAGCAAGATGGAAAGCTTCAATGGAAAGAGAAAAGGAGCTAAGGATTAGGGCAATGCTTGAAGTTCAGAATCACTTAACCCTGGACGAGGCAACTCATCAAGCAGAATTGCACAAGCAAAATTTCCTGATAAGAAGAAGGATAAGTCAAATGCTTGTTGGAGAAGTTGACAAGGTGCACGAGGAAGGTGTGGCAACATGGACAAAACTTGTTCAAACCCAACAACAAGCAGAAGAAGCATGCTAGAAGAACACTGAGCCACTGGTCAAAGATACCGATAAAGGAAAGGGAATTCTGGGAGCCGAGGTTCAAGTCAAAGCAAAGATATCAACTGTACCGGTCATCGTTGATATCATTGGCGACAAAGGTGGCGATCTGGTTCCACCAACCATACTGGTTTCTCCAGAAAAAAGGTAAGGCTCGTACAATGACTGTAAATGATTTTGTAGATGAAGTCATGGATTTTGGTGAAGTAGCCAATGCAGCTAAATGGTTTAGTGTGTTAGGAGAGGAAGATAAACAAGCGATAATAGTGGCTCTGTTGGAAACCTTCTTAGATTTCAACTTAAGTCCAAGAGACTATAGGTCTAAATTTCGTCCTGAGCTGAATACTAGACTTATGAATAAATGGAGAAACAGTCTAGGCTCCAACACTAAAATTATTAAGGAGACATTGTCACTAGTACAACCTTGTCTCAGTGAAGATACTATTAAACTTCTGATGGAAGAAGTATCAATGAATTTGGATACTAGAAATAGGGTTGCCAAGATAGTAAATCATTATGAAAAGGAAGTCTATCAAGAGACACTAGACTTCTGGCAACAATGACTTTAGTGTTATCAGGACAACAGGTCCACAGGAAGAACCTGAGATAGTACACGAACCACTGGTTCAATTCACTGCTCGTGATGAACGAACAACCGGTGAGCAGGAAGTTCTGGGAGAGTCATCGGTCAAGATGACTACTGACAATACAACAGATGAAGAAGAAATTGCTATGGGTGAGCTACATACAGTAGAGGAGCAGCACACAGAGCCACCATCGGAATAGGAAGTTCCACTGGAAGAGCAATTACATTCGGAAGAGGAAGTCCACCCGGAGGAAGAAGTGCAACTGGGAAGAGAAGAAAATCAAGAGGAACAAAATAAACAAGAACAAGAAGTACCTGTCAACATTGAACAGGAAAAGCCTGTGGAAGAGAAACCAGAGCAAGAAAAGAGTTAGAAGGAACTAGTCGATGTTCCAAACTCATCCTCATCTAAGAGGAAGCTAGCCTTTGCAACTGAGTCAGAGGCCAAGAAAAGCAAAGTTAGCGACACTGTGGTTGGCATAAGCAACATGTTAACTGGATAGCTTAAGGAGCTCACTAAGAGGAAGCAGGACATGGTCCTCTCTAGTGTCAGAAACATGTTGTACAACTTCGTACCGGATGCAGATATTGATGAAGAACCTGTGATTGATCAATTGGAGATTCTGGCACAAGCAATCGGAGAAGATGACACCGATCCAGAAACAGTTTCCATTGATCATTATGAGAAGAAGAGAATAGAAATTCTCCATAAACAGGTTGGAAAGATAAAAGTTACAGTATCTACCTACACAAAGGTACTTCATCAACAGATACAGGTTGCAGGAAGTATAATGACAAGGACTTCAAATTTTGATGATTTTGTTCAAGATATCATTGAAAAGTCATCTAAGACTTCAGAAGATATAAGAATTCTTTCTTCTCAATTTGATATAAAGAACTCCTCTGCAACAGAGTACAACAGACAGATGACCAGTCTTTGTCTAATTTTGAGAAAAGCTTTAGAAGAGAAGACAAAGAGAATCCAAGATCTCATTGGATTCCAATTATTTCTGGCACCAACTTTTGGTCTAATGCAACGGACTGCAACAGAGGCTGAAAATCTGATCAAGGAACCGGAGTACAAGACTGTAGAAGACATGGAGAATATAATTGTATTGCTGCAAGAAGCACAAAAAAATCTAGAACATGTCACCGGTTAGTGGAATCCTTTTCTACACACAACAAAGAAATTGTATAAGGATGTATTCACAAAGCTACAGATATAAACCGGAATAACAATGAAATATCTACCGTTTGTCCTATGGAGGCAAAAAGGGGAAGAAGATTAGACTATCTTCAGGATGGATTGGAAGAAGGTAAGGTCAGAATACATAGTAGATTCAGCTATAGAGCAGAAGCACATGCACAGGGGAAGTCTACATGACAGGGAATTAAAAATGATGTTTTGCTACCAATGCCAAAGGGGAAGATTGTTGACATATTTAAGTTGTCATTGGTTAAGTTAGATGCAAACATCATTCTCACTGGTAAACCGGTAGACCACTCATACTCTTTTATAAGCACCGGTAGACCTAACAAAGTATATGTACAGGTAGACCAAACAGAGTGTCTACAACCGATCTTTTAGAACATATAGGGGATGTATGAACAACCGGGTATAAGATTGATACTGGTCGACAGTATGTCAATCTGCACCGGATTATGCAGAGGTGTCTGAGTTAAAACCGGATAATACGGAGCATCCACCATTTAGAACTGGAGTTAGCTTTTTAATAGGGGTTAGTTTTATTTCTACACGGATGTTTCAAGGTAAACTCAAGATCATTTTGCAAAGCTTTTTTTGCTGCATGATTTATGGGTGAGTTTACAACTTGGCGGAACTATGAGTTGAGCTTTTATTAAGGTTAATTTCTTATAAATACAAGTCATAGGACACAAAAGAAGTGTTGTTGAATATATAGAGCAGGAGAAAGATATCTTTTGTGAGAGAAGCTACGGTCACAAGAGGTGAAAGGGAGAGAGGTTCAACAGCCAACCAGAGTGAAAAGGGTATCAGGTATGATCTAATCAGACAGGATGTGTCATTAGAGATCATTGCTTTTACATTGTTAAGGCATATTTAAAATCCCTCTATCAGGGTGAACTCTAACAGGTTCGTTGTATAAATCCCTTAATCGGGTAGCATCTTAATTGGTGTTGAAAGTCCTTTTGCAAGGCGACTCCTAACAGAGTCAAGATTTTAATAGGTCTTCTATCAAATCCCTTTACCGGGTAGCACTCTTACAAGTGCTTTGTAAGCTCTTAACAGGGCATCTTTATTACAACAGTAGTGAAGTTGTGAGCTCTGTCTCATTGTGGTTTTTTCCTTCTAACCGAGGGTTTCCACGTATATATGCCAAGGTTGAAAAAATCGACGATATATCGCCAATCTCGTGAGATATCGCCTCCAAAATTCGTAGCCGATATAATCGCGGTTTTATCGGGAGTGATTTTATTATTAAACCCGCCACGATATTTCGCCAAAAAATCGCAGGTAATATAAAAAAATCGTTGATAAACCCTTTGACAAAGTCAGCAGTCCAGTCTTTTGCGCGTTTTAGGTTTTGTTAGAATAAAAGTTTTTGTGTTTGTATTTTCATTCGACGACGGCGGCTTCACCTGGTATGTGATTCACCTTTTCCTTTCATATTCAGTATTCACTACTGCAAGTAAGCCATAAACGTATTCACTGTTGCACTTGCGTTCACTGTTGCGATTCATCCTTGCATTGCCATCAAAATTAAAAGTCTCCCAAAAATATGAAACGTAAACCCCCTTTGAAAAAAATCAAATATTATTTTGAAAAAAATCTAAATTCAAATATTATTTTAGATTATCTTCATCTATTCTTGTGATATTGTCGACTAAAGTATGGATATCAGTCTGTAAATGTATTTAGTATTTTTTATTTACTATTTAGTATTTAATACATTTATAATTTAGTATTTTAATAGATTTATAAAATATTAAAAATAAATTTTATTTAATAAGAAATAAAGATTCATGGAATAAATTTTATGTAAATGACAAATGTATTTACTAATTAAAATACAAATAAATTCATTTAAGATGAAATAAAATACTAATAATGAATAGATTTTTGATTTATCATTTACGTTTTTTTTAATTGCATGCTAATTGGAGGATACAATTGTAAATAAATGTTCATGAAATAATTTATGATTTTATAATGCTGAAGTATTATTTATTATATGCTTTTAATTATTCTATGTCAATCTATGATTCTATGTTAATCTGCTAAGTTCTAATAGTAATACTAATTGCTATGTATTTAACTCAAAACTTTGATTCATATAGGGTGGATATCTCAAATCAGTATATGCTCTAAAAATTTGGTGTATATGTGTGTGTTTTTAAGAATTTTTTAAGAAATTATTTATTTTCAAATGTTCGATAAAAGTGCCGATTTATTGCCGATTTTTCCGCCGAGTTTTTGGCGATTCTGAGTTCTTCAAATTTTTTGGGCCGGCCGAGTTATTGCCGAGTCCGAGATTTTCAACCTTGATATATGCTATGTTGATCTGAGTATTTCTATTTCTGTTTATGAATGATTGATTACATTATGTCTATTCTGAAAGAATCTATATGCAAGGTTTAATTGAGATAGAAATAGTATTTACTAATTCCCCCCCCCCCCCCCCCCTCATAGTAACCGGTTAGGAATAACACTACAATGGTTCTATTTTTCTTTTCTGCAACACCATTTTGTTGGGGATTATAAGTAATTGTAAACTCCCTCTTAATTCTTGCTTCTTTACAGTAGGTGCTGAAGACCTCAGAAGTGTACTCGCCTCCATTATCTGATCTAAGAACTTTTATCCATTTGTTGGTGAGATTTTCTATTAGAGATTTAAATTCTTTAAATTTCTGGAGAACTTCAATTGATTCTTTGTTTGAGAAAGTATATCGATGTTTTCCTAGAGAAATCGTCCACAAATATAATATAATATTGACATTCTGCTAAGGATGGTACAGAGATGGCCCCACAAAGGTCAGTGTGTATGATTTTTAGAATTTCTTTAGTTTTACTTTCACTGTTGTTAAAGGTAGTCTTAATATTCTTTCCTAGAGCGCAACCTTTATAGACACCTTCATGTTTTAATGGTACGTTAGGAAGACCTACAACTAGATTGAACATAGATGATAATGTCTGAAAATTTAGGTGACCTAATCTGCTATGCCATAATTCACAAGGAGAGTGGATGCAACTAAGAGAGCTTGAAGAGAGGTTGTATAAAGCTTGTATAAGCATTCATGACGAATTCCTATAGTATAGGTTTGTTTTAGATTTGACTTTTTAGGCCATGCCAATACTTTCCCTTCGATAGAGGTGATTCTATAGCCTTTATCCTCAAGGGCTGGTATGGAGACAAGATTTCGTTTAATGCCTGGGACATATAAGACTTCGGATAGTTGAAGGGTTATCCTAGATTTCAATTGGATAAGACAATTCCCAATTCCCATGATAGGATAAGAGGTATCATCTCCTACGGCGACTTTTCTCTACAGGTTTCTATAAATGAATCTAAATTCTCTTTGAATCAAGTTAGATGCCTAGAAGCCCCACTATCAATAACCCAAGAATATTGATTAGATGTTTGAGTTGATAGGGCAGAATAGAGGGCTAGATTATTCAGAATTTCTAAGCCTTAAAAGTTTGAGATTGTTTTCCTAAAATCTGAGATGGATCTTTTCTAACTTGGCTCGATACCATGTTAATATATTCAGATTTATGTAAGGAAAAATACAATCTATAGATAGCTTTTAAGACTGAAAATAATAATGACAAAAATTAACAAAGAAAGGAGAAGATAGTATCCGATTTGTTGCAAATAATTCCTCTTCACTTTGGGCCTAATGCTCTTCCATCTTCAGCTGAATATCTTATTCTAATGTGTATGAGAAATGAATAATTATTATTCAATGTATGACTGCTGCAATAATCAAATTCGGATCTGCTTGTAGAGCGAATTTCGTTGACATGTTATGTCTTCTATGTCTTGGATAATTCGGACCATAGGCCACACACACACATATATATCTGTGTGTGTGTGTGTGTGTGTGTGAAGACATTCAAAAGACACACCTCAACATCAATGGTAAAGGCCAACCTGAATCGGTTAAGTATATTTCGCATAGTATTAATTCAAATCGTCCCTTTTGGACAATATTAAGTCGTCCCTCTAGGACAATATAAAGATGTTTCTTATCTTTCATTCAGAGTTTTAATACAACAATTAATGAGATGTATGTTGAGATAAATAATAAATATGTCTTGGATAATTCGGACCATAGGCCACACACACACACACACACATGTATCTGTGTGTGTGTGTGTGTGTGAAGACATTCAAAAGACACACCTCAACGTCAATGGTAAAGGCCAACCTGAATCGGTTAAGTATATTTCGCATAGTATTAATTCAAATCATCCCTTTTGGGCAATATTAAGTCGTCCCTCTAGGACAATATAAAGATGTTTCTTATCTTTCATTCAGAGTTTTAATACAACAATTAATGAGATGTATGTTGAGATAAATAATAAATATTAGGTATATTATTTATTATTCATCTCAGCATACATGTCATTGATTTGATATTTCCGAAAAGGCCACAAATATCAACAATAACATAGTTTTTCGACATTTGAATTGTACCGTAAAGTATTTGGTTCTTTAACCTATTGCATCTTGACTATGAAGATTTAATATCCCTTTTTTCTACTTTTAAGATGCATAGGTGAAATCTGTTGCAAGATGTCAGTTCTTAATTTAATACATTTTGTAATTGTATTTTGCAAAAAAAAAGCTTCTTTACGAGATTTTAATTTTTAGTTTTCTTTAATTTTCCGAGTTGAAAATTTTGGGCTTGCCGAGTTAATTTTTTTTTGGCTTGCCTAGTACTTTCCAAATCCGAGTCTGCGAACTATGCCCTCAAGGATTGGACTTTCCCTACGGTAGGGTACAATGAACAAATTATTATGTCTAGCTTGAAACCATGACAAAATGTCTTGGAAGATGAAAATTCCGAGATAAATGCTCTGCTTTTTCTTTCTTAAGACAACTTACAAGAAGTATCTGTAACAACAATGTTTTGTAGCCTTGGCTTGAATGCTGATCCTTGGTGAAGGCTTAACTTAAAATTTTATGCTTGTAAGAAGATTGTGCTTTGGTAATAGACCGACACTTCCCTTTTGAATGCTTTATTGGATTCTTTACCCCACATCATCTGAAGATTCATAACTTTGTAGGGGTTCTCTCACATATTTATAGAAGGCCTCCCTATTATTCCTCAATCTTTCCAAATAGCAACCATCCCTCAGAGTTGCATTATAAAAAGAAAACATTTGAGGATTATAAACAGTACAGACTAAATAAGAGAAGACATAATAAGATGGTAGGAAAGTTTAATTTAAAATGATTTTTTTTAGGCTATGAAAGGCATTTTTGAGTTCTGCATGTAGGTTATCTCTAAAATAAAGCACATGGATCATCTATGAGGTGACCTCAAGCAAAAAATAACTTGTTCTGAAGAAGATGGTTAGTAACTTAATTCAATGGATGAAAAATGGTAATGTGGAAATGCTACACATTAAAAGCATTTTATTGGATATGAAAAGCATTTTTGAGCTCTGCATGCAGGTTATCTCTAAAATAAAGCACATGGGTTATCTATGAGGTGACCTCAAAAGCAAAGAAAGCTTATTTTTAAGAAGATGGTTGATTCAATGGATGAAAAATGGTCTTGTGGAAATGCTGCACGTTATTAATCTTAAAAGGAAACAATTATTACCCTAGATTTGTTATGGCTTATAATTGTACAGATTATTCAGGAGACAATGAAATGAGCATATTTTGGATGATATGGATTGACATATGCTTTGGAATACTTAAGTTCATTTTTGCATCAATTTTTTCAATTGACTTACCGAGCTATCTATAATTAGTTTGTTACTTTGTTTTTCAAAGTTGGGCTTTCTATTGAAAATAGGGGAGGTTTCCTACAGAAAACTGGGGCAGCTATGAGTAACAAAATTATGAGCTTCTATCATGCCAATGTGCATTTAAATGAGCTTTATATCCATGTCGGCCCATCCAATTTAGAAAGAACATTCAAGAACCATCTAGGAGTATACGTCAACAATGACACTGTAATTTTAAGTTCATTTATTATAAAACTAGGTATGCATAATTAATTTGATATCAAATACAGCTTTTGAAACTGAAGCGATGACATAAGTGACAATAGCAGCGTTTGCGACTACTGTTTTCAAGCATATTCAGTGATATGTTCAATCATGGATATTTGTATGCTTCCTCAAACTATTACGACGACATAATGTGCTTCTTCTTGTTAGGTAACATTTACACCGTGCTAATGTCATCCATACAGGTGATCCGGTTCGCATGGCCATGGCTGATGTTAATGATGAGCTTCCATTCTTGGAGTCTGTTCAACGGTTGTCGGAAAACCTTGAGGCTTTGTTGCCACGGCTTTCGGTATGGATACCTGTCTTAACTTGAAGATGGGAACTTTTATTTTTCATTCTCGTTTTGATGCCTTATAAGTGGAAGAACATTGGAATTTGATGCTTGTGATGATCCTTACATTCTGTAATGAAGTTGATAAGAGTTTAACATGCTATTGCAAAATATTTTTGTTGCCTTTGGACTGTTAGCAAAATATTTATTCATCTTCATAAGTTTTGACTAATAAAATTTCCTGAATTCACACCATTCTCCCTTCACAATGACACTTTTCTTTTACTTTTTAAATATAAGCAAGGGCACAGTCAATGAAAACTTCAATCAGTTCTATTACTTGAGGTTTATTAAGAATGTAGAGTTCAATCCAAGAATATTTCTGATTCTGATTTCACAAATCTCACATGATAAGAGCTAGATGGAACCTAAAACATTATATAGAAACATATGAACTAACTCATAAAATACGAAGAGCTGATCTTGTTAGGGTTCACCTAGTTACCAGCTCATTCTCTCAACGTAATAATACAACATAGAACAAATGCTTAGAAGAAAATATATTTTCCCCTGAGATGCGTACTAACTCTTTTTGAGTAGATCAACTTTCTTTTATATAGTAAATGTAACAAAACTTAATGGAGCAGCAGTATTTTAATCACGAACATCAGGAAAATTGGAGGACTTAAGAGCATTAGCATAACATCATTTTTGTCTTTAACATCCTGTTTCTTTTTTCTAATGTATCTACAATAATTATTTAGTAAATTGACAAACGTGGTATATGGGGCTTTAATATATTATTTATACCTCTTAGGGAGTTGTTAACTATTTTAAACCACTTGCTTCGATTGTGCCTGTTGTTCTTGACATTTCAACTTATATCTTGTTACTGTCTATGAGCTCCATAACTCTCTGCTAGCTCCTTATCCAGATCTATGGTTTCTTTGGATTACATTTGGATTCCTGGACATATTTTCTGTCTTCTCAATCAGTTAGCCACCTGTAGTCATTAAAACACAGTGAAGGTTTCCATAATTATATTTTGAAGTTGTCCATATAAGCTTTCGGATGGATATTATATATTTTATGATCCAAATTCCTTTTGGTAATGAGGAATTTTGTATAGCATATTTCTCCAGCTTGAAGAGCTCATTGATCTCATTGAGCATTGATTACTATATAAAAAATCTTTACAAAACATTCTCCGTGGCTTATAGACAAGGAAATTAATCATTCTGACTAAAAAATGAGCACTAGTCATTTGTTCTGTTATTATTTTGAATTTTTTTTTTCTATTAAAGATAGTTAAAGGACTGTTACAAAAAAGTGCAGCTTTAAGAGCAATAACTGGTGTCTGAAATAAGGAAAAACTGCAATCAGCTCTAGCAGAGTTTATAGAGCTTTATACATATTACATCCCATCAAAACATAATCGAACAGTTTATAAACATATAAACAGCAGGAGAGCACTAGATAAATCAATCCCAGGAACCTATGATATTATTGCTGCACTCGGCTTTGTCTGTCTCATATGTACCCGAAGGTGGTACAATCTCAGGATCAACTTGCACATCCCATCTAGGGGCATCTCTTGGCTTGGGAACACTATTTCTTGCAATAATGTCTGCTTTTGTGATGTTGTCTTTCTTCAGAATCTGCTCCAATGCATGAAGCTCGTCCTTATCCAGTATGCCTTTGTAGGCATTGAAAGAATGTGCTGATCTTACATCAGATTTATAAAGCAGCATGACTCCCTGTTGGGCCTAGATTATAAACCTTTCTTTTGGAATCTTTATAACAGCCGATACCTGAAACATGATGGAGATAAATGTGAGTTTTCTATTAAACTCAGTAAGCTTTCTTCCTTTGTTCTGAAAAACATCCTCATTGCGTTTATACCACAAAAACCATAAAACTTCACCACAAAGAACAGACCAGAACTCATTGAGCTTATCATCAAAGTAATCAACAAATCCAGCCAATACTTCTATCCAAGACAAACCAGGAGAGGAGTTCCAGACAATGGGGTGACCCAAAAAAAGAGACCAGACACAAGAAGCAAAAGGACAAAAAGACATGGCTAACTGACTTAGGGAGGCCAGAAACAGAGCAAGAAACAGAGCCTAGACCCAAAGAAGAAAAGACATCAGCGAAAGCAACTTTCTTTAACAAGACCTGCCATCTAAGACAAACTTTTTTGGGTTCAAGGGAGCTTTTCCACATTCTAGAAAGCACAAACTGCCACTTCGACTCAGACCAAGGACAGCCCTAGGAAGCATTAATCCAAACGAGTATTTGAGTTTCATCCTCAGTATTTGGTAAATCTGTTTAACCTTGATGTCCTGCAAAAGTGTATCATTAGATGACTTCAACTGATCGAAGAACTGATCTGTCTTCAATATTTTACCAGGGAAGAAGGATCCAACAGCCTTATTAAGGAGTAAGTCTTCTTGTGAGAACTGGGGATATTATACTTAAGACACAATGCCTCCTAGGAGCACAATTGATTATTCACCATGATGTCACCAATGCTGCTAATACCCAATGGGGACCATGCCTTGGCTGAACAGCTCCGTGTGAGGGCCAATGGTTTACCATTAAGTGTTACCCCCCACCATAAGGATATGTCTATCACAAAATAAGTGGGACCATGCCCAATTGCCTCTATGTTTACCAAAAGTTGTCTTACTCTAGTCCAAGCTTTCCATATTGAGGCAAAGATAGGAGACCCAAAGGTCTTCACATCAAAATTGCCCATCAACATATCACGGATGCCAATGTTTATCCAACATTTATCCTTCTTAGGTTTTGAGAGAGAAATATTGTTTCTAATAAGGACCTTCCACGGTTCCTCACCAGATAAGGCCTTGAATATCCATTTAGATGCCAAAGCAACCCCATGTGCTTCCCCACTTTATGCTTAGGAACACAACACCAATCCCAAGAGACATTGTGTCTCTTTTTGCACCCTTGGCCGTCAGACCAGAGAAAGTCTCTAAAAATCTTTTCTAATTTATTAACTCGGTAATCAGAGAAAAGCCAAGTAGATGTGAAATAAATAGCATGAGAGGAGAGAACTTTTTGAACAACTTGAATCCTACCTGCCAGAGATAATAGGTGTGTTTGTCACATTTGATGTTTCTTTTCAATCTTGGCATATAGGCAGTTCCACATATCTTTGGTAGAGGGATTAAGAGCAAATGGAATCACAAGGTACCTGTTGATGGTGTGAGGACCAGCCCACCCTGTAATGTTCCCTGCTAATTTAACAATAACATTTGTAGTAAAAAATAAAGAACAAATAATGAATTAAGAATTTTTGGCTATTTCCAATCCATATTACAAGACTGATCTTATTATTACTTCAATCCTTGAGAAGGGAGAAGACATTGGAGGCAAACCAAAGCACTTAGAGACCATTGATAGACTCCCTCAAAGTTTACAGACTCAGCCTTTAACCTGTCTTGAGTTCAAGCTCTCAAGGTTAAAGAGGGGGCTGGTCCCTACCCTATCTTGGGAATTACCCTATTGGATTTAGATTGCCCCTCTTTGGTAGCCTCTGCCTTCCATTCTCGTGTTTGAAGCAGTAATAGAGATCAATTTTATATTCCGATTGGGATTCCTGATTATCTTAATTTCTTATGAACATATGGTCAGAGGAATTGCTATTAATTAATTAACACAATAGAACATCCTATTTTTCTGATTATGGACAACTCTGTTACTCAACGTTGAGGTAGCCACTATTCCAATAATAGGAAATATTAATACTTGCTGTAGGATTCAAGAATGATCCTCTGTCTTCAGCGATACATATATATGTATATGCTCTGATTCCTTTTGGACTTTACATTATTGGATAGGGACCCATGTGAGTACCTTATTGATATGGGACTATGTGAGTATCTATGCTTGTCACTAGTGGTTATCTTCCCTTTCGGTATCTTAGTGTCTATCTTTCTTATGTTGCACCCTTAGACTCTCTGTCTTTCCAGATTGCAGTTACCGTAGACTTTGTCTGTTTATTATCTCTTGACCTGTATATTGATCCCTGTGTATATTGTATCTCCCCCCCCCCCCCCGTCCCCCTCAATTGAACGGTGGAGAATGTCTTTTTGTATCTTGTTATTAGAAAGGATTGCAACTCTTTCATAATAGATGGGACACGACTCTTGCCAACTGATCCTCTTCATAACAACGATTAGATTTTATCAGTCGCTAATCACACCATCTTATATATAATCGGTTAGTTGACTCCAAGACTATTGATTCTTATTAATCATCAGCCTTAAGTCATAATCGGTGGCTTCTTACATTTTAATGATCGGGTTTGTTTAGATCATTAAGTCGCACCCTTTCACGATTTAATCAAACTGTTCACTTTGAACGTACTGCGTGTTAGATCGAAACATAGAATTACATTTCTTCATCGACTTGGTAGTATTTTGCTAATAACTATTAATCTTTCCGTTTTAATCACTTTATTGCTTAGTCACAAAACTCATTATTTAATAAATCACTGTTGTCTAAACATAATCACTGTCAAACATATATTGATTAATATTATTAACTAATATTATATTAATACTGATTATTATTATTATTAAATTTGATTAATATTCTTTTTGTTCATTAAATAAGGAATTTAAATAATTAATTAATTATATATTAATATTTAAACCAATCATATATGCATTAAATATATTTATATTTATATTGATCATATGTCAATATCGAGTCATGACAGTTCGCCCCTCCCAAATTTGCTTGTCCTCAAGCAACAATATATTTTCTACTTGTGATTTAATAAGAGAGGTGGGTAACAAACTTAAAACAATATTTCTCTTATTTTTGAGAGAAGATTTTAGACCATCTCATTGTGGTACCTATTTGAGTTTTCTCAACACTACGTTCGCATGATAACATGCCTCCAATTCATCTCTCTCTTGTTATTTATTCAAATAGAGTATACACTTGAAAACATATGCATGAATACATTGAAGACATGAATTAAAAACATACACACTAATGCATGAAGACACAAAGTATACACATTGATGCATCAAGACACGAAGCATACACAGAGTATACACATAATACACATTGTTGGATTTATTTTTTTATATATATATTCTTATTGATAATTTTAAGCATATGTGTATATACATTTAGTTTCATTAGAAGGATTTTGCACTTTTTATCTTTTTACCCTGTAGGATGGCAGGATCATGCTTCGATACCACTTGTAATGTCCCCTGCTAATTTAACAATAACATTTGTAGTAAAAATAAAGAACAAATAATGAATTAAGAATTTTTGGCTATTTCCAATCCATATTACAAAACTGATCTTATTATTACTTCAATCCTTGAGAAGGGAGAAGACATTGGAGCCAAACCAAAGCACTTAGAGACCATTGATAGACTCCCTCAAAGTTTACAGACTCAGCCTTTAACTTGTCTCGAGCTCAAACTCTCAAGGTTAAAGAGGGGCTAGTCCATACCCTATCTTGGGAATTACCCTATTGGATTTAGACTACCCCTCTTTGGTAGCCCCTGCCTTCCATTCTTGTGTTTGAAGCAGTAACAAAGATTGATTTTATATTCCGATTGGGATTCCTGATTATCTTAATTTCTTATGAATATATGGTCAGAGGAATTACTATTAATTAATTAACACAATAGAACATCCTTTTTTCTTGATTATGGACAACTCTGTTATTCAACGTTGGGGTAGCCACTATTCCAATAACAGGAAATATTAATACTTGCTGTAGGATTCAAGAATGATCCTCTGTCTTCAGCGATACATACATATGTATACGCTCTGATTCCTTTTGGACTTTACGTTATTGGATAGGGACCTGCGTGAGTACCTTATTGATATGGGACTGCGTGAGTATCTATGCCTATCACTAGTGGTTATCTTCCCTTTCGATATCTATCTTTCTTAGGTTGTGCCCTTAGACTCTCTGTCTTTCCAGATTGCAGTTACCGTAGACTTTGTTTGTTTATTATCTCTTGACCTGTATATTGATCCCTGTGTATATTGTATCTTCCCCCCCCCTGTCCCCCTCAATTGAATGGTGGAGAACGTCTTTTTGTATCTTGTTATTAGAAAGGACTGCAACTCTTTCATAACAGATGGGACACGACTCTTGCTAACTGATCCTCTTCATAACAGCGATTAGATTTTATCAGTCACTAATCACACCATCTTATATACAATCGGTTAGTTGACTCCAAGACTATTGATTCTTATTAATCATTGGCCTTAAGTCATAATCGGTGGCTTCTTACATTTTAATGATCGGGTTTGTTTAGATCATTAAGTCGCACCCTTTCACGATTTACTCAAACTGTTCACTTTGAACATACTGCGTGTTAGATCCAAACGTAGAATTACATTTCTTGTTCATCGACTTGGTAGTATATTGCTAATAACTATTAATCTTTCCGTTTTAATCGTTTTATTGCTTAGTCACAAAACTCATTGTTTAATAAATCATTGCTGTCTAAACATAATCGCTGTCAAACATATATTGATTAATATTATTAACTAATATTATATTAATACTGATTATTATTATTAAATTTGATTAATATTCTTTTTCCTCATTAAATAAGGAATTTAAATAAATAATTAATTATATATTTATATTTAAAGAAATCATATATGCATTAAATATATTTATATTTATATTGATTATATGTCAATATTGAGTCATGACACACCCCTTATTTTTGGAGGCAAACCAGCTCGGGGGAGAATCAGACCATCCCAAAACAATGGATTTATGGGGAGCAAGTTTAGCACCAGATGCCTTGCAGAAAAACTGAACCCTCTCAATAGTATGATCAAAGTTATCCTCAACAAGTTCAATGTATAAAGAAGTACCATCAGCAAATTGGGCGTTAATAAGCTCATCCTTATTAGGAAGGATGATACCTGTAATGGGTGGACCAATAGCAGGAGACATCAAAATATAAAACATGGCATCAATAGCAAGAACAATCAATGATGGAGCAATAGGACACCCTTGTCTGATTGATCTTTGCAACACAATTGGCTCAGATAATATCCCATTAACAACAATGACAAATGAAGAATCCTTAAACAAGACCTCTACCCATTTGCAGAAGAAAGCAGGAAAATCAAAGGCTTGCAACATACCAATAACAAATGGCCATTCAACCTTGTCATAAGCTTTCTCAAAATCCAACAGAATCATGACAGAGTTTTGACCCTCTTCCTTGACCCAATTCATGGCTTCGCATCCAATAATGAGATTCTCAAGGATGTACATCCCCTGAATGAATCCAGTTTGAGTGACTGAAACAATCTTACCAAGCAGGCCAGAGATCCTATTAGCAAGAAGTTTAGCAATGATTTTATAAGAGGTGTTAAGCAACATTATAGGTCTCCAATTCTTAACGAGTCTCCTATCCCCTTCTTTTGGAAGGAGTTTAATAACCCCTTTATTAACTTGATCTCCCAGGTAGCCTTTTTGAAAAGCATCATTATACAGGTCCAAGACCTCAAGTGCAATCCAGTTAATCTTGGATTTGTAAAACTCAGAAGGGAGCCTATCCAATCCAGGTGACTTGTCATTAGCAAGGCATTTAATAGTATTTTCAATCTCAACAACCTTGATGTCCATAGACAATTGGGAGACATCATTATCATCCAATTTCCTTGGGATCAATTTCAAACATTCTTTCAATGTTTCTTTATTCTCATTGCCAAGCTCAGAAGTAAAAAGAGAGGAATAGAATTCAAGGAAGGCTTTACATATACTCTCAAGATCACTGATAGTATTATCATCTAAATTGACCTCATCAATCCTTGTTCTCTTTTGTTTATGTCTAATAAGATTGAAGAAATATTTAGTACCTTTATCACCTTCTTTAATCCAGTTCATCTTAGCTCTAACAGACTATCCTCTGAATTTGTAATTTTGGATCTTTCTAAATTCAGCTTTAGTCTTGATTAAGTCCTCTCTCAAATAATCATTGTGCACATCATCTTGAAGGAGACCTGAAACATTACAAAGCTTGGCTTGAAGAGCATCTTACAATTTGTTCTTGTCCCTAGCCTCTTTCTCTCCAATAAGTTGAAACTTTTTCGGCCACATAGAAGTAAGGGAATTCCAGTTATCAACAACAGATTTACCATGTTTGCAAAGTGTTGGTGTATTTCTTGCTTGTATGGACCCAAGTGTTTTACCTTCTAAAAATGTTTTTGATGATTGGGTGTCAAATGTCTAGGGAAAGAAACTTGGAATATATATTAGTTTTTGCAGATTAATTCACAAAGGATTGTTTGTGGTAGTTTTCAAAACTCACAACATGTAGGAAAGAGTATTAAAAAAAGGGTTTTGGAATATTGGCCAGTCTCTATTTAGGGCTTTTCCGTGGTCTCCCAAAGGGGATTAAAGTCAAGTTGTCGCTCGGTCGATCCCCAATTGGTTGGAAGCTAAAAGTCTCCCCACTGAATTCTTGTGTTTTCTACCTCAAATCTTGAAACCGTTTGGCGATGTCTTAGAGGTTGAAGAGTCCAAAGTTACCCTTCCACACTTGAATGCGAGGGTTCTCATAGCCCTTAACCCAAAAGTTGATATTCCTAAGAAACTCTCGTTTCTCTTTGAGGATGAAACCCTATTTTGGGATGTCGAATTAGTAGGAAATCTTAGTGCTTTCTTTCATTGCGAGCAGAATGGTCACTATCGAAAAGAGTGTCCTTTGCTTTAGAAACCTAATAAAGAGTCGTTTTTGGTTGTCCCCCACCCTACGGCTCAAACCAATGGACAACTCAAAGGCCCTAATCCAAAGTCAGTGTCTGACTCTCGTCCCCCAAGATTCGGTTGTGAAAACCTTGTCAACTCTGTGAATAGTAAGGAAGATGGTTGTGAGTAGGTGGAATTTCCTGATAGATTTGTCTCTTTGACAAACCCATTGTTTGAAGATGAGCTTGAGGTGATCCCAACCGATTCCTCTAACTAGGAGCAAGAACCCTCAGTTACTCACCCTGATTCCACCAATGGTGGTAATGGGCCAATGAGACTCAATGCCCAATAGTTGGCATTGGCCACTATAAATGAGAAGGCTGAGACTTTTGGGAAGAAGGGTACCCACCCTAAAGGGGAATCTGGGGTGAATGATGGAGTGAATGTGGTTTGTAAAGAAATGGCTATTATTAATTCTGAAATTGATATGGTTGAAGCTATCCCTAAAGATGACTCTCCCCCATTTGTAGAAGTGGCAAGAAAGAAGAAAACGAAAGCCTCTGACAGACCTATTTCTGGTGGAGGGAAAAACAGCAATAAAAAGGAAGGGGACATCCCCGAGTGTTTCAACAGACTTTATAGTAACCAGAAAAAACTCCCACCAAATAATAAATCAATATACACCTATCTAGCTGGAATGTTAGAAGTCTCGAGATGAGAGACAGAAAGGTTACTGTTAGAAGTTGGTGTAATAAACTGAGAGACAAGGATGTTATTTGTCTCCAAGAAGTTAAAGTGACAGGCTACCAAGCCTCCACCGTTCTTAAGTTCATTTGGCCTCAAGCAAGACCCTTTGTCTTCAATCATGAGAGAGGCAATGGTGGTGTTGCCATCCTGGTCAGCCCCCTGTGGGCAGACCATATCAGTAATTCGGGAGTTTCACCTTGTAACAGAGTTTGTTGGATCACCTTTCAAATACATGGGAAAACCATTGGCATTTGTAATGTGTATGCCCCAGATGATTACGGAGAAAGGGCCATGCTTTGGAATTGGTTGGTTTCCTCCCCTCCCAAGGCCAATTGGATCCTCACGGGCGACTTTGACATGATTGAATATAGTGAAGACAAAAGGGTGGTGTTGGGCATGAATGGAGGGGTAATGAGCAGTTTTTCTGCGCTAAATGTAAGAGAAGTCTGAATTTATTTGATCCACTGGAGAAGAAGAAACACTTGTCTAAAACTTAGAAGCATTAGGTACACTTGGTGTAACAATCAAAGTAACCAACATAGGATCTATTGTCGTCTTGACAGAGTTTATGCTAACTTGTCTTTGTTCTCTTTTGAGGAATTCGAGGACAGCAACCCTATTATTTTGAATTTTCTAAATCCACCTTTAAACAAATGAAGGGAATAACACAGAGCAAATTGAGTTGGTAACTGTTTTAAACCACTTGCTTCCAATGTGCCTGTTTTTCTCAACATTTCAACTTATATCTTTTTACTCTCTATGAGCTCCACAACTTGCTGCTAGCTCCTTATCCAGTTCTATAGTTTCTTTGGATTACATTTGGATTCCTGGACACATTTTCTGTCTTCTCAATCCGTTCCACCTGTAGTCATTAAAACACAGTGAAGGTTGCCATAATTATTTTTTGAAGTTTATCATATAAGCTTTCTGATGGATATTATATATATTTATGATCCAAATTCCTTTTGGTAATGAGGAATTTTGTATAGCATATTTCTCCAGCTTGAAGAGCTCATTGATCTCATTGAGCATTGATTACTATATAAAAAATCTTTACAAAACATTCTCCATCGTTTATAGACAAGGAAATTAATCATTCTGACTAAAAAATGAGCACTAGTCATTTGTTCTGTTATTATTTTTTAAATCCACCTTTAAACAAATGAAGGGAATAACACAGAGAAAAATGTTAATGATCCTGTGAGAGGACAATAACAGATGGCTAAGTTTATGACATAGATGTTGCAAAACTTAAACATGTCCAGGGCTGATCAGAACAATAATAATAATGGGGAAATGAGTAACTTTGGAAATAACAAGTCAAATAACAATACCAGGACAATTATCAGATCAATAGTTAGACCCTTGATGCCAATATTACTAAGTAGAGAAGAAGTTCCAGAAGGTAAAGGAGCCTATCAGAATGATGGGGAGAGTTAGCTGGACTATTTGCATGAGTATCAGCACTAGGAGATGAGTTCCATGCAGCTATCTCCTTGACTGATTTTTCCTGATTAGGATTTGTGGCAAAGGTTGGGCAAGTTGTCAATGCCTACTTTAGAGGGCTTTGGTAAATGCATGGCATATGATGCATTCTTCTCACTAAGCCCTATGAAAATGGTGCAATAAAATATGCTCCATTTTATGTGGAAGGGGGTGTCCATGAACGAGGGTACCATGGATTGGTAAGATAGGGACATAGCCTTATAGAAGCATATGAAAAGTTTATTGAGAGGCTCATTGATAGATTTGAAAAGAAGAATCCCATGTTGCATTTTAGGGATCTTGAAATTGCATAGCCAAAACAATATGGATTAGTGGATAATTATGCGTCTGATTTTCAGGGACTCTTAGTTATTTTTCTTGATGTGTATGAAAGGAGACTTACTATTCTTTTTTTTGAGGGATTGACTAAACCACTTAGAGGTTGGGTGAAGGCATTTGATCAGCCTTCTTTACAAGATGTTATTCAAAGAGCAATATTTTAATTCCTTCGTTTGCAATATGTTTCATTGCTTAATCTCATTTTTCATTCCTAAGGACCATTTTGTATGTTTTCATCGCTATTGGATCCTTGTATCCAAATAGTGGATATGAAATGAACTATAAATCATCTAATTCCTTGTATAAGACTGTATGTGATATGTAGGTAGGGCCACTTAGGTTGATACCTCAAGACATAGCTCTGGGTCTAGAGCCTTATCCTAATTTCTCAATTGCTTGAGAACCATCTATTGTGGATAGGTGTGTACTCTCAACTTGCACCTGATTTGGAGAACCATAGTGATAATACTCCTTGGTCCTATAACATATATGCTCTTCCTATTGTTGAGTAGAGTTGTATCCAATTTGAGTATAAGATGATGTTTGTGCTTGTTGAACCTTGCCTTGTTTTATGTGAGTGTGGTTGATGACCCTATTGACTTTATTGTAGTCTAGAGGGGTGGATCTTAGGCTTCCACATGGTTGGGTAGTAGATGATCACCATTGGAGCCACTTGGATTGTTAATGACATTCATTAAAGGACATGCAAGGTTCTTGTAGCTCTATTTTGTAGTTGTAGTTCTTCGTTGTTGTATTCTTGAAAAAATTGTAAATCAGGCTTGTAATCCTTGTGTAAGTTTCATTTAGAACCCTCCATCAATCTTTTAATTCATTATCATCCACCCATGTTTAGGATTTGAGCTTTGCAGCAGAAACATTTATTGATCATTATTGAATTGAATTTGTATCTCATTCAATGAATCCTCATGATATATAAGGTCTTAATTGTATGTTATTTAAGCTTTTATTTTCATTTAAAGTTGTGAAGGGACTTATTGGTTGTATATTCTTTCTTCATTATGCTATGCATATATATAATTATTTAGTTGTTTCTTTCACACTAAGCTCTAGTGATTTGGGAGTTGTGCTTGTTTATGTATAATTCTTGCATTGGAAAGAAATGAATGTTTTCTTTTTTGTTGAAATTGATTTATGGGCTTTTTGTGAATTTGAAACATGAAATATTGTAGCTCAGACATGTTAAAATTCAGTAATTGAAACCATTTCTTATTATCACTAAAACCAAGGAATTTATGGCAGGTCTAGTATTAGTTGTCTTAGACTCTTAGGCTTGCATTGACTCAGTCATCCACTTGCCTCTAGTCTTATGAGCTTAGTTCGTGCTTTTAAAACCAAGGAATTTATGACATGTCTAGTATTAGTTGTTTTAGACTCTTAGGCTTGCATTGATTCAGTGACACACTTGCCTCTGCTCTTATGAGTTTTGTTCATTCTTTTATAGTTTGAACTTAGTTCTCGTTGTCAAATTGGATGTTAGACATGCAGAGGATCCCTTTGCCATCTTTGGCATCAACTTTGGAGTCTCCTAGGATTTAGCTATTCAAAACGGGCATTGTTCATTGTCTCAAACCCCTTGTTTTGTCAAAGAGCAATTTTGAAATGGACAAGGGTGATTCTAGGATACACTATCAGTTTTACACTAGTATTAGTGGTGATTATGGTAAAAAGGAGCAATCCTACAATAGTGAATAGTTGTTGACATTTTAAAATGTTTCATAAGAGAGGTTGACTATTGGGATGTGCTTTGTCCTCCCAGCAACTTGCTTTGGTGGTATTTCATGCCCTTTGTTAGTTCTTCCTTTTGTGTTGAAAGTTGTGCCTTGCAAGGAAACAAATAGTCTCTTGCTAGACCAGGTTGAGATGGTGAAACTCCCTTCCATGCAACCTCCTAGTTAGGCATGGCCTAAGATGTGGATAGCATTTCCACATTGTTTTGAATGTGTGGTTGTGTCTTGTTTGTTTGTTAGATGGAATGATGTTCAAGTTTCCTAGAACTATGAAATGAAGGTTTGTTCTCATTCCATTCTTACCAGTTTGTAAGAGATGGGATTAGTTGGCTAGTACCGTTACAGCATGGTTAGAGGAAGCTCAATCCTCATGTATAATCATTGCGATGATGTAGTGATTCAATAACGTAAATATTCTTGGTCATATAGTCATGCATTGTGCATTGATCACACATTCTTGTGTTGTGTTGTTTCATAGGGATTCTAGTGCACATGTGCATTGTGACACATTTGTGTTGGAAAAGTAATTTGGTTTTTCTTTGTCTATTCATTAACCATTAGTGCGTGGGAAAAAGCTTGGGGCATTACAACTTCTCTATTTGACTAGCTTCTTCCTCTTCAACATATAGTTTATTTAGGCCATCCAATGATTTGTGTTTTTTTTTATTGGGAATATCTTTGTGCTGTTGGTTTATGTAGGTGTTTATTGGTTAAGCTGGATATATTTGATTGAGCTCATACAAAACCTTGAATTTTTTATGGAAGGTACTTTTATTGCATGTTTTGACATTCCTTCCCAATTCACCGCAATTAAATAGTCTACTTTTGACTTAAAAGAATGCCATCAAATATTAATCTGTCACTTTATTTAGCCATATGTTCCAATCTTTGCAAACTTCGCCAAGGAGAGCATCATACATTTGCTCCCAATTTGGCATCTCTGTTGAACTACATGCTTCATTATAACACATTACTAGTTTTGCCCTGAACTTGTATCTTTTTCACACTTGGTGAGTAGGTGTCTAGATGATTAGAGAACTGAATTTTTACTTTGCTGCTCCTCTTGCATGGACTTTCACAACTGCAATCATTAGTTCCTATGCCAAAAACTTGGGAAAATTGGATGTTGTTCCTAATGGGAATCTACCCGTTATGTAGACCCCTCTATCATTAATGAATTGATGTGTACTTTACTACAAAACCCATGTCACCAAAAGATGAGCTGAAACCCTTATCTTTGGGGTTATAATTCCTTTGATCCTCCTTAATTCCTTTATCTTCACCGAGTTTCTTTATCTTAACAATTTTATTGATTTTTAAATTGTGACACTATTTTACTATTAGTTAGTTACATGGAATTTCTGTTTTTGTATGCATTGCCCTCACCATTTTGAGTGATGGGTTTCAGTGACTCAGAAATTTTTCACAAGAAGCAAGAGTGCTCAGCAAAATCTTTTTCTGACAGGAGTATTTTATCATATTATTGAAGAATTTAATGATAATATTTCTTGAAAAATATGATTCACCAACCCAGAAAAATACTAATATTAAGATTCGTCTTCTTTTTTGGTCATGAATTGTTTTAGCTATCCTTTAGGAGATACACATGCAAATAAATAACATACTTTCACCATTGAAATTTTGCTTGCTTGATGGTATTTGAGATGCTTGATTACAATTTACTAGTTGAAATCCCATTCATTATCATCATCTCTTATGCATTTTTCCTGCTCTCTGTTTGCAAAATATAGCTGCAAATGATGATCAATTCATTAAAAATATTGTAGTTGGTCTTTTTGACAATAACTTGAATCACTAAACTCAGTGTTTTGGTTTTCTTTATTCTGCTGAAATTCAGTAGTTTGTTGGACCATTTGCATGGAAGTTTTCATTTGTACAATTATTATAGCTGTTGATTTATGTTTATCCTTTGGTACTAGAATTTAAAATACCAGTGGTTGAGTTTTTTTGTTGAGCAAAGCATGGATATGGAATGGATTTGGTAATAATTGATATATGTTTTTTTTTTGACAGAACCTGGCAGATATTATACCAAAAGAGACACTTTTGTGGAAACTCAAGTTACTTAGATCAGCTGCACTCTATTCCAATTCCCGCCTTCATGCTGTCAAAGCTGAAGTCTTGTTGCTTGCAAGGTTTTCTTTTGCATATCTTTGTGAAAAAAGATGATTAGCTTCATAATTTAAAAGAAACAATAAATGTTTATAAAATTCATGCAAGGTTTACAATTGGTGCAAATAAGTTGTTTTTGAATTACTTTAGTATTTGTCTAGTTGGATATGTGGCTTCAAGAATTTATGGATTCTACATGATTTATACTATGCTTATATCTGAACATTGGACTCCATAAAGGTCATCCACTTCTTCAATGCTCAAATGGAGTTTATTTTTCATCATGGATGTTCATACTTTAATAGAAAAACCAGCAAAAAGAATGCTCAAACACACTGGCTCTTTTGACCACTAAAGAATAGTGTCCTTTGGTGAAAGTTGCAATGCAAAAGTGCAAGGAACCTAGAGCCATACCTAGGCAAAAAAAGGGAAAGAATTACATTGTGAGAATTATGCTTAAACAAAAGAGATGAACCAGGGAACCATTATATTGTATAAAGTCACCAATGGCATTATGCTTTGGCTCATTGGCTAAGTTACATAGAGCCTATTACAAAGTTTTACCTGACAGCAAGCACTGATGACTCCTACTTAGTGTCTTGTCCCCCTTCCCTTTGTCTTTTCGACCAATTTCAATTCCGGTAATCTTGACTTGGAAAGACCTGAAGTGCAATCACGTTCTTTGTAAGGAATCCTTTCTCTCTCTACTTGATTATCCATCTTACTAACTATTCTTATCATTAATGTTTCTATAGGGGGTTTTAATATGCATTGTGATGTCCCCTTCCTGAAGTAAGATTTAACACTAATTAATAATAAATAAATTAAAATATAAACAATTAAAAAAATGAATATAATATAATTACAAGAACATATTATAAGGGAAGACAGTGACTACATATGATGTTTATCACAGAAATCTTATAAAAAATGTTTGACTTATGCAAATAAAGTGGCAGCTTCAGATCATACTTAGGACAGCGATTACAAGGTTGATTGTATAATCATCGAGGGAAGCATCCATAAGTAGTGATTGCCTTAGTTGAGATAGTGGACATATTGTGTCTTTGATATAAGGCATGATTTTATGACATTATATTTGCGATTTGATCAACTCATTATGACCAATGAAATTAGTGTGATCTCTTGAGTTCATGGCTTCCTGGCAATTTCAGCAGTTGTGTGATAAAAGCAATCAGATTCAACTCACGAGTCAAAGGGATCGTGAAGTTGCTTATCATTCACCATGGGAGAATCACCTATGCAAAGAGTGACTTTACTAAAGGATAAAGCAACCAATTCTATAAATGTGAAGGTCGACTACATAGTGCTCCATCAAAGGTGGCAGATCATGTTAATAAACCAAAAAATTCATGTGAAATGATATTTTATACAAACCATGCAGTGAAGTTTACAAACTTACTTAATTGTGGAATGCATTTTTTAATTGCAATAAAAAATATACAGTCAATGATAAATAAAATGGAAGTGCTTCACAAGACAACATCTAAGGAAGCTGTAATGTCCCCATTTTAGCTCACCATGGTTTATGATTGGTTTAGCCTATCATTGACCCTCGTAGGCTAAGTTAGAGGGTCCTAGTTGGCAGGACAGGAGGCTCTTTCCCTTCTGGAGTATAGAGGGCACTTGGACTGGCCTTAGTTGTTGTGATGACCCTTGGCACCATTGATTTGATCAGGTATTTAGGGTTTACTAATTATAGTAAGTGGTTGATAGAGAGGGACCCTTACTATTTTTAGGAAAGCAGTTGGTTGCGCAGTGGAGATGGTGGTTGACCTACAAGTTCAAACAGGATAGAGAGATGATGAGTAATCAATGAGATATTAAAATTATAATGACATTAATGATATTTTTTATAATGGTTATATTATAAAGTTATTAATTAATTTTATAAAGTGTTGCTAAGTGAGGGGCCATTATAGACTAAAAAAGTACACCTTATTCAATGATATAACATCAAGTCAACCATAAAAGAAAATAATAAAAGTCATTTAAAAGAAAATTGGACTCATTATGAGATGAATATTTGACTTTGCTTGATTGTTCTTGGGATTCATGCATTGCGACCTAGGGTTTCAGCCATCTTTAGCATTGAAGGATGAAATCTCTTTAGTGTTTTTGCAATCTTGAGGCTTTTGGGTGGATATTTTGCAACCGACAGTTTTTGGTGACTCTACTGGGGACACAACGTGCATTCGAAAGCCTCACGTTTTTGTTTGAAGTATACTTGTGTCCTTTTTCATTGTAAATATTCTTTGTAATTTATTTTTGTTAGTTTATCAAGCTTTTACCAAGGACATGTAAATGGCCCAAGGTCCTTGTGGAAATGCTTTTGGTTCGTTGAATCTAGCTCGGCCTTTACATGCTCTTCCTGATGGCTCGCGGAAGAATTTTCCCAAGTTCTTCGGTGATGGACAGCAACAACTTGATGAACATATCACTTCTTTTTATATTGCATGCGGTGTTCATGGCATTGAACATGAAGACGGGTCTATGAGGTTGTTCGTGGAAACTCTCCAAGGTGTGGCTGCTGATTGGTTTTATCATCTTGCACCACAAACCATCACAAATTTGGTTACTCTCATAGCCAAGTTTGAAGAAAGGTTCAAGCCTTGTGAAGATGCTCATGCGCTATTGGCCCAACTTACTCAGTTGAAGAAGGCATCTCACGTTCCTATGTGTGAATTTATTGCTCATTTCAACAAATTGACACAAAAAATTCCAGTTATTGCTCAGCCTAGAGATGGAAATTTCAAGTGTTTCTTTGTAAATGCACAAATTCCCGAAGTCAGTTTTTTGTTAAGAAGAGCAGCCCCAACTACTCTTTCTGCTGCACAGACTTTGGCGATTGGAATTGAAGATGATCTCTTTCTTGCTGCGCAGATAAATATTGAAGCTATCGGGTTTCAAGAAAGTTATCTTTCTTTTGATACATTTTCTCCTATCACAAGGACGGATCCTGCAGTTGAAAGGTTGGCAAATGAGTTGCTTGCTCTCAAAAAGCAAATAGCTCAAGGTATGTCCTTTGTTCCTCACGAGGATGTAGAAGGGACACCCCTTCCAACTATTGCTCATAGTCCTGCCGGTGAGAATCAACAAACATTAGTTTCATCATCAAAGAAGGTTGCTATTGAGGACTCATCAACTAAGGTAACAACAAAGCATCCTGAATCCGAGGCGAGTGATCTTGCTATTCTCTTCCAGGAAAAGGAAGCAAAATTAGCTGGCGACTCTTATTTCTGGTTCACACAATCTCAAAAAGCCATTGATGAAAATCAGAAAGGTGGAACTCATTCTTCCAATGATCAAGAAAATGAAGATGATCATGTCGTTAGACATGAACATGTGAAAATGCAGGAAGGTCTCAGTCAAGCTAAAAATAGTTCATCTTCGTTTCAAGGTCATGAACTTGAACGAATGTTGCTTGAAAAATTTACCCCAGAACTTGATGAGGATCTTATCATGAACATCATAGGGGAATTTTGTTCAAATATTGAAGACAATTCTCTTATGTTTGAAATTTGTAACCAGGATGATGTAGAAGGGAGCAATGAGGTAACCTGTCTTGGTCAGCTTGTGGATGTCATTATTGATGAACCAGTCAAACAAGTTACAACATGCAAGAAAAGTTTAGTCTTTGTACAATCAAGTGGATGTCCAATAAGATAGCTGGCTTGGTTAGAGGCCAACGGATAGCTAGATATTCTACATGTACCTGAACATGAAGATACAATTGAAGAAAAGGCTACACATACATTTGCAGTTCAACAAGAGCAATTTCAATTCATGGACCTATCTTGGAGAAGCAGTACATATGATTCATCTCAAAAAGGTGAAATTATTCGTCTCTCCCAGGAGTTGTTACATTAGACATTGACATCATTGCTCCAGTGGTTTGTTCTCCATCTGTACAAGGTTGCCTGTAAATATGCAAGGTACTGCAAGCTTCTGAAAAAAGGTAGCTATTTTGTTGAACCGGTTAATGGTTTGGTCTGAAAAGTTGCATTGTTGGCTAGTTTTAATTAGGTAGGTTTTACTTTGTTTTCAATAAGTGCATTTGCACAAGTTTGTTCAAGGTTTGCTTTGCGTTAGTCGCATCATTCTTTTTGAGTATTTTTGTTTTTATTTTCCTGACTCTATTACCCAATGGAGTGGATACAGGCACTTAGAGAACTGGATTCTATGTCACTCTTTGTTTCCAAGAACAAACGAGTAACATTCCCCAGACAGAGCCAGCTGTTGTCCCGCATTTTGTCACCACAAAATGTAGGTAACAGTACGAAACTTTTGAACTCAGTTTCGTGTTTCTCTATGATTGATTCACTATTTAATTAGCTAATATTGATCGATCAGTTGATCTTAATTTGATTAGTGAATCTTTATGCTGAAGGTTTTCGTCAAGTCTTTTTCGTTTTTTCAGTTTGTCTTCCTATACTTGATTTTTGAATCGTTTGGCGTCCTTTGGTGTGTTTTCAAATGTGTTTTTAATTGCTTTTAGTCTTTTTGTTTCGTCCAATCTCTTGCTTTTGGTGTTTCCTTCGATTTGATCTATCGTAGGGCTTAATCAAACTTGTCAATCAAAAGATATGGTCATATAAGTGTCCGAAAAGTGGACTCTCCAAGCTCAACTGCATATTTAAAAAAACAGATGTTATTTTCTATAGTTGAGTTGCACTTTTTGAAAAATATAACATAAATTCAATTTATGTTATGTTTTTAAGTTACTTTATCACTTAAGTGATTATAGTGCACTTTATCATATATTTTGATGCTGAGTTGCTTTTAAATATTTCACTTAAGCGACTTTATTACTTTATTGTTCTATTTTAATGTTGAGATTTACTTTATGTTTTAAATCAACATATGAGTTAATAATACTTTATAAAATAATGTTTGCACATCATATATTTATATATATTCTGTAAATAGTTATTTTGGACCCTTTAAGTGATATTACACTCAACTTTTTAAATAGACATGTGCTTAATTGTTCACTTAAGTTGTGTATAGCAACAACATGTCTTCAAAACTCCTACTTTTTATGCAATTGCATTTCTAGAGTCCACTTTACATGTAAAAAAACTAAAACTTGTAAAAAGCATGTCATTGCATATATGCAACCTCTTCTAGAGAGTGAGATTTGCATATAAAGTAAAAAATAAAACATGTAATTGCATCTAGAGAGTGAGATTTGCATATAAATTGAGAAATAAAACATGTAATTGCATCTAGAGAGTGAGCTTTGCATATAAAGTGAAAAATAAAACATGTAATTGCATCTAGAGAGTGAGCTTTGCATATAAAGTGCAAAATAAAATATGTAATTGCATCTAGAGAGTGAGCTTTGCATATAAAGTGCAAAATAAAACATGTATATGCACTCCAAGAGTGCGTTTTGGCTGGGAAGTGCATATAAACTGTTTTTATATAAAAAATATGCCATGCACATGCACTTTAATAGTGCGTTTTGGCTGGGAAGTGCATATAAAGTGTTTTTATATAAAAAATATGCCGTGCGCATGCACTCAAAGAGTGCATTTTGGCTGGGACTTTCATTTGAGACTCCATACATGCCAAAACAAAGCGTGCGTTTGCATCTAGAGATCACATTTTGACTAAATGCATCATTCCAAGCGAAAAACTTGACATGCTATTGCATCATAAGAGTGCGTTTTGGCTGTAGGTTATCATTTAAAGTCATTTCCTCTCAAAAATAACTCATGTAATTGTATTTAGAGAGTGCGTTTTGGCTGGGAGTCTTCATCAAAGACATTTGCATGAAAAACATAGCATGTATATGCACTTGTAGGCTGCGTTTTTTGTTTCGAGTCTCAACAAAGGGGTTTCATTTGCAAAATAAACAATGCATATGCATCTCTAGAGTTCGTTTTTACTCCCATATGCATTCTTCATCCTTCCAAGAACAAGTTTTGTGCATTCTCAGCCCAAAACAACTCATGCAAGGGCATCATTTGGATGCATTTCTCATCAAAAACGCCCAGCAAGATTGTTCTTGGTAAATCTTTGTGCTTTGGAAGGTTTTTACAAGTTGTTTTTGATCAAATGCAAGTAAAAACGTGGCTTGTTGTTGCATCTTGAGATCATTCTTTGCAACTTGGTAATGGTCAGGTTTTTGAGTTGTTGGATGCAAATACATCTCAAGAGTCCATTTTTGGAGAAGACAGTTATTTCAACTTCTCTTTCTTCCGTTTTTGGCTCATTGAGCTGCAAGTAAGTATATGTATATGTATTTAATTTTGTTTTTGTTTTTCTCTTATTTTCCTACATTGTTGCATTTTATGGTTCCTTTGTATCCATTTGTTCAAATGCAACCCATGTATTATGCATTTTTGTGCTTAAATAAGTCCAAATCTTCTCTTTGTCAATGCATAAAAATCACCCTACACTCAAAAACGAAATTGCATGTGAAGATTAGTTTCAAGTTTTTGACATGTTTGAGTCAATAGCAAGAGGTATGTGTTGTGTTTTTTCTTTCTTGTTTTTGAAGAAGGTTGAAATCTTTCTCTCAAGAATGCAAGTGTATCCATTCATGCTAATTCATCCTTCATTCTCCAACACATGTAATTGCATTTCCCAAGTCCATTACATCTGAAAACATGTCATTCTCCATTACATGTAATTACCTCTCAAGAGTCTATTTTTGGTAAAAAGGTCACTCTTTTAACTACCAAAATTACCATTTACATATTTTCACGTATTTCTAACTTGCATTATTGGCCACACAATCAAAGCTCCACATTTAACCCATCTTCATAAGTCTGGTTTTGCTCCTAATTGCCCATATACATGTGCCATTCAATTCATTTCCAGCCAACATGTGTGTTCTATGAGTATCTAATCAATACTCCCAACACCTTGTTCTTCATAGATCTATCATTGCAAACCAAATCCTAACCCTCTCATGAATCTAATCTCCTCAGATGATGTATCTACCCTTTGGAATCTCCATGTTGTAGCATAGGATATGTTAGCACCATCAAAAGTCAAAGGAAAGATGAAATATCAATATGACAAAGAGATGGCTCATACCACAACCTCACTTGTTTCATCAACTTTTGATCAAATCTCAGATACAGAGATTGAGTATGTTGACATGATCAATTTCTTGCAAAGGTTCGACAAAGTCCAGGGAATGGAAAAGCTTTTGGCAAAGCTACAAGGGGATCTGGAGAGCTATCAAACAGTAGAAGTGGACATCACCAGCAATCTCAGGAAAATAGGATGCAAGGTTCTTACCAGAGATGATAACCTCTTCATTTAAGAGGAAATGACTACAGACTACACTGATAGAGTTAATGCTGATTTTGATTCTGAAGAATTTGGAGCGCAGATGATGAACAAATTTGTTGCATATAAATTTGTGGCAAAACACTTAGGGGATTTTCTTATAGATAATTACAAAATTGTGAAGTCAGGACATACAAATGCAATCAGGGTTGAAGTCATTTCAGAGACAATGAAGATTCCTGATCTTCCTATGGTTCATGATTGTATTACCAAATATAAGGCCTTCCTTGATAGTTTCAAGGATTGATTCTCTTTTCTTCATCTTTCTGCTTTAGTTTTCATGCTTTGTAGACTGGAGAAGATGAATTGCATGCAATGCAATTACATGTAATTCGATTACATGTCCTTATGACATGTAATCCAATAATTCTTTTCACCTACTTTTACTGGGTCAAAGTGGTTGAGTTGCTCCCACTTTTTCCTCCTTTTTCTCATTTCTTTTCCTATAAAAGGAATGAGCCTTTCATTGTAAAATCCATCTTTATTTTATGCAGGAAAGCTCTGCCAAACTTGTGCAAGCATAACTGTGATTGTGTAGTACTATTTTGGAGTAAAATAAATCGAAAGAAACAATTGGAGCTGAAGCTATGACTGAGTGCAATTGTGGTGAATCAAATTGGAAGTTGTGACTACAATTTGGTTTCACTATCTTTATATTTATATGATTCTTGTATTTTGTTAAGAGCAAATTGAAAATCGGAAATAATCGGAGCCGAAGCTGTGACTGGGAGTGATTGGGGTAATATAAAACTAGAAGTTGTGACTGTAGGTTATATTACCATCTTATTTTCATGCACTTTGTTAAAATAGTTAGAAAATCTCTACTTCTGGAAGTTTGTCTGCCCCAATGGTAGAGGTATTTCTTATAGAATAGATAAATAGGTCTTAGAGCCAAGCCGGTACGCTTTTCAATCAGCCTGTGAGTTGGTGTTAGTTTATCGGTATCACTGTTTCCATCTTTTAGATAGAAGTATAGTTTAGAGATTAAAGCTTTGCCCATTACTTGTTCTTCGGGTAAGTGGATTCCTTCTTGAAAGATAAGAAGAATGAATATTTGTAACAACCTATTTTGATAATCTCTTATCTTCTTGCTTACCTTGAGTTGATCCAAGGAACGGTTAGAAGGGGAAGCCTTCCCTTTAAGGTAGGAGAGACATTGTCTCATACACTGTGGTTGGTATCCCTATTTTGTAACTGGATTTTTCCCCAAAACTGTCAGTTGCAAAATGTCCACCCAACAAGGCTGTGAAAGATCAGCTGAATCATTGCTTGACTATGGACCTCAATCATAGGTCCAGTTATTGCTAAATTTTTTAAGAATCAGGAAGTTTTAGAAGTTTGTGAGCGAAATTGAATTGTGAATGCGGAGCACCATCATGGCTGACCTGTAGCAGGTATTTGCAGCCACTATAGCA
Organism: Chamaecyparis obtusa; assembly: GCA_027943335.1. Taxonomy (NCBI): domain Eukaryota; kingdom Viridiplantae; phylum Streptophyta; class Pinopsida; order Cupressales; family Cupressaceae; genus Chamaecyparis; species Chamaecyparis obtusa. The sequence continues at coordinate 1,783,115 of BSBK01001534.1, forward strand.
GATTGAAACCATTGTTTTAGGCAGGCCGTACATGTATACAGCCCTCATGTGAGTCTTCCAGACTTGGCGTGAGTTTCCAAGGCCCAACGCCTAGGGTTTGTGGCCTTTATTTTGTCCATACTTGGACGTTTTGCAGTATAGGAGGGGTTTACGTCAATTTCAGAGCTGGACATATTGTACCAAGTTCGTTCATCATCGTAAATTTTATTTCAGAAGTTAATAAATGCATTCTCTTGCATTGCATATACATATCAATCAATAAGAAGGCATTTCCTTGCTTATGGTTTGCAAGTCAGTTTTAGATTTGTTTATTGCAAGCATAGTTGTTTGTCAAATATCTTTTAAAAATCCAAAAAGGCATATATTTTCAAAAACAAAAAAAACAAAAAACAAAACTTTTCAAAATAATACCACAAACATAGTCAGTTTTAGATTGGGTAGAGGTTGAACCAGTAGGTTTCATCACAAAAGCATTTTGATTGTCTAGACTAGAGAATAAAAATGACAATTTGGTTGATTTCTTTGATAACAACGATCTTGTGTAAGAAAAATGGCGATGGGAGTATAATGCACAACAAAGTATTTTGTTTGAAGACAATGATAAGGAAATTTGTAGAAGGCAGTAATTCATTGAAAATAGCATAGAAACTCGACTTGGACTTGGCGCGAACTCGACAAGGCTGACCTGACTTGGGACTCGGCAAAATACCAATTTCTAGTGAGTCTCGCCTAGAGAGAGTTCTTGGAGAGTCTTGGGCCCATGGGACTTGGCTAGGGTCACTTGGTTCGAGACTCACCAAGACTCGGGAACTCCTGGGGATTCTTGGTACTATGATGGCTTATGTAAGTCAGATGGAAACGTTCTTCAAAAAAATGGGATCTGAAATAACAACTATATTGCAGCCATCAATGGTTAATATCTAAGTTACCGATTCGGGTGCAGATTCGGATGCGGATGTGTGAAAATTTTTTTTAGAGGATGCGGATGTGTTTGGATGGGTGTATATATATATATATTTTTAAAAAATATATATGTAATATATATCTATATAAAATATATATATATATAATATATATATATATAAAATATAATATATATATATATAATATATATCTATATAAAAAATATATATATATATATATATATATATATATATAATTATATATAATAGACATAATATATAAGGGAGATATAAAAGTTTTGGATATGCATTGTTTAAAAATTTTTCCTTTCCTATTCCCTTCTTATCCCAGCTAAGGCAAAGTGGGGTTTAAATGAGCATGGTTTCAATTTTAAACACAATTGTAATCAATATTTGTATTCATATTCTATTTTTAATTTTTTAATGATTAGCCTATCTAATTTATAATCTGATCTATTGAATATTAACTTTTCTGGAAAAGAACATTTTACAAATAGACATTATGGTCACGGTGAAAAATTCTGTTACGTGATGCACCCAAAATGCATTGTGGGTGCCACTCGGAATCCACCAACAGGCACCAAGATGCGTGTGGATGCCTGCTGCAGGCATCCACATGCATCTGGGTGCCTGTTGGTGGCTTTGGGGTAGCACCCACAGGGTATCTGCTCCAGGCTCCGCCTCCGCACGCATCCGCATCCGGATCTAGGTAGTCTGTGGACGCATCGGTATCTCAACAGGCATCCACACGCATCTAGGTGCCTGTTGGTGGCTTCAGGGTGGCACCCACAGGGTATCTGCTCTCGGCTCCGCCTCCGCACGCATCTACATCAAGATCCAGGTAGTCTGCGGACGCATCGGTATCTTAGGTTAATATCAATCAGCATAGCAACGAATTAAAAGGTTTTCTTATGATGTGGAATATCATTAGATGGAAGGAAATGATGCTATGATTAAGAAACCAAAACTAATATGCAATGTTAAAATGGAGTAACGAGAACCAGGAATAAAAAAATTATGACTATTATAATGCAGCGATAAGATAAGATAAATTATTAATGTCCAACAAGAGACCACCAAAAGGGTCTAAGGGACTGGAAGCGTACAAAAGGCAACCGCCAACAACAGGAGTACCAAACGGTGTCCAGGAAAAGAACGAAACAACAAAGGAAGCAAAAAGCAAAAGGGCCAGAAAGAGCAATAGACTGCCCTAACCGGGCGAGAAGAAGTCCAACACCGAAGGGTATGGATTGGGGCGAGGAAGAACCCCAGATCACTGCCGAATAGCTCTGGGAGTGGAGTGCTATTGCCGTCGGCTAGAGAACGAGTGCAACTGCCGAGTGTGACTGCTACGAGGTCTCACATTTCTAATGTGATCAGAAGAGGGAGGACCAAGAGGGTGCTTCGTACCCCGGGCCAGGGATACGGGAGTTAATATGGAAGTGATAAGCTGGTCCTGGCACTGGCTCGACGGGAACATAAGCTAGAGGGTGGAATCACAAAGCCGCGTGGTCTTTTGAAGATATAGAGCGAGGCACCGCTGATCGGTGTACCTGAAGGAGGAGAGGGACTTGCACTCTCTAAACAAGCAATGGAACCTCCCTCTAATCTCGTAGTAAATGAGGCAACAGAAGATGAAGTGTGTCTCGGTCTCGGCCTCTGCCAAGGTGCAGAGGTGGCATGTCCAATCAGCTCTTTCGATATGGTGGTCAATCTGGATGTGGAGCCGGTGGGAGCCAACTTTGAAGGACCCTAAAGAGATATAGAGGGTGTGAGTCTAGAGGCAAGCTAAGTAAGGAGGGGGCACAATGAGCCCGTCCTGGATCTCCATATAGTGCTCTGCATAGAAGGCCATCTACGGACAGAGACCCCCAGGTGGGTTGCTCCAAGTCGTGGTAATGTACTGTTTGTAAATATCAAGTTTGACATACCCATTCAACTCTTGTTGAGGAGGGAGGAGATGGGCAGGGGCATCCATCGAGAACATAAAGGGGGGTAAGTGGTCAATCGAAATCCGAATGGACCCAAGCAAGGCAGACAGTTGGACTTACTAGCAGCAGGGTCGACTAGAGGGGTTATAGCGTGCAGTCTCCATAGAAGAGCAGTAAGCCAAATAGGGGTATCTCTGACGACCATCAGCAGAATCAGCAAAGCCTTTGAGGCAGTGGAGGAACCAAATCAGATCGAAGATAACCGCAAGCCTGAAAGGATGTGCCCCAAACTCAGCCAGGATAATGCTGTGAGGAGTAGATTGGTGACATCTGATGAGGCGTCGAAGAAGAAGGATTTGAACTCTCTCAACCGAGGCCCAATTGGACTCTAGGAGAGAGGGACTCCACACCATAGAGCCGTAGACCACAGTCAGCCTGACTAGGGAGTCCAGGAGGGACAACTTGGATCTAATGTCTTGAAAGTGATGTTTGAAGCATTGTGTCTCGAGCAGAGCCAGGGAACCTAACCCCTTGTTAACACGGGGCTGCATAGCATGTCTCAAACTGAAGCGAGGTCCAAAGAACTTGACCTCGAGGTAAGTGTAGGAGGATGAGATCTCGATCTCTGTACCCTGGAAGTAAAAGTGAAGATGAGAGGTCTTCAAGCAATTGAAGACCATCACTCGGGTCTTACCAAGGTTCACCACCAACTGTCGAGTATCACAACAGGAAGCTAAACCGTCAAGGAGCCGTTGTAAACCCTTAGGGGAGGAGGCCAAGAGGACCACATCATCAACAAATAGGAGAATGGAGATAAGGACCTAGTACAGATGATAGCTGTTGCCGGGGAGCGAGAAATCCCAGAGGAAAGACTCGAGCTCGTCAATGTTATTACTAAATCAATTACTGAGAGGGGGGGTGAATCAGTAAATACTTTTCTCATGTAGTCATTCTTAACTTGTTTAATTATCTTTTACTGATAAGCATAATAAAACAATCATTGACAAGCATAAAAGAATCACACAGATTAACACAAGTATTTATACGTGGAAACCCTCAGTTAGAAGGAATAAACCGCGGTGAGACAGAGCTCACAACTTCACTATTGTGGAATGAAGGTTCCCTATTAGGAGCTTACAAAGCACTGGTTAAGGTGCTACCCGGCTAAGGGATTTTACAAAAGATCTGTTAAGATCTAAACCCTGTCAAGAGTTGCCTGGTCACAGGACTTTGAACATCAACAAAGATGTTACCCTATTAGGGGATTTTACAACGAACCTATTAGGTCCACCTTGATAGAGGTATTTCAACTTGCTTTCACACTTTATAAAACAATGATCTTCTATGACATTGAATGTCTGATCAAATCATACCTGTTGATCTCTTCGCCGGTTTGCTTGGTTGTTGACCTCTGCTCTCTTTCACCTCAACGACTGTATTGCTTCTCTCAGAAGATATCTCTCCTCTGCTCTATGCTATCATCAATAATCAACAACAGCAACGACACTTCTTGGGTCCTATGACCTATTTATACAAGAGTGAAACTCTTGACTCATAGAACTGCCTAGGTGTAAACTTAACCATAAATCATGCAACACATAAAGGCTTATGCGTTCTGATCTGGAGTTTACCTTGAGATCATCTGTAGAAATAAAGCTAATTCTTGTTGAAAAGCTAACTCCACTCTGAGCGGTGGATGTCCCGTATAATCAGGCTTTTAACTCAAATTGATCCGCAGAATTCGGATCGGATCGTTCATGCAGTTGGACTAGTATAGCCTCATACACGGTTCATCTTTGTATGCAACATAAGACCAGTACTAAGTACTTGGTTCGGTCTACCAGTGGCGTTTAGAGTAACGTAAGTGACCGGTGACCTTTTACTAATGTGAATGATGTTTGTGAAATACACTAATGACAACTCATATTGCTAACAATCTTCCCCTTTGTCATTGGTGGCAAAACCATACACAAAACCATTTTTACAAAGATTGATAATTTATACCTTGTTCTGTAGACTGTCCTATCTTCTGTAGCACACTTCCCTTGTGTTCTAGACTTCCCCTTTCTGAGTGCTCCTTTTGTGTCTGTTCTGAGCTTTTTGTGCTTTCCCTTTTCTGCTTTTTTGTTTGCTTTCCTTTGCTTCTTCTTCCCCTTTTTGCCTCCATAGGACAAAGGGTTTTGCTTTTCTTCACATTTGAATTGTTGTGAAGATAACCTTATAGATATTCTTTGCAGAATGTAGGAATGGTGCCCATCGACCGGTTACATATTCGATGTTCTTGTGGCTTGCCTTACTAGAAACAATGATGTTCTCCATATCTTCCACAGTTTTATAATCCGGTTCATTGATCAGAGCATTTGTAGAAGTTGCTGTCTGGTGCATGATGTCAAGTGTTGGGGCCAGAAGCATCTAAAATCTAATGATGTCTTGGATTCTTTTGTTCTCGTCTTCAGTTGTCTTTCTCAGGATTAGAGCAAGACTTGTCTGCCGTCAGAAGAGTGTTGTAAACCCAGAGTGGAAGGGTCAGACTCAGAAGTGCAAGTGGAATCGGCATAGCGGTCATGAAGGGGGGTCTAAAACTCTCTGGTCCGTGCGTTGAAGTCCCCAAGAATGATGATGTCACCAACGACCGAGAATTTGATGTACTTGTGTAGGTCCTTGTAAGGGTTGTCACAGTCCGTGCTATGAACAACATATGATGAGGCCAGTGGAAAGTAACATACTGCAATGTAGATATCTCTATGATGTGATGTAGTACAACCAATACGGATCCACATGAATTTGGCAGAGCTGTCAGCATGAACCACTTAAGTAGAACTAGAGAAGCGGTCTTTGACCAGACACACGATCCCACTGGAGCCTCAGACCCCACTAGAGGACCTAACCTCGTGACGAAAAACAGAAAACCACTGATATCTAGTAAACCCAGGCAAATGACGGGCGGGGCTCTCGTGAGTCTCGGTGACAGCGAGGATATCGGCGGATCCAACAACATCCTGAAAAAGACCCGGTAATGACCATAAGGTGCCATTACCATTCCAGCAGTTGATGAGCAAAGAACCACTGTGGCGTTCTCTCTTGACCAACTGCTGCCTGCGTTGTCATTTGGCTTTGAAAGCCGGACTGGGCTCCCAACCGAGGGGAGGGGAGTCACGAATAATAGCTTTGAGGTTCCTGATGACAACCCACTTACCCATACGTCTAGCCTCCACAACCAATCCCCTATAGTGTTTCAAATCGGCAACTTGGGATTTCGTGAGGTCCTCATCCAAGTAAATCTTCGTTGGAAGAGAGAACAACTTCCTCCTCGCCTTAATTACTCGGAGCTTGTCAGCCATGGAGAGAAATTTGAGGAAAAGTGTGTCATGACTAATCTAGGCCCTGTCAAGAGTGATGTCAGAAAGGCCAAGCTACTCACTGAGGAAGGAGTGTCCTGCTGGGATAGGGTCAACATCGGGGGAGAGTGGAAGGCCGTGGACTCACAAGTTGAGTTCACGGACCCGTCTAACATGCTTGTCTGCCAACTTGTCCTGAATAAGTTTTTCAACGCCGGAAAGGGCTGTGGGGCTGGTGTTGTTGTTGCTGCAAATAGAGGCCTAGGATTTCAACTACTGCTCAGTTTCAGTGATAAGGGAGGCGTGTTTGTTGTCAAGTTCGGCCTGTTTATCTTTAATGGCATTGAACTCTGTGAACTAATAAAAGTAATAAAAGTAAATAAAGAGGTAATAAAAGTAAATGGAATTAACAAACTTTAATCTAAAGGGTGTGATTTGGTTTGAGACTTATTTGGATTAAGGAAAAGGTGTCATTTCTAAAGTTGACTATTATGAGAATAACCAAGAGACATGTCCTAAGAATTGCTTCCTTTTTTGTAAAGTCATAATGAAAGATATAAAACCAAGGTTGTTTGAGATTGAGAGGGGTGCAATAGAAAAAAAGAAGATAATTGAGTGCATACATTAAGGAGGATATATAATAGATGTTACTCTTGACGAGGAAGAGATAAGAAAAGAAACAAATTCTTACATGGCTGGCAAGCATGGCGTGATAACAAATTATGTATTTAATATATCTATGAATTAGATATTGCTTCATAGAATATTATATTTGAATGATATTAGGAATAATGGGCATATATATATAATATTTTTTATATGTCTATTTATAATTATGAAACCAGAATTATATATATATAATATTATATGTTTTTGATATTAATTAGCAACAAAAGCTAGGGTGTTGACCCTTACAAGTCCACTGCCCGAGGGCGTACAAACTGTAGAGAGCCTGCCTGGCTCTTAGCTGATGATGATATTTATTCTTGAATTTGCTTGTATTCTTTTTTTGGAAAGTGCATTTGGTCACAAGCTCTTAGCCTACTATGGAAGCTCTCTGTCCCACTAATTGCACTATGATAGGAAGCTGAATCAGAGCTGCTCACCACAAGATCGCTCATACATGAGCTATTGTCCCCACACAACTCTACATTTGAGATACAACTACTATGTACCTCAACCAACTCCTCATCCAAAGAAATGGAAGCCCGCGTAGTATCGCTAATATCAGAGAGCCCCAGTGAATCTTGATCTTGGGACTCAACCAAAACCTCCTCATAGTCATCACCCAATATCTCACAAGAGGGTTCATACCCAGTGCGGCTCATAGCATCATCGAATATATCATCAGATGTGTCCATACTATCTGCATCCACATCTCCTATTAAAGCCTCAACTGCTGACACTTGACTCTGCACACATGACTCAATGTCAAGTTGTACACCAAGAATGCTGGAGCATGAGAAAACCACGGTGTGAGTAGAACTCACAAATTTTGCACTCTTCTGAAGTGCGCTCTGTTAGTAGTCTTCCCTGTTAAAGGATTACAAATGTATTGTTAGATGCACCTAGTTAAGGGACTTAAGAAATAAGGCTTGTTAAAGCCTGCCTTATTAGAGGACTTTTAAACATCTGCTCGATGTCACTTGGTTTAGGGATTTAATACAAGGGACCTGTTAATGTCCACCCAAATACTGAGACTTTTGCTATTGCAATTGTCAAAGAGCAATAGAGGGTTTGTTCTTTTTGAGATGGCTTTGTTGAGCCTGATAAGATGACTGTTTTCATCAACTGAGAGTCATCACCAGGCACCAAAGGTATGCTCGCTTCAGGTTGTCGCGCTTCTTTGCACACTTTTCTCTTCTTATCTTTGTTGATATTATGGCCTTGTCAGCAAATATCACTCGCACCGAATAAGAAATTAATATATGACATATATTTCGAATTAGTAATAATAATATTAAATATGTAAGATATTTAATATTCATTGTTTATGAGGAAATTCAAATTTATGTTGTTTAAATTGTTTGGGCCCAAAGTCGGCCTTCTTGGTATAATTATTCTTATTTAGGTCGGCCCCTTGAGGAGGCTTTCCCTTCTCATATATAGAGCGACGATTCTTGAGAGAAGAATTATCAAAAAACATAACATGTATTCTTCACTCCCAAGAATCAGTTAAGGCAGCAACGAACTCATTAAGGCAGCAGAGAATTCCATAAGACAACATCGAATTCCTTCATTGTAGTGGCAGCGAAGTCATCCATAGAGGGACAACAATTTCACCATTAAAGGACAGTGAATCTTAGTCCTAATTGCAGCGATTCCCTTCCCCTAATTGCAGCATACCTAGGAGCGAATTTTGGAGCAGAAATCAAGGTAGAATTGCATTGGTATTGATTTGATATTAGGCCAGAGAAAATATCAGATTGAAGACATTTGGGAAGCCCTAGATAGGCAGACCTAGCCGGACTAGATCTGAGGGTTATATCAGAACCACAATCCGGGTACTCTCTCCTTGCTCTTAATCATTTCTTTTATCCTGTGCTTAGTATTGAAAGATCTCTATAGATTGAACATTCCTATATAAATTTGGAAATATTAATGTGGTATCAGAGCCTAGGTAGAGCAAAGATTCATTTCAGATTTAGGAATTCAAACTAACTCTTTCAACTAAGTTGGTTATCATGTCAACACGGATTAGACCCCAAGATAGGCTTGAGGCAGATGTTAATTTTACATCTTGAAAGATGAGGTTATTAATCATTCTAAGGAATTAGAAATTATTTCAGTCATTGAAGATCCTCCTAAAGATAATAAGGATGATGATGAAAAGAAGGAATGGAACAAAAACAACAATAAAGCAATGAGGATAATTGTTGATAGTGTTAAAGACCACATTGTGCCAACTATTGCAAATCTAAAGAATGCATATGAGATGTTCACTTTATTATTTGGCATGTTTCAAATCAACAACACAAATAGGGTCCTAGCTCTCAAAAATAACCTCTCCCGAATAAAAATGAATCAAGGGGAGTCTATCACTTCATACTTTATGAGGATCAACAAGTTAAGGAATGTAAGAACCCCAAATCGGTCCTTCACTGCTATAGACGTTTATCTCAATTTGTTGTTTGAAAGTTTATGATTTTTTTTGATTTTTCGAGGGTTTTAGAAAAGAAAAGCAAATATGCAATAATCTGAAATTCTGAAACTATTCAATTAACTGCTGCAACTTCTATTTAATTTTCAAAAAAATACAAAGGGAAATCAAGACAATCCTTTATTGGAAAATGATTAACAGAGGCAACTACAAAATGCATAAAAAATTTGGGAGAATACACCAGCTGCTGTAGGAACTTATTTATTTCAACTCTTCAATGCTGTGGCTGTAAATCTAAAAGAGGATAATGGCTGTGACTTATTCCTTCATAAAACTGCAATTAAATATGATCTTCCTGCTGCTGAAACTAATATTGCTGAAGCACAAATAGAGTCTCTGGATGAAACTCTCTGAAATTCCAAATTCATTGGATATTTCACCAGCTAAAATGGACACACACAGAAGAACTACGTTCTTCAATGGCAAAGTTGAAACCCTTCCCAGAGCTTGAAATTGCAATGATCAATTTGCAAAATAACAATGGATCCCTTTCTTCTTTCCCCAGCAAGCATAAATAGGCTTTCCAACCCTAAATCACAATTTTTTGAAAAGCTGCGATTTTTTTATTCAAGGCATTCAAAATATAATCATTAAATAAATTTAATGATTTAGACTTAGGAAAACATGCCAATAAATTAATACATTAATTTGGCCCCCTTCATGATATTAAGACCCATCACTTAAGTGATTTAATATAAAGTCAATTTACAACTTAATATTAAATCCTTTGCCATTTAATTAATATATAATCACTGAAAACTGAATAACTCCCTCAAAAATGAGAATCTGGCTTAACCGTCTGGAACTAGAGTTGGCATAATAATTTCCCATGTGATCAAATAATATTTCTAAAAATAGCAGGGGTCCATCTCTATGACTCTAAAAGTTGCTAAAAATAGGAAAACTCAAACAAAGAGTCTGAAACTTGTCCATACCAAATCAACGGTGCTGAGCTCTGCAAAAGTTGAACCATCAGATAAGCATATCTCCTCTGTGCACAGAATGACCCTCTATCTATCTCTACTAGCCTACGAGGGTCAAATGATAGGCTAATCAATAGCTAGAATGATGTCTCTAGCTAGAAGGGGACATCACAGTCCGCCCTTCTTGAAATTGCTTGTCCACAAGCAATCTCAACTTTGGATGCTGTAAAATCTCCTCACTCTCTCAAGTGGCATCCTCAACCGGCATGTCCTTCCATTTCACCAAGTACTCCCTGATAGTGTGCCTCCTCAAGTTTCTCTCCCTAAACTCCAAAATAGCCTCGGGCACTAAAACCAACTTCCCCTCATCATCCAAGGGTGGAAGCACTATAGAAGGGACAATTTGGTGTCCTAACGCCTTTTTGAGACGTGACACATGGAAAACATTATGGACTTTACTCTTTGCTAGCAAATCCAACTCATATGCCACCTCTCCAACTCTCCTGATCACCCTGAAAGGTCCATAGTATCGTGGCTTCAGTTTCTCGGCACCACTCCTTTTAAGAGTGGACTGGCGGTAAGGCTGTAACATCAAGTACACCATATCACCTACCTCAAAAATCCGCTCAGTCCTCTTCTAATCCGCATACTGCTTCTGTGGATTCTGTGCCTTAGTAATATTCTCCTTAAGATCCTTTACAATGTCCTGGCTCTCCTATAACAAGTCTCCAACACTAGGCACTCTACTGTCACTCAGTAAAAGATCCATGAAATTGGATGCCTCATACCCATACAATGCCATGAAAGGTGACATCTGAATAAACATGTGATAAGTGGAATTGTAGCAATACTCATAGGTAAATCCACTTAACCCAAGCCCTCTATTGCCCTGCTATGTAGTTCCTGAGGTATCCCTCCACCCATTTGCTGACTTAGTCTGTCCACTTGTCTGGGGGTGGTAGCTAGTAGTCCGAGTGAGCTCTATCCTGCACAATTTGAATAACTCCTGCCAAAAGTGACTGATAAATCTGCTGTCCCTGTCGCTGACAATGCTCCGAGGTAAGCCATGCAACCTGAATACCTCTCCGAAGTATAAATCTGCCACCTAGGTAGTAATGTATGTAGAAGTGATCGGGAAGAAGTGGGCAAACTTCGTAAGCCGATCAACAACAACATATATACAGTCTCTGCTCTGGGCTCTCAGTAGACCTATGATGAAGTCCATGGACAAACACTCCCACTTTCTATCAGGTATCGGAAGTGGCTGAAGTAAATCGGCTGGATAAGAGTGCTCTTGTTTATTCTGCTGGTAAGTAGGACACTCTAACATACTGTAACACCTTAGCCTTGATCCTTTTCCAAAAAAATGTTCACGAATCTGCCGGTAGGTTTTATAAAAACCTGGATGTCCTGCCATAGGTGAGTCATGATAAACTCTCAACACCATCCTCCTCACCTCTGACCCTAGCACCAAATAAATGCGCCCTTTGTAAATGATGAGCTCATTCGCAAGGGTGAAATCACTATCTTGAACCGATCCGTCTATGAATCTTGCTGCCCATGTATCCTTTGCATACTCTGCAAGGATCAAATGTCTCTAGTCCTTTGATATATTCGTTATCAAGCTCAAGTGGGGTCTTCGCCACAAGGCATCTGCTACTACATTTTGTGTCCCGTTGAAATAGGTAATATAAAAGTCATATGCCTGTAATTTACTTACCCATTTTTGTTGCCAATCATTAAGATCTCGCTGCCCTTGGAAATGCTTTAGACTATTGTGGTCTGTTTTTATGCTGAATTTGCTGCCCACTAAATACTGCCTGAATTTGGCCAAAGCATGCATTATGGCCAACATTTCCTTATCATAAATGCTGAAGCTCCTCTCAGGTCCCCTGAGCTTCCTACTCTCATACACAATCGGGTGCTTGTCTTGCATAAGCACCGCTCCAACGCCCTCACCAGATGCATCACAATGAAGCTCAAATGACTTACTAAAATCTGGTAATGCTAGCACTGGACAAGAAGTCATTAACTCCTTGAATTTATCAAAACACTCTTGTGCTTCAGGTGTCCACAAGAAAGCCCCCTTTCTCATTAAATTCAAGGGTGTAGCATGCTTGGAGTATCCACCAACAAACCTCCTGTAGAACCCACAGAACCCCAAAAATCCTCTCAACTGTGTCAGGTTTACTGGAGTAGGCCACTCGACAATAGCACGAATCTTTTCAGGATCCATGCGTACTCCTTGTGCACTGATAATGCGACCTAGATATAATAACTTTGATAATCCCAAATCACATTTAGTCTCCTTTGCATATAAGGATTCCCTGCTCAAAATGTTCAACATAGTGTCTAAGTGTCGCACATGCTCATCCCATGTCCTACTATACACTAGGATGTCATCAAAGAAGACTAACACAAATTTCCTCAATTGAGGCTGAAAGACCTTGTTCATCGTGGATTGAAAAGTGGCAGGAGCATTAGTTAGCCCAAATGGCATAACTACAAACTCAAAATGGCCACAATGACACCGAAATGCCGTCTTCTCTATATCCTGCTCTCTAACTCGGATTTGATCATAAGTTGATCTCAAATCAATTTTGGAGAAGAAGCATGCTCCGTGTAACTCATCTAATAACTGATCAAACTGTGGTATGGGGTACTTGTTTTTGATAGTCTTCTTGTTCAAGACCCTGCAATCTATGCACATCCTAAGAGTACCATCCTTCTTCTTCACCAAAACCATAGAAGAAGCAAAAGGAGACTTACTTGGTCTAATGTGCCCCATAGCAAGTAGTTCCTTGATGGTTTTCTCAATCTCATCCTTCAATCTCTTTGGATGTCTGTAAGGTGTAATCATAATGGGTTTGGCACTTTCCTCCAACTCAATGATGTGCTCAATACCTCTATTAAGAGGACTACCTGGTGGAATGTCACTGAACACCTTACTGTGCTTGATTCTCAGCGCCTGTATGTTAGGATGATACTTGGAATGTTGCTGCCCCTGTGATGGCATCAAAGTGCAATGGGCTGCCCACTCAACCTGGTCATGTCTCAGCAAGCGCCCCATGCTTCTGCAAGACATCATCGTAAACTCACTGTCACCGTTGGCTTTAAGTATATGTGTCTTTCCATCCGATTGGAACTTCATCTCCATGCCTCTCAAATCGAGAGTGTACACTCCAATGTCATGCAACCAAGTCATACCAAGTACTGGATCTATGTCACCCGTGTTTACAACATAAAAATCAGCTTTGAAGTCAAAGTTATTAATCCTCAAGGATAGACCTGTAATTTTCCTATCACATTTGAGGACGTAGCCATCAGCTACCCTCACTCTCAGACCCTCAAACTACTCTGTCTGAATCCCACATCTCTCAACCAGCCTGGAATCAATAAAATTATGAGTGGCACTTGTATCGAGCAATGTGATAACTCGCTGCCCTACCAATACTCCCCTCATCCTAAATGATCCCTCCTGTTGCACACTGGTGCATCGGGCCTCCTTAAGTCTACCCTTAGTCTTTTCATCACCTGTAGCCATTTAGTTCAGCTTTTCATCACCTATGTTTTCCTTTTCTTCAGCTGATTCATCATTTTCAGATTGCTGGTTTGAATTTTCAGAATCGGAATCCTCATAATAAGCCCACATAACCCTGTTTGCTTTGCCCTTGGGTCTTAAAGGACAATCGTGGTTCATGTCATAAGGTCCTTTGCAATAGAAACAAAATTTCTTCTTCCGCAAATCATTAAGTGTTTCCCTGTCAGGAGGTGCAAAAGATTTATCTCTATTTTCGTGTTTAAATTCAGTCCTCTCTAGTTTCTTAAAGAATGACTTATTGTCTTTGTTGGAGGAAGTTGCCTTGGGCTGAAATTTATTAATTTGGGCTGCATGCTCCATGCTTTTGGCTTTCTTCATAGCATCATTCAATGTGAAAGGATCAAAAGCCTTTACCCAACCTCTAACTGGTTCGGCTAAGCCTTCAGTAAATAATATTATTAACCTCTCTGGTATGTCTGGCACCATAACTGAGGACTGTTGAAACTCAGTAATAAAATGCTCTAAGCTCCCTATCTGTTTGAGCTGTGCCAGGTCTCTAAAGTATACCTCTGGATCTTTCCTATCAAACCTTTCAACCAATTTGTCCACGAAGTCCTGGTAAGAAGTTACCTGGTTGTGCTGAAGAGTGATCAACCTATGATACCACCAATCGTGTGCTACTCCCTCCAAATGTAAAATGGCATATTTTATTGCCTCAATCTCTGTCATAGGCCTCAATGCTAGAAAAGTATCAAGCTTGTGGATCCAAGCTTGCGCTGTCAATCAACCACTACCATCAAAAGTGGATAACGAAAGCTTGCCCGTAGCACGTTTTAGTTCATTATTCTACCCCCTGGGTCTCCTATCCTATTTGACTGCACGATAGTGTTCTCTCTTTTGGTTCACAAACCTTTCAAAGGTCATCATTTCTCGCACATGTGGGGCCAATAGTTCCCACTCATCATTTGCAGCCATAAGGATGTTTGCAAACATCTCATCCCCAGCTTCCTCTACTGGATCTTGCACTGGTTCCTCCCTAACAAAGGTAGGACGTGTGGGTCTATCTACTGTCCTAGAGTGTGTTCTCTGTGCCCGTGGAGAACCTATTGCACTCCTGTTATCCTCCTGTTCCCTATTCTGCCTGTTAGGTGGATTCATTCGCTCCATCATGGTAGTTAGCGCCTGTAATGCTTGGGCCACCTGCTGCTGCCCTATTGCCATAGTTCTAAAAAACTCTATGGTTTTCTGGTCTTCATCATTCCTGTTTACCTTGGGTGGGCTACCATCACGCCTGTCACCCATGATGACCGATTGTTCTAAAACCTGTTCGCCTTTAAGTAAGGATCTTCTGCGTGTATAATACCTGTGTGAACCAACCTGCTTTGGCTGCATGTAATAACTAAACCCTCAGGATGGCAAGATTTAACTCCGATACCACTATAAGAACCCCAAATTGGTCCTTGATTGCTCCAGACGTTTATCTCAATTTGTTGTTTGAAAGTTTATGATTTTTTTGGATTTTCAAGGGTTTTAAAAATAAAAAGCAAATATGCAATAATCTGAAATTCTAAAACTATTCAATTAACTGCTGCAACTTCTATTTATTTTCCAAATGAAATACAAAGGGAAATCATGACAATCCTTTATTGGAAAATGTTTAACAAAGACAACTACAAAATACATAAAAAACCTGAGAGAATACTTTAGCTGCTGTAGGAACTTATTTATTTCAACTCTTCAATGCTGTGGTTGTAAATTTGAAAGAGGATAATGGCTGTGACTTATTCCTCCATAAAACTGCAATTAAATACAATGTTCTTCCTGCTACTGAAACTAATACCGCTGAAGCACAAATAGAGTCTCTCGATGAAACTCTCTGAAATTCCAAATTCACTGGATATTTCACCAGCTCAAATGGATGCACACAGAAGAACTACGTTCTTCAATGGCAAAGTTGAAACCCTTCTTAGAGCTTGAAATCGCAATAATCAATTTGTAAAATAACAATGGATCCCTTTCTTCTTTCCCTAGCAAGTATAAATAGGCTTTCCTACCCTAAATCACAATTCCTTGAAAAGCTGCGATTTCTTTCTTCAAGGCATTCAAAATATAATCATTAAATAAATTTAATGATTTAGACTTAGGAAAACATGCCAATAAATTAATTCATTAATTTGGCCCCCTTCATGATATTAAGACCCATCACTTAAGTGATTTAATATAAAGTCAATTTACAACTTAATATTAAATCCTTTGCCATTTAATTAATATATAATCACTGAAAACTGAATAACTCCTTAAAAAATGAGAATCTAGCTTAACCTTCTAGAACTGAAGTTGGCATAATAATTTCCCATGTGATCAAATAATATCTCTAAAAGTAGTAGGGGTCCATCTCTATGACTCAAAAAGTTGCTAAAACTAGCAAAACTCAAACAAATAAAGTCTTAAACCTCTCCATACCAAATCAACGGTGCTGAGCTCTGCAAAAGTTGAACCATCAGATAAGCATATCTCCTTTGTGCACAAAATGACCCTCTATCTGTCTCTACTAGCCTACGAGGGTCCAATGATAGGCTAATCAATAGCTAGCTAATCAATAGTTAGAATGATGTCTCTAGCTAGAAGGGGACATCATAAGGAATCAGCTATCATCAATTGGGTTCAATTATGATAATAAAGAGCTAGCTGTGATAGCTCTTAACAAATTGCCTCTTACTTGGGAAGCATTCATTCAAGGGATTAGTGCTCGTTCCAAATTACTTACTCTTGATAGACTAAAGACCGATTGTCTTCAAGAAGAAGCAAGATTAAGATCAAGAGGCTCAATCTTCAAGGAAGACATTCAAGTTCTTTTCTGCCAAAACTCAAAGGGGGGGCAGGAAAATTTTAGAACAAGAGAGAATTCCAAAGGAACAAAAATGAAGGAAGTTCAAGGGGCAAAGGGGGGAAGAAGTACTTTAAGAAAATGAAACCTTTCAAGAGGGACTTATCTAAAACTAAATGTTATAAATGTGAGAAGTTTGGTCATATAGCTGTAAATTGTCTTGAGAGGAACAACCTTCAAGCATCCTTTGTGGAAGTAAAAGTACCCGAATCTGAGCACTTTGCACTTTTAGAGGGAGTTGCAATTTGAGAGGGAGTTTTATATATGGTCTTGCTTGTGAAATTATCTAAGTTATAAACTCCTTCTGCTGGTTACTTACATTTGCATCCTTGTATCTATTGTTTATGAGAAGTACACTTAACATTATGCTGCAGCTCTGACATATTTTTGTTATATATGTACATACTGTACGCTGCTGATTTCTAGGATAACTAATCTACGTTGATGTATGGGTGGCAACATACATAACTATCTATTCAGCATAGATATTGGCATATTTGGCATATTGTTAGGAACATACATTGTGACTGTGGAGTATACCTGACATTGGAATATGTTATGTTTTGTTTTTTAAATTGCCTTGCTTATGTTGTGTTCATATGCGAACACATTTCTTTTTATAGTAGGAAACTATATGAGTAAATACATCTCTTGGTTAATGTAAGCATTGGAATATGTTGGCATTGATTTGTATGCCTTCTTTGGCTCATATTCATGGTTATATCTCTGTTACGGGAAATCACACAATTGATTGCTAGTACAGCTTACTTACTGTTTTCCTTATGCATAGGTGCATACATTATTGGTTGGAACATTCTTACATTGGCATATGTTAGAATATGCATATCTCTTAAGAACATACATTTAGAGTTAATGTTGTTGTATGCATGGGAGCATTCATTATATGGATATATGTTATCTTTACTAATGATCATATATATGTATGGATACACTTCCTTTTAAGAGAACTATATTGCATCTTGCTGTGATCTCATTGTACCTGGTTATATGTTGGTTATCTTTAGGTGATGAAGACTTATATGATTACTCTTATATAGATGTTGGATAAATTATGCTGATTCTATGAGAGAACTGCATTTGGATATTGACTACTTAATATGATTGTATGGGGCATATGTCATTTGTATGCTTTAGCTTGTGAAGCATACTTTAATTATTGTGTATGAATGGATCATACTTTTTTTCATAGCTGAGTCTATATTTATTGATTATAGCTGAGACTATATTACATATGGTTCTATGTGTGAACTTTACATTTTAACTTGAATCTTATGATCATATTGGTTACTCTTATACTTATGTGGATTCATGAGATGAGATTTTGATTATGAGATGCATTTGGTTGTGTTTGATTCATTTGATTACATCTATTTGTATGGCTAAGTTGTTTCTTATGACTTGGATACTTGGAGAATATCATGGACTTGATATTCTTACTCCGAGCATTTGGTAAATATCATGGATTTGATATTTGTTAAGCCAATGCTCGAGGATATCATGGATTTGATATCTAGTGGATCAGGGATCCACTTCTCAGCATATGGTGGACATCATGGATTTGATGTCAGGAGGCCATTTCTCCGAGTACTTGGTGAATATCATGGATTTGATATTCGTTATACCAATACTCGAGGATATCATGGATTTGATATTTGGTGGATCAGGGATCCACTTCTCAACATATGGTGGACATCATGGATTTGATGTCTGGAGGCCATTGCTCTGAGTACTTGGTGAATATCATGGATTTGATATTTGTTAGACCAATACTCGAGGATATCATGGATTTGATATCTGGTGGACCAGGGATCCACTTCTTAGCATATGGTGGACATCATGGATTTGATGTCTGGAGACCATTGCTCCGAGCACTTGGTGAGTATCATGGATTTGATATTCGTTAGACCAAGGCTCGAGGATATCATGGATTTGATATCTTGTGGAATCAGGGATCCACATCTGAGTAATTGGTTGACATTATGGACTTGATGTCGATAGGCCATTACTCCGAGTACTTGGTGAATATCATGGACTTGATATTCGATGGACCAGTACTCTTAACATCATGGACTTGATGTTGGTTTGATGTCATGGACTTGACATTTCTTGAGTCTAGGAGACTCGTGGATTTAGTTATCCATAGATCGGCTGGTATACATCATGGATTTGATGATACCATGAATATCATGGATTTGATATTTAAAAGAGTCAAGGTGATTGATGGATTTAGGAAATTCACAAATTAATTGGAAATATCTAATATCACGGACTTGATATCATGTATGGTTGATAAGCATCATGGACTTGATGTTATCATGAATATCATGGATTGATATTCTTGGGTCATGAAAACCTGAGGATTTAGGAGATCCACATTTGGGAAGCATCATATGATATGATGTTTCTCATATGAATGCAGGATGTGTGATTTATGAAGAACCATTGTGTTCTCATTATATCTTGTAGATAGAGATCTCCTATCATAGATGAGAGATCTATGGCATCTTTGGATTAGGAATCCATTTTTGTTATGTTTTGAGTCTAGGAGACTCGTGGATTTAGGAAATTCACATCCGATTGGTAAACATCTTGTTACCATGATTTTCATATGGATATGAAATCTATGGTCGGAAATGGTATAAGAACATATGTGTTCTACATATCATAGATATGAGGTGTATGATTCTATTGGATATGGAATCGATGTTGTTTATGTTTTTGGCATCTTTATCAAGGGTGATAGAGTGAGACCATTGGGTTGATCTTTGCCTCAAGTCCACGAGAGAGTGTTGATATTATGGCCTTGTCGGCAAATATCATTTGCACCAAATAAGAAATTAATATAAGGCATATATATTTCGAATTATAAATAATAATATTAAATATGTAAGATATTTAATATTCATTGTTTATGAGGAAATTCGAATTTATGTTTAAATTGTTTGGGCTCAAAGTCGGCCTTTTTGGTAAAATTATTCTTATTCAGGTCGGCCCCTTGAGGAGGCTTTCCCTTATCATATATAGAGGGACAATTCTTGGGAAAAGAATCATCAAAAAACATAACATGTATTCTTCTCTCCCAAGAATCGGTTAAGGCAGCAGCGAACTCATTAAGGCAGCAGAGAATTCCATAAGACAACAGCGAATTCCTCCATTGTAGTGGCAGCGAAGTCATACATAGAGGGACAGCAATTTCACCATTAAAAGACAGCAAATCTCAGTCCTAATTGCAGTGATTCCCTTGCCCTAATTGTAGCATACCTAGGAGCGAATTCTGGAGCAGAAATCAAGGAAGAATTGCATTGGTATTGATTTGATATTAGGCTAAAGAAAATATCAGATTGAAGACATCTAGGAAGCCCTAGATAGGCTGACCTAGCCGGACCAAATCTGAGGGTTATATCAGAACCACAATCTGGGTACTATCTCTCCTTGCTCTTAATCATTTCTATTAGTAATTTAAGTTGTCATTAGTGTAAATTCACAAACACCATGCAACAGTAAGGGCTCACTGGTCAATCACGCTAGTTAGAAGACACCGGTAGACAAGAAACAGAGTGTGTGTACTGTTAGATGTAAGCACCGATAGACTGATCTAAGTACTCAGTACCGGTCTTATAAGTTGATACAGAGATGAACCGAGTATAGGATGTACTGGTCTAACTGCATAAAGATTCGATCTGGATTGTGCTGATTAGTTTGAGTTAAAACCGGATTATACGGGACATCCACCACTCTGAAGTGGAGTTAGCTTTTTAACGGGAGTTAGTTTTATTTCTACGGATGTTTTAAAGGTAAAGTCCAGATCACGACGCATAGCTTTTTGCTAGTTGCATGATTTCTTGTTGAGTTTACTGCCTGGCGGTTCTATGAGTTAAGGGTTTCATTAAGGTGAACTCTTGTATAAATACAGGTCATAGGACGCAAGAAATAAGGTTGGTGAGAATTGTTGAGTAAATAGAGAAGTGAGGAGACATCTCCGTAGCAATCACAGTCACCAGAGGTGAAAGGCAAAGAGGCAGAATATAGATCAACAGCTAGGCAAACTGGGGAAGAGATCAACAGGTATGATCTGATCTGGCAATCAGTGTCATAGAAGATCATTGCTTTTGTAAAGTGTGAAAGCAAGTTAAAATCCCTATATTAGGGTGGACCTAATTGGTTCTTTGTAAAATCCCCTAATAGGGTAACATCATTGTTGATGTTAAAAGTCCTTTAACCAGGGAACTCCTAACAGAGTTAAGATCTTAAACAATCTTCTACCAAATCCCTTAACTGGGTAGCACTCTAACAAGTGTTTTGTAAGCTCCTAACAAAGCGCTTTCATTTTGCAGTAGTGAAGTTGTGAGCTCTGTCTCACCGTGGTTTTTTCTTCTAAGCGAGGGTTTCCACGTATATATCTTGTGTTGATCTGTGTACTTTTACAGTTATGAATGTTTGTTTTACACTTTGCATAGATTACAAGAAGTATTAAACAAGATTGGAATTATAGTAGAAAACAGTTCTTACTGATTCACCCCCCCTCTCAGTAACCGGTTAATAATAACAGTTGGTATCAGAGCCTCGTTCTCTATACATAAAAGTCTAACAACTTGAGAGAAAGATCATGGAGGTTTACCGGTATTAGAAACAGATAGAAGAAGCCAACGAGATAATTGCCTCTTTGGAGAATAGGCTGAGAAGGTCACGTGTAAAGAGGAAGGAGCTGGCTCTGCAACTGAATGAAAGTAATGAGACCATTGATGAACTCTTAGGGCAGAGTGGATCTGATGAAGCTGAGGAAGCAGTCTCGGAGCTTATGGAGAGGAACCAGATCCTGACCGATCAGATCTCCAACCTTAAGAGGGAAATGGAGGATAATGCCCTGAGGATGACTGAACTAATCGAGAAAAAGAGAAAAGCTGAAGTTGAAAGAAACACAGCGGTCAAATCTTTAACAGCCTCTGAAAAAGCAAGGAACTGGGCAGAGGAAGCTGTAGGAGCAAATGAATTGATCATTTTGCAACTCCAAAAAGACATGCAAATTGTCACCCAAGAAAATGCCAACATGCAAAAGGGATGCCATGATAGGGATGAAGCATGCAAAAGATTGACACTAGAGCTGTATCAACTGAAGGAACAAATGAAAGAACTTGAAGAAAGAAATGAAACCCTAAGAAGATACAATGAGAGCTCGGTGAAGCTTGATGAGCAACTCAAACCTCAAAGAAAGCACAAAGATCACACTGGTCTTGGATTCACTGGTAATGACACCAAAGAAATTGGTGAATTTTCTGGAGCAAAGACAAGCAAGAAGGATAAGAAGCCGTTGGCTCAAAAAGGTAAGAAAACTTTTAACACCTCTTGCAATCATTGTGGGAAACCGGGTCATAGAACAAACAACTGCAGGAATGTACCGGTAAAGACAAACAACAGCTACTGCAAGAATTGTTGCAAGTTTGGCTACAAGACCAATGAATGCTGGTCCAGCCCCACATGGGTGTCGAGTGGAAGCAGGGGAAGCTTCAAGGGGTATAGCTATGTATGCAATAAATTTGGACACAAGGCTAAAGAATGTACATCAAAGACAATGACATTTAGATCTCCAAGACTGGTATTCACCAAGAGAAACAAGAACCGGTGCACAGCCAACTGTACAAACTCTGGGATGCACAGTCACAATGACTCTCGGAGAAAATCTCCCAACCCAAGAAGGCTGAACCCATGGAAGGCAACCGGGGTAGTCTGCTATCACTGCAATAAAGTTGGACACCTAGCAAAAGACTGCAGGAATCGGTCCAAGAACATAAGGCAACAATCGGTCAAACCGGAAGAAAAGACCTCATCCTCAAATGAGAAGATCAATAAAGAAGAAAAGACTGGAAAAGCAGTCTGACAGATTTGGTTTAAAAAGGAATCAAAGAGCTCCACTTAGGAGAAAACAGAGGTAAGATTATCATTTGCTGATGGTGATATCTTTTCAGCAAACTGAGCCATAAAGGCTTAGAGGGAACCGGTAGACCATCTACCGTTCCTAGTAAGACTGGTGAGAATCGGACTCACTTAGTCTACAAGGACAACCGAACAGGTAAGAAGCAATCAACTAGGGTTTGCCAAACCGAAAAAGCCGGATAACCGGTTGGCAAAAACAGAAAGAAAAGTTAGGTAAGACATTTATTACTATAACCGTTTAACAAATAGTTACCGTTTGGTAATTACCGTTATGACCTAACCCTATAAAAGAAAGAAGAATTACTCATCATTTTTACTTCGCTTTCCTTGAGATTAACGATTTTTTATGATTAATATTCTTGCGCTTTGATCATCGTGAGCAATTATCTGCTAGACCGATCAAAGCTTCTTTGTGTGAACAAATTGTTCGCAATGTCCTCATCATCCGCTACCGTAAAGTTGATCAAGGGAAATCAAGAGGAGAGGCCAACATACAACATATTGCTGGTTCAAAACAGATAGAACAACATGGCTGGTGCGCTCTCGTCTATACTAGAAGGAATGTTCTTAATCGAAGGCATGACGGTGTTCATTCACGCCAAACAGGAAGAGTTGGGTGAAACGTATATTCAAGGCGAGTACTTGTCATTGTGTGAAGAAGGGAGACTTCCTGATAAGTATGCCAAGCTAATATCGTCTGGACTTATCAATGGAGTATGCTACCCGACCGTCTTCCAGGAAGACGTAATTCAACTAGTTCTCAGTCGTTTTCACGAACCGGGTTTTTGGCTGACTAGAGGTGCATGCAGTCCGATCACCAAAGACGATCTGCATAGAGTGATCGGATACAACAACCGTGGGGAAGCACTAACTGTAAGGACCATCTCCAATACCATCGTCAATAAATTAACTAAGTCAAGATTTGATGGTCGACTTATGACCGTGAACGACAGTGAGGATGATGGAGTCCGTTTTGCGTCTGCTGTACTTGGCTACAAGGTTTATCAGTCAAGCAATTTAAACAGCATACCGGGTGGAGCAATTCACGCCGCAGACCGGATAATGCACGATAATGTCCAATACAACATCTGTGCAATGCTCCAAAGCCAAATATGTGAATATATGAAGAAGCTCGGAGTTGTGAGGAAGAAATCAATGAAGTACAAGACCCTTCTGGTATGTCTCTACTTCTACTACTCCTCGGGAGTCGGAAAGGTTGCATGGAAGACCCATAGACCAATTATGCATCAAATAAGCGAGATGGCCAATCAATTGGGAAACCAGTTAGGAAGTGTGATGATTGAACACTTTGAGGCATTTCAATTAAAAATGCACGCAAGAGAGAGGGCGCCGTCAACTGTTGTTGACCTGTACAAGGACAATGTATGCTTTCTGGTGACCACCGATAATTGCATCATTCAAGTAGTAGAACCAAGAGAAGTATATGCTCCTGAGCTCGGATATGAGATCACTTCCAAGACTGCTAAGGCATATGCTGATGCTCTGAATGAAGCAAATTTGGATCTCACTGCAAACTAGTTCTGTACATTCGTAGAGATTCAAGAGAATCTGAAGAAGAGGGCACCGATCAAAATTGTCTACACCAAAAGGACCCCCACACCAAAGAAGAAACCGACAACAGATCAACCCAAGGCTCAAAAGAAGAAGACAAAACCGGTATCCAGTGCCCAGGCAGAAGAACAAGAGGAGTTAGACTCAGAAGATATAGTTCCTTTAATGAAAAGGAAAAGGGGTTCGAGCAGACCGGTGAAGGAACCTGAACCAAGACCAAAAAGACAAGATATTGATGAATTAGTAGCAGGAATTAAGGATACAGGGAGGTTAGGACAAGTGGGAAGAAGGTACAAATTAAGCAATGATGAAGACAAAAGGAAAATTGAAGAAGTGATAGTATTCTGCCTTCATAAATTCAATCTACGTCCTAATGAACTTCACAAGACTATACCTAAGGATCTCCTAGAAATAACTGAAGCTAGATGGAAAGCTTCAATGGAAAGAGAGAAGGAGCTGAGGATATGTGCTTTTCTAGAGGTTCAGAATCATCTCACTCTGGAAGAAACCACAGAACAAGCTGAACTTCACCAGCAAACCTTCTTAACAGAAAGAAGGATCAATCTCATGCTTATTGGGGAAGTTGAGAAAGTGCATGAGGAAGGAGTAGTGATGTGGACCAAACTTCTTCAGGTCCAGTAGGAAGCTGAGGAAGAATGCCAAAGAGCCACAGTTCAACCGGTCCCTGACATCGGTAAAGGCAAAGGGGTGCTTGGAGTGGAAGCACCTGTCAAAGAAAAGAACTCCACAGTACTGGTCATTGACATCACCGATGACAAGAGCAATGAGCCTGCACGACCAGCCGTTCTCATCTCTCCGAGCAAAGGTAACACTAAACCTATGTTAGTCAATGATATAGTTGATGAAGTAATGGACTTCGGTATAATAGACAATGTTGCTAAGTGGTATAGTGTTCTAGAAGAAGATGATAAGCAAGCAGTAATTGTAGCTATATTGGAAACTTTTCTGGACTTTCACAAAACTCCAAGGGACTACAGGTCTCAATTTCCACTGGAATTAAATTCTAGAATTCAGGCCAAATGGAGAACCGGTCTAGGAATAAATACAAGAATTAATAGAGAAACATTGTCAAAAGTCAGACCTGGCCTAAGTGAAGAAAGGATCAAGCTTCTACTAGAAGAAGCAACAATGAATTTGGATACTAAATATAGAGTTGCCAAAATAATAAATGGATTTGAAAATGAGGTCTACAAGGAGACTCTGGATTTATGGAAAAATAACGATTTCAGTACCTTGGACAAGTTAGGTCCTTAGGATCAAGCTGAACAACTACAAGCACCACCGGTCAGATTCACCACTGGTGAAGAACCTTCTACCGGAAAGGAAAATGTTCAAACAGAGGAGTTCACATTTGGTGAACAAATAAATGTTGAACAAGAGATAGGAAGTGAAATACCTGTGGGAGAACTCCATACTGCTGAAGAGCAGCTCACAAAAGAAGTCCCACCAGAAGATCAACTTCAACAAGAAAAAGATGTTGAAGTTAATCTGCAATCGGAAGGTGATGCTCAGAATGAGGAAGAACCACCTGCAGAGCAAGTCCTACCTGAACTAGAGGTTCAACCAGAAAATAGAGCTCAACAAGGAGCTGCAGAGAACAAGGGACAAGAGGAAGAAATCCCAGTCCACACTGAGCAAGCTCAATCGGAGCAAGAGAAAAGGCAACAGGAACATACAAACATACCAAGCTCCTCATCTAAGAGGAAGTTGTCATTTGTCAAGAAGGAAGCCAAAAAAGTAAGGTCATCGATACAGTGGTGGACATCAACAAGATGTGAAAAAGGCAGCTAGAAGAGCTGACCAAAAGGAAATAGGAATTGTCCTGACCACCGTAAAGAACATTCTATGCAACTTTGTACCAGATGCTGACATAGATGAAGATGAACCGGTCATCGATCAGCTGGAAGTTCTGGCACAAACTATTGGTGAGGATTTAACTGATCCAGAAACAATGACAATTGACCACTATGAGAAGAAAAGAGTGGAGATTCTTCACAAACAAGTTGAAGAAATCAAGGTGAATGTGTCAACCAACCTGAGAATGCTTCAACAACAACTTCAAGTGGTAGGAAGTTTGATGGGCAAAAGTTCAAACTTTGAAATATTTTTGCAAGATCTGTTAGAGAAATCAGCAAAGGCCTCAGAGGAGATTAGAGCCTTGTCCTCTCAGTGTGATATTAAGAACTTAACTGCAACTACTTATAGCAGAGAAATGACAAGTCTGACTCTAATACTAAGAAAGACAATTGAAGATGAGAACAAGCGAATCCAAGACATTATCGGATTTCAGATGTTTCTGGCACCAACATTTGACATCATGCACCAAACAACAACTTCTACAGAAGCTCTGATCAATGAACCGGATTACAAAACTGTGGAAGATATGGAGAACATCATTGTTTCTCTTAAGGCAGCCCAAAAGAACATAGAATGTGTAACCGGTCAGTGGGCACCATTTCTTCACTTTGCCAAAATAATTTCTAAGGATATCTTCACCAAACCTTAAATGTGAAGAGAAGCATAACCCTTTGTCCTATGGAGGCAAAAAGGGGAAGAAGCAGTAGAAAGCAGAGGATATAGAAAGGGAAATGGGAAGCAGAGCAGCACTTAGACAACAGAGGAAAGAGCAAAGCAGAACAGGAACAAGACATAACAACTTCAGTCACTCAACCACCGGAGCACTCAGACTGGGAAAGTGTGCTACAGAGGGAAGCAAAGTCTACAAGACCAAGGTATAAATTGTCACAAGTGAGTATGGTTTTGTGTATGGTTTTGCCACCAATGACAAAGGGGAAGATTGTTAGTAATTTAAGTTGTCATTAGTGTAAACTCACAAACACCATGCACTAGTAAGGGCTCACCGGTCACTCACGCTACTTAGAAGACACCGGTAGACCAGAAACAGAGTGTGTGTACCGGTAGATGTAAGCACCGGTAGACTGATCTAAGTACTCAGTACCGCTCTTATAAGTAGATACAAAGATGAACCGAGTATAGGATGTACCGGTCTAACAACATAAAGATCCGATCCGGATTCTGCGGATTAGTTTGAGTTAAAACCGGATTATACAGGACATCCACCACTCTGAAGTGGAGTTAGCTTTATTTCTACGAATGTTTTAAAGGTAAACTCCAGATCACAACGCATAGCTTTTTGCTAGTTGGATGATTTCTTGTTGAGTTTATAAGATGGTGGTTCTATGAGTTAAGGGTTTCATTAAGGTGAACTCTTGTATAAATATAGGTCATAGGACACAAAAAATAAGGTCGTTGAGAATTGTTGAGTAAACAGATCAGTGAAGAGACATTTGCGTAGCAATCATAGTCACCAGAGGTGAAAGGCAAAGAGGCAGAATAGAGATCAACAACTAGGCAAACCGGGGAAGAGATCAACAGGTATGATCTGATCAGGCAATCAGTGCCATAGAAGATCATTGCTTTTGTAAGGTGTGAAAGCAAGTTAAACTCCCTATATCAGGGTGGACCTAATCGGTTCTTTGTCAAATCCCCTAATAGGGTAACATCCTTGTTGATGTTAAAAGTTCTTTAACCAGGCAACTCCTAACAGAGTTAAGATCTTAACCGATCTTCTACCAAATCCCTTATATGGGTAGCACTCTAACAAGTGTTTTGTAAGCTCCTAACAGGACGCCTTCATTTCGCAGTAGTGAAGTTGTGAGCTCTGTCTCACCGTGGTTTTTTTCTTCTAAGCGAGGGTTTCCACGTATATATCTTGTGTTGATCTGTGTACTTCTTTTACAGTTATGAATGTTTGTTTTACACTTTGCTTAGATTACAAGAAGTATTAAACAAGATTGGAATTATAGTAGAAAATAGTTCTTACTGATTCAGCCCCCCTCTCAGTAACCAGTTAATAATAACAATTTCTTTTATCTTGTGCTTAGTATTGAAAGATCTCTATAGATTAAACATTCTTATATAAATCTGGAAAATATTAACAATCTTCACCTTTTTCTTCTCCTTTTTCCTTACTGTAGCTTTGCTCAGCGTACAGGTTCACTTTTTTTCTTTGGCAGGATGAAGGCAAATGATATTGTTCACTGGCTGAAGAATAAATAGACTTCCTGCCCTTCCTGCTTTTTGCATGTTGCATCCTTCATAAAGATCTCCTTTGGATCCATCATCCAGTTGAGTCTTAGCTCTGAGAGGAAACATCAGATGCATGTCATACGCTTTTTCTATTTTTTAATGGAAACAACAAATGCGTGCCACATACTCTCCTTTACATGAGATTTCGCCATTTTTAATGCCTTAACTTTGGGCATTAAATCCTTCAACTGTGCCTTGCACCGATCTTTTGTGTAACACAAAGTCCTCCATGATTTGTGGAACAAATCTCAGTAGAAGAGTCACATAAGTGTTTGTCAACTATGACTTTCACTGGTTGAGCGGTCTCAATGATATCTCTCCGATCAAAGATGATCGGTTTACACCCTTAGGTAGTGTACAAGACTTTGTCTTCACCTGTCACTCTTCTTTTCTTTGTCTATACTGGTTCGGTTGCTCGGTTCTGGTCATATACTTACCAGTCACTGCTCCGGTTAGTGACTTCACCAGTCACAATACTTCTTGCTCAATATGTGTTACCGGTTTCCTAACCAGTCTCTCTTGGTGATTGCAACTGTTTACAATTATTGTTACTAGTTCCCTGTTTGAACAATGTTAGCTTTAGACGTCAATGTCAACACGACTTTGCCATATACCGGTTACATCCTTACCGGTTAATGCCAAGAAACACATCACACTAATAGTAGATAAACATCAAAAGCAGCCTACCATAGAGCTCAAGAAGTAGAAAAACCTAGGCTGTCATCCAACAACCTATAACCATGAAAGTTACCGCCATAGTACAAAGTAGTACTAATCATTATTGAACAAGCTATAAACCTAATGAAAATCCTGCTAATATAGATGAAGCCATAGAACAACCAACTAGAGTCCAAAGAGCCACACATGCTAATAGTAAAACATATTCAGAAAAGCCCCAGAGGGGTAAGGGGTGAGATCCCCGTTAAGTCTTGTTGGAAGATTTAATATCACATCCTGACTAATACCATACGTGGGACCAATCCTTGGTGAGGAATTGAAACAAGTCCTTATAATTTCCCTTGTCATATTCATCTTCACCAAGCATCTTACGTTGCAGCAAGCAGAGAGAGGTTGCAGAGTTGTGCATCACCCGAAGATTGAACCTAGAAATGCTTCCCAATTTTCTTTCCGCCTCGCTTACTCTATTCTTCAAATTATCCATTTCATTCTGCAAATTGGCCTAATTTGAGGCTGAAGCTGCGTCAATGCTAGACAAAACTGGGTTGTTCGGTGGTGGCATATCAGTATTAGGATTGGCAAGTCCCTCTTTCCCCTTGTCAGGAGTGTGGGTTGAGCTGTTGGAGGCAATTTATCAGAGCTATCAATGTCTTTATTCTCTAAATCATCACCCTCCTTAGTCTAGTTTTTCTGACTCCCCTTTTTGGTCATTTGATTCCCTTGTTTAGTGTCTTCCTCAGAGTCATAGTCAACAATTAACTTTTGGCCTTTTTTAGCAGATCTATTGGCCAATCTATTGGATCTATGAGGGGTCCTCTGCTCCTCAACCTCCCCATTTTTGTTGTTCACCTCCTGAACAAAGAATTTGGCTTTTTTTTGTAGGGGGAAGGATTTTTACCTTTCCTCTTAGAGATGACTAACATGGTTCCTTTGTCGTTTGGGCCAGTCTTAGGGGTAGACGTATTAGAGTTCAAAATTTCCGGGGTACCCTCGTGGTAGGCAATTTTAATGGTTCTCAAATGTTTAATAGCTTTCTTTTTATTCTTTCTAGGCAAATCAACAATGTTAGCTAGCGGGGGGGACTATGAAATAGAGGCCTCATAAACAACAATAGGTTTAGGAGGGCATTGGGCCACATGAAAGTGGTATAACCTAAAATGAGGTCCTGATGTGGGTAAATTGGTTTTTTGCCCTGGTCAACAGTTTCCTTTACATCCAACATAGAGCTTTCAATAGAATTTAATAGGAAAAAAGGAAATGAAATTCTTTCATGGTTCCTAAAGAGATTAAGATGTAGCTTATGATAATAATAGTAAACCTTAAAGCGTCCCTCCAGTGTAAAGTACATCATGATCATGAAGTAGACCTGGTACTAAGGAGGAGGAAGCTCAACCTCGTTGTATCCTCCCTATATACCTGTATGTATATATCTCTTACATATATATAAATTCTGGTTATCAATAATAATATATAAATACTTATATTTTCACTATATAATATGAATTGTTGCTCACTAATATTAAAATATTTCATAACTCATTATATGACCAAATTTAGTTTATATATAGCTAACTTATTCTTATTAATCTTATTCATACAAGTCTTATATTTTAAGAACATAAACTCATAGAGAATGACTTTACGTACCTTTTTTTAAAAGTAAGGTAGATTCCTTATTTCAACTTATTTAACTTGGCTACTTTCCACGTGGAATGATCTTCTGTCCTTATTCTCAATGTTTGCTGCCTTAGTCAATAAAGTTATTAATTTTCTTATATTCTTCCTGTTTTTCGATGCTCTTTACTCCCACGTTTCCACCCATATTTATACGTAGATGGAGTAAGGGTCGTGTCTATATGCTGCCGACGAATCCATTTTAACAAGGACGTTTAATATACCGTCAATTGGAGTTTAATTATTTATTTGGTTGTCCATTGCCAATATAATTGATAATGATTGACTATTATTTTAATGGTATTAATATCAATACGTATTGTTTATTATTTTAATTGTATTAATACTAATACGTATTGATTATTATTCTAATTGTATTAATATTAATATATATTGATTATTAATGTCATTTGATACATAATTAATTCAATATCGTTATTTTCTATTGTATATTTTAACACATATTGGTTATGGATTTAATTGATATATTAATTAATTAATTAAGTTTAAAAATTAATAATAATATATATAGATTACTATCGATTGATCAAACCAATATATGTATTATTAAAATTTAATACATTTGTACATCAGTTAGGGCTCGACATATTTATCCAACAATTCATTATACAATTCCATTTTCATATATGTTTAATTTGAGTGTATAAGGGTTTCTTATAATCAGTGGTGAACGACAATATCACTATCCATGAAATATGATAATCAGTCATTATCAGCAGTCATATTTGACATGTTTGACAGATACAATTCATATCTTAGTAATTAGTATTTGCAATTTTGATAGTTTACTAATTTGCCAAAGTTTCATTTGAAATGTAATTTGTATACATCTTTTCATAACTAGTTTTTCAAGTACTATATGTATATCAGCATTGGCTCACTGCCACCCCCGTCTGCCGTTCTTGAACTTAGGCCCTTTGTCCCCCTGTCCCGGAACCTATCCCGCTGTCCCCTTGTAACCAATGGACGGTGGAACATTGCAAGAACTACAATGTACAACAACATGGAGGTTATTATATCAATTATTTTTATGCCTTTGGAAGTTGCAAATATGAAGTTTAATGGCAGCTTCACCTGAGAAGAAATTTGAGCTCTTCCACTACCTTGCAGCTGCAACTTCAACACTTCTTCCCAAATCCTCCAACTAGCTCCCCATTTTATAATATCCTTAACCCCCTCCCAAAACTCCCTTATAAACAGCAGCAAAATTGAAATATAACTCCTCTTTGGATGCCAAGACTGCCAAGAAATATTCTCT
Organism: Chamaecyparis obtusa; assembly: GCA_027943335.1. NCBI lineage: Eukaryota > Viridiplantae > Streptophyta > Pinopsida > Cupressales > Cupressaceae > Chamaecyparis > Chamaecyparis obtusa. The sequence goes on from BSBK01001534.1 coordinate 1,815,104, forward strand.
CAAAATCCATGCCATAATTGGAAAATAATAAAATGTTGCTAAATTTAAAGCTTTGTAACTCTTGTCCAACTGCTAGATTTGTTCGAAAGGGCTTTTCACTAAATGTCACATCCAAAATAGTCAAAAGCATTAAAATATTCCTCCACCCTCTTGTATGCATGCATGTATATTTGGAATCTCTAACTCCTGATGTCTTAATTATCAACTTGCCTTCTTGACCTGTGCATGTAATTTTCTGCCGTAACCTCCACAAATATTGTAAAGAGAGATTGCAAAATTCACTTATTCCAACATCCCTTATCAATTTTGGAAAATAAAATAAGTAAATAAAATGATTTTTGTATGCATAAACTGTAACTGTGCCCCTCCTTGTTGCTGGTTATAGATTCGTTTTCACCAAGATAATCAGGCAAAAGTTAATCACTTAACCACAACAAATTTTATTCAACCCACCTGAAAATAAAACAACATAAAGTAAAAGATGCAAGATTGCTCTTACATCCCTGGATGCTCCTGCATCATTTTCGCACATTGATTAATGTTTATGAATGATAATATGAATTCAACTATTCTTATAACACTTTACATTCTGCAAGTAGTCAGGTTATGCCATATATTGTTTCTGGAATCTGATTAATAGAATAGAGCAAACTGAAGTTTCTTGTGAGCTCATTCTCTCTTGTTGTTTGAAATTCAAAATCCCTCAGTTTTTAATTTTCTCCATATTTGCTTCTTAGAGTGTTGTTATTGCAACACTATACTGCTTCAATTGTTTCATTTTATATATGGTGTATGGTTGAGGATACTGGTTTGTAACTAAAACTCCAATTAATATAGTTGTATAAATTAGTAGGAAAAGAAAATTCTCAGAATATTTATATCTTGATAATTAATATTTGCATTCACTGGCATACTTCTCTAATGTCAAAAATAGCTTATCAGTTTATTACTTTCCATTAGAACTCAACATTTGCAGAGGTTCATGTATATAGCCAATATTTATTTTTCTTCACCTTTTCATTTTTTCCTCGTATGGTTTATAGTTATACCTTTAACTTTTGGACATACTTTTGTAGTGGGAAGGACCAGATGCTCCCAACTCGCGAGGAAGCACTACATCTTTTGAATAAGTTGTCTAACTGTAGAGTCCGCTATTTTAAGGATAGTGGGCACACAGTCTTGTTGGTGAGTGTTCATTAATATGTTGGCTTTCCAATCTTATAAAATTGTTTTAAATAAATAATAAATTACTCATTTTGTTATTTTTCTACAGTAAAACTAACAAAGACATTTGATTTCCCAAGAATCATCTTATTTATAAGCTCACATATGTGAAAGCAAAGGTTTTCTCAATGATGTGTGAGTATCAATAAAAACTAAATCCAATAATTATATTTAAGAAAAGTATTATATGATTGTCAAAGCTTGTTGGGATCCTAGAGATGAGTTTGAAAACCAGGCATCACTCAATTGATGGGTGATGTAGTCCAATACAAGGATGCAATAGTGCTGCAGCTTGACAAAAAATGATCAAATAAAACTTGAATGGTTATAGTGCTAAGTAATGAGAATACTTATGAAATCACCAAAAGTATGAATTTTTTATCATGAATAATTCTATGTTTAATATGGTATATATAATTAAGCATGATAATGTTTTATTTTCAGCTCTTTGTTTCTCAAAATTGTAATTTCACACGTCGACTCAGTTTTATGAGTGCGCAAGGTATGCTATGAATTCACACTAGTTAGAAAGCTAATGATGGAATATAGGCTATATTTTAAATATGAGTGAGTGTGATTGAGCCTTCATAGTGCCCCATTGGTTCATTTTACAAATAATCTGGGGTACAGTGACCTCAATTGAGGTATCTTCTTCGTTATTCTTCCACTTTCTTGGTCAACTGACTGTAATTTATTTTAAAGAGTGTCATGTTAGTGATAGGTCCAAAACATCCTTATGTGTATACTTGATCTCAAAGAAGACAATTATGGTGTTCATTTTGGTGACATTGTACCTTCGACAAGCTTACATGAGCCTTTATAAACCACAATAAGCAATCAAAAAAGATTTTTAATAGAACAAGTATTTTAATAAAATAAGGATCGTTTTACAGAAATCCATAAACATATTATTTGAGGTTCAAGGGTACCAAACCATGCCAAAAGACAAAATAGGGAAACTCAAAGATTACAACGAGTGTGACTTCTTTACATAGGTTTTACTTTGCTTATATAACAGAACAATGGGATATAAACAGTAGCAGTCAGAAAGTGTGAGGAATTAAGACATTTCTTGGAGAATGCTTTGAGTTACTGATATCCTTCCATGGCCTTTTGCTGTAGGGACTTTTGATTCGGTTGTTCATTTTTGTTGAAATTTTATAGGTAGATTCTTTAGGAGAAGCTATTTGGATTGCCGACGAGCTTAGCTCAGTAGGTAGCTGTTTCAACATTTTTTCGGGAGCCAAAAAGTTAGTTTGGGCCTCCAAAATTGGCATTTAGTGTTTTTTTGAGTTTTTAGAATGTTGTTTTTTTTAATAACTTTGAAATCGTGTTTCTAATTTCGAAGATTAGTTGGCAATTCTTCTTATCTTAGTTTAGGGCAGCTTTAGGGAAAAAATCAGTTTTTAAGGAGTTGTTTTAAAAATTACCAAAAAATTAAAAATGGCAAAAAATGAATTTTGTGAAAATCTGTCAAAAATGGTAATTTTCGAATTTGGTTAAATTAGTGTTTTCTATTATTGTAAGACAGAGAGTAGTTGGATGAATAATGAAGAGTTGTGAATTCTGAAATATTCTGTCGTGTTTTCATGTATTCTTTATGATACTTGTTCATGGTTAAAATTGGGTTGCATCATTTGGTATCAGAGCAGGAAGATGGTTGAGAGAGGACGAGGAAGAGGTAACACAAAGATGCAAAGGGACATGCAAATGCTCTCGAGACAAGTTGCAACACTTACATAAAGGTTTCCCGATCAAAAACTAAGACAAAGAGAAGATAATTCAGATGACGAAGCAAACAATGAAAGAGGAGTTGAACAACATGCAGAAGTTGAAGAAGAGGAAGAGCAAGAAAATGAACTGTCTTTTGAGGAAAGGATGGTTAGGGCATTAGAGGGAAGAAATGACGGCATCAAAGTTGAAGTATCTGACTATGCAGGTAGTCTTAAACCAGAGGAGTTGATAGATTGGGTAAACAACATGGGAAAGTTCTTTGGATGGAAGCATATAATAGAGGAAAAGAAGGTAAAATTTCCCTGCGCAAAGCTAAAAGGGCATGCAATGATCTGCTGGGATCACTTGCAGAAGGAAAGAACCTGAAAGGGAAAGGAGAAAATAAGGACATGGGAAAAGATGAAGAAATTGAGAGAGAAACTTTTACATAAAGATTATACACAAACCCTCTTTCGAAATTTTCAAAATTTGAAGCAAAATCTATCTACTGTAGAAGACTATGCAAATGAGCTCTACAAACTATCGATTCGAATGGACCCCCATGAAACTGACGAGCAGATGGCTGCGAGGTATGTTAATGGATTGAAATTTTCTATTCAAGATGAGTTAAGCATGCATCGAATCACTGGCATGAAAGAGGCATACTAGCTTGCGTTGAAAGCAAAACAAAAGTAGAGCCGACAATATTTTCAAAGAAATAGAGGAGGAAGGAGGGGCACATCATCCCCATCCCGTGGTGGTTCAAGTTATGGTAGAGGAGAATCATCCCATGGAACAGAAAAACAAGAAAACTGCCAGGCTCCATCAAAATCAACAAAGAGGAAGGGGGTTTCAGTGAGGTAGAGGTTATGGTAGAGATAGAGGATGGGAAGGTCAAAGAAGACCATTTACTTTTTTCAGATGTAGAGAATAAGGCCACAGAGCCTTTGAGTGTTATAATTATAACATGCAACATGGGAATCAAGGGGGACCACCTAGGCTGAACCTAGTTCAAGTTGAGAATGAAGGAGAAGAGCAAGAGGTATCTCTAGATGTAGGGGAAAGTCTCATGATAAGGAGGACAATGGAAATTCCAGCAAAAGAGAAACCAGAGGAAAAAACCCTTGATTATTAATGGCTTAGAACCAACATATTCCGTACAAGGTGTACTTCAAGTGGAAATGTATGTCAAGTAATTGTTGATGTAAGTAGTTGTAAGAATATGGTTTCTAAAGAAATGGTAGACAAATTAAATTTGTAGTGTGAAAGGCATCCTCGTCCCTATCATATTGCATGGTTGAAATAGGGAAATGAAGTTACAATATATAAGAGGTGTCTTGTCACATTTTGCATTGGAAAGATTTGCAAGGATGAGGTATGGTGTGATGTCATTCCAATGGATGCATGGCATATCTTGTTAGGAAGGCCCCGACAGTTCGCTAGAAAAGTCATTCATGATGGAGAAAAGAATACATATACCTTTTGGAAGGACGGATCCAAAGTAATTTTGTTGCCTCTCAAGGACGATGGACAGGGTTAGAATTTGTTGTTTGAAAAAGAACTTGTCAAAGAACTAAAAGTGACAAGGTGTTGTTATGCATTGGTAGTGAGAAAAAGGAGAAGAGGAAGACTTGTCAACACGACAAGAAGCAACTACAATATTGAAGAATTCTCTGATGTTATTCCAGAAGAATTACCTGATGGTATTCCACCAAAGAGAGATATCCAACATCATATTAATCTTATTTCGGGAGAAAGTCTTCCCAATCAAGCAGCTTATAGGATGAGCCCGACACAACATGCTAAACTAAATAAACAAGTGACAAAACTTGTAAGGAAAGGTCTAGTGCGAGAAAGTATGAGCCCATGTGTACTACCAGCATTACTAACCCCAAAGAAGGATGACACGTGGAGGATGTGTACAGACAATTGAGAAATCAATGCGATAACCGTCAGGTATCGCTTTCCTATACCTCGTCTTGATGACATGATGGATGTGGTTGTAGGAGTAGCATATTTTAGCAAGATTGATCTACGAAGTGGGTATCAGTAGATCTGTATCTGAGAAGGTGATGAATGGAAAACAACTTTCAAAACTAGAGATGGCTTGTATGAGTGGATGGTCATGGCATTCGGTTTATCAAATGCACCCAACACTTTTATGAGGCTGATGAATATTGTGTTGCGTCCCTACATTAGTAAATTTGTCATAGTATTTTTTGATGATATCTTAATCTTTTGCAAAAGAAAGGAAGAACATCTAAAGAACCTAAGGATCATACTGAGAGTGTTGAGGGCAGAGAAACTCTATGCCAATTTGGAGAAGTGCAGGTTCATGCAACAGAGTTTGTTTTTTATGGGATTCGTCATTTCTGCAAATGGTGTTACAATGGATGCAGAGAAAGTTAGAGCCATCCTTGAATGGCCTAGTCCACATAGCATAATAGAGGTGAGGAGTTTCCATGGGTTAGCTACTTTCTATAGAAAGTTCATTCTTAATTTTAGTAGCATTGTAGCACCCATAACCGATTGCACCAAGGGTAAGGAATTTTTGTGGACTAAAGAAGCTGAGGAAAGTTTCCAGAATCTGAAGGTAACAAAAGCCCCTATTAGCCTTACTAGATTTTGATAAAGTGTTTGAGGTGGACTGTGATGCCTCACATGTGGGAATTGAAGTTGTACTTAGCCAAACAAGTAAACCCATTGCCTTTTTTAGTGAAAAGTTAAATGATGTGAGGAAGAATTATTCAACTTATGATATTGAGTTCTATGCAATTTTATAAGTTTTGAGACATTGGAAGCATTACCTAGTACCCAAGGAGTTCGTGTTGTTTACAGACCATATTGCCTTAAAGTATCTAAACACCCAAAAGAAATTGATTAGTAGTCATGCAAAGTGGGTCTCTTTTCTACAAGGTTTCACTTTTGTTTTGAAGCATAAATCAGGGAAGAAAAACCAAGTTGCAGATGCCTAAAGTAGGCATGCAGTACTTTTCATCACCATGGAGACTAAAGTAATTGGTTTTGAAGCAATAAAAGAATTGTATGAGTTTGACACTAATTTTCGGGAAGTTGTGGACTAGCTGAAAAACCCAGCACTTGGATAAATGTAGAACATTCAAGATGAATATATTATGCAGGATGGCTATTTATTCAAAGGAAAATAGTTACGCATTCCTGCTGGCTCAATGAGGATGGTTGGATGGCTATTTATTTCCCAAAGTGTCCAGCCATACCATTGCAGGAAAATAGTTATGCATTCATGTTGGCTCAATGATAGAATTTGCAATGATGGAGAGGCATTTGCAGAACATCTCCACTAGTTGTAGGAATAAGTAAGGCAAAAGTTGCAAGAAAGCAATGAGTGGTACAAGGCTGAAACAAATGCTAGTAGGAGGCATTAGGTTTTTAGTGTAGGAGATCTAGTGATGGTATATCTACGAAATGAGCAATTCCTATAGGGACATATCACAAGCTAAAATATAAGAAAATTGGTCCATGCGCAATTCGCAAGAGAATCAATGACAATGCCTATGAGGTGGATTTACCTGCTGGTCTTGATATTTCCCTTGTTTTTAATGTCCTTGACTTATATAGCTTCCATGGTGAAGATCATGCTACAGGTAGTGAGGATGAAGTGAATTGAAGACAACACATGGATCACAAAGTGGGAATTGAAGAAGTTGGATCAGGCTAAATTGCAACAGTTTGAGGATAGGAACTTGCAGGAGCTACATTCTTTTCAACTAGAGGAGAATGATGCATGGACTTTTGACAGTCAGAACTTTTGACTTGGTTGTTTTCTTTTGTTGAAATTTTACAGGTAGATTTTTTAGGAAAAGCCATTTGGATTGCCGACCGAGCTCAGCTCGGTAGGTAGCCCTTTCAACATTATTTTGGGAGCCAAAAAGGTCGTTTGGGCCTCCAAAATTGGCTTTCAGTGTTTTTTTTGAGTTTCTAGAATTTTTTTTTTAATAACTTCGAAATCGTGTTTCTAATTTCGAAGATTAGTTGGCAATTCTTCTTATCTTAGTTTAGGGAAGCTTTAGGAAAAAATCAGTTTTTTAGGATTTGTTTTAAAAATTACCAAAAATAGCAAAAAATCTGCCAAAAATCGTAATTTTTGAATTTGGTTAAATTAGTGTTTTCTATTATTGTAAGATAGAGAGTAGTTGGATGAATAATGAAAAGTTGTGAATTCAAAAATATTCTATTGCGTTTTCTTGTATTGTTTATGATACTTGTTCATGGTTAAAATTGGGTTGCATCACCTTCTCCCATGTATTGTTTGGTTCATTGTTGTTTTGCGTCAATCGCCAAGCCGGATAAGATGCCCATGCAGTTGCCTTTAAGAGACTGTTTGGAGAGTGGTAAGGTAGGGTATTGGTTTTATAGAATTGGTGGCAGTAACGTGTTTTTGTAGCCACATGTTTCTCACAGTCCCAACCGGTGCTGAGAGGGGAGGGGTGAATTAGCACCACTAAAACTTTACTACTACAAATCTGATGAAGTTAACTTACAACTGAAAGGAAAACATATTCATGCATATAATAACAGTAAGCAACTAATCACACAGTGTCACTAGATTTATCATGTGGAAATCCGATTTGGGTGAAAACCACGGTGTGAGGAGACCTCACAAAATTTGTACTCTTCTGGAGTACTCCCTGTTAGGATCCTTCTCGGTTAGAGGATAATAACGCATTTGCTAGATGCGACCCGGTTAAGAGATTTGTTGCAATAAGGCCTCTTAGGACCTGCTTGGTTAGAGGACTTTGAACACCTTGAAGGATGTCACCCGGTTACAGGATTTGATACAAGGGACCTGTTAGAGTCCACCCAAATTCTAGGATTTAACTATTGTAGTTTGCTAGAAAACAATAGAATGAATGACCTTTTACAGTTGACTACACACAGTCTGATAAGATCTCTATTCGCTCTCAACTGAGAAGTAACACCGGTCGGTGTAGGTGTGTTCTCCTCTACTTCTGTGCTTATCAGCGCAGTTCTTTTTTTTCACTTCTTTCTATTTCACGCTAGCTTCAGTAGCTTACATGTCCACTCTTTTTCTCAGCAAAATGAAGGCAGCTTTTATTTGCCTCAGGCAGGAGAATATATAGGGTCTAAACCCTAATTGTGCTCATCATGCATGACCTAATTTCAGATCCTTATTGGATTCATCTTGTAGTGAAGTGTAAGTTATCTAAGGAAAACATTTGATGCATGCCCTTGCTTTATCTGCCTAATGAAGAAAATAGTGGTTGCGTGCCAGACAACTTTCCTTCATAGGAGATAACACTTTGAGATAAAGCCACTAATGCCGATTATAAATACTTCAACCGCGCCTCATAAAGCCACTAATTCTGGCTTTAAATCCTTCAACTGCGCCTCAAATTGATCACCAAGATAACTCAAAGTCACTTAGATTTACTGCAATAAATCCTGGTCAAGAAGAGTTGGTTGGAACAGACAGTTGACTATGACTTCCTCGGTTCATACCGGAGTCTTATAATATATCGGTTGGAACAGACAGTTGACTATGACTTCCTCGGTTCATACCAGAGTCTTATGATATATCGGTTGAGTTCTTTATGTTGTAAACAAGTAAGAGTCTTTGACCTGTTGTGGCTTACCGGTTTCTACACTCGGTTTTCTATCCTTTGCTCGACTTACCGGTTGCTCCATCCTCAGTTGGTTACTGGTTGCAGCTCGGTCCTTCAGCCGATGCTGGAATCCTCTTTTCCTTTACTATGTACATAGCCCGGTGGCTAAGGAGTTGTATAGTGACCGGTGGTATATGCATGTAGTCACAATGTTCTTGTATATTGACATCATCGGCCAAACCATCCTTTCACATAGATTTGTTTGATTGTGCACTTTATAGAAATGACAAGTCTCTATGCACTTTTTGCCAATCGATGACGACACCAGTACCGATGACAGGCTTACCAGTTATCGTTACTTAATACCAACAATCTCCCCGTTTGGCATTGATGGAAAAACTATGATGGGCAATCACCTTACTGTGCTTATATCTCTGTACATCTGGAACTGCTACAGTCCTCCGGTTATTGCCAAATTCTCCCCCTTTTTGACAATGATGCCAAAGGCTTAGTCAGAGAGACTTCCTTTGTCTAATCTGCTCCCCCTATGCGCAACATTCCTTCTTCATCAGTCCAGAAAAGATGAGGTGTAACCCTCTGTTGAAGCACAATGAACTGATGACCACCTTAAAAGGTTTACTGAAGATCATGAAGGGGTATTACCCATAGTTTACCTCGGAGACACTCGAAAGTACTCTTTGGTAAAGACTTAGTGAAGATATCAACAATTTGTTCCTTGGTGGGAACATACTCTATTCTCACCTGCTTGTCCTTTACAAGCTCTCTCAAGTAATGATACTTGATAGCAGTGTGCTTTGTCTTGGAGTGCGTGACAGGGTTCTATGATATGTTAATTGCACTAGTGCTATCACAATAGATAGCTATTGGTTTAGGTACCCGTTTTTTAATTCCTTCTAATAGTTGTTTTATCCAGATCATCTGTGTGCAATTGATTGCTGCAGCAACATATTCGGCTTCTGCAGTAGATTGGGATATGCAGTTCTGTTTCTTGCTTGTCCATGAAACAATTCTTCCACCGAGAAAGAATGCACCACTACTTGTGCTCTTTCTATCATCAATGTTTCCTGCCCAATCTGCATCAGTGTAAACTTTTATTTCGAATCCTCCCTTGTGAGGGAACCATAAACCATAATCCTCAGTTCCTTTTAGATATCTGAAGATTCTCTTTATTGCTATTTGATGTGTCTCTTTTGGATTTGTAGAGAATCTTGCCACTATGCCAACTGCATGAGCAATGTCCAGTCTACTGTGAATGGCATACTGCAGTTTACCTATCATGGACCAATACATTGTTTCATGTACTTCTTTGGCATCATCCTCCTTTGATAACTTGAGGTTAGTTATCATTGGGGTCGCAACTGGTTTGGAATCATCAAGTCCAAAGGTCTTAAGAATTTCTTTGATATATTTGGACTGAGAAATAAAAATTCCTTCTTTCAGCTGATGGACCTATAGTCCAATGAAGAATTTTATTGCAGCTATCATAGACATCTCAAATTCTTTCTTCATCTCTTCAACAAAGGCTTTGCTCATCCTATCATCACCTCCAAAGATGATATCATCCACGAAAATCTCAACAATTAGATTTCCATCTTCTCTGGTCTTGAGATACATATTACTGTTGTCCCCGGTTCTTGTGAATCCTATGGTAAGAAGGTATGAGTGCAACCACTCATACCAAGCCCTTGGAGCTTGCTTAAGTCCATAAAGAGCTTTTTTCAGTTTACAGACCATTCCATCCTTATGTGAGATGTGAAGCCTTCCGGTTGTTCAATGTAGACTTCTTCCTCCACTATTCCATTTAGGAATGCGGACTTAACATCCATTTGATAAACTTTGAATCCCTTGTGAGCAGCATAGGTGAGTAGAATGCTTACTCCTTGCAGTCTTGCTACTGGTGCAAAGGTTTGTCCATAGTCCAATCCAGCCTCCTGGGCATATCGTTTGCAGACCAATCTTGCCTTATTTCTTATTACTTTTCCATCCTCATTCAACTTGTTCCTGAAGACCCACTTGGTTCCTATGACATTTTTGTCTGTAGGTCTGGGCACAAGTTCCCATGTTTCGTTCTTTTCAATATGCGCCATTTCTTCCTCCATTGCCTTGACCCAATTGTCATCTTCTAGAACTTCTTTGGTGGATATGGGCTCCACACAGGAAAGTAAGCATATATTCTCTCTGGCCTTTTTCTTTGTTAAGATATTTGCATGTTTGTCACCAATTATTTTGTCAGGGGAATGATATGTGACATACCTTGGAAGAACCGGTCTCTGTTCTCGGTCAAGTTCTTCCGGTTGAGCATTATCTTCATCATGGTTCTGGGGATCCACTTGTTCATCATCCTGCATTGGCCTGTTGGGTTCAGGAATGATCTCTTGCTCTAGATGTTTGTCCATGTTTGTCCATCTTCTGTCGTGGCTTCGTTGAACTCAAAGGCATTTTCTTTATTTAGGCCCTCAAGACTGTCATGATCCTCATGACTGGTCTTCTTATGTGGTTCTGAAGATTCATCAACTTTTACATTGATGCTTTCAACTATCTTGCCTGATCTTTTGTTCAGACACCGATAGACCTTACTTTTGGTAGAGTAGCCCAAAAATGTTCCTTCGTCACTTTTAGGATCAAGCTTTCCAGAGTATATATCTCTTTTGATATAACATTTTCTACCAAAGATTTTGAAGTAGCTTACATTGGGAGAATGCTTAAACCATAGTTCGTAAGGAGTCTTACCGGTTTCCTTCTTGACTTGGATCCGGTTGAGTGTGTAGACAGCAGTACTGATAGCTTCCCTCCAGAAGTCAAAGGCAGATCCTTTTGGATCAGCAGGCTTCTAGCGCAATCGATCATCGTCTTGTTTCTTCTTTCTGCTACTCCATTTTTCTGAGGAGTCCTTGGTGCTAATAGCTTCCTTTTTATTCCGTGCTCCTCATAGTAATGAGTGAACTCTCAAGAGGTATATTCACCTCTTTTGTCAGATGTTAGACACTTCAAGCTTTTACTGGTTTCTTTTTCCACTCTAGCTTTGTAGATTTTGAACATGTGGAAAGCTTCTGATTTCTCCTGAAGGAGTGTCCACATCATCCTGGAGAAGTCGTCTACAAAGAGCATAAAGTACCGGTCTCCATGGTAGCTCTTCGTTCTCATTGGTCCACACAGGTCAGTGTGCACCAAGTCTAGAACATTCGCAGCAGAGAAGGTCTTGCTGTTAAAAGATGTCCCGGTCAGCTTTCCTAACTGACAATCTTTACACATACCTTTGATGGGCTTGGTAATCTCAGGAAGTCCTCTTACTGTTTTCTTTTTGCTTACTTTGACAATACTATCAAAGTTTATGTGGCAGAGCCTCTTGTGCCATAACCAGCTGTTGTCCTCTTTGGTCATAAGACAGGTTTTGCTTGATTCTCCTTTGATTGACGCTATGATACAAGCTCCTTCCGTTGAGTCAAGATAGAAAAGATTACCTTTGCTTTGTCTACCGGTTGCGAGATGATTCCCGGATTGATTCTTCACTATATAGGAACCTTGTCTGAATTCCGGCAGGTATCCTTTGTTGTTTAGCTGTGCAACACTCATCAAGTTGTACTTGAGTCCTTCAACCCAGTACACATCTTCACAAACAACATTGTTGCAGAGAGCAATAGTACCTTTACCTTTGATGAAGCAGGGGGCATTGTTTCCAAAGGTAACCGATCCGCTGTCATTGAGCTCTAGGTTGGTGAACTTGTCCTTGTCACTGGGTATGTGGTGAGTGCATCCACTATGAATTATCCAGTCATCATGCTGATGAGATGGGGATATGAGTGCAAATCCATTCTCAACTGGGCTCTCCTCTTTTATTGCAGGAAATGCAATTTCTGGACCCTCCGAGTCTTCAGACTCATTGTCTGTAACTCCTTCCTCCGGAAGATAGCATTCCTTCTTTGCTTTGCTCTTGAACCGGTCTCTTTTATCTTTAGATTCATTGTCAGGACACCTTGCAGCAATGTGTCCTATCTTATTGTAGGAGAGGTATTTCAAGGGGAGTTTTCCCTTGTACTTCCCTTCTCCTCTGGGGAATCTTCTAGTAATGAGTGCTTCGAACTCATCTTGCTCCATCTCCTCTAAGAGTAGATTCTCAACAAGGTTGCCAGTCTTTCCGGTAGAGCAATTACTGGTTTCTCTTCCCTTTTTGGTGGAAGAGATGTTGGCAGAAGACTTAAACGCTGCTTCTTGAATAGATAAGCTATTATCAAAATTACTTAATTCGAAGGCAGCTAGCTTACCGATTAAGCAGTCAAGGGTGACTTGATCTTTGGTCACCGATCTGAGCTCTTCAATGGCAGAGATCTTGCATACTGAGGTCTGAGAGTTCTCAGTATTTTACTAACCACCTCCTCTTCATTGAGCTTTCCTCCAGTGCATTTGATGGAGTTGATCACCTCTTTGATTCGGTTGCTATATTGCTCAATGTCTTCTCCTTTGTTCATCCTCATGTCGTCGTACTTTCCTCTGAGGCTTTTGACCTTGGCTCTTTGAACATTAGGATCTCCTCCATAAACCGTTTGTAGCTTGCTCCACATCTTGAAGGCAGAGTCAAGATGCTCTATCTCAGCATAAACATGATTAGGTAGCGTGCTAGCTATCATGTCCATGGAAGCTGTGTGATGGGTCTTGATCTTTAGCTGATCAAGTGTCAGAGTGCCAGCGGGCTCACTATAATCAGCGGTAACATGATTCTAGTACTGAGCACCGATGGTCTTCATATACAGCTTCATTCTTCTACACCACAAGGTGAAGTTTTCCTTAGAAAACTTTGGTCCTTCCTTTCTCATCATCTTGACTTTTTCTTTGTGCGGTTAAGCTAATAGAAAACAAGACGTGGCTTTGATACCAATTGACAGTCCCAACCGGTGCTAAGAGGGGAGGGGTGAATCAACACCACTAAAACTTTACACCTACAAATCTGATGAAGTTAATTTGTAGTTGAAAGGAAAACAGATTCATGCATATAATAATAGTAAGCAACCAATCACACAGTGACACCAGATTTATCACGTGGAAACTCGATTTGGGTGAAAACCACGGTGTAAGGAGACCTCACAAAATTTGTACTCTTCTGGAGTACGCCTTGTTAGGAGCCTTCCCGGTTAGAGGATAATAACGCATTTGCTAGATGCGACCCGATTAAGGGATTTGTTACAATAAGGCCTGTTAGGACCTGCTTGGTTAGAGGACTTTGAACACCTTGAAGGATGTCACCCGGTTAAGGGATTTGATACAAGGCACCTGTTAGAGTCCACCCAAATTTTGAGATTTAACTATTGTAGTTTGCTAGAAAACAATAGAATGAATGACCTTTTACAGTTGACTACACACAGTCTGATAAGATTTCTATTCGTGCTCAACTGAGAAGTAACACTGATCGGTGCAGGTGTCTTCTCCTCTACTTCTGTGCTTATCAACACAATTCTTCTTTTTCACTTCTTTCTATTTCACCCTGGCATCAACAGCTTACAGGTTCACTCTTTTTCTCGGTAGAATGAATGCAACTTTTATTTGCCTCAGGCAGGAGAATATATAGGGTCCAAACCCTAATTGTGCTCATCATGCATGACCTAATTTCAGATCCTTATCGGATTCATGATGTAGTGAAGTGTCAGTTATCTAAGGAAAACATTTGATGCATGCCCTTGCTTTATTTTCCTAATGAAGAAACCTGTGGTTGTGTGCCAGGCAACTTTCCTTCACAGGAGATAACACTTTGAGTTAAAGCCATTGATGCCGGTTATAAATCCTTCAACCGCACCTCAAAAAACCACTAATTCCGGCTTTAAATCCTTCAACTGTACCTCAAACCGATCAGCAAGATAAGTCAAAGTCACCTAGATTTACTGCAATAAATCCTAGTCAAGAAGAGCTAGTTGGAACAGACAGTTGACTATGACTTCCTTGGTTCATACCGTAGTCTTATAATATATCAGTTGAGTTCTTTATGCTATAAACAAGTAAGAGTCTTTGACCTGTTGCGGCTTACCGGTTTCTATAGTCCTCGGTTTGCTATCCTTTGCTCGGCTTACCGGTTGCTCCATCCTCAGTTGGTTACCGGTTGTAGCATGGTCCTTCAGCTGATGCAGGAATCCTCTTTTCCTTTACTGTGTACATAGCCCGGTGGCTAAGGAGTTGTATAGTGACCAGTGGTATATGCATGTAGTCACAATGTTCTTGTATATTGACATCATCGGCCAAACCATCCTTTCACATAGATTTGTTTGATTCTGTGGACTTTATAGAGATGACAAGGCTCTGTGCGCTTTTTGCCAATCAATGACAACACCAGTACTGGTGACAGGCTAACCGGTTATCATTACTTAAAGCCAACAGTTTCATTGGCTCATTCAATTGCCCCTTTTGTTTTTCATAGGTTAAGACAGTCCTACTGGCCTTGGTTTGGTTTAGCAGGTTGTAGTGGCTATGGGTAAGATAGTCTATACAGACCACAAGATTTTCATTGTCTTTTTGAAGATGGTTTATATACTCGGACTGTAATGGTTAGAGGATAACAATAAATTTCATGAGAATTTCAGAGGCATCTTTATCCTTGGGTTGAATCTCAATAGCCTTGGTCAGTTGCAAGATGCTAGTGCTGGTGTTGTAGAGGATACAATGCATCTGATACTTAGAACAATCTCTAGGCTACTGGTTATCACCACTTAAGGGAAGTGGTTGGTGAATTGGAATAGAAAACTGGACATCACAATTTATTAGATCAGCTAGATGGCAATGGGTAGATTTTACTTAGGAATGGAGGGTTGTGGTAGGCCCTAGGAAAATTAGAAGCTTTGAAGATATAATCACAAGACTCAGATTTAGTAGGCTGATTTTTTACTCAGTATTGGACTTAAACTTGGCACATAGACTGGACAATTTGAAAAAGCCATGGAATATAGAGGTTTTTTAAGGATTTAAAGCTAAGTTGCCGATTCGGGTATGGATATGGGTATGAGATTGCAAGTATGGTACATTGGTACGACATTGTTTTGGAGTGGGGGAGTTGGATACATTTGGGTTATATAAATGAAATTGTTTATACAATAATAATTATATTGTTATATTAATAAGTAATAATAAATATATTATAACTTATAAATGATAATTATTTAAACATTTATAATTTCACAAGGCTTCGACATTACTTAAAAATTTAAATCTAATAATTAAAATAAACAAAAATACATTTAAATTACAAAGAAAATAAATAAATAAAAATCGCATCGTTTTATAACTTATAGTTTTTTCATGAAACTTTTAAAAACTTTCGTTCACGCCACAAAAATTCTTCTTCACCCCTGAAATTGGCAACTAAGTTCTGGGTTTTTCCTTGTTGCAGCCCGCCCTCCAACTTGTGTCCAGGCTGTGTCTGTTTGTAGTAGGCTTCTACAGAAATGGCTTCTGTTTGCAGTAGAGATACATTAATACCTATGCTAAATACCAGAAATTGGCGTCTGTTTTTTGGGGCGCCTATTCTGGTTTAAACTGAGAATAAAACATCGAAGTCTATGCTAAATACCTTAGAATCACAGTGGAATCACCAGCCAAAGGCGGAAACATTTCAAGAGGAGAAAAAATGAGCCCTGACTGATTTTTCCATGATTCCAATATGTATCTGATTCCAGGGCGTACCGTACCTGGTATCAGAAGAGAAATGAGGTGATTTGGTAACTTAGATTTAAAGCTTTTCTTATGCACCCTCCACTAAATTAATGTAATTAGCAGTAGCATATTCCTTTTTAAAAAAAAATATTCCAATATGATATATCAACTAGACATAACAAACAGAGGTACATTGCTGTATAGAAGCTGATACAAAATAGCTTTCAGATATATTATAACATGAAAGAACTATCATTGAAATGATCATAAGATCATACATACAACATCCAATTCAACATTAACAAGTTGTACCTTGTAGGCATGAAGCTAGAAGTTCGAGCAAGATTAAGATTCATAATATATACTGCTGTATGAGATGCTACAGGTCTGAAAAGGATTGTTATGATGCCGCGGGTCTGAAACCTCCATCTTGCAGGTCAATGGTGATAAGAAAACCTTCTCTTACACACTCCAAATCCACATAAAACTCCTACGTATGTCAAACACCTCCTTACACACCCAGCTCAAGAAGATACCTTTAATAGATGATTGAGAACTTGTTTGCAGGTCTGAGTATGGGCAGATAACAGACTACCATAGGCAGAAACATATAGGATAAGTCTCCAACCCGCTTCCAAGCTCACAACCAACACACCCAAGATGAACATGTACTAAGAGACCTCACAAAATTGCACTAAACTCAACCCAAATTTGCTGGAAAGTGAGATTACAGTTTGCCCACCGCTTTCAGACTGAAACATGAAGCACTGGGTGCTAGTACAGCAAGTATGGCCCTTAACAAATCACCTCCAATCATCATGAAACCCACAAATTCTGATGACAAACAGGCGGGAAAGATCAAGGTGGTCTATGCACCCCTTGTGAGCAAGGAAAATTATCACAAAACCGGGCGCTTCATCTTGGGTTTCCAACACTCACCTCCTAACATCACTTGGTAACAGTACAACCAGCTAGGTTCAGTTGTATGACCTCATAAAATTCGTGATAAACCTACAAGAATAGTGCCATATAATCTAAAACAACATTACTATAGCAGGGTGAATTTTCATAGGGTAAAATGTGCCCGAAAAGAAGGGTGACTCGATTCCCAAACTTCACATAGCATCATATAGATGATTCCTATGGCCTAATACAAGATGCGGCCGACAACTGCCTTTCTCTAGTTTCTCACACAAGCAAAAACCTCTTCATAAACTGAAACTAGTGCTAATACAACCGATAGACATATGATAAATAGTATTATAGCAATGTTCACCTAAATACAACCACCTGAGCCATGCCTTTTGCTGATTGGCAACATAATTGCGAAGATAACCCTCCAGCATTTGTTTACAATCTAGTCTATCCATCCATATGTGGGTGGTGATTAGTGCTTGGACTCAATTATTTACCCGCTAATTTGAACAGCTCCTACCAGAATATGTTGAGGAACTTGTTATCTTGGTCACTGATAATGGTCTTTGGTGTCCCATGTAATCTAAACATCTCATGGAAGAATAATTCTAGTACCGAAGAAGTTGTCCAATCGGCTCTAATAGCATAGAAGTGAGAAAATTTCGTCAACCGATCAATAACCTCAAATATGTAATCCTTACCCTAGACTCTAGGATGACCTGTGATAAAATCCATAGACACACTCTCCCACTTCTACTCTAGAATTGGTAAGGGCTGCAATAGACCTGTTGTGGAAGTATGTTCTGACTTGTTCTACTGACAAGTCAAGTGCTCACACACATGCATAAGGAAAACATCCTTAAGACCCCTCTATGCAAATCTCTCTAATTTGCTAGTAGGTCTTGAAGTATCTCGGATGTCCTGCTAATGGGGTGTCATGAACAACACTCATAATTTCTCCTTAAGCTTAGATTTAGGTACCAAAAATATCCTGCCCTTATATTAAATAACTTCATCAATCGCCTTGTACCTATCATCTTGAATCTTGCTGTCCATGAGCTCGCATGCAAAGAGATTCTTGGAATACTCAACTAAAAGTGTAGATTTCCAATCGGTTGAAATCTCTGATATAGAGAAAAGTGTAAAAAAGTAGGTCTCTTGGAAAGTGCATCGGCCTCAATATTCCTTTTACCTTTGCCATACTCAATGTCAAAAATTGTATCCCTGAATTTTGCTAACCTACTTTTGTTGTCACTCATCTAACTCCTACTCTAAGAAATACCTCAAACTGTTGCTGTTTGTTCTCACCATGAATTCCATACCTACCAAATACTGTCTGAACTTTGCTAACACATGCATGATGGAAAGCATCTCCTTATCTTAGGTGGAATACAATTGCTCATTATCCCTCAGCTTCCTACTCTCGGAATCCCTCAGCTTCCTACTCTCGGAAGAAATGGGATTTTAGTTCTGCATTGTATTGCACCAATCCCTTCACCTGATGCATCACACTCTAACAGAAATGGTTGAGAGAAATCAAGAAGAGCTAATACAGGGCAAGTGCTCATAACCTCCTTAAGCCTATCAAATGTGCCATGTGCATCCTCTAACCGCCTGAATGCCCCCTTCCGTGTAAGGTGTGATGTCCCCTTCTAGCTAGACACATCATTCTAGCTATTGATTAGCCTATCATTGGACCCTCGTAGGCTAGTAGAGATGGATAGAAGGTCAATTTGTGCATAGAGGAGATATGCTTATCTGATGGTTCAACTTTTGCAAAGCTCAGTACCCTTTATTTGGTATGGAGAGGTTTCAGACTCTGCTTGTTTGAGTTTTGTTATTTTTAGCAACTTTTAGAGTCATAGAGGTGGACCCCGACTATTTTTAGAAATATTATTTGGTCACATGGGAAATTATTATGCCAACTCCAGTTTTAGACGGTTAAGTCAGATTCACATTTTTGAGGGAATTATTCAATTTTTAGTGGTTATATATTAATTAAATGGCAAAGGATTTAATATTAAGTTGTAAATTGACTTTATATTAAATCACTTAAGTGATGGGTCTAAGTATCATGAAGGGGGCCAAATTAATGTATTAATTTATTGGCACATTTTTCTAAGTCTAAATCATTAAATTTATTTAATGATTATATTTTTAATGCCTTAAAGAAAAAATTGCAACATTCCAAGGAATTGTGATTTAGTTTTGGAAAGCCTGTTTATATTTGATGGGAGAAGAAAGAAAACATCCATTGTTATTTTGCAAATTGATCATTGTGATTTTGAGCTCTGAGAAGGGGTTTCAACTTTGCCGTTGAAGAACATAGTTCTTCGGTGTGTATCCATTTGAGTTGGTGAAATATCCACTGAATTTGGCATTTCAGAGAGTTTCATCCAGAGACTCTATTTGTGCTTCAGCAATATTAGTTTCAGTAGCAGGAAGAAGAAGATAGTATTTAATTGCAGTTTTATGGAGGAATAAGTCGCAACCATTATCCTTTTTCAAATTTACAGCCACAACGTTGTAGAGTTGAAATAAATAAGTTCTTGTAGCAGCTGGTGTATTCTCGCATGTTTTTTATGCATTTCATAGTTGCTTTTGTTAAGCATTTTCCAATAAAGGATTGTCTTGATTTCCTTTTGTATTTCACTTGGAAAATAAATAGAAGTTGCAATAGTTAATTTGCTTTTTATTTCTAAAACCTTTGAAAATCCAAAAAATTCATAAACTTTCAAACAAATTGAGATAAATGTTTGTAGCAGTTAAGGACCGATTTGGGGTTCTTATAGAATATTAGAGCTAAATCCTGCCATCCAAAGGGTTTAGTAATTACATGTAGCCAAAGGAGGTTGGTGCACATAGGTATTACACACGCATGAGAGCCTTACTTGAAGGTGAACGTGTCTTAGAACCATAGTCGATGACCATGGGCAACAAGCATGATGGTAGACCACCCAGGGTAAATAGGAACAATGAAGAACATGAAACCAGAGAGTTTTATAGAGCCATGGCTACAGGGCAGCAACAGGTAGCTTATGCATTGCAAGCTCTTACCACTATGATGGAGCACATGAACCCTCTAGCAAGACAGGATCGGGAACAAGAGGATAACAGGAGTGCTATAGGTTCTCCACGGGCACAGAGGACACACTCTATGACAACAGATAGACCCACACTCCTACCTTTGTTAGGGAGGAACCAATGCAGGATCTAGTAGAGGAAGTTGAGGATGAGATGTTTGCAGACATCCTTATGGCTGCAAATGATGAGTGAGAACTATTGGCCCCACATGTGTGAGAAAGGTTGACCTTTTAAAGGTTTGTGAACCAAAGGAGAGAACACTACCGTGTAGTTAAACAGGACAGGAGATCCAAGGGGCAGAATAATGAACTAAAGCGTGCTACAGGCAAGCTTTCCTTGTCCACTTTTGATGGTAGTGGTAGATTGACAGCGCAA
The DNA here is from genome assembly GCA_027943335.1 of Chamaecyparis obtusa. Taxonomy (NCBI): domain Eukaryota; kingdom Viridiplantae; phylum Streptophyta; class Pinopsida; order Cupressales; family Cupressaceae; genus Chamaecyparis; species Chamaecyparis obtusa. The sequence continues at coordinate 1,835,668 of BSBK01001534.1, forward strand.
GCTTGGATCCACAAGCTTGATACCTTCTTAGCATTGAGGCCTATGACAAAGATTGAGGAAATAAAATATGCCACCTTGCATTTGGAGGGAGTAGCACACGATTGGTGGTATCATGGGTTGATCACTCTTCATCAAAACCGGGTGACTTCTTACCAGGACTTCATGGACAAATTGGTTGAGAGGTTTGACATGAAAGATCCAGAGGTCTACTTTAGAGACCTGACACAACTCAAACAGACAGGGAGCTTAGAGCATTTTATTAATGAGTTTCAACGGTCCTCAATTATGGTGCCAGACATGTCAGAGAGGAGGTTGATGGTATTATTTACTGAAGGCTTATCCAAACCAGTTAGAGGTTGGGTAAAAGATTTTGGTCCTTTCACATTGAATGATACTATGAAGAAAGCCAGAAGCATGGAGTATGCAGCCCCAGTAAATAAATTTCAGCCCAAGGCAACTTCCTCCAACAAGGACAATAAGCCATTCTTTAAGAAACCAGAGAGAACTGAATTTAAAACCGAAAACAAAGATAAATCTTTTGCACCTCTTGACAGGGAAACACTTAATGATTTGCGAAAGAAGAAATTGTGTTTGTATTGCAAAGGACCTTATGACATAAACCATGATTGTCCTTTAAGACCCAAGGGCAAATCAAACAGGGTTATGTAGGCTTATTATGAGGATTTCGATTCTAAAAATTCGGACCAGCAATCGCAAAATGAGGAATCAAATGAAGAAAAAGAAAGCACAAATGATGAGAAGTTGAACCAAATGACTACCGGTGATAAGAGGACTGAGGGTAGACTTAAGGAGGCCAGTCTCACCAGTGTACAATAGGAGGAATCATTCAGAATGAGAGGAGTGTTGGGAGGGAAACGAGTTATCACCTTACTCGATACAGGTGCCACTCATAATTTTATTGATTCCAGGTTGGTTGAGAGGTGTGAGATTCAGACAGAACAGTTTGAGGGTCTGAGAGTGAGGGTAGCTAATGGCGACGTCCTCAAATGTGATAGGAAGATTACAGGTCTACCCCAGAGGATTAATAACTTTGACTTCAAAACTGATTTTTATGTTGTAAACATCGGTGACATAAATCTAGTACTTGGTATGATTTGGTTGCAGGACATTGGAGTGTTCACCCTCGATTTGAGATACACGGAGACGAAGTTCCAGTCAGATGGAAAGACATATATACTTAAGGCCTTCCATGATAGTGAGTTTAGGATGATGTCTTGCAGACGCATGGGGAGCTTGCTGAGACATGACCAGGTTGAGTGGGAAGTCCATTGCACTTTGATGCCATCACAGGTGCAACAACATTCAGAGTATCATCCAAACATACAGGCGCTGAGAATCAAGCATAGTAAGGTGTTCAGTGACATTCCACTAGGTAGTCCTCCTACTAGAGGTATTGAGCACATCATTGAGTTGGAGGATGGTGCCAAACCCATTATGATTACACCATATAGGCATCCAAAAAGATTGAAGGATGAAATAGAAAAGACCATCAAGGAGTTACTAGCTATAGGGCATATTAGACCAAGTAAATCTCCTTTCACTTCTTCAGTGGTACTAGTGAAGAAGAAGGATGGCACGCTTAGGATGTGCATTGATTACAAAATCTTGAGCAAAAAAATAATAAAGTACAGTTATCCCATTCCTCGGATCGATGAATTGATAGATGAGCTTCATTGTGCTTGCTTCTTTTCGAAGATCGATTTTAGATCGAGATATCATCAGATCCGAGTTAGGGAGCAGGATGTAGAGAAGACAGCATTCAGATGTCATTGTGGCCACTTCGAGCTTGTAGTTATGCCATTTGGGCTAACTAATTCTCCAACTGCTTTCTAGTCCACAATTGAGGAAATTCGTTTTGGTTTTGTTTGATGACATCCTTGTTTATAGTAAAACATGGGATGAGGACTTGCAACACCTTGATACAATGTTGAGCATTTTGAGCAAAGAGTCCTTGTATGGAAAGGAGTCAAAATGTGATTTGGGATTATCAGAGTTATTGTATTTGGGTTACATTATTAGTGAACAGGGCGTACGCATGGATTCCGAAAATATTCGTGCTATTGTTGAGTGGCCTACTTTAGTGAACCTTACACAGTTGAGGGGATTTTTTGGTTTGTGTGGGTTCTACAGGAGATTTGGCAGTGGATATTCCAGGCACGCAACACCCTTAACGGACTTGATGAGAAAAGGGGCTTTCTTGTGGACTCCCGAGGCACGAGAGTGTTTTGATAAATTCAAGGAGTTGATGACTTCTTGCCTAGTGTTAGCTTTGCCAGATTTCAGGAAACCATTTGAGCTACATTGCGATGCATCTGGGGAGGGTGTTGGAGAAGTGCTTATGCAGGACAAGCACCCGATTGTGTATGAGAGTACGAAGCTCAAGGGACCTGAGAGGAGCTTTAGTATTTATGATAAGGAAATGCTAGCCATAGTGCATGCTTTGGCCAAATTTAGGTAGTATTTAGTGGGTAACAAATTTTGCATAAAAACAGACCACAACAACTTGAAGCACTTATTGGGGCAGTGATATCTTAATGATAGGCATAAAAAATGGGTAAGTAAAGTTTAGTCATATCATTTCGACATTACCTATTTCAAGGGAACACAAAATGTTGTAGCAGACGCCTTGTCACGCAGACCTCATTTGAGCATGATGACAAACATATTTGAGGATTGGAAACACTAGATCCTTGTAGAATACGCAAAGGATACATGGGCATCATATTGGCATTAAGTGATGATAACCGGTAAGCCTATTACCAGTACTAGTGTTGTCGTTGATTGGCAAAAAGAGTATAGAGACTTGTCATCTCTATAAAGTCTATAGAACCAAACAGATCTATATGAAAGAAGGATGGTTTGGCCGATGATGTCAATATACAAGAGGGTTGTGACTGAATGCAAATACCACCGGTCACTCTACAAAGTCTTAGCCACTGGGCTATGTATATAGTAAAAGAAAAGAGGATTCCAGCATCAGTTGAGGACCGTGCTACAATCGGTGTAGACAAGTACAGATAAAGCAATAGCCAACCGGTGTCAACAATACAACCAAGGATAGTGCAATCGGTAAGGCAAGCAAGGGACAGAAAATCGAGGACGGTGCGATCGGTAAGCCAAGGAAGGGACTGGAACAGAGACTCTTACCTGTTCACAGCATGAAGAATTGAACTCAACCGGAATTGGTATATTAATGACTCTGGTCATGAACAGAGGAAGTCATAGTCAGACTAATTGTTCCAACTAACTCTTTGACTGAGATTTTCTGCTCTAAATCCAAAAGTCTTTGAGTTAAACTGGCGATCTGTTTGAAGCAAATCTGGAGGTTTTAAAGCCGAGATTAGTGGCTTTAAAACTAGCGATCGGATTAAGGCAAGTCTGGAGGATTTAAAGCCCAGATCAGTGGCTTTAAAACAAAGAGTTATCTCCTATGAAGGAAAGTTGCTTGACACGCAACTATTGCTTTCTTCATTAGGTAGATAAAGCAAGGTCATGCATTGGATGTTTCCTCAGTAAACTGCTACTCCACTGAGCAATTTATTTGATGAAGATCTAAAGTTAGGTCATGCTTAATGAGCGCAATTAGGGCCAGGACCCTTTATATTCTTCTGTCCAAGGCAAATAGAAGTTGCCTTCATTATGCCAGAGAAAAGAGTGAACATGAAAAGCTTAAAAGAAGCTAGGGTAAATTAGAAAGAGAAGTATAGAAAGAAGTGTGCACAGAGAAGCACAACAGTAGTAGAGAACTCACCTGTTGTGACTAGTGATGATTCTTAGCTTAGCACAAACAAAGATCTTATCAGGCTATGCAAAGCCAATTGTAAAAGGTCAAACTCTATTGTTTTCTAGCAACTACAATAGTTAAATCCCAGTGTTTGGGTGGACTCTAACAGGTCCCTTGTATCAAATCCATTAATCGAGTGGCATCTTGTAAGGCGCTCAAAGTATTAATTTATTGGCACATTTTCCTAAGTCTAAATCATTAATTTATTTAATGATTATATTTTGAATGTCTTAATGAAGAAATCACAGCATTCCAAGGAATTGTGATTTAGGGTTGGAAAGCCTATTTATGTTTGATGGGAGAAGAAGGAAAACATCCATTGTTATTTTGCAAATTGATCGTTGTGATTTTGAGCTCTGAGAAGGGGTTTCAGCTTTGCCATTGAAGAACGTAGTTCTTTTGTGTGTATCCATTATGAGCTGGTAAAATATCCAATGAATTTGGCATTTCAGAGAGTTTCATCCAGAGACTCTATTTGTGCTTTAGCAGTATTAGTTTCAGCACCAGGAAGAAGATAGTATTTAATTGTAGTTTTACGGAAGAATAAGTCGCAGCCATTATCCTCTTTCAGATTTACAGTCACAACGTTGTCGAGATGAAATAAATAAGTTCTTGTAGCAGCTGGTGTAGTCTCCCAGTTTTTTTATGCATTTCATAGTTGCCTTTGTTAATCATTTTCCAATAAAAGATTTGTCTTGATTTCCTTTTGTATTTCATTTGGAAAATAAATAGAAGATGTAGCAGTTAATTGAATAGTTTTAGAATTTCAGATTATTGCATATTTGCTTTTTATTTCTAAAAGCGATGAAAATCCAACAAATTGATAAACTTTCAAACAACAAATTGAGATAAACGTTTGCAGCAGTAAAGGACCGATTTGGGGTTCTTACATAAGGTCTAAAAGTGGAGCTACAAGCTGTGAGAATCCATTGATGAATCTCTTGTGGTAGGAATATAGAGCAAAAAATTCTCTCAATTTTGAAACATTCCTAGGTGGTGGCCAATCAATAATTGCCTATATCTTTTCCTAATGTGCCTTAACACCATTGGCCCCTATCACATGCCCCAAATATAAAATCTCAGTCAATCCAAAGTCACTCTCGGATGCTTTAGTGAACAATGACTGTGCCTCCATGATGCTTAAGACCTCATCAAGATGCTGAAGGTGCTCCTTCCATGATCTGTTCTATATCAAAATATCATCGAAGAACACCCATTCAAGTTTCCACAACTACGTATTGAAAATGTGATTTATACATGACTGGAATGTTGGAGGTGCGTTAATGAGACCAAAAGGCATCACTAAAAACTCAGTGTTTCTATTGGCATCTAAATGTTGTCTTGTGTATATCCTCCTCATGGACACGAATCTGATGGTATCTTGATCGAAGATGAATCTTCGAAAAGTAAACTACCCCATGTAACTCATCAATGCGGGGAATAGGATACTTGTTCTTGATGGTTCTTTTTTTCAAGGCATGATAATCAATGCACATTTGTAATGTACCATAGTTTACTAAGACTAGTGAAGAAGCAAATGGGTTGGAACTTGGTCTAATATGTCCCATGGCAAGTAATTACTTAATTGTCTTCTCAATCTCTTCCTTGAAGTGTCTTGGATGATGGTATGGTGTAGTAATGACGAGCTTGGCACCCACCTCCAACTCTATAAGATGTTCAAATCCACTATTAAGAGGTCTACCCAAAGCAATGTCACCAAAAAACCCATTGTGCTTATCAACTACTGATTCAATGTCTACATGATGTTGTTGACCTTCCACTGATGCTGATTTGGAGGACACAAAACACTGAGTTTCCCATGCTATATCATCATGCTTAAGAATGACCTCCATGAAGTGTGTTGACACTAGTCTAGGACCTCCATCCGGTAAACCTTTAAGGTCTACCTTCCTTCCATTCTCCATAAACTCTAACTACATCTTGTAATGGTCTAGTGTGTATTTGCCAATAGATTGTAGCCATTGCATACCCAAAATCACATCAAGCCCCTCTAACTCGACCGCATAGAAATCATTGGTCAAGGTGTAGTCACCCATTGGAATACTAAGCTTAGGAACTACCCTAGTACAGCTCAAGGTATCACCACCCATGACTTTCACACCAAAGCCTAGAATCTCCTCAACTTGCAATCCATGTTTTGTAACCAAAGGCTCATCAATAAAGTTGTGTGTGGCACCCGTATCTAGCAAACAAATAACTCATTGCCCCTTAAGTACTCCCTTTAATCGAAATGGATGGCATGTAGGAACTCCTGATAGTGAAGCAATAGCAACATTAATATGATCAAGTACCTTATCTTTGTTTCTTTCTAATGGGGGCTGCTCCCGATGCTCATGATGTTCATCATTAATTCTGTTCTCTGATTTGTTGTCATCAATTTGGCCCTCCTCAACATCTGAAGTGACCTCTATGTAATGTATTTTGCCCTTTCCAAGGCACCTATGCTCAGGAGTCCAAGGCTCTTTACATGTGAGACATAGTTTCTTCCTTCTCAACCCATTTCTTGTCTTGAAGTCCATTTTAGGTGGCAAGTTCTTGGTCCGATTATAAGATTTCACATTTGGTTTTGATTTCTTGTAAAACCTTTTAGATGGTTGGTAGGAAGTAGATGAGGTATCAAGGTCCAATGCTGTTTTGATGGCATCTTCAAGTGAGCTAGGCTTGAGAACTTTAACCAAATCTTCTGTTTTATCATTAAACCCTTCAATGAACAGTATGATATTCCTTTTTTACAGTCATATCGGGAAACATGATAGAGATCAATTGAAACTCATTAATGTAAGAATCCGAGGACCCACTTTGCCTCAATTTAGTCAGTTCTTTATAGTACACTTCCATATCCTTACAGTCAAAGTGTGCAATCAATTTGGTGCTAAACTCCTTATAAGAATATATTAACTTATGATCTTGAGTTACTAAACCATGGTGCCAACAATTATAAGCTACACCCTTTGAATGCATGTTTGCAAACTTAATTACCTTAGTTTCCTTTATTGGAATGAGAGTTAAGAAGGTGTCTAACTTTTGAATCCATGCTCTTGCACTTGTTTTCCACTTCCATCAAATGTGGGAAGAGTCAATTTGTTGGTAGCTTACTTGAGGTATTTGTTTTGATGCCTTGGTCTTCTTTCTTGCCTTGCTTTCATACTTTCTCTTCACTGTCCCATATATTGAGTGAAGGACAAATCTGCTTGAACATGTTGTGGAAGAAGACTCCACTCATCATCCATGGTCATTACATTATCCAGAAATGCTATGTCTCCATCAACATTGTTTACCTCTTCATCATCATTCCCTACTGTGAAAGTTGGCATCAAGGGTCTATTTGTATTGTGTGTAGGGGCTCTCCCTCCATGTTGGGATCCAACCGTACTGTCACCATCTACTTGACTGAGTTGTCTTCTTGGTCCAACACTTATCTATTGAATGGCAACTGAGCTGTTGTAATACATTAGCCACCTATTCCTGCCCTATTTAAATTCCTCTCAAAGTGTCTCTTACTCCCCTTGCCTCGTCATGTGGTGGACTGCTATCCCTTCTATCACCCATACCTACAACATAACTTGTCTTAACAGAAGATGAATCCTGATGAATTCCAATCAATCTAGATGTCGTTTCCCCTTTAGGCACTTGAGGGGGTTGCAAAATCTCATTCAACTCCATCTGGTTGTATCTCATTTCCTTGTCACTTGGTTGCACAAACAAACTAAAACAAATCCAAAGGATTGTTGAAATATTTAAGTTGTCATTTATTTAAGTCAGAGGCAAACATGAATCCCACCAGAGCATCGGTAGACTAATCAAGCACGGTATTCTTTAGTATGCACCAGTAGACCAAACAGATTGTTTTCAACCTGTCTTATGAGACATACAGGGAAGGTATGACCAACCGAGTACAAGTTTATTACCGGTTGAGTGAATGATAATCCGAACCGGATTATACGGAGCTGTCAGTTAAAACCGGATTATATGGAGCATTGACAGTTGGCGTTGAAGTTAGCTTTTTCACTGGAGCTAGCTTTATTTCATCTACGGGTGTTTTAAGGTAAACTCAAAATCATTTTGCAAGCTTTTTGCATGCATGATTTATGGGTGAGTTTATAGTTTGGCGGAACCATGAGATGTATTTATAAGATTAATCTCTTATAAATATGGGTTAGAGAACACACAAGAAGGGTTGTTGAATAATAAGAGCAGGAGAGATATCTTCTAATAGGAGCTATAGTCACGAGAAGTGAAAGACAGAGAAGGGTTCAACAACCAAATAGAGCAAAAAGGGTAACAGGTATGATCTGATCAGACAAAAGGTGACATAATAGATCATTGCTTTGAATTGTAAGAGCATATTCAAATCCCTCAATCGAGGTGAACCCTAACAGGTTCTTGTATAAATCCCTTCACCGGGTAACATCTTAATTGGTGTTGAAAGTCCTTTTACAAAGCGACTCCTAATAGGGTTAAGATCCTAACAGGTCTTCTATCAAAATCCCTTTACCGGATAGCACTCTTACAAGTACTTTGTAAAACTTTAACAGGGCATCTTTATTATTGCAGTAGTAAAGTTGTGGGTTCTGTCCCACCGTAGTTTTCTCCTTCTAATAGAGGGTTTCCAGGTATATATGCTGTGTTGATCTATGTATTTCTATTTCTGTTTATGAGTAATGATTATATTCTTTTAATTCTACAAGAATAAATTTATAAGGATAAATTGGAATAGAAATAGTATTTACTGATTCACCCCCCCTCTCAGTAACCGGTTAGGATTAACAAGGATGGCATGATCCAAGTTCTAATACCGCTGTAAGAGTCCTCACTAATTCTGAAACCAAATTTCACTACAAAACACCAGACTTAATGACGAACATTCTGTTGCCCAATTTTAGTCCCCTATTTTAAAATTGCCAACATTTGAAATTTTTCCAAGTCCTCTCACTCTCGGGATTTCAAGAAATAGGTTCCTGTCGGGATTTGGGGAAATAGAGATCTATCGGGATTTTGAGAAATAGAGGCCTGTTGGGATTTCGGGAAATAGGTTCCTGTCGGGATTTTGGGACATAGGTGCCTGCCAAGTTTACTGTGGATGACAAATACCTTTGAGCCTCTCATTTTATTAGAATATTAAAGATTATCAGTCCAGTCAAAAGGCCATAGAAGATGCTGCAACTGACAAGGAAGGAAATGAAGAGGCCATGTGACATCTGTTGAAGATTCCTTTTTAATTTTAGTTCCTTTTATGACATAAATATTAATGACATTTTCTTTAGGAATATTTTTCAAGAACTATTATGTAATCGCTTGGGTAGGCGAATAGATTATTTATATCTCTCTAAGCATTATGCAATAGATCAACAATTTTGGTTTTAGCTCTCCCCATTTTGCTATGACAATTGAGTGAGAGTCGAGGGTAAAAGCTATGGTTATTGTTCATTTATAGTTCAAACATTTACTCTTGAACGAATGGATGAATGATAGATGAAGTTAGTTAATCTTAGATATTGAGTTGTGTTCTTAAGATCTATGATTATTAGATGACCTATGAGTCATTGTTGGTTTTCCTTTATCACATCTGTTCTATTTAACAGAATCAACACTCCTTTATACGTTTTATGGTGTGTATGACTTTCATAGCTGTGGAGGTGTACATGCTAAGATCTTCATATTAGTTTAGTTCTGTTTTATTATCATAGTTGTGCAAAAGAATACAATATTTCTCTATTATCATTTTAAATTTATGTGTGGATATAACATGGTGATGTATGTCCATTAGAAGCATCTTCCGCTCTCGGGTTAAGAGAAAACCCCCTTTTATATTCAAAAAATACATAACATATTCATTGAATGTCTATTTTAGGGAGCTGTACCTGTTAATTCAAAGATTGAGCTGATTGAAAGCTCTTCCAATTGTTCATTGCTAGAGAAGTCTTGTGAGGGTTTGAGTCAATATTATTAAAGACCAATTTGTTAACAAACAGATTTTTGACGTCTCTACTGGGGAGAGAATCGAGGTGCTGGTGCTTTGGTTTTCATTCTCAAAAATTTGAAAGTGTCTTTCCCAAATCGAAGGCTGGCGACTCTATTTTAGTTAAAGATCTCGGAAAATGATTCAAAACCAATCTCAACAAAGAAATCTTTACGAGTTAAAGAAAAGATTTGTGCCATCAATTTAAGAAATCATTGTTGAAGATGATCAGCTGCTTCAACATCTTTGGAGTGCTTATAGAGAAAGCATCAGTGAGGCTGAAAGGAATAATTTGTGTCCTACCAAAGACCATCAATCTACACTTCTTGAAAAGGGTACATGAGAGATATTATCATCTCAAAAGCGTTGAACAAGAGCATTGGGATGCAACAAAAAGATTAAAGGAAAATTCTGTAAATAAAGAGCCAGTATCTTATAACTTTTCCATTTTCAGAGATCAAGATTTGACACCAACATAAATAGAATGATCAATTCCTTGAGGCCAAAACTTACAACAAAAAGAATATTTCCAGCATGGAGAAGATGAAGAGACTAAATCGTTTTCTACAAACGCAGAGGCAAAATTTAAAGAGCAACTATTTGCCCCTCCCAATGAGGAAGTACAAGATAAAGACAAAGTTGTTTTCATTCCAAGTTGGTCTTTAATGGACTCAAGTGATGACTTTCGATGTGGGATTGTAAATGAAAATGTGACATCATTGAGGTTGAAGTAGATACATTTTCCTACGATGCCAGTTTTAGCCAAAGAGATACATATGATGGTCCCAACTGGTGCTGAGAGGGGAGGGGTGAATCAACACCCACTAAAACTTCAAAGCCAATATGATAATATAACTAAAACTGTAAGCAGAACAAATTCTATCATAGAAGTAGCTATCACAAAATTAAATCAATACACCAGATGTATCATGTGGAAACCCAAATTGGGAGAAAACCACGGTGTGAGACCTCACAAATTTTGTACTTTTTTGAAGTGTGCCCTGTTAGGAGCCTTCCTTGTTAAAGCATTACAAACGCACTGTTAGATGCGACCTAGTTAAGGGATTTGAGAAATAAGGCCTGTCAAAGTCTGCCTTGTTAGAGGACTTAAAACATCTACACATATGTCACCCAGTTAAGGGATTTAATACAAGGGACTTGTTAATTTCCACCCAAATACTGGGATTTTTCTATTGCAATTGTTAGAGACCAATAGAGGGTTTGATCTTCTTGAAATGGCTTTGCTGAGCCGGATAAGATCGCTGCATTTATCAATTGAGAGTCATCACCGGGCACCACAGATGTGCTCTCCATAGATTGTTGTGCTTTCTTGCACACTCTTCTCTTCTTATTCTTCACCTTTTCCATAGCTTCTCTCAGTGTACAGGTTCATTCTTTTTCTTCTTGGCAGAATGAAGGCAAAAGATATTCTTCATAGGCTGAAGAATAAATAGTTTTTTTGCTCTTCCCACTTTTTGCATGCGTGACCTCCGCAAAGATCTCCTTTGGATCCATCATCCAGTTGAGTCTCAGTTCACAGAGAAAACATCAAAACTTTCCTTTGCTTGAGATTTCTCCACGTTTTAATGCCTTAATCTTCTGCATTAAAACCTTCAATTGTGCCTTGCACCGATCTTCTTTATAACACAAAGTCTTCCGAATTTTGTGCAACAAATCTCGGTCAAAGAGTCACACAAGTGTTTCTCAATTATGACTTTCACTTGTTCAACAGTGTCGATTTCCATCCTTAGGCAGTGTATAGGTCTTCGACATCACCTGTCTCTCTTCCTTTCTCTGTCTATACCGGTTTGGTTCCTTGGTTCCGGTTATAGACTTTATCGGTCACTGTTTTGGATGCTCCAGTTACCTTCCTTGGTTACCGGTTGCTCCGATGATTGGTTAGAGACTTTATCGCTCACATTAACATTACTCCTTGCTCAATATGTGTCACTGGTTTCATAATCAATCCCTCTTGTAACAATGTTAACCTTAGACATCAATGACAACACCACTTTGCCATATACCAGTTACATCGTTACCGGTTAATGCCAACAATCTCCCCCTTTGGCATTGATGGAAAACGCGCCTTACCAGTCGACACCCTTCACCAGTCATAATCTCCCCCTTTGACGATAATGCCAAAGGCTAGTCAAGTGACTACCTTTTTTTGAAATGTGCTCCCCCTTTGATCAGCAGTCCTTTGTCACCAATCCTATTAAGATGAGGCTGAATCCTCTGTTGAGGCTCAATGGATTTATGAACACCTCTATCCTTTTATTGAAGATCAAGAAGGGGCACTAGCCCTAACTTAACTTTGAGATACTCAAAGGTACTCTTCGGTAAAGGCTTTGTGAATATGTCAGCAACTTGTTCTTTTGTGTGAACATATTCCAATTTCACTTCTTTATTTTACTCCTGCTCTCTCAGATAGTGATACTTTATAGAAATGTGCTTTGTTTTTGAGTGCATGACAAGCTTTTGAGATATATTTATTTTACTTGTGCTGTCATAGTATATTGCAATCGGTTTAGGTAGTTGTTCTTGGATCCCTTCCAATTTCTGTTTAATCCAGATTACTTGTGTGCAATTAATTGCTGCAGCAACATACTCAGCTTCTGTTGTGGACTTTGAAATGAAGTTCTGCTTCTTACTCGTCCATGACACAATCCTCTCTCCAAGAAAGAATGCACCTCCACTTGTGCTCTTTCTGTCATCAATGTTACCAGCCCAATCTCCATCAGTGAACACTTTTATCTCGAAACCTCTTTTGTGAGGAAACCATAGACCATATTCCTCAGTACCTTTTAAGTATTTGAAGATTCTCTTCACTTCTATTAAATGCGTCTCTTTTGGGTTAGCAGAGAATCTAGCTACAATGCTTGTTGCATGTGTAATATCAGGTCTGCTATGCCAAACCTACTGTAACTTGCCAGTCATTGACCGATACAATGTCTCATTAACTTCTTTAGCATCATCCTCCTTTGATAACTTGCAGCTGGTTATCAGTGGTGTGCCGACCAGTCTGGATTCTTCTAGTCGAAATGATTTAAGAATTTCCTTAACATACTTGGTCTAAGAAATAAAAATACCTTCTTTTAGCTGATTGATTTGCAATCCAATGAAGAATTTAATAGCTCCAATCATGGACATTTCAAATTCTTTTGTCTCCTCAGCGAAGTCTTTGCTCATTTTGTCATCTCCTCCAAAGATGATATCATCCACAAATAATTAAACAACCAAGTTTCCTTCTTTACCAGTCTTGAGATACACATTGCTATTATCTCTTGTTCTTGTGAATCCTATGGTCAGGAGGTATGAATGTAACCTTTCATACCAAGCCCTTGGGGCTTATTTCAGCCCATAGAGTGCCTTCTTCAATTTACAGACCATACCGTTTTCTCTGTGGATGAGAACTCTTCCAACTGCTCTATGTACACTTCCTCCTCCAATATACCATTTAGAAATGCAAAGTTTTCATCCATTTGGTATACTTTGAACCTTTTATGAGCAGCATAAGCAAGTAGAATTCTTACTCCTAGTCTTGCCACAGGTGCAAAGGTTTCTTCATAATCTAGTTCTGCCTCCTGTGCATATCCTTTGTAGACTAGCCTTGCCTTGTTCCTTACCACCTTTCCTTCTTCATTTAGCTTGTTTCTGTACACCCACTTGGTCCCTATGACATTTTTGTCTTGTGGTCTGGGAACAAGAGTCCATGTTTCATTCTTTTCAATTCGCTGAAGCTCCTGTTCCATTGCCTTGACCCAATTGTCATCCTCCAAAGCTTCTTTGGTAGTTTTGGGCTCTATATTGGAAAGTAAGCAGATACTTTCTCTAGCCTTTCTCCTGGTCAGAATATTAGCATGTTTTTCACCAATAATGTTATCAGTGGAGTGATATGTGACATACCTTGACAGATCCGGTCGGTGGTCCCAGTCTTTGTTTTTTGGTTGAGCAACATTTCCAGCGAGATCATGAACACGTTCTTGTTCATCTTCCTCAATCGGTCTTATGTTTTGATCCCTTCTTGGCTTAGGCACATTACCCTGTTCCAAGGGTCTATTTACCTATTCTTCTTCATCAACAACAATCATTTCACTAAATTCCAAATGATTATTAACATCATGATCCTGGTGAATGTCTGATTCATCATGACTGATCTTTTCCCTCGGTTCTGAATATTCATGTATCTTTACATTGTCACTTTCCACTCTATTTCTTGTCCTCTTATTCAGACACCGGTAGGCTTTACTTTTGGTAGAGTAACCCAAAAATATGCCTACATCACTCTTTGGCTCAAATTTTGCCAGAGTACACTTCTCTTTTGATGTAACAGTTGCTACCAGAAACTCTGAAATAGCTTACACTTGGGGTTTGACCAAACCACAACTCGTATGGAGTCTTATCGGTTCCTTTCTTGACTTGAACCCAGTTCAGTGTATACACAACAGTGCTGATTGCTTCTCTCTTGAAGTGATGGGGAAGATCCTTCTTAATCATCAGAGTTCTAGCACAGTCTATTAGAGTCCTGTTTCTTCTTTCATCGACTCCATTTTGTTGCGGGGTTCTCGGTGCAGACATCTGCCTTTTTATCCCCTGTTCCTCAGAAAAGTGAGTGAACTCTTGAGAGGTGTACTCACCTCCTCTGTCTGACCTCAGACATTTCAAGCTTTTATTCGTCTCCTTCTCTACTCGGGCCTTATAGATTTTGAACATGTGAAAGACCTTTGATTTTTCTTTAAGGAAGAGTGTCCTTATCATCCTTGAAAAATCATCTACAAAGAGTATAAAATACCTGTCTCCATAGTAGCTCTTCGTCCTCATAGGTTCACACAAGTCTGTGTGAACAAGATCCAACACTTTTTCAGCAGAAAAAGACTTATTGCTGAAGCTTGTACCTATCAGTTTGCCTAACTGACATTCTTTACACATAGCCCTGTCAGACTTTGTAATATCAGGAAGCCCTCTGACTGACTTCTTGCTTACTTTGACAATACTATCAAAGTTTATGTGACAGAGCCTTTTGTGCCACAGCCAACTATTGTCCTCTTTTGTCATGAGACAGATTTTCTCTATCTCCCCTTTTGCCGTAGCAATGAGGCAAGCCCCCTTGGTTGAGTATAGGTAGAACAGGTTCCCTTTACTCTGTCTATTGGTGAAAACATTAGCTCCTGATTGATTCTTTACAATACAAGAACCTTGCCCAAATTCGAACATGTATCCTTTGTTGTTTAATTGAGCCACACTCATTAGATTGTACATAAGTCCTTCCACCTAATGCACATCTTCACATACAACTTCATTGCTAAGTGCTATTGAGCCTTTGCTTCTGATTGCAGAGGGAGCATTGTTACCAAAAGTCACTGATCCACCATCATTAAGCTTCAAGCTGATGAACTTGTTCTTGTCACTAGTCATATGGTGAGTGCATCTACTGCCAATGATCCAGTCATCACATTGATGAGATCTTGAGATAAATGCCATTTCACTTATCACTGTGCTTTCTTCTTTTATTGCAACAAAGGCAATTTCATCATCTCTTGATTCTTTAGATTCATTGTCCGTGACACCTTCCTCAGCAAGGTAGCACTCCTTTTTTCCTTTTTCTTGAATCGGTTGATCTTTTCTTTATTTTCATTTTCAGGACACCTTGCAACAATGTGTCCTATCTTATTGGAAGAGAAACACTTTAATGAAAGTTTCCCTTTGTATTTCCCTTTTTCTCTTGGAAACCTCCTTGCGATGAGCGCTTCAAATTCATCCTGCTCTAGTTCTTCTGAAAGTAGATTTTCAATAAATTTCCAGACTTATCGGTAGAACTATTACCGGTCTCTCTTCCTTTCTTGGTGGAAGCAATATTCATAGAGGACTTAAAAGGATCATCTAATATGGGTAAGTTGTTATCATAATTGCTCAATTCAAAAGAAGTTAACTTACCGATAAGGGAGTCAAGAGTGACTCGAGATGCGCTAACTGATCTGAGCTCTTGTATGGCTGAGATCTTGGTAGCATATTGTGGCCTTAGCGTCCTCAGTATCTTGCTTACCACATCTTGCTCACTCAATGTTCCTCCAACACTTTTGATGGAGTTCATCACTTCTTTTATTCTATTGTTGTAGTGCTCAATGTCTTCTTTTTCGTTCATCCTCATGTCATCATATTTGCCTCTAAGTCTTTCTACCTTTTCTTTTTGAACATGTGGGTCACCTCCATACACAGTTTGTAGTTTAGCCTACATTTTGCAAGCAATAGTCAGATGTTCAATCTCTGCATATACATGGTCAGGTAGCATACTTGCTATATATTCATTGCAGTTGTGTGTTCACTACTAATCTTTTGTTGATGAGTTGTCAAGGTACCGGTGGGTTTGATGTAGTCATTGATTACATGAGTCCATTATTGATCTCCGATGGTTTTCATGTACAACTTCATTCTGTTGCACCATAAGGTGAAGCTTTCCTTAGAAAACTTGGGTCTTTCCTTTCTCATCATTAGATCTTTTCCTTGTTGCAGTTAAGTAGCTTAGAAAAGGAACTTGGCTCTGATACCAATTGATGGTCCCAACCGGTGCTGAGAGGCGAGGGGTGAATCAGCACACACTAAAACTTAAAAATCAATATGATAATATAAATAAAACTGTAAGTAGAACAGATTCTATCATAGAAGTAGCTATCACAAAATTAAAGCAATAGACAACACTAGATTATCACGTGGAAACCCAAATCGAGAGAAAACCACGGTGTGAGGAGACCTCACAAAGTTTGCACTCTTCTGAAGTGCGCCCTTTTAGGAGCCTTCCTTGTTAAAGGATTATGTTGATGTTTTGTAGCTTCAGTCGAATAAACACTATTAGTCAATACTAGTGAAGATATGTATATATATATTTAGTATATAGATGTATATATATACTTATATATATATATTTTTATTATTATGTAAATATTAGAGAAATTAATATAATACTCGAGATATTATATATATATGTATATATATATAATAATAATAATAATAATTATCATTATATTAATTACATATTAATGAATAGACATGTCTCATGAAGGGACATGTCTCTTCTTGGCTCATTCTCAATATAAATGCAAGAGATTGTTGCATTTGGAAAACACATACAATTAGATAGTGCTATTACATTTGCAATGATCCTAAAACCTTAACAAATTACAAACACATTGTTAGATGCGACTTGGTTAAGGGATTTGAGAAATAAAGCCTGCCTTGTTAGAGGACTTAAAACATCTACACAGATGTCACCCGGTTAAGGGATTTAATACAAGGGACTTGTTAATGTCCACCCAAATACTGAGATTTTGCTATTGCAATTGTTAGAGAGCAATAAAGGGTTTGATATTTTTGAAATGACTTTACTAAGCCTAATAAGATCGCTACGTTTATCAACTGAGAGTCATCACTAGGCACCACAGGTATGGTCTCCATAGATTGTTGTGCTTCCTTGCACACTCATCTCTTCTTCTTCTTTTCACCTTTTCCGTAGCTTCTTTGAGCGTACAGGTTCACTCTTTTTCTTCTTGGCAGAATGAATGCAAAAGATATTCTACACAAGCTGAAGAATAAATAGTCTTTTTGCTCTTCCCACTTTTTGCATGCACGACCTCCGTAAAGATCTCCTTTGGATCCATCATCCAGTTGAGTCTCAGTTCACAGAGAAAAAATCAGATGCATGCCATATGCTTTTTCCGTTTTATAAAGGAAACGATAGATGCGTGCTGCAAACTTTCTTTTACTTGAGATTTCTCCATGTTTTAATGCTTTAATCTTCGGCATGTAAACTTTCAATTGTGCCTTGCACCGATCTTCTTTATAACACAAAGTCTTTCGGATTTTGTGCAACAAATCTCAGTCAAAGAGTCACACAAGTGTTTGTCAACTGTGACTTTCACCAGTTCAACAGTCTCGGTTTCCATCCTTAGGCAGTGTACAAGTCTTTGACATCACCTGTTACTCTTCCTTTCTCTGTCTGTACCGATTTGGTTCCTTGGTTCCAGTTATAGACTTTATCAGTCACTATTTTGGATGCTCCGGTTACCTTCCTTGGTTACCAATTGCTCCGATGATCGGTTAGAGACTTTATCGGTCACATTAACAGTACTCCTTGCTCAATATGTGTCATTGGTTTCATAACCAGTCCCTCTTTTAACGATGTTAATCTTAGACATCAATGACAACACCACTTTGCCATATACCGGTTACATCCTTACTGGTTAATGCCAACAACGGATGTGCCATCATTCAAATTGCCTAGAGTAAAGATTGGAGAAAAGGTTTTGCATGAAGAAGCACTGTCTACACAAAAAGACACTCAGATGGATGCTGTTCAAGGTATGATGATTTATATTTGCTGTCTCCAGCTCCTTCCAATTAAGTTTTTCATTATATAAGAAAGGAAGATGAAGCCCCTCTTGTTAAATTCGATCCTATGCTCATAGAATATGGCATTCAAGAATCAACAAATACAAATTTTAATTCATTTCATAATTTGCAAAACAAAAAGTGTATTTTTGATAAATCTATGAGCTACTAAAAAAAAGTTGCAATTGATTTTGAAATTAAAAAGAATGCTATAGAAATGGAAAGAAAGGAAAAACAACTGGAAAAGTTGGATAATAAAATTGATTGGAGCCGACTTAATGCATTATTTCTGCCATTAGAATTTTGTGAAGATTTGATGACTAGGAATAACCCTCTTTTCCGATTGTATGGTTCTGAATTTGATAATAAAAATTTGCTGGAAAAGGATGACTTTGAGGGGAGTTATGAATTTGATAATTATTCAAAATCTATATCACGTGAAGAAGATCATACATATGTTGAACTAGGACAAACTGAAAGAATATATATCCATGCTATTGATTCTCCAAATCAAAACCCAGAGGCTTTCTTGGATGATGGTTTATTTACAGATGAATCGTTAGATCTTTCAGTTGATAATTTGAAAGACTTTGAAGTAATGCTCAAAGAAAACATGCAAGCTGAAACGACAGCTATAAAAGAAATTTTGACATCTTTATTGGGTAATGATTTCATGATTGACAAAGCTAATATTCCCGACTTTTTTCAAATAAAGGGTGACTTGTATCCAGGTGCACATTTAAACTTCATCTAGGAAGTTGGTCTCTTCTTAGTGAAAGAAAAACAAGAAGTGGCAGTTGGTTATGTCCAAGAAATCTATAATGAGGTGTGGCTTTTTGGCAAATCTTTATATGAGTTACGTTGTTTCACATGCTTTGGCTTTGTATGCATCGTCTTCACCATGCTTTTGAGTTTGCAAGCTCTTCATGGCTACATACTTCTCTTACGTAAGGGTGTATATTTTTCTCAGCTAGTTAATGGATTTATATGAGCAGCCTGGAACATCTTCTGAGGAAAGGGGTCCAACCCCTGTGCATTTTTGTAAATAAAATTTTAGGTTGATATAGGTTATAGGAAGTTTTCGCTTGCTCATTTTTGTTGTGCCCTGCTCCCCTCCACCCTCCCTGCAAGTGATGTTTGTTTCCCCGTGTTAGTGCTCTTTGACTCTTTTGACCAATGGAATTTAGCACTGATTTTCGCCAAAGATTCTGGGGTTCCCAGCTTCTTGCAAGAAAACGTTGTCCCCAATTAGAGCCAGTTGTTGCCCAATTTTCGACCCCTATTTTAAAATTGCCAACATTTGAAATTTTCCCAAGTCCTCTCATTGTTGGGATTTCGGGAAATAGGTGCCTGCCGGGATTTTGGGAAATAGGTTCTTGTCGGGATTTCTGGAAATAGGTGCCTGCCGGGATTACTGTGGCTGGCAGATTCTTTTGAGTCTCTCATTTTATCATAATATTAAATATTACCAGTCCAGTCGAAAGGCCACAAAAGATGATGCAACTGACAAGGAAGGAAATGAAAAGGCCACGTGACATCTACTAAAGATTCTTTTTCAGTTTTAGTTCCTTTTATGACATTTGTTTAATGGCATTTCTTTTAGGAATATTTTTCAAGAACTGTTATGTAACTGCTTGGGTAGGCAAATAGACTAGTTATATCTCTCTAAGCATTATGCAAGGGATTGACAATTTTGGTTTTAGCTCTCCGCCTTTTGCTATGACAATTGAGTGAGAATTGAGGGTAAAAACTATGGTTGTTGTTCATCTATAGTTGAAACATTTACTATTGAAGGAATGTATGAATGGTAGGTAAAGTCAGTTAATCTTAGATATTGAGCTGTGTTCTTAAGATCTATGATTATTAGATGATTTGTGAGTCATTGTTGGTTTTTGTTTATCTCATCTGTTCTATTTAATAGAATCAACATGCCTTTATACGTTTTATGGTGCGTATGACTTTCATAGCTGTGGAGGTGTACATGCTGAGATCTTCATATTAGTTTAGCTGTGTTTTATTTTCATAGTTGTGGAAAAGAATACAATATCTTTTTTTATTTATTTTATATTTATGTGTGGATATAACATGGTGATGTATGTCCATTAGAAGCCTCTTCTACTCTTGGGTTAAGAGCATACCCCCTTTTATATTCAGAAAATACAAAACATATTTCATTGAATATGTATTTTAGGGAGTTGTACCTGTCAATTCAGAGATTGAGCTAAATGAAAGCTCTTTCAACTGTTCGTTAATAGAGAAGTCTTGTGAGGGTTTGAGTCAATATTATTAAAGACCAATCTATTAACCAACACATTTAATCAAAATCTTGTATGGCCATAACATTAAGGAATATTCACTGATTCTTCAAAGGCATTATATCGAACACTTTGCATACTAAGCCACAAGTTCATACGAGAGGCATTTGGACAAACACTTGGATGGTTGTAATATTCAGATTTTATCATTTATCCCTTAGAACAATTCTGTCAAACACTTGCATAGATATATTAGTCTGAAACAACACTTATACCACAGAGACAATTCATCAAACATTTGACATACCGCCTCTAAACACAAGTGAAGCCACTGATGTGAACTTGTATTAGGAAGCTTGCTGTTACGGACTCAGAAGAAGAATTATGGCAATATATATATTATGATTTCGTACAACCATTTACTTCAGATTAATATATAACCAGTTTGGCATGTGTATCAATGAATTTTTTAACAAATGATAACAATATAGCACCAGATTTTTATGGCAAATAACACGACTGTTACAGCTCCTTTATTCGATCATAATCCCAATCAATATGTATACAAGTATCAGCTCTTACACATATCCGGTTTATCCTCTCTTTGGAATCTGGGTATATTTGTCGCAGCTATGCTTGATGGTAAATCCATGGCTCCCAAGACAAAAATAATGCCGTCTTCTAACAGCACAATATGCACACACTGCCAGCCAATAACAATATGGTGTGCTGTATACTAAATTTCACACCCCCTTCTATTCTTTGCATATCACAGCCACCGCATTCAATATATAACCAGATTGGCACGCGTATCAATGAATTTGTAAACAAATGAAATTAATATAGCACCAGATTTTTACAGAAAATAACACGACTGTTACAGCTCCTTTATTTGATCATAATCACAGTTGATTTGTATACAAGTTTCAGCTCTTACACATACCCAGTTTATCCTCTCTGCTGAATCTGGGTCTATTTGTCACAGCTATGCTTGATGGAAAATCCACGGTTCCCAATACAAAAATGAAAAATATGCCGTCTTCTAACAGCACATTATGCACACACTGCCAGCCAATAACAATATGGGGTGCTGTATACATCAGATCACACCCCCTTCTATTCTTTGCATATCACAGCCATCACATTCAATGATTAGACCCGTGCTTAATAAGAACCCACAATTTTCCTCAGGAATGGCCTTCCTTAATCGCTGAGAGATGTACTTCTGCAAATATTATTCTTATGGAAGAAATGTCTCATACGATTCTTCCAAACTTGGTAACCCATTCATACCTTGTTGTGGAAGATCTATCAACCTTGAAAAGGGCTGCGAACATTCCTGAAAGGTTCTATGAGAAATTGTTTCAGTTCTATCAGCATCTGTTACCTTAAATGAATCAAGCTCCAAATCCAAAAACTCTGCAAATGAGCTTAGTAGTGAACTCTATATGAATCTTCCTCACAAAGAAGATTGGGCTTCCGTCCAACCTTCTTATTTCCAAGGGGTTTTGTCCTTGGAAAGGAAGTTACTGTCACATCAGCAACTATAGAGAAATTTTGAATATCAGATAACCACATAACATGCCAATGGAGAAGGATGAGGCTCGCTATAAAGCCTTCTTAACTCGTTGATGAACCTCCACTTCTCTATGTGGGATAAAAACTCACTTTACTTTTATAAAGTGACTTCACTTTATAATGTTATGTTATAACATAAAGTAACTTTAATAATATAGACCCCATAAATTAATATTTCATTTTCTTTATTTCTCCACCAAAATAAATGTCGTGACCTGCATATCATCCCTTATGTCTTCTTTAGCCTACTGCGATGTGGAAAAATAGGCTAATTATTTCTTGTGGGATCACTGAAGAGAAGGGGACATTACAGAATCACATAAAAATGAATGAATATCTGTTGTTTTCAATATTTCCTTTTTGTTAAGAAGTAGGCTTATATGTTCTCGGGACTAGCATTTGCGAAATATAAAGGAATCTTGCCTAATTATTGTGAATTGATGCATTCCTGATCCATATTACAGAACATTTTTTTGATCAATACCCAAATGTGAGAAGATTATTGCAACATGGATCATTAATCACACAAAATTTGTACAAGAAGAAGAATCTTGTTAAAATTTATATTTCCTCAATTTTTGATCCTAGGTATTGTTGTAGGTATACCCGCCTTGGTCTTGTAGAACCAGAAATGCAGAGGAACTGAATCTTAGAATTTATTCTGTTTGTTGGCCACTGCCCTAAGATCTCTGTTGATAAGAAAGTTGGCGAATCCTTAGAAAATTTCAGGTAATCAGTGGGAAGAACCAACATATAGCTGCCCCTTCTGTCATTCCTGGAATCTTGTCCCCACATTACACTGTCCTAAAAACTCAGAGAAACGCTATAAACCAAAGTATATGTAAATAAATATTTTTAAAATTATGTTCTATGGCCTTAAATGTACAAATAATCCAGTATATGTATAATTTTTATATTGTTGTATCTAATGGTATTTGTATTAGAGAATCTTTTAAATTCACTATATCTATGTACAATTTCATATTTACTTTTAAAATAATATAATAAAATGCTGTTTTTCTTAGCAGGAAACAATAATCTTTCACTTTGTATAGACAGTTTAGATTCTTTGAAATATTGACCCTTTCTTTGCTACATGCAAAACTATAAAAAATGCATAATAAGTTTTTTCTAATTTAGACACAGATTGGAAATTTCTGATTAAAAATTATCTTACTTTTCTAATCTTGAAAAGCATATGGTTCAGTATTTTTTTTAGAATATATTCTACATTTCTACTTGCAGAAGATGAGTCTCTTTTGCATTAAATGTGTAGAAATCTATTGCTTCAGATTGAAGGTTGATTTTAACATAAGTTATACGAACTCTTATATTTTGCAATATAAGGTTTCACTTCTAACAATGTTGGTAATTGCTACAGGAGGGCGGTATCAACTTAGCAACTGTGATTAAGAGCTCTAACCTTTATCGCCGTTCAAGAAACCGTGACTATGTTTTGGACTATGTTCCACCAACCCCACAAGAATTCAAAGAGGTCTATGACAAGAAAGATTGGTATGCATATTTTCTTAGTGGTTAGCAAATTTAGATAGCACATCTATGATTTGTATCATAGTTGTCACTTGCATCCCAACCTTCAGTGGATGTGATGATTGCATAAAGTTCTGGTCATGTTGAGTACTTTGGAATTTTTTCATAGATTTTGTTCTTTCCAATTTATTATTGAACGTAGTAGTTTATTGAGAATGTTACTGTAATCTTAAATGAACTGTGGAAGCCTTTTCCAGATTCCTTTTGAACCTTAAATACTTATAACAGTCTTAATTTTAAGAACTGTGTAGGTGGTTTCGTGTAGCAACTGGACCTGTATTATTTTCTACTTTAGAAGATGGCAAGATAGTGAAAGGACTTACAGGGATTCCTCAACATGGCCCTGTTCTGTTAGTTGGAAATCACATGTTACTGGGTTTAGAGCTAATACCACTGGTTGGGGAATTTCTCAGACAGCGGAACATTTATGTTCGTGGGATAGCTCATCCGTCTTTGTTTTCTCAGAGGTCAGATGAGGGGCTTCATCAGGAAAATCCTATTGATGATGTTAGACTCTTTGGTGCAGTTCCTGTATCAGCAAAAAATCTTTTCAGGCTTCTCTCTACAAAATCATTTGCTCTGTTGTACCCAGGAGGTGGACGGGAAGCTCTTCATCGAAAGGTATATAGCACATCTAATACTGCACTGACCTATGCCCTTCAATAATCGCTTTTTCCATTTTTTTAATTTCAGCCATTTATAAATAAATTTAATTGAAGAAGATGGAGAGATATGCTATCTATTTGTGTGCTCTGTGCATTTGTTGAGAGATGAAAGCATTTCAAGACATGTTAAGTGCTTGATTTTGTTTGTAAACCAATTCTGAAAATTTTTATACTCTTCAGTACCATTGAAATTTCATTTTAAAAATAGTGAAAAATGTTAGATTTTAACCATACCTAAATCTTAAGCCAATGAAAAAGGTTTGGCATTTAAATGTATAGAAATTTACAGACTCACATATAAACTGAACAATCACATGCCAATCATCAGAACCACACACTTTGTGAATGGTCTATGCATATGCAGTAATTACTGTCATAAATGACTCACAATGTGATAGGATATCTTTGAAAGATATAATCTTGATGTAGAAAGGGCGTCATATTTAATATCTTTCTCCCTCTCAACCCTGCTCCCTTGTTCCTCTATCCACCTCCCCAATTTATCTTATTGTCACTTTTTCTTCTCATGGAACCCCCTGGCCTTAATCTTGACTCTTTTGAGGACTTTTTTTGTCAGCTATGTTTCCAGGATAATTCTAAGAAAATATTTTATTGAGTTCTAAATTCAATTTCATGTTTATTGATAAAAAGCTAATCGTATGGCATCTATCTTCATAGGGAGAGCAGTACCAGTTGTTTTGGCCAGAGAGGTCAGAATTTGTTCGAATGGCAGCCAGATTTGGGGCCACAATTATTCCTTTTGCAGCAGTTGGAGAGGATGATATTGCTGAGGTGACTTTTTGAAGATTAAGTTAAATTTGTGTATTTTTATTATTTTCCCTATTTTGTAGTATGTGATTTTACAGTGCTTCTTATATTTCTAGCAACTATAACCTCTGCAAACTTTCCGTTTTGTGTTCTTTAATTTGATTCTTATTATCTTATATGTAATGGTGAATAATATTTCAGTGAGAATTGGATAGTTAGGCACAAAGAGAGCAGATGAAATGCCAATGAATACATTCATATAAAGATGAACATCACCACATAATGTGAATCATAGATGGAACACTTGTCGAGTAATCGCCGAGTTTTATTAGCCAGCGAGTAAAACCCAGAAAAAATTGCCAATTAATCGGCGAGTTTTTATGAAAAAGTTGACAAGTTTTTGAAAAAAAGTCATCGACGTCTTTCTTGTGCGTTAAAAAGGAAAAAAATGGCATTTTTCCTCACCATTTTCTGATTGATCGGCGAGTTTTTATGAAAAAGTTGGCAAGTGTTTGAAAAAAACTCAATCACATCTTTCTTGTGTTAAAAAGGAAAAAAAATGACATTTTTCCTCACCGTTTTCTGATTGCAGTGATTTGGCTTGTGTGTAGAGGAGGAAAGTGGGCTTACATTGCTTCCAAGACCTTGCGAGCTGATTGCAATCGATTAGAAGCAGAATGTTGACTCGGCAAGTCCGATGGAAAAACTCGGCCGTTGCTGTGCATAATCACATAAAGCAAAAAAAAATGGCACAGTCAAGTTCATTTTTATGCAGAGGGGGAAAAATAACTCTTGATGCCTTTGTACAACTATAAAAGTCATTTTTGGCTTCGGGAGCGCTGCCCCTCAACATTGCATATATTGATATTCCCATAACCATCAACCATTTCTTAGCATATTGATTGTCATCTTTCTTCATGAAGCGTTTATTTTATCGACCCTTAGTTTCATTGATTACTTGGATTGTATTTTGGTCTTCGTATGATTATCGAATCTATGATATTTATTTATTTATTTTTATATTTTAATATTATTTGTTTGTATTGTGTTATTATTTTTATTTAGTTATTAAATTCTCTCTTAGAAAGGGGACACCTACAAATGCAATAAATACCATGTGTAAGGGTTGTGCATTGTGGAATTTTCCATGGTATAAAGGCATTATATAAAGAACAATGATAATCTTATGCAAATTTCAAAATCATGGTGCCTGTCTTGCAACCATTTTAAAAGGAATCCATGCTCTTAGTTCAATTTTTTAAAGAGATTGGGAATGTCCTTTGCTTCATTAGAAAAGTTAAGCATGATACACACCTATTAATGTAATTTTGAAACTTGTTCCTTTTCCTTAATTATATAAATTAGTTACATTTATTAAAAGTAGATCCGCTTACATGAAATACTTGTATTCATTTGCCTGATGTGACTAGATTTATTCACATCATAGTTGGAAAACTCAAACTTGGCAAAAACTCGCCGAGGCCTGAAAAGAAATTTGGGAAAAACTCGGGAACTGAAAAAACTCGAGAATTGAAAAACTGCTTGAATTTAAATAGAAATACATCCAATGAGAAGATGCATTTTTTTTTGCAAAATTCAATGAGAAGATGCATCCAATGAGTCAATTAATGAGAACACAAAAGATACAAGCTGAGTCTAGATATATTTAAACAAAAAGTGGGTACAAAATCACATTCTCATGACGAATGTTGATGGCCTGAAGCAAAATAGTAAATAGTTTCTGTAAAACTGAAAGTAAATATACCATTACAAATTTACAATTACATCTTCCTCTTCCCAGCTCTAGTAAAAACTAAGGGAGGGGTACAACTAGAGGGTCTAGTCCTAGAAGCTTGCACTGGGCATGACTGTGTTGTTATATGGAGCCTAATCAGACTTGGAGGTTAATTTTTCTCCACTTCTATCGACGTGGTTTCCCCCCAGATTTCTTCAATAGGGGTTTGGGGGCAACACCTCCAAGATGGGGTCAAGGGGCAGCACCAAAAATGACTTTTATAGCTGTACAAAGGCGTTCAGAGTTATTTTTCCCCCTCTTAGCATAAAAATGAACTTGACTGTGCCATTTTATTTTGCTTTATGCGGTTATGCACAGTAGCGGCCGAGTTTTTCCATCCGACTCGTTGAGTCGACATTTTGCTTCTAATCGATTGCAATCAGCTAGCAAGCCCTTGGAAGCCATGTAAGCCCACTTTCCTCTACTCACAAGCCTAATCGCTTGAATCAGAAAACGGTGAGGAAAAATGTCATTTTTTTCCTTTTTAATGCATAGGAAAGACGTGGAGGAGTTTTTATGAAAAAGTCGGCAAGTTTTTTTTGCTAGTTTTTTTGGGTTTTACTCACCAGCCAATAAAACTCGACGATTAATTGCATTTTGATGATTACTCTGCGAGTGTTCCATCTATGATATAAATTATATTTTTAACTTATTTTCAATAATATATTAAAGGTCTTCAACTTCATAGTTGTATAGAAGAAATGACATTGCAGGTTTGTTTATCACAAAGGAGAAAGTTCTTTAATGTCTGAGGTGTAACATATATAGCTATTTGTCCAAAAGGAAAATTTCTCTAAGCTTTTTGGTGACATTATAATCTGAAATACTATCTAACTTTTATTAGCTATTTATTATAGTTCTTTCTGAGTAAAGATTAATTATTTATGCAACAATGCAGGTTTTTTTTGACTATAATGATCTGAAGAAGATACCCTACATGAGTGGCTGGATAAAACAACTGAACCGAGATGTGCAAAATATAAGGTATGTTTACAATTGCCATCTTGTGAAGAGCTGTACTAGTCTATTTCCAACTGAATTATTCATTTAACCCTTTTGTTGTGAAGGAAAACATTATGCAATTTCTGATGAGCACTTCAGAGTTAGGCTTTTAGGTTAGATTATTAGTGTTTGTCATCTTTTGTAAATGTTAGTGCTTTACTCAAGTAGTTTTGGTGCTTCACTTAGTTTGTTGTTTTCTTTATTGCAACTGATATTAGAATCGTAAGTAGTATAGTGAAAGAAGATGCAATTAATAATTAAATATTAATATGGAAAACATGGTACTTAAATTGATAAGTGAGCATGGCGTAATGAAACAAAAATGAAAAATAATAGGAAATCTTATGGAAAATTGTATTTCAAGGACTAATTTAGAATAAATCCAAATAAACCTTAGAAAGAGTATGAGACTCCTTGAAATTTGCTGGAAATGCTTTGGAGACTCAACTAAGTAGACCATAGGAGATTGGACAAGCATTTTTCCATCAGGGTTAATGGACTAAAATTATAGATACATAATGAATGCAACCTGTAAATTGAAAAAGCCATTAAAGTTCATCCTTATGAACCTTCTACAGCTCAAAGCCTCAAAACAGATTATGGCCTGCCTCATGTAACAACCAATTATTTTTTGATTCTAGTTAAAATAATTCAATTTTGGAGAGAAAAAGCCTATTAAAGTAAAAAAGGACATCATTTACATTTAGCCCTTTGAAGAAATAAATAAAATAAGAAAGGAAAACTTATATTATTTTCCATAAATGGTCAAAATAGGAACACAATGTACAACTACTTACAATAGCAAGTAAAAGTTCCTAAAGGAACTCCAACAACTAAAAAATCGTATCAATTTAAGGTCCTAACTAGAGGTAGTGCACTCAAAATGGATATACCCCAGACAAGTAATAAAAGACAAAGCTATATAATACAACTAGCCTTCTGAAATGTTGATCCATTTTCGAACAAGATCAAATGAGTCCAAGAGAAAGGGACCAATTGAGACTAGGGTTAAACTCAAGCATAATAGATCCTATTTATTGGAGGTGTTCTTTAAAGGAAGATGGTACAATGAGAGTGGATTAATGCATCACATGTAAAAGTAGGACATTTGAAAGAAAGGTATGCACTGAACTCTGACACATTTTTACATGGAGACCACTTTCTCATATCAAGTAAATCATTATTAGTTCCTCGTCAAATTGTAAGGATGGATACTATATTATGGAGTTGCTTTTTAATATACTTAGGAAAAATCACTGATTCATTTTATGATCTACACTAATTTCATCCTATTCATAATTTACCCATCCTATAAGAATATATAAAAATATAACTATAGGAGGGGTTATTTTGTGAAAATATTCTTATGTGATGAAAGGCTCTTCAAATTTGTTTACTTGGGGGAAGAGAAGGTAAACTCAATCACAAAATTCATTCTTGGGAATAAATTAACAAATAAAAAGGTAAAGATTTTTTTTCAAAAAGTTGTGATTTAGTATAATATGCAGACCTGTTCTGCCCTGGTTTTTTTTTGTGTTTTTTCTTTGTTTAATAGAGACAAAGAAGAGTGCAGATGATAGATTTACTTGCAACAAACAAACAACTCAGAAAAAGGCAATATTCAGAAAACCCTCAAAGCTGAGATAACTCTGATTTATTTTCTGAACTAAATATAGAATACATCTCAGAAATATGAACAACCAGTTTCAGAAAAAAAATATCTTTGTGTGCAGCAGCCTAGGACATCCCCAAACATCAGCACAAATGGTCAAAACTTAAGTCGACCTTCCTCTTAGAACCCCACCCCCCTCCCAGGCATGTATGACCTGTTATTCCTAACCAGTTACTGAGTGGGGGGGGGGGGGGGGCGTGAATCAGTAAATACTATTTCTATTACAATTCAACACTTATTTAATTATACTTCCAAGATAAGCAGAATGTAAACAATCATTCACAAGCATAAATAGAAATACGCAGATCAACACATGA
Organism: Chamaecyparis obtusa; assembly: GCA_027943335.1. Classification (NCBI taxonomy): domain Eukaryota; kingdom Viridiplantae; phylum Streptophyta; class Pinopsida; order Cupressales; family Cupressaceae; genus Chamaecyparis; species Chamaecyparis obtusa. The sequence goes on from BSBK01001534.1 coordinate 1,865,438, forward strand.
TGTATACGTGGAAACCCTCGGTTAGAAGGAAAAAACCACGGTGAGACAGAGCTCACAACTTCACTTCTGCAGAAATAAAGATGACTTGTTAGGAGCTTACAAAACACTTGTGAAGGTGCTACCCGGTTAAGGGATTTGATAGAAGATCGGTTAAGATCTTAACTCTGTTAGGAGTTGCCTGATTAAAGGACTTTCAACATTAGCAAAGATGTTACCCGGTTAAAGGATTTTTACAAAGAACCAATTAGGGTTCACCCTGATTGAGGGATTTCAATATGCTTTCACACCTTATAAAAGCAATGATCTTAATTGACACTGATTGTCTGATTAGATCATACCTGTTGATCTCTTCCCTGGTTTGCCTGGTTGTTGAATCTTTTCTGCCTCTTTACCTTTCACCTCTGGTGACTGTAATCTCTCTGTAGATATCTCTTCTCTGCTCTCTCTTTTCAACAATTATCAACAAACTTATTTCTTGCGTCCTATGACCTGTATTTATACAAAAGTTCATCTCAATGAAACCCTTAATTCATAGAGCTGCTAGGCTGTAAACTCAACATTAAATCACACAACTAGCAGTAAAGCTTTGTGTTCTGATCTGGAGTTTACCTTGAAACATCTGCGTAAAAATAAAACTAACTCCTGTTAGAAAGCTAACTTCAGTTCTAAACGGTGGATGCTCTACATATTCCGGTTTTATCCTCAATTGCTCCGCAGAATCCGATGCGGATCTTTATGCAGTTAGACCAGTATACTCTTATACCCGGTCCATCCCTGTATGCAATATAAGACCGGTACAATGTACTTAGTTCGGTCTACCGGTGCATCTCCTCTGTTTAGTCTACTGGTGCATAGACTTTGTTTCTAGTCTACTGGTGTCTTTAAAGTAATGCGAGTGAACTACCGGTGAACCTTTACCGGTGAGAATGGTGTTTGCAACTAATCTACATGAATGACAACTTAAATTGCTAACATGACCAACTAGGATTGTTGTACAGCTAGCAAGGAAGCACAATCTCTCCTCAAAACCACTGTTGACTCACTTACATTTGCTTGAATGATCTTTGTTTCAAACTGCAGTGAGCCCTTTGTGTCTCCATTTGAGAATATCAATCTTCAATGAAGTCCAACTGTGATTTTTGAAGGAAACCACCAAGAAATCCTCCAAATTGGGTCTTTCACCAACATGGAAGATGTTGCTTGCAAGGGATTTCGTCCTCACAAATCCTAGGAAGAACAAGTTCATCGAAAATAGGAACAATATCAAATATCAAATCCAGCATAAGAAATGAGATCTTCAAGTTTGCCTGTAATGTCCCCTTCTAATATCACCTTATACTTTGCCATAAATTCACAAATCCAAGTGAAGCAAATAGAAAAACATAGTTAGAGATATAATCCTTTCTAAAAAATAAGATGAAATAGACCTGTTTTGGAAACCTGCAATCAAATTAGGTAACATTGCAGACATAGTTCATGAAATAAATCTATTATTAGAACAAGGAAATCATATATTCATCAATAAGCATCAAATCTGATTTGTATGTGAAACTCAGTCATATAAGATATGGAGTAAGGAGGCATGGTAGGGTGCCTTTGTCAATGTTTGTGGATAGCTGTGAGAGAGCGTCTTCATATGTGTAACATTAATAGTCACCACCCATACTTAATAGGCAAGTGTTATTAAAAACTATGCTTGGCTGGCTGTAAAGAACCCTGCTGGCTCTATGCTGAAGACTTGTTTTTCTTTGGAAATTGTTTTGCAATTTTGTTTTTGTTTTTGAACATATATAGTTTTTTTGTAATTTTTCAATATATATGAAATAATATATAACTGCAAAAGAATACTTCTTCCTCAAAATGCATACTGATTAATTCAATTTAAAATACTTGCAAATATTCTGAACAATACATATGAAATTATGTTGATGATGCACCTTAAATAATTCGCTGCATTAAAGAAGTCTAACGTAGCCCTTTAGGATGAATTGCAATCACTTGGTGATGTATCGCAGCTACCATAAAATGTGTCACTGCCACCATGAAAGGAATCACAGCCACTAAGAATGGAATCACAGCCCCTGTGAATGCCACGATTTTGCATAGGAAATAACGGTTCTCTGAAAACAAACCCCCAAACTAATCCACAAGCATTTGCAAACAAATCAGAACATGATTCATTGGCAATGAAGGCCAATTCAAAGTGTATGGGACACCGAAGTATTTTCGCAGCACTTCAAACCCTCATTCTTTCTCTTCAATTTCAATTTTGATCAAAGATACATAATAGAATGAATTTCCAATTCTTCAAGGCTTCATTTTATAAGCATTAGAAAAAACAAAGGCTTCTTCAATACACTTTTCACTTAAAAGCCACTTGCTTTTTGGTTGCACATTTGAAATATAATAAACTATTATATTTCCCTTCACTTTAATGCTCTAAATGACCATTTCACTAAAATAATGCTATTCTGAATTTCTGACACATAGGTTCCTTGTTTTATGATCTCAAGATTTAAAACTACTCAACTCGGTTCCAACGAGCTATAACACCAAGGTGCCCAATAAACAATCCCAATAAAAATACCAACCTTAGCCAATTTGATTAAATAATAATCAAAATTCACCCATCTTGTGAAAATGACTGGAGAAACATCAGAATTGAAATTTGACAGCACATGCGTGATCCTGATGATGAAAGGCGATGAATGAACCTGACAGAGTGACTTTCTAAAAATAGACGCTCCCTCCAAGAATCTTGGAGCCCAAACCAGAAGCCAAAAATAAAAACTGAGAGCATCATTTAATTCCTCTAATTCAACAAAGCTCATCGGAACCAACTGTTGACTTACTATAAATAGTAAGTCCCTCCAAATAGGCCAAAACCCACATCAGGGACCTCTAATCACTAGTATTAGCCTACAAGGACCCAGTGATAGGCTAAATCTAATAACTCAAATGCTCGCTTAGAATGGAAACATTATAGTCCTCCCTCCCCAAGATTGCTTGTCCCCAAGCAATCACCAGAAACCAATGCAACACAATAGTCCACCCGGATCCCATAGATAGACATGTATAATGTCCATGTGATCACCAACTAGCTCCTGTAACATCATCACTAGTTCAACTAATTGAACCTACCAAACTGAATCAAATCCGACGATAGATGTCCCAAGAGTGAATATCTCATAGGGAAGCAACTCGAAAGGCTGACAAAGCTTGCTTCCTGAAATTGTGCAAGGTGAGATGTCATACACGATGTCCAACCCATGTGCACTCAATTGTGCATCTAAAAGGGGTCATGCACATGAAGGTCAAAAGTAAAACCATATGTACTCGACACCATGTAGACACCCCAAAAATTCTCTTTAAGCTCTGTCTAAAATCCTGATACACTAGAAGGATCCCAAACTCTGAGTAGAAGTCTGCCAGGAAAACTATCCTCTTACTTCTGTTGCTTGACTCTGAACTCAACTTCACTATGTCCAAAGTGGTGAAGCCAATCTATGAGACCCGCCCGAACTATAGTACTATTCCTGACATCACTTGGGTCCCAAAAGGACACTGAACTCACATCCATCTGTATAGCAGAGATAAGAACATCGAAATGCGTCGATATCACAGCCACTATCTCCATCCTTAGCCTAGATCCCATGGATGTGTTGTTTCTGCCAGCAATCCAACTTGTAGCCACTGATCTCATCTGCTGCAGGTGGCATATACCCATCCCATAAAGGATAGTACAACCTCAGACCTAATCCACATTGATGCATCATCAAACTCTCTGTGTGTGGATCAAAAAAGTAGTGATGAGTAATCCCTATGCAGTTAGGATAAAAAGCTCCAACCTTAGTCTAGTTCTGACTCTCATAATTCTGAATATAACCTCTGTCATCTAACCCATCACCAAAAACCCTAGCAATAAACGTAGCCACAAGAGAACTTGGTGCAACATGTGGTTCTTGTTGCTCTCAACAGATGCACTCATCCCGATTGTATCAACGATGCTTGTAATTGCTATGGGTGTAGCGACATCCTTAACATAATCTGTGGACATAGGGACATCACCAACTGCTGTTATAGGAAATTGAACTGTGTCAGCAGATGGTGTAAATTGCTCCCAACTCCACTCAGGTGAGTGATCAACATCAAACTCAAAAAGTGGATTGTCATAAGACAATGTTGCATCCATCTTGAACAAAGGATTGTCCACAAGGTGAGCCTCGCCATTGTGTTGATCTGTACTATAACATGACATTGCCTCTACATCACTTACCCCATAATCAACAATATGTGCGCTATCATCAGTGCACACATGAACAACCGAGGTACTGCTGCTAAACATCTTAACAAATGACTCATTTGAATCAGTAGAAGCTATTTTTACATCAGTCTCCTCGCATGCACCCACTACCAAAGCAACTGTAAGTCCTTGCAAGTCGCGATCTTGGGACTTATCATCAACCAACGAGTCCTCTGAACCATTTTCTAAGGTTTGATATGACAAATCAGACTCACTACAGCATGAGTCGTCCTCATAGATAACATTAGTAGTGTTGTCATCACCAATGCCAATCTCATCAACCTGTAAAACCTCTGATATCTCATGTTGCTGCCAACGTGACTCACTGCTGTCATAGAAATTAGAATTAGAAGAACTCGCATTTTCAATGCAATCCTGAAAACTAACACTCTCATCATGCGAGGCAAAACCCATAGTGATACCCACAACATCCTCTACACTTGCCCTGTCATCAACGACATTAATAGACTCAAACATAGGACTGCTGTCATAAAAACCATAACCTGTATCATTAGTAATTTCATTGCTACCAGTTGATGTAGGGCTGCAATCAATGGTGGCTATCATGTCATCAGCATTCCCATGATCACGAGTTCTTGTCTCATGGAAATGATGAGACTCAATGCAGCTGTCCTCAAACAAGTCTGTAATAACCACATGCTCCTGAGAAGAGCCTCCAACATCACGCGTATAGGGACTAGTAACTGCCTCATTGAGCAAAGGCTTCAATACTTGATGGTTGATGGCTGTTGAAGCTACACATGTACAATCATCTCGATTCTCTTCCTATTTTCTTTGTGTGAAAGACTTTTTAAAAATGGAAACCATATACCTTGTTGTATTGTCTATGGTTGATGGCTTTCAAAGCAAAGCATTCATCCTTTCTTGATTTTGTCTAATCTTTTCCATACTTTCCATCATGGCATTTGTTTGCTTCTTGATATTAACCATGCTATTCAACTGCTTTCCCTGTTTACTAGTTTTCCTATATTTATCCATAATTGAAACAACTGCAAGTGTACTAGTCAGTCCAAACAATGTGTCAGCTCAATGATTTTCACCCCAACAGGATGACAGGAAACCACTCTAATACCACTGTAAAGAGCCTTGCTGGCTCTATGATGAAGACTTGTTTTTCTTTTGAAATTGTTTTGCAATTTTTATTTATTTTTGAACATATATAGTTTTTTTGTAGTTTTTCAATATATATGAAATAATATATAACAGAAAAAGAATACTTCTTCCTCAAAATGCGTATTGATTAATTCAATTTAAAATATTTGCAACTATTCTGAACAATACATATGAAATTATGTTGATGATGCACCTTAAATAATTCACTGCTTTCAAGAAGTCTAATGTGGCCCTTTAGGATGAATCGCAATCACTTGGTGATGTATCCCAGCTACCATAAAATGTGTTGCAGCCACCAGGAAAGGAATCACAGCCACTAAGAATGGAATCGCAGCCCCTATGAATGCTACGATTTTGCATAGGAAATAACGGTTCTCTCAAAACAAACCCCCAAATTGATCCACAAGCATTTGCAAACAATTCAGAACACAATTCATTGGCAATGAAGGCCAATTCAAAGTGTATGTGACACCGAAGTATTTTCGCAGCACTTCAAACCCTCATTCTTTCTCTTTAATTTCAATTTTGATCAAAGATGCATAATAGAATGAATTTCCAATTCTTCAAGGCTTCATTTTAGAAGCATTAGAAAAAACAAAGGCTTCTTCAATACACTTTTCACTTAAAAGCCACTTGCTTTTTGGTTGCACATTTGAAATATAATAAACTATTATATTTCCCTTCACTTTAATGCTCTAAATGACCATTTCACTAAAATAATGCTATTTTGAATTTTTGACACATAGGGTCCTTGTTTTATGACCTCAAGATTTAAAACTACTCAACTCAGTTCCAATGAGCTATAACACCAAGGTGCCCAGTAAACAATCCCAATAAAAATACCAACCTTAGCCAATTTGATTAAATAATAATCAAAATTCACCCATCTTGCGAAAATGACTGGAGAAACATCAGAATCGAAATTTGACAGCACAGGCGTGATCCTGATGATGAAAGGCGATGAATGAACCTGACAGGTGACTTTCTAAAAATAGACGCTCCCTCCAAGAATGTTGGAGCCCAAACCAAAAGCTAAAAATAAAAACTGAGAGCATCTTTTAATTCCTCTAATTCAACAAAGCTCATCGGAACCAACTGTTGACTTACTATAAATAGTAAGTCCCTCCAAACAGGCCAAAACCCACATCAGGGCCCTCTAATCACCAGTATTAGCCTACAAGGACCCGGTGATAGGCTAAATCTAATAACTCAAATACTCGCTTAGAATGGGGACATTAGAAAATATTTTTATGTTAATCCTAACCGGTTATTGAGAGGTGGGGGTGAGTCAGTAAATACAATTTCTACTTGAATTTAACCTTACATATATATTCTTGTAGAATTAAAAGAATATAATAACACTTATAAACAAAAATTTAAATGCTCATGTCAACACAACATATATACGTGGAAACCCTCAGTTAGAAGGAGAAAACCATGGTGGGACATAACCCACAACTTTACTACTGCAGTAATAAAGGTGTCCTGTTAGAGGCTTACAAAGCACTGATAAGAGTGCTACCCGGTTAAGGGATTTGGTAGAAGACCTGTTAGGATCTTGACTTTGATAGGAGTCGCCTTGTAAGAGGACTTTCAACACCAATAAAGATGTTACCCGATAAAGAGATTTGTACAAAACCTATCAGGGTTCACCCTGATTAAGGGATTTGAATATGCTTCACAATCTAAAGCATTGATCTTATGATGACACTTTCTGTCTAATTAGATCATACCTGTTCCCCTTTGCTCTGCTTGGCTGTTGAAACCTTCTTTGTCTTTCACTTCTTGTGACTGTAGCTCCTCTCAAAAGATATCTTTGTCCTTCTCTGGATATTCAACAACAATTCTTGTGTGTCCTATAACCTGTATTTATAATAAATTAATCTTATTAAAAATACATCTCATAGTTTTGCCAATTTATAAACTCACCCTTAAATCATGCATACAAAAAAAGCTTGCAAATTGATCTTGAGTTTACCTTGAAACGCTCGTAGATAAAACAAATCTAACTTCAGTAAAACTGAAAAGGCTAACTCTAATTTTAACTGAGAACACTCTACATAATCTGGTTCGGATTATCATGCATTAACCGGTAAAGAACTTGTACCCGGTTAGCCATCTCCTCCCTGTGTGTCTCCCATGACCGGTTGCAAAAATGTAGACCGGTATAAGTGCAACTAGGAAAGTACACCGCTTACTTGTTTAGTCTACCCGTGCATACTTAAGAGTATTGGTGGGATGTACAAGTGTTCTGGTGGGATGTTTGCCAATGACTTTACAAATGACAACTTAAATATGTCAACAATCTTCCCTTTGGCATTGGTGGCAAAACATCACCTGAATCATCATAACACCTGCCTTGTAAACTCTTTAGACCTTCTTGTGTACCTGTAACACACTGTTTATCTGATCGCTGCCAACTTATCCTGATCTTACACTAATCTTCCATGTATCTGATCTTCTTCCCCTATTTGCCTCCATAGGTCAAAGGGTTGTTATTTTTGGAAATGTGGCCTTTCAGATCTGTAACTTATTGAAAATATCCTTATGTATTTTCTTTGCTGAATCAAGGAAGGGCTTCCATATACCTGTTACATGTTCTAATTTCTTTTTCGTTGCTTGCAGTGAGACAAATATGTTTTCCATGTCTTTTACTGTTTTGTAATCAAGTTCCTTGATCAGGTTATCTGCATCAGTTGCAGTTGTCTGCACTAGATCAAATGTTGGGGCAAGGAACAATTGGAATCCAATAAGATCTTGAATTCACTTTGTCTTCTCTTTTGATGCCTTTATGAGGATAAGAGGAAGACTGGTCATTTCCCTGCTATATTCAGTTGCAGAAGAGTTCTTTGCATTAGCTCGCTGGTTCTTGCAGATACAGTGACGTTCAGTTCTTCAACTTGTTTGTAAAGAATTTCGACTCACTTTTTCTCATAGTGATCAATTGTTAGTGTCTCTGGGTTGGTGACATCGTCTCCAATAACTTGTGCAAGTATCTCCAATTGGTCTATAACAGGTTCATCTTCATCAATATCTGTATCCGGTACAAAGTTGTACAAGATGTTTCTTACACTAGAGAGGACCATGTCTTGTTTCCTTTTAGAGAGCTCTTTTAGTTGTCTTGTTGACATCTTGCTTATGTCAACCACTGTTTCACTAACTTTACTTTTCTTTGCTTCAGAATCTGTTGCAAAAGTTAGTTTTCTCTTCAATGAAGATGAGCTAGGAACATTGACCGGTTCCTTCTGTTTATTCTCCTGTGCAGGATGTTCTTCTACAAGCTTCTCCTATTCTTTATTGATAGGTAACTCCTGTTGTTGAGGTATCTCCTCTTGTTGATGTACTTCCCCTCCTGGTTGTACTTCTTCCTCTGGATGGACTTCTTCCTCCAGATGTACTTCCCCCTTTAGATGGACTTCCTCTTCCGGTGGTTGCTCTGTTTGTTGCTCCTCAGCAACATGTTGTTCATTCATAGGAACTTCCTCTTCACCTGTTCCTTTATTAGTAGTCATCTTTTCTGATGACTCTCCCTGTACTTGATCTTTTGGTTGAACTTGTTCGCCCAGATTTACCTGTTCACTGGTTGTGAATAGTTCATTTCGAACTTGTTGCTCACCCGTTGAAGATTGTTCACAAGCTGTGAATTGTACTGGTGGTACCAATCCTCTTTCAAGTTCCTCTTGAGAGATTTCCTGAGGACCTATAGTCTTTAGGCTATTAAAGTCATATTGCTGCCAGAACTCTAGTGTATCTTTAGATACCTTCTCGTATCCGTTAATAATCTTTGCGACCTGTTCTTTGTGTCTAAATTTAGTGACACTGCTTCTATAAGAAGTTTTGTTGTCTCTTCACTGAGACTTGGTCTTACTTGTGTCAGTGTCTGCCTTACAATCTTATTGTTTTCTGCTACACCGGTTCTCCATTTAGCCATAATTCTTTGATTCAATTCAGGAGGAAATTGAGCCCTATAGTCTCTAGGACTTCTGTTGAAATCCAAGAAGGTTTCCAATAGAGCAACTTCTATTTTATGCTTGTCCTCTTCTACTAAAACACTTAACCATTTAGCTACATTTGACACTTCGCCAAAATCCATAACTTCATCCACTATGTTATCTACAGTTAAGCTTCTAGGTTTACCTTTAACGAGGGGAAGCAAGTAGGGTTGGTGGAGTTAGATCACCAGCTTTATCATCAATCATATCAACAATAACCGGTCCAGTTCATACTTTTGCCTTGACCGGAGTCTCAGCTCCCAATATGCCTTTTCCTTTCCCAGTGTCAATCACCAGTGACTCTTTGGTCTTCTGACATTCTTTTTCGGCCTGATGTTGCTGCAAAAGATTCGTCCATTTTGAACTTTGTCTACCTCTCCAATCAACACCTGACTTATTCTCTTTCTTATCTTAAAACTCTGTTTATGCAAGTCAGCTTGATGGGTTGCTTCCTCCAGAGTAAGATGGTTTTGAACTTCAAGAAGAGCTCGAATTCATAGCTCTTTTTCTTTATCAATTGAAGATTTCCATCTTCCTTCTATTATTTCTTGTAGATCATCAGGAATTATTTTATGATGTTCAGTGGGAGTGTAGTTGAATTTGTAGAGACAAAAAACAACTACTTCTATTTTTCTCTTATCTTCTTCATCACTTACTACATATCTTCTTCCAACTACTCCCAATCTCCCTGTATCCTTTATGCCTTCAACCACTTCATCAATGATTGGCTTCTTTCCTCTTGGTGCATCCTCTTTCACCGGTTTCGCAGTCTTTCTCTTTCTGTGAAGAGTAGCTGTCTCTTCAGTTTCTGTTTCTTCTGGTTCTTCCCCTTGATCACTGGAGTCCTTTTTACATATACCTTTTTCGGTTCTTTTAGTGATGTCTTCTTTTTCAGATTTTTCCGAATTTCCTCATATGTGCCAAATCGGTATGCAGAGAGATCTAGGTCACTCTCTTGCAATGCATCTACATATGCCTTGGCTACATTGGTAGAGATCTCATACCCAAGTTCCGGTGCATACTTTGTTCTGGGCTCCACAACCTGAATTATACAGTGATCGGTACTCACCAAAAAACACACCTCATCCTTGTATTGATCAACAATGGTCGAGGGAATTCTTTCCATGGCATGCATTCTAAGCTGGAAGGCCTCAAAGTAATCGGTCATAACTTTGTTGAACCAATTTCCTAGGTTTTCTGCCAATTCACCTATTTCAACCATAACCGGTTTGTCTACTTGCCATGTTACTTTTCCTATCCCTGGAAAGAAAGTTTGATAGTAGAAAAACATACCAGCAGAGTTCCATATTTGAGAAACTTCTTCACCAGAGCGAGCTTCTTTAGGTTTTCGAATATTTTCCCTCTCAACGTAGCTTAAATATCGTATTGTGCATTGTCATGGATGATCTAATGTGCGGCGTGTATAGCTCCTCATACATTGTTGAGGTTGCTTGACTGATAGATTTTATACTCGATGACTGCAAATGCCAAACGAACGCCCTCGTCTTCTATGTCATTACCCGTCATCAACTGACTGTTAGACCTTGATTTTGTTAACCTTGCAACTTTTGCATTTGCAATCATTTGAAGGGTAGGAGCTTCCCCTTTATCACTATATCCAGTGACCCTTTGCAAATCTTCTTTGGTTCTCATTGTGATTGCGCCCTTCGCAAGCCACATATTTGGTTCATGAACCATACTTAGAACCTGTTATGTTTTATGTCATTGATGTCACTTTGTCTATTAATTAAGTCGAATGGATATTCGATTTCCTGTAGATTGGCTAAAGTTTTTTATCTCCGTCATTGCCACCTTGTGTACGCTACAAGTGTCACTGGTTTCTGAAGATGTTCTTTGCTGGATGTATGCTATCATTTGGTGCAAGTGTCGCCTTTTCATTGTTGTGTGTGTGCTGTGTTTGTCTACTTCACACATGTCCTTTCACAACAATAGCTTCCTCACTATCAACGTTTCCTTCAAACAAATATGCAGAATTTTTGCAGTATAATGTCGAAGCTGTAGTTTTGCAGTGTAACGTCCCAGTTGTAGCTGTCTAGTCAGTCATGTGTTTTGGAGTGACACGTCTTTTGGTTTCCGAGTGTGTGGTGGTCAATGACACTTGTCTTCGCAAATGGATGTGTAGTGGTGTTTCAGAGCTGGTATGTTTGTGTTCAAGTATGATAAAGGAAGATGAGTAACAGTCTTCGGCAAAAGCTAAAATCCAATATGAGCCTTCTCGTGAGTGGACTCGATGGTGATTAAAAAAACGTTATTGGCTATGCAATACTGGGACCAGTTATTTTAAAAGTGAATGTGAAATGGTGAGTTCGGTGGTAGTAATAGTATTTGGTGTAACTGTCACGTTCTTTAGTAATGGAGTGCTCATTCCAAAAGAACATGTCCAGGCACATGCGCATTTTTTGCAGGGGAATCATTCCATGTTCAGTAATAATTCGAGTAAACAATGTTGTGTTGATATAAAACAAAATGAGGGAAGCATGTAGTTACGTGGGTCAATGTTTTTTTCTAAAAACTTGGAGTTTCGCAGGCATGTTAAAAAAAATGTTTCAATTCATAACGTACATCACTAAGTACAGGCACAGTTTGAGCCAAGTGTCGTGATTTTTGGGGTGTGTTGTATCTTAGATAGATACCATGTTGTAGGACACTAAACAGGGTGTAAAAAGAAAACAAAAAGGGTCCGTGGTGTTGATATGAAAGGGGCGACAATCTTGAACAAAACAGAGAGCCTATTAAACGGGTGTTGCTGATATATCAAAGAGGAACTGAGATTGTGAAGAGAATCGGTTCTAATAGATGCATGATTCTATGAGTTTTAGTAATAGTGAGCACAACTTAGAGGAGTAGTGATCTCTTTTAGTTGGAGTATGAAAATGTGGAGAAGAAATTAGATTGCTTCCAGATTCTGGATGGCTTATGAATGACTGAAGCACTCAAGGCCAAATTTTGATTCGAGCTTGTGTTAAGGAAGTCTGCTAAACATTTGAGCGTCTTTACGCCTGTGTAAAGACAAAGAACTATTTCCTATGTTATCAAATTTAAGTTGTCATTAGTGAAGATAGATGCAAACACCATTCCCACCGGTAGATGTTCACCAGTAGATCACTTGTATTACCTTATAGGCACCGGTAGACTAGAAACAAAGTATATGCACCGGTAGACTAAACAGAGGAGATGCACCGGTAGACCGAACATAGTACATTGTACCGGTCTTATATTGCATACAAGGATGGATCGGGTATAAGATTGATATCGATCGAACTGCATATAAATCCGCACTAGATTATGTGGAGCTGTTTAAGTTAAAACCGGAATATGCGGAGCATCCACTGTTTAGAATTGAAGTTAGCTTTTTAACAGGAGTTAGTTTTATTTCTATGCAGATGTTTCAAGGCTATAGGACACGAAATCAGTGTTGTTGATTATATAGAGCAGGAGAGAGTTATCTTCTGAGAAGAGCTACAGTCACAGAGGTTGTTAGCATTAAGTGATGAAAACTGGTAAGCCTGCTACCGGTACTAGTGTTGTCATTGATTGGCAAAGAGAGTATAGAGACTGGTCATCTCTATCAAGTCTACAGATCCAAGGAAATCTTTATGAAGGGAAGATGGTTTGGCTGTTACACGAATACCACCGGTCATCGCACAAACCATTCTAATCATCAGTTACCGGGTAGTGTACACAGTATAGCAAAGGAAGATGCAACCCCAAACCAGTGTCAACAATACAACTGAGGATGGTGCAACCGATAAGCCAAGCAAGGGACATCAAACCGCGGATGGTGCGACCGGTAAGTTAAAGAAGGAACAGGAACAAGGATTCTTACCTGTTCGCAGCATGAAGAACTGAACACAACCGTGACCGGTATATTAATGACTCCGGTCATTTACCAAGGAAGTCATAGTCAAACTACTTGTTCCAACTAACTCTTTGGTTGAGTTTTTCTGCTCTACACTCGAAAGTCTTTGAGTTAAACTGGCGATTCGTTTGAAACGAGTCTGGAGGTTTTAAAGCCGAGATCAGTGGCTTTAAAACTGGCGATCGGGTTGAGGCAAGTCTTGAGGATTTAAAGCCGAGATCAATGGCTTTAAATCAAAGTCTTATCTCCTGTGAATGAAAGTTGCTTGACGCAGAATTACTGCTTTCTTCATTAGTCAGATAAAGCAAGGGTATACATCGGATGTTTCTTTAGTAAACTGGTACTCCACTGAGCATTGTATCCGATGAAGATCTAAAGTTAGGTCATGTTTAATGAGCACAATTAAGGCCAGGACCCTATATATTCTTCTGACCAAGGCAAATAGAAGTTGCCTTCATTCTGTTAGAGAAAAGAGTGAACTTGAAAAGCTTAAAATAAGCTAGGGTAAATCAGAAAGAGAAGTAGAGAAAGAAGTGTGTGTAGAGAAGCACAACAGTAGTGGAGAACTCACCTATTGCGACCGGTGACGATTCTTAGTTGAGCACAAATAGAGATCTTATCAAGCTATGCAAAACCAATTGTAAAAGGTCAATATCTATTGTTTTCTAGCAACTACAATAGTCAATCCCAGTGTTTTGGGTGGACTCTAACAGGTCTCTTGTATCAAATCCCTTAACCGGGTGGCATCTTGTAAGGTGCTCAAAGTCCTCTAACAAGGTAGGCACTAACTGACCTTATTATAATAAATCCATTGACTGGGTCGCATCTAACAAGTGTGTTTTTATCCTTTAACCAGGAAAGCTCTTAACAGGACGTACTCGAGAAGAGTACAAAATTTGTGAAGTCTCCTCACACCGTGGTTTTCACCCTTATTGGGTTTCCACGTGATAAATTTGGTGTCATTGTGTGATTGTTTACTTACTGTTATTATTTGCTTAAATCTGCTTGCTTGTCTGCTGTAAGTTTACTTCATCGAATTAAAGAAGAAAAATTTCAAAGAGGTGTTGATTCACCCCTCCCCTCTCAGCACCGGTTGGGACTGTCAGAGGTGAAAGGCAGAAAGGATCAACAGCTAGGCAGAACAAGAAGAACAACAAGTATGATCTAATCAGACAAAGAGTGTTAATTAAGATCATTGCTTTTATATTGTGAAAGCATATTCAAATCCCTCTATCAGGGTGAACCCTAATAGGTTCTTTGTATAAGTCTTTTAATCGGGTAGCACTTTTGCAAGTGCTTTACAAGCTCTTAACCGGACATCTTTATTACTGCAGTAGTGAAGTTGTGAGCTCTGTCTCACCGTGGTTTTTTCCTTCTAACCGAGGGTTTCCACGCATATATGATGTGTTGATCAGAGTATTTCTATTTCTGTTTGTGAATGATTGATTACATTCTGTTTATGTTGCAAGAATCTTTGTTCAAATATGAAATTGCAATAGAAATAGTATTTACTGATTCACCCCCCCTCTCAGTAACCGTTAGGAATAACAATTGGTATTAGAGCTTAGTTCTCTAATATATTAAGCTTAACCGCTTGAGAAAAAGATCATGGAGGGTTACAGGTATCAGAAACAGTTTGAGGAAGCCAACGACATCATAGCCTCTCTGGAGAATAGGTTGAGAAGATCCCTTGCTAAAAGAAAGAAGTTGGCTTTGAAGGTGAGTGAGAGCAATGAAACAATTGATAAACTTTTTGGGCAGAGTGGATCAGATGAAGCTGAGGCGGCAATTTCTGAGCTCATGGAGAGGAACCAGATCCTAACTGATCAAATCTCCAACCTAAAGAGGGACCAGGAAGATAATGCCCTAAGGATGATTGAACTGATTGAGAAAAAAAGGAAAGCTGAAGATGAAAGAAACATTGCAATCAAGTCATTAATAGCCTCTAAAAGAGCAAGGAATCTAGCAGAGGAAGCGGTAAGGGAAAATGATCTTGTCGTTCTGCAACTTTAAGAAGACATTCAAATAGTCACTCAAGAAAACGCCAACATGCAAAAGGGTTGGCATGGTAGAGATGAAGCATTGAAAATGCTAGCAATAGAGTTGTATCAACTGAAGGAATAGATGAAAGTACTTGAAGAAAAGAATGAAACCCTAAGAAGATACAACAAAAGCTCGGTCAAGTGTGTCCAGTGGAAGCAGGGGAAGCTTCAAGGGCTACTGCTACGCATGCAATAAGTTTGGACACAAAGATGATGAATATAGATCCAAGACAATAGCATTCAGATCCCCACCAAGACCAGTATTCCCCAAAAGAAACAAGAACCGGAGCACAACTAACTGTGCTAACAGTGGCATGCATAGTCATAATGACTCCTGGTGTAAATCACCCAACAAGAGAAGGGTAAACCATGGAAGGCAATCGGGATAGTTTGCTACACCTGCAATAGAGTTGGACACCTAGTTAAAGTTACAGAGGTGAAAGGCAGAAAGGATCAACAGCCAGGCAGAACAGGAAGATCAACAGATATGATCTGATCAGACAAAGAGTGTCAATTAAGATCATTGCTTTTATACTATGAAAGCATATTCAAATCCCTCTATCAGGGTGAACCCTAATAGGTTCTTTGTATAAATCCTTTAACTAGGTAACATCTTTGTTGATGTTGAAAGTCGTTTAACAAGGCGACTCCTAACAGAGTTAAGATCTTAACTGATCTTTTACCAAATCCCTTAACCGGGTAGCACTCTTGCAAGTGCTTTGTAAGCTCTTAATCGGTCTTTTTTATTACTGCAGTAGTGAAGTTGTGAGCTCTGTCTTACCGTAGTTTTTTCCTTCTAACCAAGGGTTTCCACGTATATATGATGTGTTGATCTTAGTATTTCTATTTCTGTTTGTGAATGATTGTTTACATTTTGTTTATCTTGCAAGAATCTTTGTTCAAATGTGAAATTGCAATAGAAATAGTATTTATTGATTCACCGCCCCTCTCAGTAACCGGTTAGGAATAACATCTTGTTCAACATATCTTAGAAACAGGTAGGAATAACATCTTGTTCAACATCTTGTTAGGAATATCATCTTCTATGTGAAGTTGGTAGCCTTTTAGAGACAGGTTGTAGCCTATTCGGTAAACATGTATGAAGAGTTGTAGCTCTTGTGTAAAGGGTTGTAGCCCATTTGATTACTGAAGTCGTGGTTTTTTACCCATCATGGGTTTTTCACGTGAGAAAAACTTATGTGTCTCATCTCCTTTCTTGAATGTGCATTCTCAGATTTGGTTAGATTGAAAAAGCTTTTTAAAATACTGGTTCACCCTCTCCCCTTCTCAGCATTTTTCGGTTTTTCAATTAGTATCAGAGCAGGTCACTCTCTTCCCTTGCTTAAAAGCTTGAGAGTTCGACTCTTGTGCCTATCATGAATGCCTTAGAAGGTCTTGCTAGGAATCGTGCACCTCTTTTTGATGGAAACAACTATGCCTTTTGGAGTGTCCGCATGAAGACCTACATCATGTCCTTAGGCTGTGATGTCTATCTCAGTCTTGTCAATGGTTACACTATTCCTTCTAATCCTCCTGTGGATGCTAATAGTAAAAAGGAATTTGAGAATAATGCCATGTCTATGAATGCTATTTTGTGTGGTCTAACCGAATCTGAATTTGTAAAGGTCATGAATTGTACTACCGCAAAAAAAGTTTGGGATAAACTACATAATGCTTATCATGGTGATGACAAAGTTAGAAAGGCAAAAGTTCAAACTCACCGAGTTGTCTTTGAAAGTCTTCGCATGAAGGAAGATGAAAACTTGCTGCTTACTTCCTTCGTGTTGATGAGGTTGTCAATGCTTTAAAAGGTTTAGCAGAAAACTGTGGTTCAGAAAATTCTTTGCTCTCTTCCCATGAGGCTTGATGCTAAAGTTTCATGGTTGTAGAAGGCTGAAAAAAGGTCTTAACAAAAGTAAAGACAAATCTGCTTTGAAGTGCTTCAACTGTGGGAAACACGGTCACTTTGCCTCAAAGTGTCCGTTTGATAAAGAAGATGACAGCCATGATGAAAAAGATTTCAAATCTAGAAAACTAGGAGATTTGCCAAGAAAAATTGAAAATTTGAAAAGGGCAAAAATGTTTTGTTTTCAAACGATGGCAGCGATGATTCTTCAAGTTGCGAAAGTGATTCTTGAATAGATGAAGTTATGTTCATGGTTGTTGATGATTCGAGTTCTGAAGAAAATGATGAAGTGGATCTTGAACTTGAATTGATTGCAGCTCTAGTTGAGATTAAGAAGCTAGAAAAGAAGAATCAAAGTCTTGTGGATCTTCTACAAGTTGAGAGTGTTGAAAAGTTAAAGATTGCTACATCCGTCAAAGAGGTTGAAACTCAACTTGTTGATTCTAAAATCTTGAATGAGGAAGCTAGGAAAGTTCGTGAAAATCTAAAAAATCAGATTCAGCTAAAAGAAGAAAATATTGCCAAGCTAGAAGCTGAAATTGTTACACTCAGAAACATAGGTAAAACTTTTATGCTTTCTAGTGAAGAAGTGTCTTTCAAGAGTGGTAATGTATCCTTGGATGATGTTCTTGGTTCTCAAAGACCCAACAAAGACAAGAAAGGAGTTGGCATGCAACTTGAACAAACTCTTCACCACAAGAAAGTAGTCAGCCTGCATTTAATAAGGTAAATAAGCCTTTTTTCTATGGCTACTATTTTTCATGCAACTACTTTGGACATAGAGCTACAGATTGTAGAGTTGCTCCCCTTAAAAATTATTTTCAGAATGTCTTTAGGAAGTTTAATTTAATTTGTTACAGCTGTAACAAGTTTGGCCATACCTCAAGATTTTGCAATAGCTATAGTGCAGATTTGTCCTACAATGTTGAACCAAAAAGAACTAAGGTTACCAAAGTTTGGAGAAGAAAAGTTAAAGAAACATCTCTAAAAACTCCCGTTGTTCAAACAGCTCTTCTTGCTAGTACTGAGAAGGATATTTGGTATGTTGACAGTGGTTGCTCAAGACACATGATAGGTGATTTAAGTAAGTTTCATACTCAAGAAAATGAAAACTGGAAAAGTTAGATTTGGAGGTAGTTCTTCTGCCAAGGTTGCTAGCATAGGTTCTCTCTTGATTAATAATGATGAAACCATTGTTGAGAATGTTCTTTATGTTGAAGAATTAAACCATAAACTTCTAAGTGTAAGTCAACTGTGTGATCAAGGGTATGATCTTAGCTTTCACTCAAATTCTTGCACTATCAAAAAGGGAAATGATGTCATAGCTAAAGCAACTAGAGCAGCAAATAATCTTTATATTCTTGATGACTAATGATGAGACTCGTTGTTTGAGCAAAGTGGAGGATGCTTGGCTTTGGCACAAGCGGTTTGGGCATATAAATTTTGATAATCTCATCAAAATCAGTAAAAGGGAAGCTATAAGAGATATGCCTAAGATAGAGAAACCAGTTGATGTTGTTTGCAAGAATCATCAAGAAGGAAAACAAACTAGAGCTTCCTTCAAACCAAAAGATCATTTCAGTAGTAGACCACTTGAGTTAGTTCACACGGATCTTTGTGGACCAACTAGGACAACAAGCCTTCAAGGTGAAAAATACTTTATGCTTCTTATTGATGATTTCTCTCGCATGACTTGGGTTACTTTTTTAAAAGAAAAATCAGAGGCTTTGGATAAGTTTAAGAATTTTAAGAACTTGGTTGAGAATGAGATGGATCTGAAAATTAAATGCTTGCGTTCTGATAATGGGGGAGAATTCACCTTAAATGAATTTATTAAGTTTTGTGCACAACATGGAATCAAGAAATGGGTTTCAGCCCCTAGAACACCACAACAAAATGGTGTTGTGGAAAGAAAAAACAGAATTGTTCAAGAGATGGCTCGTTGCTTGATGAATGAAAGAAAAGTGAAAGATGTCTTTTGGAGAGAGGTTGTCCACACAACAGTCTACATTCATAATAGAACTTTGTAGAGGCCCAAGTTCAACAAGACTCCATATGAACTTTGGAAAGGTAAACCAGCTACTGTTAAGTACTTTAAAGTTTTTGGAAGTCCATGTTATATTAGGGGATGAAAATTATTTGGGCAAATTTGATTCTAGATCTGATGAGGGAATCTTTTTTGGCTACTCTTCTAAAAGTAAAGTGTTCAAATGCTACAATAAGAGGTTGCATAAATTGGTAGCAAGTGTTAATGTTAAAATTCATGAGGTTACTAACGAGCTTGGTGAGCATATGGACAGCCTTGAAAAAGAAAAAACTCAAACTAGTACTGTTGTACCTTCTCCTCAGATTCAAGTTGTAACAGCCAACAAAGATGGTGAAAATGACAAAGGAAAAAGTCAATCTGCTCATGGAGATAAAGTCTCTTCTTCTATTGATGCTGAAAACTCACATGCTCATTCTGGGTATGATTCTCAAGGTGATCATGATGCTTCTACTTTCAAAACTCCCTCCAAGTTTGTTCAAAAGAATCATCCTATTGATCAAGTTATAGCTGAAAGGAGAACTAGGCAAACTAAGAAAAACATTAATTATTTTGAAGATGATGATTTCTCACTCATTTTTATGATTGCGCCTAAATATTTTGAAGAGGCAGCGGTAGATGAGCATTGGGTTGCTATTATGAAAGAAGAGTTAGACCAAATTAAGAAGAGCAATATTTGGGAGCTTGTGCCAAAATTCATTAACAAAAATGTGATGAGTACTAAATGGGTATTCCGGAATAAGGTAAATGAAGATGGTAAGATCATTAGAAACAAAGCTCATTTAGTTTGCAAGGGATATTCTCAAATTGAAGGTGTTGATTTTAGTGAAACCTTTGCACTGGTTGCAAGATTAGAAGCAATCAAAATTTTTCTTGCCTTTGCTTCTTTTAAAGGTTTTAAAGTCTTTCAAATGGATGTCAAATCTGTCTTTTTAAATGGGGATTTGGTTGAAGAAATTTATGTTGAACAATCGAAATGACTTATTACTAACAATTTGGATTATGTTTGCAAGCTGAAAAATGCTCTTTATGGTCTCAAACAAGCTCCTAGAGCTTGGTATGACAGGCTAGACAATTACTTGCAGCAGCAAAGCTTCAAAAAGGGATATGTTGACAGCAATTTATATGTCAAGGAGGAAGGTAACAACATTCTCATTGTTGTGGTTTATGTTGATGATCTGATTTTTGGTAGTGACAATGTCAAAATGTCCAAGACATTTGCTAATTGTATGAAAAATGAATTCGAAATGTCTATGATGGGTGAATTGACTTACTTTCTTAGGCTGCAAATTAATCAATCTTCTAAACGTGTTTTCATTTCCCAAGCTAAGTATGTTAGAGAGTTGCTTAAGAGATTCAAAATGGATGATTGCAATCCAGTTAGCACTCCTATGGAAACCACATGTAAACTAAGTAAAGAAAATGTATCTCCTTCTGTTGATTAAACGTTTTATAGATCTATGGTAGGAAGTTTGCTATTTTTTGCAGCAACTAGAGCAAAAATTATGCAGGTTGTTGGCCATGTTGCTAGATTTCAAACATCTCCAAAGCAAACACATGTTCAAGCTGTTAAGAGAATTAAGTATTTGAAAGGCACTGTTGATTTTGGTCTTTGGTTTCCAAAGAGTTCTGATATTTCTCTTACAGTCGATATAGATGCAGATTGGGGTGGCTCCATGGATCATAAGAAAAGCACCAGTGGGTGTGCTTTCTTTTTAGGTGGCTTTTTGGTATCTTGGCGAAGCAAGAAATAGTCTTGCACATCTCTTTCTACTGCTGAAGTTGAATACATTGCAGCAGTTTCTTGTTGCACTCAGGTAATTTGGATGAAGAATACTTTGTGTGATTACAATCTTGAGTTCACTAGTCCTATTTGCATTTTTTGCGACAACACAAGCGTCATTGATATCTAGAGAAATCCAGTAATGCATTCCCGCACCAAGCACATTCCAATTAAATATCATTATCTGAAGGAGCAAGTTGCTAACAATATTGTTAAGTTGAACTATGTTTCTTCAAAGGAACAAGTTGCTGATGTGTTTACTAAACCATTACCCCGAGATCGCTTTCAGTATCTTTGAAGCAAGCTTTGTATTCTTCTATGTCATGTCCCCTTTCTAGCGACATGATTTTTCATATTGGATTTGCCTATCATCGGCTGTCGTAGGCAAATGATTTGGAGAGAGAGTCATTTTTGGAGATCAGTTGGTCATACTTGCTCTTGGAAAAGTGAAGTTGAGCTTATATTTTATTATTATGTGTTAGCAGGGCCCATATGTTATAATTTTAAGTTGAGATTGCACTTTTTATTTTATAAAGTTACTTTATTATAAAAGTGCATTATAATGGGATTTTATAATGGATGCTTCTAGAAGATCTTAGTAACTTCTTAGGAAAGTGAATAAATAGATGGCTTGGGCATTCATTTGGACAAGCCGATTTTGAGAATTTCTTCTACTTCTTCTATTGTGGAGCAATTTGTAGTCATTTGGTCTGCAAATATCATTTGATCTTTGGGAACGATAACTCCCTTAGATTAGCATAACTGAGGAAGTGAAATATCTTCTGAAGGGTTGCCATTGGAGATGGTACTTAGCCATTTCATGTTGGATTTCATCTGAAGATTGGTTTGAGGGTTTGAATTTGATTGGATAAGGGTTTTGATTTCATCTTTGCATTGGTGAATCAGTTTGGAGGGATTTGGAGTTCATTTTGTGCATTTTCTGAGAAGTCTGAAACAGGGCCTGAGCCATACATTTTTGCTTGTATCTCTCACACCTTCAGGAGTTTGAATTTATGCATTTGAGGGAACATAAATGCACCCTAGGCGATTCTGATCATATCTTTGTGGGGACCCAAAACCTTGCAAATCTTTTTATGCAGGAGCCGTACAGTACGGCCTAGGGACGGCCTGCATCAGGTGGCAGTATGGCAGAATTTTGAGGAGCAGTTTGGGGGCGGTTCAGTCATCAGTGCATCAGCATTTGTCATCAGCATTGGAGGAGCGATTCCAAGTTCTTATACATTGTTTTGGATGTCAAAAATTGTATAACATTGCATATATTCAGACATTGTTACCACAGTCCAGTACTGGTTAAAAAGAGTCAATAAAATCGGTCATTGCTATATTGTAATCAGTCTTGTAGTGACCATAATTCAAGAGATATTGTGTGGTCCTTGCATTGTCTTTGTTTGGCAATAGTTCATTGTATTGAAGTCTGAAATTGTCCTAGTTGTAACTCTCAGAATTCAGTTATTTGAATCAGTGCTTGATAGCACATTGTAATCAGACTTTGAAGTTGGTCATTGCTTAATAGGAGAGAATATCATTGTTGATTGTAAGGTGCCATGTGATTGGAATTTCTGAATATTACTATTGGTACTGCTATTGTTCATTGTTCATCATTGCATATTGGCATTATTATCTTAATTGTACTTGTGGATTTGTTGCTCAACATTTACAGCCTTGAAACATTACATTACAAACAAAACAATTCAGTGCATGCCAAGTGTTTGACAAATTGTCTCAGTTCAGATTTGGGGTTTTTAGTGGCCTTTATACTAAGGGTCATTACATTCTACCTCATTGAAAAGTTTGTTTTCAGCAGATGGGCTTCATTGTTATATCTTATGGATTGCATTTGTATTTCAGTTTCCTGGTCATTGATGTCAAAGGGGGAGTAGATTTTCAGGGGGAGTCAATTCAACTATTCTGGGGGAGTTGGTTCTTTTTGTTGGATATTGCCATCAATGACAAAAAGGGGGAGATTGTTATGTTTTTTGTCATTGATGTCACTTTGTCTATTAATTGATTCGGATGGATATTCGATTCCTGTAGATCGGCTGAAATTTTTTCATCTCCATCATTGCCACCTTGTGTACGCTACAAGTGTCACTGGTTTCTGAAGATGTTCTTTCTTGGATGTATGCTATCATTTGGTGCAAGTCTCGCCTTTTCATTATTGTGTGTGCTGTGTTTGTCCGCTTGGCACATGTCCTTTCGGAAGTATAGCTTCCTCACTATCAACGTTTCCTTCAAACAAATATGCGGAATTTTTGCAGTATAACGTCCAAGCTATAGTTTTGCAATGTGACGTCCCAGTTGCAGCTGTCTAGTCACTCATATGTTTTGGAGTGACACGTCTTTTGGTTTCCAAGTGTGTGGTGGTCAATGACACTTGTCTTCGTAAATGGATGTGTAGTGGTGTTTCAGAGCTGGTATATTTGTGTTCAAGTATGATAAAGGAAGATGAGTAACAGTCTTCGGCAAAAGCTAAAATCCAATATGAGCCTTCTCGTGAGTGGACTTGATGGTGATTAAAAAAAATGTTTATTGGCTATGCAATACCACGACTAGTTATTTTAAAAGCGAATGTGAAATGGCGAGTTCAGTGGTAGTAACAGTATTTGGTGTAACTGTTGCGTTCTTCAGTAATGGAGTGCTCATTCCAAAAGAACACGTCCAAGCACATGTGCGTTTTTCGCAGGGAATCATTCCATGTTCGGTAATGATTCCAGTAAAAAATGTTGTGTTGATATAAAACAAAATGAGAGAAGCATGTAGTTATGTGGGTAAATGGTTTTTTTTTTAAAAAAGGAGTTTCATAGGCATGTTAAAAAAAATGCTTGATTTCGTAACGTCCATCACTAAGTACAAGCACAGTTCGAGCCAGGTGTCGTGATTTTTGGAGTGTGTTGTATCTTAGATAGATACCGTGTTGTAGGACACTAAACAGGGTGTAAAAAGAAAACAAAAAGGGCGCGTGGTGTTGATATGAAAGGTGCAACAGTCTTGAACAAAATAGAGAGCCTATTAAACAGGTGCTGCTGATATATCAAAGAGGGATTGAGACTGTGAAGAGAATCGGTTCTAATAGATGCATGATTCTATGAGTTGTAGTAACAGTCAGCACAACTTAGAGTAGTGATCTCTTTCAGCTGCTGGAGTATGAAAACATGGAGAAGAAATTAGATTCTAGATTCTGGATGGCTTATGAATGATTGAAGCTCTCAAGGCCAAATTTTGATTCGAGCTTGTGTTAAGGAAGTCTGCTAAACATTTGAGTGTCTTTACACCTAAGTAAAGACAAAGAACTATTTCTTGTTCAACATATCTTATATCTTCTTTTATGAGAAGGTGGTAACCTTTTTGAAACAGGTTGTAGCTTGTTTGGTAAACATGTATGAAGAGTTGTAGCTCTTGTGTAAAGGGTTGTAGCTCATTTGATTAGTGACAATGTGGTTTTTTACCCGTCTTGGGTTTTCCATGTGAGAAAAACTTTTGTGTCTCATCTCCTTACTTGAATGTGCATTCTCAGATTTGGTTAGATTGAAAAAGCTTTTTAAAATACTGATTCACCCTGTCCCCCTCTCAACATTTTTCGGTTCTTCAAAACCAGTTTTATCCAATCCGGTCGAAACACGGTTGGATACCTTACTCCATTTATCAAACCTGAAGTCTCAAGCTTCGCATACTTGGCTTGAAACTTTTTGTCCTCGCAGAGTGAGAGATATTTGCTTTGGATGAAAGTTTCACCCAATTCTTCCTACTTGGAGTGGATGAACGTCGTTATGTCTTCTGTTAACAAAACTCCTTCGGGCATCGACGATAGAGCACCCGTCATATCGTTCTCTCTGTTCTGCATTGTCATTATGTCGTAAACTGGTTTGTCGAATTGGTTACCTTGAATTAGGTTGACAACAGAAGATGATGATGCCATTGTATCCGACCGGTTTACACAGAGAGTTCTTGATAGGATTTACAGAGTTCACTTAGCAAAGACCGTAAATCAAAGCAAGAAAAGATTACTCAAGTTTAAGAAATAAAAAATCACAGCTCGCAATGTATAGTGAAATGAGTAATCGTCCTTCCCTTAAATAGACTTAGGTCATAATGGTAATTATCAAATGGTAACAATAGTTAACGGCTACAACATTAATTACCTTACCTAATCTTTCTTTCAACAACCAGTTCTCATACGTTTACCTATTAATCAATCCTCGGTTGTGATGTCAACACTTACCTTTCTGAAATACCCGATAGACCGATGACTTCTTCCGGTTGAACTTTTTGACTGTGAGATCATTACTCACCAGTTCTACCGGGAACAGTAGGCAGACTACCGGTTCGCTTAAAGCCCTTAGGCTCAGTTTGCTGAAGAGATATCACCACCAGCAGATGATGATCTTCCTTCCGTTTTCTCCTCAGTGGAGCTCTTTGATTCTTTTTTGAACCAAATCTTCTTGACTTCTTTTTTAGTCTCTTTTCCCTTGTTACCCTTTTGGTTGGGAGGCAAGTTCCTCTGCACTGGTTTGGCCGGTCCTTTTCTTTTGTTCATTGGCTAGTTCTTGCATTCCTTGGCCAGATGCGCAATCTTGTTGCATGTATAACAAGCCATCCCGGTTGCCCTCCGTGGATTTACCCTTCTTACCCTGTTCATGGATGAGCGACATCGAGAGTTTCTCTAGTCAGAGGTTCCACAACTAGCACAATTGGTTGTGCTCTGGTTTACTTTCCTATTATGGAGTATCAGTCTCGGTGGGGATTTGAATGCCATGGTTTTGGATCTGCATTCTTCTGCTTTGTGTCCAAACTTGGTCCATGCATAACAGTAAGCTTTGAAACTTCCCCTGCTGCCACTGGACACACTGTTGGTACGTGACCTACATTCAAAGGTCCTGTGGCCATGCTTGTAATAATTGTTGTAGTAACTGTTAGAAGTGAATGGTTTCACCGGTGCATTTCTACAGTCATTTGTTTTATGACCCGGTTTACCGCAATGATTGCAAGAGGTTTTGAAGGTCTTTTTACCTTTTTCTTCAATCGGTTTATTCTTTTCCTTCTTGCCTTGTTTGACTTTAGAGGATTCACTGGTTTCATTGTTTCTTTGACTGGTGTACCAAAGTCCTGTGGGATCCTTGTGCTTTCTTTGAGCCCTCAATTGCTCATCAAGCTTTTCTGAGCTTTCCTTGTACCTTTTGAGTGTCTTATTTCTTTGTTTAAGAGTCTTCATGTGTTCTTTTAGTTGATACAATTCAATAGCCAGCCTTTTGCATGCATCATCTTTATCATGCAAGTTCTTTTGCATAATTACATTTTCTTGACTTATGATTTGCATGTCTTCTTGAAGTTGTAATACAAGAATATCACTTTCCCTCACTGCATCTTCTATCAGATTTCTT
Organism: Chamaecyparis obtusa; assembly: GCA_027943335.1. Lineage (NCBI taxonomy): Eukaryota > Viridiplantae > Streptophyta > Pinopsida > Cupressales > Cupressaceae > Chamaecyparis > Chamaecyparis obtusa. The sequence goes on from BSBK01001534.1 coordinate 1,891,921, forward strand.
GCTCTTTCAGAGGTTACTAGTGATTACACGTCACTGTTCCTTTCATCTCCAGCTTTTCTTTTGTCTTCAATGATTGCAGTCATTCTCAGAGCATTGCTTTCCTTCTCCCTTTTCAGATTCAAGATTTGATCGGTTAGACTCTAATTTTTCTCCATAAGATCAGAGAGTGCCTCTTCTACTTCATCAGATCCACTTTGTCCATAGTGTTCCTCAATTGTTTCATTGCTCTCACTCAGTTGTAGAGCTAGCTCCTTTCTCTTTGCAAGAGACCTCCTCGGTCTATTATCAAGAGAGGCAATTATGTCATTGGCTTCCTCAAGCTGCTTTTGATACCTGTATCCCTCCATGATCTTAACTCAAGCGGTTAAGCTTTATATCTTTGAGAACCAAAGGCTGTAATATCAATTGTTAATGCTAACCCATTACTGAGAGGACGGGGTTGAATCAGTAAATCCAATTTCTACTTCAATTTAAGCTTACATATATATTCTTGCAGAATTAAAAGAATATAATAACATTCAGAAACAAAAATTGAAATGCTTAGGGCAACACAGCATATATATGTGGAAGCCCTGGGTTAGAAGGAGAAAACCACGGTGAGACAGAACCCACAACTTTACTACTGCAGTAATAAAGGTGCCTTGTTAGAGGCTTACAAAGCACTGATAAGAGTGCTACCTGGTTAAGAGATTTGGTAGAAGACCTGTTAGGATCTTGACCTTGTTAGGAGTCGCCTTGTAAGAGGACTTTCAACAACAATAAAGATGTTACCCGGTAAAGGGATTTGTACAAAGAACCTATTAGGGTTCACCCTGATTAAGGGATTTGAATATGCTTCACAATCTAAAGCAATGATCTTATGATGACACTTTTTGTCTAATCAAATCATACATGTTCCCTTTTGCTCTGCTTGGCTGTTGAACCCTTCTCTGTCTTTCACTTCTTGTGACTGTAGCTCCTCTTAAAAGATATCTCTCTCTTGCTCTGGATATTCAACAACAATTCTTGTGTCCTATAACCTATATTTATAAGAAATTAATCTTATTAAAAATATATCTCGTAGTTCCGCCAAGCTGTAAACTCACCCTTAAATCATGCATGCAAAAAAAAGCTTGGAAACTGATCTTGAGTTTACCTTGAAATGCTCGTAGATAAAACAAATCTAACTTCAGTAAAACTGAAAAAGCTAACTCTAGTTTTAACTTAGAACGCTCTGTATAATCCGGTTCGGATTATCATGCATTAATCGGTAAATAACTTGTACCCGGTTACCCATCTCTTTCCTGTGTGTCTCCCATGACCGATTGGAAAACATAGACCGGTATAAGCGTGACTAGCAAAGTCCACTGCTTACTTGTTTAGTCTACCGGTGCATACTTAAGAGTATCGGTGAGATGTACCGGTGTTCCAGTGGGATGTTTGCCAATGACTTTACCAATGACAACTTAAATATGTCAACATATTCCACATGGTATCGCGACATAGCATCGTGACTGACGTGGACCCAATTCGCTGTCGTTGGGTCATATTTTTATCCTGCTGCAAACGAACTGATGTCTTGGCACCATTTATGTTTTGTCGGCGGTCTAGAGACGCTCGTTATTGAAAAGTAATCGAAGAGTCTTGATCGTGGGATAATGGCGATCTTTTGGTATTTTGCAAGAGTCTCTCCAGCTACCGAAAGCTCTATGGGTCAGGCTATGGAAATAGAAAAGTTTCGCTTTGAATATTATTCACTATTGACAATATTATCAGGGATTTTTCTGAAGTGTTTTTTAACTTACAATTTCGGGTGCATTTGTTCAGAGTAATTTTATTACTGTGATTCAATTTGCATATGATCGATATACTCATTTTGAAGGGGAGTCATGTTCGTGCTTTTCTATGCTCACAGTGCCTATTAAAAATTTGAGCATTGTAAGCCTATGTGTAGAGTTGGTACCTTACATATGAGACATGTTTTGAAGTTACTCTTGATGGTGTATCTTCATAGTTTGTTGAAGTCGCTCGGTGAGCTGACATAGAAAGGCTGACATTTGCACATGCTTGGTGCTTTGACCTTTTTATAGTTCTTGATTTAGATTATTTAGTAGTATACCATTTTTTTGGGTAATTACCATGTGGGTAATCACCGCGTGGTTGGTTTTATATACATGTTTGTGATTTTCATATTCTATAAGATGATTGTTACGTGATAACAACTTTAGTGAAGAAGTCATTCATCAAACTTAGCTTGTGAAGGATTGCATTGAATATTTTGATTATCCAATAAAGAATTTCTTTGGTGTGGCTAGGTTTTTCCCTCGAGCAAGAGTGTTTTCCTAGGGTATCTCAAGTGTTCGTGTGCTTTTCTAAATCTGTTATTTGTTTTATTTCTATTTTGGTTCCTAAAACTTAACATGGTATCAGAGCGGGTCTAGGTAAAGATCCAGAACCAGAATAGGGATGCAATTGGAGACGGCCTCTCTGGAAGATCTTCTTGTACCCAACAACTCCTTTGCAATGGAAACTCTGTATGATCTTGATTGTAGTCATTGGATTCTAGATTATTTTCTTGTGTTGGATCAAGCATTTGGAAATGCATCACCTTGTTCAGTTGATGATGGGCAATTCATTTATTCTGCATCTCTTACCCTGATTTTATGGTTGCAAAGTTGATGGATGGTTATCTTGCTAAAGGTTGCACCTGATGTCAATTTGAAGCTTCCTAATCCCAGTCTTTGGCAGCAACACTTCCTGACTATGCTAGACCTTTGGATGATGGTCTTTATCATGCTATTTATATATATTTAAAGGGGTGGCTAGGGCAGATCAAACTCTGATGTTATTTAGATGCTTGATCGAGCTGGAAGGCCACAGTATGATTTCCTTGACAAAGTCATAATTGGTGTCCTAAAGAGATAAGTTTCTCATATCCTTAAATAATATTCATGATTTTTATGTAGTTACTAATTCTTTCACTAGAAGAGTGAATCATGTATGTTTTTAGCATTGATCTGTATATTTCTCTTCATGAATAGTTTGATTCTATGAAGTAGTGCTAATCTCTCTAAAATGCTTCTAGGACAAATCGAGAAGCAACCAAATGATGAGAGACTTCATGCAAAGTCATGCAAGCTATATAAATGAACATGGGGATGCTACTTGCAGCCTTGGGACTTAATTGGTGGAACATAACTTCATTAAAGAGAAAGACCTATTCAGATTGTTGTTGCAATTAGTATCTTTGAAGACGAAGAAATGACATTCAGAAGGAGTCTATTCATCTGCATAAATCAGATTCAGAGGGAGCTTGAGTGGCAGATGTAGAATGCCAAGTCCCTTGCAGAGGATTTGAAAGCTTGTGTAGCTGTGTCACTGCAAAAGCTCTTTGTTGGACAAACATCGAAGCCGATTTTTTGGTATTGTGATAATCAAAGCTATGAGAATGCTGCCCCTATCTAGAGGGAGTCACAACATGCTAATGATATTTTATGTGTACTTTAATGAGTTCTATGAGAGGGAGAAGATTGAGGTGAAATCCCTTGTTATGAGTTCTTTTTTGAGAGGGAGAAGTTTGAGGTGCAATCCTTTGTTAATGAGCTCTTCTCTACAAGAGAGGTTTGAGGTGCAATCCCTTGTTAATGAGTTCTTCTTTGCGAGAGAAGTTCGAGGTGTCATCCCTTGTTAATGAGTTCTTTGCAAGAGAAGTTCGAGGTGAAATCCCTTGTTAATGCATTCTTCTTTGCGAGAGAAGTTTGTGGTGAAAACCATTGTTTGTCATGAACCATAATTGATGCAATAATACATATATATATACTTATTTAATGTCATCTTAAATCAATGTTAAAAATAACAATAATATAATATTGATCAATATATATAGAGAAGAATTTATTAATATTAATTCATATTTAATATTAATCACTTAAATAGCTATCAATTAATCAAATAATTTATATTTAATATTATTGATCAATTAATCAATATTGTTAATCAATATGAACATTAAAACAAATTAATATTAATAATAACAATTAATCTATATTAATCAATTATTATAATCAATATATAATATTAATCCATGTATCAATGTATGTTCAGTTAATAATAATATTAATAATTTCATATTACTGATATTTGTACCCATATAATATATATCAAACTGATGATCCTATATAATAGTCGACAACCTTATATTATAGTCAATGGTCTTAATAGTAAGGAGTTGTCAGTGACTTGAAATACTAATAGACTCCTGTGAATCATATAACACCTAGAGTTGCAACCCATAACAATGGCTTAGAAACATATAAATGCGGTAGCAATATAACAAACAAGAAAGACACGACGAAACAAGGAAGAGCAAGGAGGAAATGAGACATAAGGAAGTCTCAGTGATTACACACAGGTATGTGACCGCACAATGAAATAGGAGATAAGATACCCTACAATGTCATTGGGACCATATAGACTATTGCGGGTCTGTGAAACATTAAGACATAAACATATAACTCTATCAACATGTTGGTAACAATATATCGATGCAAACACATCTGCATAAATATAAACTCTCCGCAATATATTTGTGTTGTTATATCTGTATAAACATAACTCTCAACAATATATTTGAGTCAATATGTTTGTGCAAACACATTCGTACAAATATAGTTCTCAGCAAAATAATTGTATAAATTTATCTATATGCATATATATAACAAATATATATATATGTGTGTGTGTGTGTGTAATTATATCTTTTTTTTATATATATTGTCATTAAATGTAGAGAGTGATAAAAATAAGTTGTTCCTTGTATTCAATAAGAAATCTAAATGGAGGTGTTAAATTGATATGTTTGGCATGGATTCTACGAATTCTTTTCTTTAATCCTGCTAAGGCATCTCTGAGTGAGGAGGTTGTGGAAGGTAGAGGCGGAGTAATTTCGAGCACATGATGGTTATCCCAACGTTAGGGTTAGGCCTTGAGGGAAACCACTTGTAGTTTGTTTCACACGACCTAGGCCCTGTAACTCTTCCATTCTTGATGTCCTTAGAGAGAGAGAGAAGGACTTCTCCATGATTCATACGAGAGATATTTTGGTATACATACAAATTATGTTATTACTTACTCCATCGTTGGTTTACATCTCTTTAATGGTTTTGCATAACGGATGAATAATGTAGGATGTAATGCTTAAAAGGACAGCCCTTAAAAATGAAATTCCCTAATTGGCACTATTTGTTCAAATAGGGCAGTACTAAGGGACAAGGGTCATCACAATTGGTATCAGAGCATAATCTTGCCATCCTGTGGAAATTTATATCATGCAAACTTATCAAAGAACAAGAGGAAGTGCTTCCATGGCAAAACAAGTGACTAACGAACTTAGAAATATCATGGAACAAACTCACTAGACCCTGGAAATTAAATAGAAAGATCTAATCAAGCACTCCTTCAAGCGTTGCAAAATATGGGAAACTCTATAAATTACCTCAGAAGCAATACGAACAATGGGAGAGATACAAGCTCCATTCATTTAGGAAATAATGGAGTTTCAACAACTAGAGTACCCAAGCCCAACTTCCTACCCGACGAGGATACTCCATTAGAAGAAGGGATGGGACAAACAACCTACAATGTAGTTGAGAACTCCAGAGCATATGCAAGCCTTGAACCAGAAATCAGGGAATTAGTGACATTTAGAGAATTTTGTGAAGGTAACAAACAAGGTGCTCCTAGGAGAGAAAGGAGAACTCATAACAAAGACCTGAAAAATAAAATCCATAAAGTGTCACTCGCAAACGTCGGCGGATCAAGAAAAGCCACGGATTATGCTTGGCTACAAAGATTAAACAATTATTACACCCTTAGCCCTATGACCGAGGGAGATGCACTTCAATTCACAATTCTACATCTAGAAGGGGTAGCATATGATTGGTGTTACCATAGATTCCATACTCAAGGACACCAAAATGTAACCTTGTATGAAGACTTCTCACAAAGACTTATCGCAAGGTTTGGTCGAAAACACCCCCAAGAGAATTTTAAGAAACTGACCCAAATTAAGCAACACAGGAAAGTGGAAGATTACATAGCTGAATTTCAGAAGCTTTTAGTTCAAGTAAAAGGGATAGATGAGGACCGTCTCACTTACATGTTTATAGAGGGGTTAAAAGATTCCCTAAAAGGGTTAGTAAGCGCTTTCAAACCATCAGCCTTGGAAGACGCTTATGATATAGTATTAAGACTAGAGGTTCCCTCTCCAAATAATAAGATTGTTATTATTCACAATAAAAGCAACTATAAAAGTGAGAAGTCGCACCAAGGGACCCTTTCCCTAGCAAAGCAAGATGAATGAAGAGAAAAAAAGCTATGTTTCAAATGCAAGGAGCCTTGGGGACAAGGCCATGTATGTAATCAAAAGAAAAATCCTTGTCGCGACTGCCAGGAAGAATGGACACCAGGGCATAAAAAAGAGAGGTAGGGCTCACAATATAGAAATAATTTATGAAAGTGAAGATGAGGGTAATATAACTAAATAGGGACAGTATGACGAAGGAGAAAACGAAGAATATTGAGTAATAGCCTCTTTCACCCAGGCCCCTGAGAATAGAGTCCTTGGAATCAAAAGTACCCTTCGAGGAAAGAGTCATATCATTAATTGATAGTGGAGCATCACACTTCATAGATGAGAAACTCACTGAGAAAATGAAACTAAGAACACAAAAATTTAAAGGGTTCACCGCAACCCAAGCTATAGGGTCTTTGATCAAGTGTACAAAGATGGTTCCACAACAAGAGATTATATTAGGAAAACATCCCATCAAAATGAACTTATATGTTGTACCATTACATAGTGACATTTTCCTGGAATCTCCATGGATATACTCTTTAGGGTGTTTTAAGTTCGATCTTCCTAATTTAAAAATCCATTTTCAACATGAAGGGGAAGAGATAACAATGGAGGGGATTCTAGACAGATCACTGCAAGTAGTTTCACGTAAAAGAATTGATCGGATATATAGGCGAGAACAAGGGGAGTGGGCTGCCCAATGCCTGGTTTTGGACAAATCTGTTCCCAAGGAATCAACAGTCCATTTGGATATTAAACCCATTTTAAAAAGGCATAAGGTCTTTAACGACATTCAGGATGGTCTACCACCAAAAAGGGGATTTGAACACATCATAGAACTAGAAAAAGGAGTGAAAGCAGTGATCACCACCCCCTATAGACACCCCAGAAATATAAAGATGAGATTGAAAAGGCAATAAATGAAATCTTGAAATGGGACATATTCAACCAAGCTCAAGTCCTTTTGCATCTTCAGTGGTACTCGTCAAAAAGAAATATGGGACAATGCGGATGTGTATCGACTATAGAGCATTAAACAAGAAGACCATCAAGAACCATTATCCTATCCCAAGGGTAGATGAACTAATTGATGAACTTCATGGAGCTAGATACTTCTCAAAAATAGATTTACGTTCGGGATATCACCAGATCAGAATGAGGGAAGATGTGCCAAAAACTGCTTTTAGGTGCCATTATGGGCATTTTGAGTTCCTAGTCTTACCTTTTGGCCTGACAAATGCACCAACCACCTTTTAGTCATGTATGAATCATATATTCAGAAAATAGTTGAGAAAATTTCTGCTCATATTTTTTGATGACATCTTAATCTATAGCAAGACTTGGATAGCACACCTTCGACATATTGTAGATGTATTGAGTATCCTTGAATCCAAATCCCTATTCGCTAAAGCCTCAAAATGTGAGTTCGGATTAGAAGAAATCCTCTACCTAGGTCATAAGATAAATGCAAAGGGAGTCAGTGTAGATGAAGAAAAGATTACAGCAATTAAGGTATAGCAAAAACATACAACCTTAACACAACTCAGAGGGTTCGTAGGATTGTGCAGCTATTACAGTCGTTTTGTCAAGGGCTTCTCAAAGGTAGTTGCTCCATTGACAAATTTGACAAAGAAAGGAGCTTTCCAATGGAATGAATTAGCACAACAAGCCTTTGAGAAATTAAAGGCAGCCATGAATTCATGCCCAGTATTGGCCATTCCAGATTTTTCACAACCTTTTGAATTACATTGTGACGCTTCAGAAGAAGGAATCAGAGCAGTACTCATGCAGAACAAACATCCCATCACTTTCGAAAGTCGCAAGTTGATAGAAAGTGAGCGACACTAGTCTATTTATGATAAGGAAATGCGAGCAATTATGCATGCCTTAGCCAAGTTTAGACAATATCTGGTATGTGGGAGATTCAATATTAACATTGATCACAATAGCCTAAGATTTTTTATGAATCAAAAAGACCTCAATGATCGACAGCAGAAATGGGTAAGCAAAATCTAGGCTTACAACTTTGACATTGAATATGTTAAAGGAGCCAACAATGTGGTAGCCGACGCATTATCTTGCCAATTTCACATGGGAACCATAACAGGGATCACTGAAGATTGGAAAATCGATATCATTGCTGAGTACGCCAAAAACACATTTGCAAATCAAATAATGGAAGGGAAATCACCAAATGATGAATATAAAATAATTGAGGAGCTTATTATGCATAAGGGAAGGATATTTCTCATAGCAAACTCCAAAGTCAAGAACATAATCATGAAGGAGTATCATGATAACCCTTTATTAGGGCACTCGGGATTGTATAAAACTTACAAACAGATAAGGTAAAGATACTCATGGAAAGGCCTCAAAAAGGATATTATGAAGTACGTTCAAGAATGCATGACTTGTCAAAAGAATAAGACAGGACAAAATCACCCAGCTGGTTTACTGCAGCCATTACCCATCCCAAATCAAAAGTGGGAAAGTATTTCAATGGATTTCATCACAGGGTTACCAAAAGCACGCAAGAAAGATTGCATCTTTGTAGTGGTGTACAGGTTGACAAAATATGCACATTTTGTCGCAATATCCACCCATTTCAAGGCACCCCAAATAGTAGAACTATTTTTTCAAGGAGATCTTTAAGTTGCATGGTTTACCAAAGAATATTATCAATGATAGAGATAGCAAGTTTCTCTGCCTATTTTGGCAAGAACTCTTCAGATTAGCAAGAACTGATTTCACTCCTAGCTCAAGTTATCACGCCCAACGAGATGGGTAAACTGAAATTGTTAACAAATAGATTGAGGGGTATCTCAGAAATTATGTTACAGGACAATAGAGCGTAAGGATCAAATGGTTACATTTAGGGGAGTATTGTTACAATACCACTCATCACATATCTATTCGGATGAGCCCTTTCAAAGCATTATATGAATACGAGGCCCCCACATTCGGAGACTTGATCACTCAAAGAAAAGTACCAGGAGCACAGGATTTCATACAACAAAGCATTGATATTATGAACACTCTCAAGGACAACATCTACCATGCTCAGACCCAACAGAAGATATATGCTGACCGAAAGCGTGTAGAAAGGTCGTTTGAAGTTGGTGATCTAGTATTTTTAAGATTACAACCCTACAAACAATCCTTACTTAAGGTGAGTGGAGCAGAGAAATTGAAACCACGATTCTATGGACCGTACAAGATCTTAAGAAGGATAGGGGAAGTATCCTATGAGATAGACCTGCCGGGGAATAGTAGGATCCACAACACCTTCCACCTATCCAGACTTAAGAAAGTCCTTGGGCAACAAGTCAGCTCTTGTGCCAAGTTACCGCCACTAGACGATGATGGAAAACTCATCTTGGGACTTGAAGTCATCCTGGATAAGCGTGAAAAAAGACTAAGAAATAGAACTATTTGAGAATACCTAGTAAAATGGAAAAAACTACTGGAAGAAGATGCTTCGTGGGAGAATGAAGAGATCATTTCCCATCCAAACTTGTTTGAGGACAAGCAAATTTGGGAGGGGTGGACTGTCATGAACCATAATTGATGCAATAGTACATATATATATACTTATTTAATGTCATCTTAAATCAATGTTAAAAATAACAATAATATAATACTGATTAATATATATAGAGAAGAATTTATTAATATTAATTCATATTTAATATTAATCACTTAAATAGCTATCAATTAATCAATTAATTCATTTTTAATATTATTTAATATTATTGATCAATTAATCAATATCAACATTAAAACAAATTAATATTAATATAAACACTTAATCTATATTAATCAATTATTATAATCAATATATAATAGTAATCCATATATCAACGTATGTTCAATGCAGTTAATAATAATGTTAATAATTTTATATTACTGATATTTTTAACCATATAATATATGTTGAACCGATGATCCTATATAATAGTCGACAACCTTATATTATAGTCGATGGTCTTAATAGCAAGGAGTTGTTAGTAACTTAGTAATAGTAATAGACTCTCGTGAATCATATAACACCTAGAGTGGCGACCGGTAAATGTGGTAGCAATATAAGGAACAAGAAAGACACAGTGGAACAAGGAAGAACAGGGAGGAAACGAGACATAAGGAAGTCTCAACGATTACGCACAGGTATGTGACTGCACAATGAAATAGGAGATAAGATCCCCTGCATCGTCATTGGGACTGTATAGACTGCTACGGGTCTGTGAAACATTAAGACAAACATATAACTCTATCAACGTGTTGGTAACAATATATCGGTACAAACACATCTACATAAATATAAACTCTCCGCAATATATCCGTGTTGTTATAGCTGTATAAACATAACTCTCAACAATATATTTGAGTCGATATGTCTGTGTAAACAATTTGTACAAATATAGTTCTCAGCAAAATAATTGTATAAATTTATCTGTATGTATATATATATATAACATATATATATATAAAATAAATACATATATATGTGTGTGTGTGTGTGTGTAAGTATATGTTTTTTTTATATATATTGTCATTAAATGCAGAGTGATAAAAATAAGTTGTTCCCTGTATTCAATAAGAAATCTAAATGGAGGTGTTAAACTGATATGTCTGGTATGGATTCTACGAATTCTTTTCTTTAATCTTGCTAAGGCATCTCTAAGTGAGGAGGTTGTGGAAGGTAGAGGTGGAGTAATTTTGAGCACATAATGGTTATCCCAACATTGGGGTTACGCCTTGAGGGAAATCACTTGTAGTGTGTTTCACGTGACCTAGGCCCTATAACTCTTCCATGGTTGATGTCCTTAGAGAGAGAGAGGACTTCTCCACGATTCATACAGAGATATTTTGATATACATATAAATTATGTTATTACTTACTCCATCGTTGGTTTACATCTCTTTAATGGTTTTGCATAATGGATGAATAATGTAGGATGTAATGCTTAAAAGAACAGCCCTTAAAAATGAAATTCCCTAATCGGCATTGTTTGTTGAAATAGGGTAGTACTAAGGGAGAAGGGCTATGGTGGATCCACCCTCTGGGAGTAGCTATGGTGGATCCACCTTCTGGGAGTAGCCATGGTGGAAGTCATGTGTGCGACTCCATGACTTAGTTTTCTATTTCACCCTCTGAGAGTAGCTATGGTGAATTTTGTTATGTCATGTCCCATTTTGGCTGACATCGTTTGGCATGACGGATTTGCCTATCATCGACTCTCGTAGGCAAATGGTTTGGAGAGAGGGTCATTATGTTGATCATTTGATTGCATATTGCTGACAGAGCCTACATTCGGTAGAGCCTACATCCAGTTTGGGCCTACATGCAGTTGTAGTGGAGCTTACATCCAGAGTGAGCCTACATCCAGTTTGAGCCTACATCTAGTTGTAGTAGAGCTTACGTTCAGTTGTAGTTGGGCCTACATTCAGTTATGAGACATTTGGGCCTACATTGTTATAATTTTGAGTTGAGAAATGTACTTTATTATTATAATGTTATTTTATTATAAAGTACATTATAATTGAATGTTTCTAGAAGTTCTAGCAACTTCTCAAGGAAAAGAATAAATAGAGGGCTTGGGCTTTCATTTGGACATGCTTGGATTTGGGATTTCTTCTACTTCTTCATTGTGAAGCAATTTGTACCCTTGTGGTCTGCAAATACTATTCGATCTTTGGGAACGAATCACTCCCCTAGATTGGCATAACTGAGGTAGTGAAATATCTACTGAAGGGTTGCAAGTTTGGAAGTGGTATTCAACCATTTCAAGTTGAGCTTATTTGGAATCCTCAGATTTACCTGAGGGTTTGAGTTTTGGTTGCAAGAGGAAAAAAGCAGTCCGAAAAAGCAGATTTGAAAAAGCAGTCTGAAAAAGCAGATTCGAAAAAGCAGATCCGAAAAAGCCATCCGAAAAAGCAGATCCGAAAAAGCTGTCCGAAAAAGCAGATCCGAAAAAGCAGTCCGAAAAAGCAGATTCGAAAAAGCAGTCCGAAAAAACAGTCCGAAAAATTATTGCAGCCATCTACAATCGGGTTCCTCATTTCTCATTTGGCATTTGGCATATTTTCTGAGAAATGTATGTTTTCAGCTGAGTACAAAATATAGCTTCAGCACTTTACTATTTTACATTGTACTTGTCTTTGTTTGCCATTTGGCATTATTGGTAACAAAGGAAGGCTAAGATTTTGCAAGTGAAAGGGCATTGTAATTTTCAGTCTATCTATATTGCAAACCTAGGGTTTGATGATCATATTATTGACTGAAAAATGTATGACATTGTTGCAAATTGTTGATATATGAATGGTATATGGTTTTGAGCAATTTCCTACATCATTGATAGTGTTTTAGATGGTATTTGGTTGCTATCTATTGTTCTGAAATTTTGGGACAGCGAACTCATATATTGTAAAATAATTTCCTATATTCAGTATTTTTCTTTCAGCAGTGTATTCAGTACATGCCAACTGTTTGACGAATTTTCTCAGTTCAGTATTAGTGGTTTTTAGTGGCCTTTATAGTAAGGGTCATTACATGTTATGCTGAGATAACAATTTTATATTGAGAAAATTTCTCATGGGATATTGTTATTGGCAAATTTTTTTTTGCAGCTCCATTGTTCTTCTCCAGTTGAGACACACTATGGCATATGGATGATCTCTCTCGTGTTAAGAGGGAGTGTTAATGTTTGTGGATAGCTGGGAGAGAGCTCCTTCATATTTGTAACATTAACAGTCACCACCCACACTTAATATGCAAGTGTTATTAAAAAGTCTGCTCAGCTGAAGACATTAGTCCACATGGTATCGTGACATGGTATTGTGACTGAGGTGGACCCAGTTGGCTGTCATTGGTTCATGTCTCTATCTTGCTGGAAACGAACTGATGTCTTGTCGTCGGTCCAGAGATGCTCGTTATTAAAAAGTAATTGAAGAGTCTTGATCGTGGGAGTAGCAACAGTCTTTTGGCATTCTGCAAGAGTCTCTTCAGCTACCTGAAGCTCTATGGGTCAGGCTATGGAAATAGAAAAGTGTCGCTCTGAATATTATTCACTCTCAACAATATTATCAAGGATTTTTCTGAAGAGTGTTTTTTATCTTATAATTTTGGGTGCATTTGTTTAGAGTAATTTAATTATTGTGATTCGATCTGCATATGATCAATATACTCATTTTGAAGGGGAGTCATATGTTTATGCTTTTCTATGCTCACGGTGCCTATTAAAAGTTTGATCGTTGTGCGCTTGTATGTGGAGTTGGTACCTTACATATGAGACATGTTTTGAAGTTACTCTTCATGGTGTATCTTCATATTCTTTTTAAGTCTCTTGGTGAGCTGACATAGAAAGGCTGACATTTGCACATGCTTGGTGGTTTGACTTTTTTATAGTTCTTGATTTATATTATTCATCTTTATACCATTTTTTTGGGTAATTACCATGTGGGTAATCACCGTGTGATTGGTTTTATATATGTTGTTTGTGATTCAAACGAAGTGGTTCATATTCTGTAAGATGACTATTATGTGATAACAGCTTTAGTGAAGAAGTCATTCATCAAACTTAGCTTGTGAAGCATTGCATTGAATATTTTGATGATCCAATAAAGAATTTCTTTGGTGTGGCTGGGTTTTCCCCTCGAGCAGGAGGGTTTTCCCAGGGTATCTCAGGTGTTCGTGTGCTTTTTTTTATCTTCTATTTGTTTTATTTCTATTATGGTTCCTAAAACTTAACAGCCTTAAGACAGTTGTTCTCCCTCCATGCAATCCCCCTCTATTCTTACATGGTTCGAGATCTTTTGGTTCATCAACAATCCCCAATGTAGGGGTTAGAAGGGAAATTGCAATACAATGCCGTTAGATGTTCTCCCTTTCACAGTGCAATAGGGTGCCTTAATAGTTGTTCTCCCTACTTGCCATTGTAGCAGGGTGCTCTAAAGTTGTTCTCCCTTAATGCAATTCCTTATTTACCCTTTTGACGAACTGTTGCATTGTTGTTATGTATATTTAATATTTATTAGCATATTACAAAGTTGTGCATATATATACATGTATAAAACCTAAGCAATGATCTCTACATTACCACTGGAAATTGGAATATTAACAAATGACTGTTTGATCTAATTACTTGCTAAGCGTCCAATATTCTATATTTCTCCTCTGTTGTTTTATTTGAGTATTTGATATTTTTATATGTTGGTGTCTTGCATCTTTGAGGCTGATTTATTGATCAGGGCTTTATGATTTGTTATGACTGATGATATGATTGCTTCTGCTGTTATTCGATTGGTTCTTCCCCACTTCAACTCATGATGGTTTTTTTACCTTATATCTTCATGTCTCTTGAAGAGACGCAACTTTGGGTGTTGTTGTCCGTAAGGGATGGACACAAGCCTTCATAAATTCCCGCCCTACAATTTTTATCTTTATTTAACAACATTGGTTAATTTACTATTGTGTTCGTAAGTTACTCATTATTTGTTATCAATTGCTGGTGTATATGAAAAAACTTAACCAGAAAGATATACAAAGCAAGATGCAAAACACAGAGTCCGGTTACCCTAGGAAAAACCCCCTTGGTAGAGGGAAACAACCCAGCCCACAAAAGCAGTACTCCTTTATTTATATTCAATAGATGAAATACAATAGATGTACAATATCATATGACAGATATTAGAATCAATAAAACTCCACTTGATCAAATACGAGAATGAGATCAATACTTTGAGATGAGCATGCAAGAAGAAACGCAATCACACTCTTTGCACGCATTCACAAAAACTCATATCATGGCTTGAACAGTGCCTCACTGTTGAAAAGATGCCCAGCAAATGACGTGAGCATAGTGGCAGAGAAACTCGCAGGGAATACAAACACTCATTGGTTGAGCATCACGTGAAAAATGCAGAGACCAAAAATCAATAGCCGTGACAAAGGATGCGATCTTCAAATGTCTTTCATACGTTATCGTATATCCATCATACTCGCGTATCTCTCAATACGCACAACCCAAGAGATAGATGTTGAGCAAGGTGACGCTTCACGTTGCTCGGCATTATAGCCAGCAAGGTGAAGCGTCACCGCTTTACCGTTACTGAAGGAGGTGAGCGTCCGATGCTGAGAGACGGCATGCCAGGTGTGGCTAGGTGTAGATTATGCAAATGCACACTATGTGAGTAGTAAACTTATCAACGGTAACGACCAAGGCATATGCTAGAACCAATCATGATAGCCATGTGAAATGCATAACCGAGAATGACAGTTGAAACAGTTACGCAAACTGTAATATCCAAAATACAATAACCATAATAAATGTATTGTTGTCATGTCCCCTTTCTAGAGACATGTTCGTTCATGATGGGTTTGCCTATCATTGACTCTCGTAGGCAAATAGTTTGGAGAGAGAGTCATTGTGTGGATCATTTGATTGCTTATTGCTAACAGAGCCTACATTCAGCAGAGCCTACATCCAGTTTGAGGCCTACATACAGTTGTAGTGGAGCCTACGTCCAGAAGCGAGCCTACATTCAGTCTAGTTGGGCCTACATTCGGTTATGAGACATCTTGGCCTACATTGTTATATTTTTGAGTTGAGAAATGTACTTTATTATTATAATGTTATTTTATTATAAAGTACATTATAATTAGATGTTTCTAGAAGTTCTAGTAACTTCTCAAGAAAAAGAATAAATAGGGGGCTTGGGCTATCATTTCTACATGCTTGGATTTGGGATTTCTTCTACTTCTTCATTGTGAAGCAATTTGTAGTCTTGTGGTCTGCAAATACTATTCGATCTTTGGGAACGAATCACTCCCCTAGATTGGCATAACTAAGGTAGTGAAATATTTACTGAAAGGTTGCAAGTTTGGAAGTGGTATTCAGCCATTTCAAGTTGAGCTTATTTGGAATCCTCAGATTTACCTGAGGGTTTGAGTTTTGGTTGCAAGAGGAAAAAAGCAGTCCCAAAAAGCAGATCCGAAAAAGAAGATCCGAAAAAGCTGTCCGAAAAAGCAAATCCGAAAAAGTAGTTCGAAAAAGCAGATCCGAAAAAGCAGTCCGAAAAAGCAGTTCGAAAAATTATTGCAGCCATCTACAATCAAGTTCCTCATTTCTCATTTGGCATTTGGCATATTTTCTGAGAAATGTATGTTTTCAGCTGAGTACAAAATATAGCTTCAGCACTTTACTATTTTACATTGTACTTGTCTTTGTTTGCCATTTGGCATTATTGGTAACAAAGGAAGGCTAGGATTTTGCAAGTGAAAGGGCATTGTAATTTTCAGTCTATCTATATTGCAAACCTAGGGTTTGATGATCATATTATTGACTGAAAAAATGTATGACATTGTTGCAAATTGTTGATATATGAATGGCATATGGTTTTGAGCAATTTCCTACATCATTGATAGTGTTTTAGATGGTATTTGGTTGCTATCTATTATTCTGAAATTTTGGGACAGCGAACTCATATATTGCAAAATAATTTTCTATATTCAGTATTTTTCTTTCAGCAGTGTATTCAGTGCATGCCAACTGTTTGACGAATTTTCTCAGTTCAGTATTAGTGGTTTTTAGTGGCCTTTATAGTAAGGGTCATTACAGTGGTATCAGAGCGGTGTTCTTGCCATCCTGTTGGGTAAGAAAGCTATATGCATCCTTTAGCATTTGGGCATCATAGGTACTACACACGAAGAAGAGCAGCACTAAAGGGTGAACAGGACTTCGGAGATACTCTTACCATGAGTGAGAGACAGTCACAGAGCCCACCAAGGATTCCTGATGATGAGAGGGAATTCTTTTGGATGATGACTATGGGACAGCAGGAGATGGTCCAGTCCTTGCGTAATTTGACCACTATGATGGAGATAGTGGTTTAGCCTAGAGCACAGGAACAGGTTAGAGGTACACTTGATCATGATAATAGGAGCATGGCAGGTTCACAGGGTGCTCCTAGGCATAGGTCTTGGACAGCGGATAGACCTACTCGTGCTACTTTCCTTAGAGAGGAGGCTCAGGAGGCAAGAGAGGGTGATGTACAGGATGAGTTTCAGGATGATCTTAGAGCTGCTACTGTAGAATGGCAGGCATTATCACCACATGTGTGTGAGTTACTTAACTTTGATTGCTACTTGAACCAGAGGAGAGAGCACATGAGGAATACTCGGCAGAACAGGAGACCTAGAGGAGGCCATGACAGTGTGTTGCAGCGAGCTGCTAGCAAGCTCACTTTACCTTCTTTTGATGGTAGTGGACAGATGACAGCACAGGCATGGATACATAAGTTGGATACTTTCTTAGCATTGAGACCCATGTCAAAGATAGATGCCATCAGATACACCACCTTGCATTTGGAGGGCGCAGCTCATGACTGGTGGTCACATGGTATGGTTACCTTGCAGCACAACTAGGTGACATCGTACTAGGATTTTGTGGATAGGCTGGTGGAGCGTTTTGACAAGAAGGATCCAGAGATCTTCTTCCGTGATCTTGCACAGTTGAGACAGACAGGCAGCTTAGAGACTTATATCAGTGAGTTTCAGAGGTTGTCAGTTATGGTCCAGGATGTATCGGAGAGGCGGTTGGTTATCCTATTCACTGAGGGATTGTCTGAACCCCTCAAGGGTTGGATCAAGGCATTTGATCCATCGACACTACAGGAGGTCATGAGGAAAGCTCGTAGTATGGAGCTTACAACACCTTCTAGCAGATTCACCCCTAAGAGTTCTACTTCTTTCAAAGATAATAAGAAGTTTGATAAGGGGAAGGAGAAGAAGGTTGATACCAAGGGGAAATCCACTCCACCCTTGGATACTGAGGCACTTAATGACCTACGCAGGAAGAAGCTATGCTTCTATTGCAAAGGTCCATATGATAGGGATCATGACTGTCCTTTGAGGCCTAAGGGGAAGGCCAATAGAGTTATGTGGGCATACTATGAGGACTCAGATTCAGATAGCACAGCACATGAGGATGAGCATAGTGACACAGAGCCTGAGGTAGAGGCAGAGGCTTCAGAGTCTAAGGTGGAGCCGGAGCTACATTATTAGCAGGCACGCTTATCTAGTATTCAGCAGGAGGGGTCCTTTAGATTGCATGGAGTTCTAGCAGGACAGAAGGTGATTACCCTAGTTGATACAGGTGCTATGCATAATTTCATTGATGCACGTTTGGTTGAGCGCCGTGGCTTTGAGACAGAAGAATTTGAGGGTCTCCGAGTACAGGTTGCTGATGGTTACACTCTTAAGTGTAACAGAATGATCAGAGATATGCCCTTACGCTTGAGCAATTATGAGTTCAAAGCAGATTACCATGTAGTTAACATGGGCGACCTAGATATTGTATTGGGGATGACTTGGTTGCATTCATTGGGCGAGGTCACTTTCAGACTCAGGGACATGGAGATCAAGTTTGAGGCAGATGGTAGGCAGCATGTCTTGAGTGCTATCAGAAATAGTGATATTAGGACTATTTCTTTCAGGCGTATGGAGAGGATGGTTAGACACGATGGGATCGGATGGGCAGCCATGTGTACTCTCATGCCTACACAGGAGGAGCATTAGATGACAGAGTATCACCCCGATATTCGGAGATTGAGAGAGCAGTATGATAGGGTGTTCAGTGACATTCCACTTGGCGCACCACCTGATAGAGGGATTGAGCACATCATTGAGTTAGAGGAGGGTGCTAAACCAGTGATGATCACACCATACAGGCATCCTAAGAGACTCAAGGATGAGATAGAGAAAACCATCAAGGAGCTACTTGAGATGGGGCACATTAGACCGAGCAAGTCTTCTTTTGCTTCTTCGGTAGTTTTGGTGAAGAAGAAGGATGGTTCAATGCGGATGTGCATGGATTATCGGATGCTGAATAAGAGGACTATTAAGAATAGGTATCCCATCCCTTGGATTGATGAGTTGATAGACGAGCTACATGGAGCATGCTACTTCAGCAAGATTGATTTGAGATCCGGCTATCACCAGATCAGAGTCAGAGAGCAGGATGTGGAGAAGACTGCATTTAGATGCCATTGTGGGCACTTTGAGTTTGTGGTCATGCCATTTGGGTTGACCAATGCACCAGCTACTTTCCAGTCCACGATGAATAAGGTCTTCCATCATCAGTTGAGGAAGTTTGTGTTGGTATTCTTCGATGATATCTTGGTATACAGTTGGACATGGCAGGAGCATGTAGCACATTTGGAGATTGTATTGAGTATATTGCAGACGGAGTCCTTGTATGCCAAGGAGTCCAAATGTGATTTGGGTATGACTGAGCTTTTGTATTTGGGACACATTATCAGTGCAGAGGTAGTACAGATGGATCCTGATAAGATCCGTGCTATAGTGGAGTGGCCTATTCCAGAGAACCTAGCACAGTTGAGAGGGTTCCTAGGCCTATGTGGATTCTACCGCAGATTTGTGAGTGGGTATTCACGTCATGCAGCCCCTATGACAGATTTGTTGAAGAAGGGGGCCTTTGTTTGGACACCAGAGGCGCAGGTTTGCTTTGACAGGTTCAAGGAGATCATGACTTCATGTCCGGTGTTAGCTTTGCCTGATTTCTCGAAGCCATTTGAGCTTCAATGTGATGCATCCGGAGAGGGTATAGGTGCTGTGTTAATGCAAGACAAGTACCCTATTGCATATGAGAGCAGGAAACTCCGTGGACCTGAGAGATCTTTCAGCATTTACGATAAGGAGATGTTAGCCATCATGCATGCGTTGGCTAAGTTTAGACAGTATCTAGTGGGTGGTAAGTTTTGCATTAAAACTGACCACAACAGTTTGAGGCATTTCCTTAGTCAGAGAGATCTCAACGATAGGCAGCAGAAGTGGGTAAGTAAGTTACAGGCTTACCATTTTGATATATCATATGTGAGAGGGACTCAGAATGTGGTAGCAGATGCATTGTCACGTAGACCACATCTCAGTGCATTGATTGAGATATCAGAGGATTGGTGACATATGATAGTGGCAGAGTATGCTAGAGACCCATGGGCGTCAGGGATAGTTGATGGGTCAGTTGTTGATACCCGGTATACACTTGTAGATGATTTGATTATCTACAAGAGCAGGATCTTTCTAGCCCCAGGATCGAAGGTGAAGCGATCTATATTGAGAGCTCTTCATGATTCACCTACAGCTGGTCACCCTGGGTACTTCAAGACATATAGACAGGTGCGGGAGCGGTTCACTTGGAAAGGATTGAAGACAGATGTATTGTAGTATGTTCGTGAGTGCCCTGTTTGTCAGCAGAACAAACAAGAGCACACCTTTCCAGCCGGGCTCCTACAGCCACTTCCCATTCCTGATCAGAAGTGGGAGTGCATATCCATGGATTTCATTACGGGCTTGCCCAAGGCCCAAGGGCGTGATTGTATCTACGTGGTGGTGGATAGACTGACGAAGTATGCACACTTCTTTCCCATCACTACTACTTACACAGCAGTACAGGTAGCTGAGGTCTTCTTCAGAAAGGTCTTCAGATTGCATGGGATACCCCGCAGCATAGTGAGTGACAGGGACAGCAGATTTTTGAGTCACTTTTGGCAGGAGGTATTCAGACTTTGTGGCACTGAGCTTACACCTAGCACCAGTTATCACCCGCAGACGGATGGACAGACAGAGATAGTCAATAAGTGGGTGGAGGGATATTTGAGGAACTATGTGGCTGGTCAGCAAAGGGCATGGGTGAGATGGATACATTTGTGTGAGTATTGTTACAATACCACATTTCACATGTCGATTCAGATGTCACCTTTCAAGGCTCTATATGGATATGATGCGCCTAGCTTCATTGATTTGCTTATGTCTGATATTAGAGTTCCACGTACCGGGGATTTGCTTCAGGAGAGCAAGGACATTGTTGATGCTCTCAAGGATAATATAGCCAGGGCACAGAATCAGTACAAGCAGTATGCAGATCAGAAGCGGATTGAGAGGAGCTTTGAGGTTGATGATATGGTTTACCTCATGCTTCAGCCATACAGACAGTCTACTCTCAAGAAGAGTGGGTCGGAGAAGCTTAAACCGAGATACTATGGGCCTTTCAGGATCATTAGGCGTGTTGGTGAGTTGGCTTATGAGCTTGAGCTTCTAGTTGATAGTAGAGTGCATAATGTGTTTCATGTGTCGCACCTCAAGAAGGCGTTAGGGCAGCATGTTGTGCCTTCTACAGTGTTACCACCCTTGGATGATGAGGGGAAGTTGGTTTTGGTGCCAGAGTCTATCTTGGATAGCAGGGAGAAACAGCTTTGCAGGAGAGTTATCAGGGAGTATTTGGTGAAGTGGAGAGATCTTCCTGTTGAGGATGCTACTTGGGAGTCTGAGGAGATTTTGCAGCATCCAGCTTTGAGATTGCTTGAGGGCAAGCAATTTCAGGAGGGGCGGACTGTCATGTCCCCTTTCTAGAGACATGTTCGTTCATGACGGGTTTGCCTATCATCGACTCTCGTAGGCAAATAGTTTGGAGAGAGAGTCATTGTGTGGATCATTTGATTGCTTATTGCTGACAGAGCCTACATTCGGCAGAGCCTACATCCAGTTTGAGGCCTACATGCAGTTGTAGTGGAGCGTGCGTCCAGAAGCGAGCCTACATCCAGTTCGAGCCTACATTCAGTCTAGTTGGGCCTACATTCGGTTATGAGACATCTTGGCCTACATTGTTATATTTTTGAGTTGAGAAATGTACTTTATTATTATAATGTTATTTTATTATAAAGTACATTGTAATTAGATGTTTCTAGAAGTTCTAGTAACTTCTCAAGAAAAAGAATAAATAGGGGGCTTGGGCTATCATTTCTACATGCTTGGATTTGGGATTTCTTCTACTTCTTTATTGTGAAGCAATTTGTAGCCTTGTGGTCTGCAAATACTATTCGATCTTTGGGAACGAATCACTCCCCTAGATTGGCATAACTGAGGTAGTGAAATATCTACTGAAGGGTTGCAAGTTTGGAAGTGGTATTCAACCATTTCAAGTTGAGCTTATTTGGAATCCTCAGATTTACCTGAGGGTTTGAGTTTTGGTTGCAAGAGGAAAAAAGCAGTCCGAAAAAGCAGATCCGAAAAAGCTGTCGGAAAAAGCAGATCCGAAAAAGCAGTCCGAAAAATTATTGCAGCCATCTACAATCAGGTTCCTCATTTCTCATTTGGCATTTGGCATATTTTCTGAGAAATGTATGTTTTTAGCTGAGTACAAAATATAGCTTTAGCACTTTACTATTTTACATTGTACTTGTCTTTGTTTGCCATTTGGCATTATTGGTAACAAAGGAAGGCTAGGATTTTGCAAGTGAAAGGGCATTGTAATTTTCAGTCTATCTATATTGCAAACCTAGGGTTTGATGATCATATTATTGACTAAAAAAATGTATGGCATTGTTGCAAATTGTTGATATATGAATGGCATATGGTTTTGAGCAATTTCCTACATCATTGATAGTGTTTTAGATGGTATTTGGTTGCTATCTATTATTCTGAAATTTTGGGACAGCGAACTCATATATTGCAAAATAATTTCCTATATTCAGTATTTTTCTTTCAGCAGTGTATTTAGTGCATGCCAACTGTTTGACGAATTTTCTTAGTTCAGTATTAGTGGTTTTTAGTGGCCTTTATAGTAAGGGTCATTACAATTGTAGAAATTGCGGGAAGAGAACCGGTTGGGTCTCTATAGCAGCTACAGGATTCAACACTCCCTCTTAGCAAGATAGAGACCTCACGAGAAGTTCACCTGGACAAATGCACTGAGCTGCAAAGAAACAACATCAGTAGATAACCTCAATGAACATTGAAAATTAGTTATCATTAACTAAAGAACTTCACCATAGCTCATCCTAGAGGGCGAAAGAAAGACAATGACAAAACATTCATCATAACATAAAATCACAACAAAATGTTCAACTTGATCTTTCAAAGATCATAACAAAATTTTAGAGTTCACATAAGTAACTCCCACCATGGCTGCTTCCAACAGGTGGGTCAAGGACTTTCACTTCAAACTTCTCCTTGAGAACAATGTATTATCACCTTGCCTACTCGCAGAGGGTGACTCCACCATACCTACTCACAGAGGGTGGATCGAGGGCTTTGACCTCAAACTTCTCCCAGAGAAGAATGGATTAACCACCTTGCCTACACACAGATGGTGGGTCAAGGGCTTTCACCTCATAATTCTCCAAGAGAAGAATGCATATAAGAAATGGAACAATCCGCTTGAGGTGCCTTCTCAGCAAGGGCTTCATTTTCCACTAAACCAAGTTGTTCTCGAAAGTAACAGAACTTCACCCTTGGAAGTGGCTTGGTGAGGATGTCCGCAGTTTGTTCTTCAGTAGGAACGTATTTCAATTCAATTGCATTCCTTTGTACCATGTCTGTCAAGTAATGAAACTTGATTTTCACATGTTTGGACTTGTCATGAAATACTGGATTGACTGAAAGCTTTATGTAGCTTTGGTTATCACACATGATAACAGAAGGCTCAAGAGGCTGTCCAAACAATCCTCCAAGCAATTTACGAAGCCATATGACTTCTTTGGCGGCCATACATGCTGCCACATATTCTGCCTCAATTAGCTACACAAGACTGTTTCCTACTGCTCCAGGAAATCACAGCGGAACCAAGATTGAAGCAGCTACCTGAAGTGCTCTTTTTATTAGACACACAACCTGCCCAATCCGAATCAGAGAATCCCTGCAACTTCAGCTTAGTACAAGAAGAGTACTTGAGTCCATATCCAATGGTGCTACGAACATATCTCAATACATGCTTGGCTGCCATATGATGAATGTGCCTTGGTTCAAACATAAATTGACTTAACGTATTAACAGCAAAACATATGTCAAGTCTTGTGTTGACCAAGTACATCAATGAACCAGTGAGTTGACTGTACATGGAAGGATCAACCAAATCTGAATTAATTGAGTCATCATGCAGCCTTTTCAGATTCACTTCCATAGGAGTAGCCATGGATTTACAGTTCAACATCCCAAACCTTTTTAGAATGTCAATAGCGTATTTCCCTTGACTTAGGATGATGCCATCTGAGTTCTGCCATACTTCAAGGCCAAGGAAGTAGTGTAGCATGCCAATATCTTTCATTTCAAATTCTGATGTTAGCTCCTTCTTGCACATTGTGATGAGATCATCACTTCCTGTGAGAAACAAATCATCTACATATAGGACCAAAATCAGAATTTTATCATCCTGAAGCTTCAAGTACAAGTTAGGATCAACAACATTCTTTTGAGAGCCTAAACCCAAAAGATATTTATCTATTGTCTCATATCAAGCACGTTATGCTTGTTTGGGTCCATACAAGGCTCTTTTCAACTTACACACATGAGATGTTCTGTTAGGGATGATGAACCCTTCTGGCTGTTCCAGGTAGACTTGCTCTTCAATGACTCCATTCAGGAATGTTGTTTTCACATCCATTTGGTGGAGTTTCCAGCCTTTAATTGCAGCTATGGCAATGATGGTTCTGATGGAGGTGTATCGAGCCACTGGTGCAAATATCTCATCATAATCAATACCTTCCTTTTGGGAAAAGCCTCTAGCTACAAATCGTGCCTTGTATTTGTCTATGCTTCCATTAGCTACATGTTTAATTTTGAATAACCATTTAGATTAGACAATTGATTTGTCTTGAGGCCTAGGGACTATGTTCCATACATCATTCTGAATTATGGACTTGTATTCCTCCACCATAGCATCTCTCCACACTTGATGTTTGGAGGCCTCCTCAACATTAGGAGGTTTAGATGAAATAATGTGATTCATCAACTCAACATAACCAGCAAACTTGTGGGAACGTTTGCTTTCTCTGAAAGTCCCTCGAGGAGCTGCAAAAGGTGTAGCTTCTTCCACAATATTTCTAGCCCATAGGGGTCTCTTTTTATTGGTGGAAGAAGAGTGGGGACCTGTGGGATCAGCTGGTGTAGTGAGAGGAGCAGGGTCAACAAGATCTTCACACTCCCTCTCAACCTTTGAAGTAGAGTTCGGATCAGCCATGGTGGAATCTTGAGGGAGTTCAAGATCTTCCTCATTAACTACAACTTCAGATTCCTTGGGAAGATTGCAAGCCATGTCTTCATCAAAGATGACATCCCTACTGATCTCAATCTGCCTTTGACCTGGTACATAAATTTTGAAAGCTTTAGAAGAGTCACTATAGCCAACAAAGAATCCTTTCTTGCCTGAAGGTTCCAACTTGGATCTTTTCTCTTTTGGAATGTGAATCACTACTGGGCAGCCAAAGATTCCGAAGAAAGTAACATCTGGCTTTAATCCTGAGAAAGCCTGTTCAGGAGACATGTTACCAAGGATCTGATGAGGGTTGCGATTCTGAATAAAGACAGTTGTGCTGCAAGCTTCAGCCCACAAGAACATAGGAACATTCTGATCATGAATCATTGCTTTCGCTGCCTCAACAATGGTCCTGTTCTTCCTTTCAGCTACACCATTTTGTTGAGGGTTATAGGGAATGCAAAGCTCCCTCTTGATCCCAGCATCAGCACAAAAACTGTGAAAGACTCCGGATACAAATTCCCCACCATTATCATATCTCAAGGTCTTGATCCTTTTCTCAGTGGAATTTTCAACCAAGGCCTTGAATGTTTTGAAACGAGACAGCACTTCATTTGATTCTTTTGACTTAACAAAGTAAATCCAACACTTCTGAGAAAAATCATCAATGAAAGTAATGCAATACCAAAAACCGCTTAGGGAAGCAACAGACATGGGGCCACATAAATCTGAATGAATTAAATCTAAAATACCTTTAGCTCTAGATTCACTGTTATGAAATGTACTTTTAGTATTCTTACCTAGAGCGCATCCTTTGCATATACCTTCATGATCCTTCTTCAGCTTAGGAAGACCAATGACAGCCTTCTCCATAGATGCCAAGGTTCTGAAATTTAAGTGTCCAAATCTCTTGTGCCAAAGAATGTTTGGATTTGAAGAACAAAGAGAGAGAGCTTGAATAGGCCAGGTTGAAAGTCTGTAGAGGCTGCCATGACAAACTCCTATCTCACGAGCTGAAAGGAAATTGGAGTTCTTCTTCCAAGCTAGGACCTTACCATCAATGAAGGATACATGATATCCTGTCTTCGAGAGCTGAAATAGAGATCAAGTTTCTCTTGATGCCAGGAACAAATAGAACATCACTTAGGTGCAGAGGAATGCCTAAATCGATCTGGAAAGAAGTAGAGCCAGCCCCTTTTACTGAACAACTAGCATCATCTCCAATAATGACTTGAAGGTGTGAATCCTTTTCACTGAGGTTGAAAAGGTGATCACGGTAACCGGTGATGTGACGTGAAGCTCTGCTATCAATCAACCAGGTGTCATAATTGGCAGGAATGTTGTTGGATAAGGCAGAGATGAAACTAAAACCCTCAGGTTCATCACATGATTCTCTCTTGGGAGAAGAGTCTTCAACACGTGCAGTAGAGACTTGAGGCTTCGGTCTTAAGGTGCAAGCCCTAACATAGTGGCCGAATTTGTCGCATCTGAAGCATTGAACTTTAGAGATATCAACCTTATTTCTTTTGTGAGAAGAATCTGGATGAGAGTTGTTATTCCTAAATCGCTTGAAGTATGGTTTCTTTCCTCTTCCTTTAGAGGTGTGGGCAGCCAGCACTTGATCATCTTCATGATGACTTTTGCGACCATTACCTCTAGCCTCAAGTCTGCATTCTTCTTGAATGCAGTCAGCTCTCAATCTATCAAATTTAGGGAGATCGTCATGTCTACTGATGCCTTGAATAAATGATTCCCAAGAGTGAGGGAGACCATTCATAGCAAGCGTAACCAAGTCTTTGTCTGGGATGGAATCACCAATGGTACTAAGTTGGTCCCTGAGTTCTGAGATTTTCATGAAGTAAGATATTGCTGATTCTCCTCGAGCCGTCTTGATGTGAAGGATCTGACGCCTCAAGGCCAAGGCTTTGCTGATATTATTAATCTCATAAAGGTATTTCAAGGTCTGAAACATCACATTTGCTGTAGATAGATTGGAAATAATGGGGACAAGATGATCTTTCACAGAATCAATAAGAATTTTCTTGGCCATAATTCTATTCTTTTTCCAAAGTGCTTTCTCAGCATCATCGGCAGGTTCTTCCAGATCAGAATTTATGTAAGGAAGAAGATCGTTTTCCTCTAGAGCGATTAGGATCCTAAATTTCCAGTAGGAGAAGTTGGAAGAACCGTCAAGTCTGTCCTCGACCTTTAAACCGTTTGTTTACCGCTGGGGTAAACTTAGTATTGCACAGACATCGTACGGGAAATATAATAAACACAAAATATATTAGAGAATAACAAATACTTTCATTAATCATTCCAAACTGGCAAGTACCTTTACATCGTAATGATCATACAATAATATCTCCCCCATCTCCATCCTCCGAGAGGGTATATAAAGTACCCGAAGGGCCACGACCGAAGCGTCGTGACATAACTGTCTAACCTCTCGGTCACTAACGACCGAGAGTAACATAATACTTTACTAACATAATAACCCGCACATACAATTATCCCGACAACATCATCCCCCCAAAAAAACAAAGTCGTCTCCGGCGACTCCCAACAACAAGGAGATGAAATACACTACATAGAATAAGAAATCATTGAAGAGAAGGGGCGGAGGGCGTCCCTGAAAAAGCTGAAGTGCCGCCCTCCCCATCAATGCTGCTTCGTAGTTCTTTTTCCATCACATCACATTCCTCCCGTGCCTGCACCAAACTTGTCTCCCAAACATACTTTTCAGTTGTAGTGTCAGCTAACACAATATTGTCTCTCCTGTCAATCTGACCTCAATAGCCACCCGTGCTGCCTTCTCTGCTTCTAACTCCTGGGTACGCTGAGCCAAGTGTCGCTCTACTGCCTCCAACTGGGTGGTCAGCTCCTCCCGAGCTCTCTGTGCATCCACCACGACAGTCTCTCGTCTAGCCAACACCTACTCCGAGTGCCTCAAAGCGTAATACCCCTCTCAAAAGGCTTGCTCCAGTGGTTTCTCCACCTTTGACATACAGATGCTCCATGCCTGCAGCAGCTCCCGGTCTCATCAACTGGTCACACTCTCCAGGGACTGATAACTAAACCGACTGGGGGTCTAGGGGGCAACGCCCCCAGTGGGGTCGAGGGGCAGCGCCCCCGCCGCCAAGACCAATTTAGCACCTTCAAAGTCAATGAAACGCACTATTTTTGTGATTTTCGTCTGCTCTCATGCTCTTTTCTGCAAACCGCTTATGTTTCCATTACTTCCTGCTCATGCCCTTCCCTTTGGTACCATAAGTTACTCATTTTGAACTGTTTTGATTTGTCGTCGTTTTTTTTTTTTTTTTTTTGCATTTTTATTCCTTGCCATACGGACTCGAAAAATATTCCTCATGAAAAAAAACAAACAAACTGTAACCATACAGAATGCAAAAACTCTAATGCTGTTTATTGATCTCCTTCTACCCATACGGCCTGCATTTTCTATCATGCCATACGGAAGTCTCTGTTATCTCCTCTTGGTGCCGTACGGAATTTCAACACTTAGCCACCTTTGCCGTACGGTGTTTGGATGTGCACGTCTTTAATTACCGTACGGTGCTTTTCCCCTACACCGTGGCTATCACATTGCCGTACGACACTTCCCCCGTGGTTACCACACTGCCGTTCGGTCCTCTCCTTGCGCGCTTTGAAAGCTGTTCGTACGGCGGACAAGGTGTACGGCTTGAACACCGTACCATGCTTTGCACGTGCATTTTGAAAGTGCCGTACGGTCTGCTCTTATCCCTTCGCTGTCTTTTGTTGTATGGTGCTCCTCTTTAAACATTTCGTCCGTACGGTTATGTGTTGCGCACTTTTGCTATACGATCGTACGGTGCCATTTTCCCTCTACTTAACCGTACGGTCCTGACGTTTAGTAATAATGCTTTCTTTTCTTTTTCTACTTAGCCGTACGGTGCCATAGCCGTACAGATCTATACCGTACATTGGCCTTTTCACTTTCTATCGTACGGCATGCTTTTTTCCAAATAGTTCACTTTGCCATATGGCCGTGCATCCGTATGATGCTTTCTCATTTTTTTTTTAAATATTTTTTTTTTTAACTTTTCCAATTTTTTTTCAATTTTTTCACTTTTTCGATTTTTTTTTCAAATTTTTTTTTTCCACCGTACGGTCATGCATAGCCGTACGAGTATTTTTCAATTTCCTGTTCGGAGGCTTCTTTGGTCGCCCGTACGGACGGCTCTCGAGTCACATCCCTAACCACTCGAGTCATTTTCCATCCTCTCGATTGCTCTGTCCCTCCTCTCGAGTCCATCTTCTCCGAGTAAAGTTTCAATTTCATCCCATTGCTACCGTCATGTATCCGTTCATCGAGAGTCCACCGAGTGTGCAATGGTTCCCTCTCCTTGTCGCCGAGTCCGTTTTCAATGGCGATCCAAAAGCTTGGGACCATAAATGCTACAAGGACCACAGCCTCTTGCCCGTACATAAGAAGAAAAAGGAAATCAAGATTTTGAAGACTGCGGTCCTCCACACAGGATTCCAGTTGTCTCCCATAATGATGGGTTTCAGATTTCTCTCATCCCCAAGATTTATTTTTTCCAACTTTGCTTCTTTGTGCCAGATGGGTTCCTCCTTCCAAAACTCCTGGGCAGGGCTTTCTTTCCTTTCGACTTCCCCTTCTCGGTATGCTGTATATTCCGGAGGGAACTCACTCTCGGCTTCCTCAATCTTCAATATGTTGCAGGACGGCGGAAATAATTCATAATCACCCATTTGCCAGTGGAATAGACCGTCCATCGAATTTGTATCATCCTCCACTTTCAGTATCCCTTCGACATTAGGTTCCATGTTTCCTTCCTCTCTGCCCATCCCGTCGTCTGACTCTGAATCGGATGCCATTTCCTCCCCAACCATCTGCGTGTTGAGGTCCACTACAAACTTCCTTCCCCTCTTTTCAAATGCGAGGGTGTTTTTCTTCCAATTATGATCGGCTCGGGCCGTCACCAACCACCCTCTACCCAGGATGGCATCATACCCCTTCTGCTTAAGAGGGATTACAACAAAATCTAAGGTGAAACGCTGGGTTCCAATAGTCACCTGCTGCGCCATCAGTGTACCGAGAGGCTTAATACCGTGCTGGTCGGCCCCCAATAAATTGAAAGTTGGTGGCCATAGCGTCGGTTTCCCCAAGCTTTTCCAAGTTTCTTCCGGGAGGACATTGACGCCCGACCCACCGTCGACAATTGTGTTTGTGAGGATGGTACCCAAAATACCCATCTCCACCACTGCGGGATTCCGCCCATTATTTATCGATAGCGTCATGGGGTCGGCTGCAGAGCCACTCGTGATCTCCGTTCGTTCAACCGTGCTTGCTGGAATGTTTTGCCCAAGGAATAGAGCCGTTTTGAGATGCGGCATCGTTTCCAATAGGTCCTTGACCTTTACTGGTACCTCCAATTGCATTATCTGCCTTAAAATATTTTGTTCGGCCATTGCTCGAGTAGAAATGTCGACATTTGTGGAGTCCCTTCGGTCCTCCATACCCTTCGCGATCTCAGCCTTCGCCTCGAGCATCCTTTGTTTCTCTGTCGGGGGGTGAGGATATGTGGCCTTCTTCATTTGCCTGCGTGTGATTGCGAGGACCTTCTCCGTGCCCCCTCGTTCCATGTCTAGGATGTTGCAGCCGGGCTTCGGACAATTAGCATCCTCATGGTTCCCCGGTCCGCACCACCGACACAGTTTTAGTGGAGCAGTAGCCTCATTCTGACAGTCACGGGCATAATGTCCCCATTGGTTACAACTTCTGCACTGTATCATGGGCCTCCCCTTCACGTCATACTGGACCCGCGGCTTGTTCTCATCATTGCCTCGGCCTCCCCGTCGGTTGTTTCCATACCCGCCGGATGATGGAGCATTTTGTTGTCCGCCGGTACCAGACGTGGAAGGTTGCTCCTGTGCATAGAGCACTTGTTGATTTCTCGCCCTCAGGTTGTAGGGACATTCTTTAGTCGAATGTCCTGCAATTTGGCAGATATCGCAAAAAGCCTTCTTCGGACAAGAACCTTTTGTGTGGCCTGCTTCCTTGCAATCCGTGCACCACACCGTATCTTCTCCTGTCTTACTGGTACTTCCCTTGGCGGCCTTGAGTTCTTTCATCATTCTTTCAAGGTCTTTTTGCAACGCGAGCACTTTCTTGCTCGACCCATCCTCATTGCTTTCAGTCTCCGAGTCATCATCAGAAGATGACCTCATCTTCTTGGAGGTCTTACACTCACTCTCTAAATCCATTGCTCGGTTGTATGCATTACTGTACGAAGTAGGTGGAACTATCTTCATTTTCTTTCGTAGGGAGGTTTTGAGTCCCTCTATGAACCACCTCTTCTTCAGTTCGTCCGCTGGGGCCGACTCCATCTTCCCGATGAGTTCTTTGAGTCGCCGTCCGTACGCACGGACGGACTCATTCTTCGCTTGCTTAGTGTTGTAGATTTCCGCTAATATCTCATTATCATCTCGTAACAATTGAAACTCTGTCTGGAAGGCCTTTTTGACTTGGTCCCATGTCGTCAGGCTCGTCTTGTCAACATCCGAGTACCAGTCAATGGCACCTTCCCTCAGTGTTGCAGGGAACTGGCGGATCCATTCATTCTCGTCAGTTACCCCGTGCGCAGTCCATATAGTTTCGCACGTTCGGCAGTGCCGAACTGGATCTTCCTTCGATTGTCCCGTGAACTTTGGTAACTTCTGCTTGTTCACCGCCATGGTTGGCCGCGGTGGAGGCGGCGCGCCAGTACCCCTCGTACCCGTACTTCCCTGAGTGCTGTGAGTATTCTGGGCTGGTGGCACTTGCCCTTGCGGCAGTTGCGATGGGACCGTACTGTGCGGGGTTCTCAGTTCCAACGGAGGGTCTGCTGGTGCGCTCGTGCCACCCTTTACAGTATCACCCTCTCCGCCGGTTTGGTTCTCCGCCCCTGGTGTACGGAGACCCACCTCAAACCGTACTCTCTCCTCTTGGAGAAAGGCTCTTCTCGCCCGTGTCTCCTCAAGTAACTCTTCCCGACTCCGCACTCTCCGTTCCAGAGAAGTGAACTCCTCTTCGGCTTCTGCACCCTCCGTACCACTTCCGAGGTCCCCTTTGGGCAACCCTCCGGCAAGCTGGTCTTTGGCAAGTTGCCTTAGTCTATAGCGACGTTCACGCTGCTGTGCGGAGATCAGAGCCGTGTGTGCGACCTCCTCTTCGTCATTTCTTACTTGTTTATTCCTATCTTTATTTAAAACATTGGGCATAAATCCTTTTCTTACTTCTCTTCCCGAGTACGTCTAGGCAACGGCGCCAGATGTTTACTGCTGGGGTAAACTTAGTATTGCACAGACATCGTACGGGAAATATAATAAACACAAAATATATTAGAGAATAACAAATACTTTCATTAATCATTCCAAACTGGCAAGTACCTTTACATCGTAATGATCATACAATAATATCTCCCCCATCTCCATCCTCCGAGAGGGTATATAAAGTACCCGAAGGGCCACGACCGAAGCGTCGTGACATAACTGTCTAACCTCTCGGTCACTAACGACCGAGAGTAACATAATACTTTACTAACATAATAACCCGCACATACAATTATCCCGACAACACCGTTGACCATGATGGGGCAATAGGAAGATGAAGTGTGAAAGAGGATAGCAGGTCTTTCTGATTCTGGATCTAAATGCCTAGACCAACTTTGATACCATGTTAAAAACTTAACCAGAAAGATATACAAAGCAAGATGCAAAACACACATTCCGGTTACCCTAGGAAAAACCCCCTTGGCAGAGGGAAACAACCCAGCCCACAAAAGCAGTACTCCTTTATTTATATCCAATAGATGAAATACAATAGATGTAGAATATCATATGAGAGATATTAGAATCAATAAAACTCCACTTGATCAAATACGAGAATGAGATCAATACTCTGAGATGAGCATGCAAGAAGAAACACAATCACACTCTCTGCACGCATTCACAAAAACTCATATCATGGCTTGAACAGTGCCTCATTGTTGAAATGATGCCCAGCAAATGACGTGAGCACACTGGCAGAGAAACTCGTACGGAATACAAACACTCATTGGTTGAGCATCACGCGAAAAATGCAGAGACCAAAAATCAATAGCCGTGACAAAGGATGCGATCTTCAAATGTCTTTCATACGTTATCGTATATCCATCATACTCGCGTATCTCTTAGTACGCACAACTCGAGAGATAGATGTTGAGCAAGGTGACGCTTCACCTTGCTCGGCATTACAACCAGCAAGGTGAAGTGTCACTGCTTTACCGTTACTGGAGGAGGTGACCGTCCGATGCCGAGAGACGGCATGCCAGGTGTGGCTAGGTGTAGATTACGCAAATGCACACTACGTGAGTAGTAAATTGATCAACGGTAATGACCAAGGCATATGCTGGAACCAATCACGATAGCCATGTGAAATGCATAACCGAGAATGACTGTTGAAACAGTTACGCAAACTGTAATATCCAAAATACAATAACCATAATGAATGTATTGTAGAAATGGGGGGAAGAGAACTGGTCGGGTCTCTATAGCAGCTACAAGATTCAACAATAATCACTCTCTTCTCCACTGGCTAAGCCTTCATGAATCCCCACCCTACAATATTTATCTTTATTTAACAACATTAGTTAATTTACTGCTGTGTTTGTAAGTTAATCCTTATTATTTGTTATCAATTACTGGTGTATATGATAATCACTCTCTTCTCCACTGGCTAAGCATATTGCTGGAATATCCCAAGCACATATATAGAAACAAAATAGACAAGTGTGCAATAATAGACCAGAAAAACAGAGATCTTAATTATACTCCGACAATTACAATTACAATTCAGTTGAGGTGTGAATGTCTAATGATTGGATGTGCTAATATCTGTGTATCTGCCCTAGTGTGTTAGAACTTCGCTCTCCACATGGTGATAATGCAATCAATGGTATATCACTGCTGAGGATATGATCTATGTGGCAATATGGGATATAACAATGTTGTGAAATGGTAGTGAATGCTGTGGCCTATGTATGAACGATCTGAAAGATCCCCAACCAAATCTGATCTGATATTTCTGATTTGTTTGGTTGCTGATATGAGATGTTTTGTGTTGTTTGCAATGAGTTTTGATTTTTAAGTTTCAATGCCAATGGTAGTTTGAACTTTGCTAGGTATAGTATGCAAATAAATATGATTTTGAACTTTAAATGCAAAAATATAAATGATTGATAAGAAATATTAGAATTCTGATTTATTATGAACACCAATGCATGTATTCAAAATGAGATAACTAAATCACCACAATAGGAATAGGCATACTTGGAATGGGGTTCGATTGATAAAACATAATAAGATTGGCTTCCAGCTAACTAGGTGGCACCAATAAGATTTTATTTGCAATGCTGATAATTACTAAAAACAAATATGAAGAAATCTCTAACTCCTATGCCTGGCCTACAGGCAAGATCACCCTTCTATCTGACAAACTCTCAATGTGCATCAATGTGATCCATCATAAATCCTTGATGTCTGAATGTATCTCACAATTGATCTGCTGATAATTCTAATCTAGAAATTGTTGCACAAATCCCAATGCCCAATCCAAGGTGTATGGTCATAGAAGAATGAAAATGGCCCTAGGAATGGTACGACTAGTGTAGAGGAATGTACAGCTGGTAGATACAATCCCAACCTTCACAAATCTGCCCAAAATTCTCCCTCTAACTGTTTCAAACTGAATCAATACCCAAAACTGTTGTCACTATGTCCAATTGTGAATCTCGAATGAATTCAATGATCATGTTAGGGTTTTGTCCAACCTTCTGATCTTTAGGGAGTTTTCGTTCCCAAAAGCTTAACTTACTGCTCAAACTCCTTCTCAGAGCTCAAACACAATTTTTAGACGTAAAAATCAATACTTGGATGCTCAAATGAAACCCCTCAATGTCTTCTTATTAGCCTCCAAACCCTAGCCATCCACTGTAGGGTTTTACCTCTTATTTTAATAAATTTTATTTAAAATTAATCCTCTTATAGAAAGTTTGAACCAATTGAGGGTTGTATTTCTCAAACATAAAATGCCCACTTTTTAAAAACAACTCTATTCTTATAAATCCTAGGGGTGTGTGCCATGGGGGTAGCACTTTATTATAATAGAAAGTGATGTAATTAAATCACTTTATTTTTATTTAAAATAAAACATTAGGCAATAGCTTAATTATTCTAAATTTATTCATAAATCCATCACCTGGACTCCAAACTAAAAACTCTTGATGCCCATGTCATCCCAGAGATGTCTAAATATAGTAGGTGAACTGACAGACCCCTCCTAGAAAATAGGGATCCTCCCTTAAAAATCGGAACTGCAACCAAAGCCTCTAGAATGATCCCTAAGGTCTCCTAATGTGTTTTGGTCAACTCCTAGTCAATCCTTAAAAAATAGGAGTGTCCCAAACTACCCAAAATAGCTGATAAAGCCTGGATGTAGCTCTACAAACCTCTAGGTGGGTCCCCTATCCACTCAATTGACCTATGGGAACCCTAATAGTAGGCCAACACCTACTGACAATTGAGTTGGCTAAGGAAGGGACATTACACGATCTATAGGTAGTAATGTTGCAAACTTGAATGTTTCTCCTATGATTTATAAGTGCGATCTCTGAATGCAAGGATGGTGTTGATGCCAATCTCTAATTATTGCAAATGGTATGCAAGTCTGATCTAATAATTGCAATCTAAAGTTATCGCCCCTATGATGGTGCAATCTGAGATGTAATGTGGATGTTTCTATTCACCATGATGAATGTTTCCACCGAGCTATGTATGTTAATCTCTTTTCAATGTGATCTCAGATGGGCCACAAGCACTGATTACCCTCATTTTGTCGCGATGACAATGTAGTTGCGATTTTTGATTATATGATTTTGTCGTTGTTAATGTCTAGCAATGCTAGTGTGAATGATGAACTCCGATCCACTATTGCTGATGTATAGTGATGTTGGTGTGAATGATGAGCTCCGATCCAAAGCATGAAATGGAATCTCCAAATGTAATCGTTGGTCCTCCAAAACCGCACTCACCTAATTAATTTCGAAAAGGAATATCAAAGACAAATAACAAGCAAGTTGATTGATGATTATGTTCCACTAACAATGTTGATATAGGTATGGAGCTCTAGAAATGCAAATAAGATTAGTCAGCTAACTCAAGTGGGCACCCCAAATGCATAAAATGGAATAAGTTCTAACTAAGAGAGGTAGTACACAAGTGCGCCACCTCAAAATGGCCCCTCTTGGAAGGCTAACTAGCTAATGGGGGGCTATATGAGCTAATAGAAAAATAAATATAGGTCAGAGTTAAGGAGGGGACATGATAGTCTCTCCTTCCTGAAATTGCTTGGTCACAAGATATTTTAGATTAGGATGCTCCAAAATTTGCTCACTATCCTATGTGGCATCCACAACTAGAAAGTCCTTCCACCTGACAAGATACTCCTTAATTGTATGGGATATGAGCCTCCTCTCCATTTCAGCGGAGAGTCCACTCGATTGAAGAGGGTTATGAGCCTCCTCTCTCTAAAATCAATGATCTCAACAGGTTCCAATGCAAGCTTGCCCTCATCATCAAGCGGCGGAAGCTCCTCTAAAATTGTGACTCTTTGTCCAAGAGCCTTCTTGAGGCAAGAGACGTGAAATGTATTGTGTATTCTTCTATCCTTCAAGAGTTCCAACTCATATGATACCTCTCCAATCTGCCAAAACACCTTGTAGGGTCCATAAAAGCGAGGCTTAAGCTTCTCCGTTCCACTAATCTTCAAAGAAGACTGCCTACAGGGCTGCAATTGAAGATAGACCAAATCTCATGGCTTAAAACTACACTCAACCCGACATTGGTCTGCATAAAATTTTTGCTAATTCTAGGCCTGTTGCAGATTATCCTTGAGGAATTGAAGGATGTCTAGACTCTCCTACAACCAATCCTTAGCCTTAAGTTCTCTATTGTCTCCCAATATGAAGTCCACAATTGAAATAGCCTCATAGCCATAGAGTGCCTTGAAGGGCAACGTCACAATCAACACACACACACACACACACACACACACATATATATATATATATAGTGTTTTACCAATGTTGTTCAAGATGTAGCCAAAGGATCCATGCCTTCTGTTGCTTTCCCATATAGTTCCTCAAGTAGCCCTCCACCCACTTGTTCACAATCTCAGTCTGTCCATCTGTCTACGAGTGGTAACTAATACTTGGAGTTAGTTCAGTGCCTGCCAACCTGAAAAACTCCATCTAGAAAGCATTGGGGAACTTATCTCAATTGTTGACTATATTCTTCAGAAGGCCATGCAACTGAAAAATCTCTTGGAATAACAAGTATGCAACCTGAATTGCTGAAAACTCTATAGGTATGGTAAAGAAGTGAGCATACTTGGTCAAACGATCAACCACCACGTAAATGTAATCCTTGCATTGCACCTTGAGAAGCATTATGATAAAATCCATTGAAATGTTGTCCCATTTCTGATCTGGAATGGGTAAAGGCTAAAGTAGCCTTGTCAAGAAGGTATTCTCGGACTTGTTTAGTTGGCATGTGACACACTCCTTGATGGATCACAACACAACATCCTTAAGGCCATTCCATGAAAGCCATTCACATATCTACCTATATGTCTTGAGGTATCCGAGATGTCCTAGTGGTGACTCATGGACCTCCCTCAAGATCTTCTCCTTCAACTTCGATTCTAGAAGCAAGAAAATTGTGTCCTTGTATTAGATGACATCATCCGCCACCTTGTACCGATCATTGTGAATCTGTCCATCCATCAACTCACAAGTGAAGTTATTCTTGGAGTACTCCAACAATTGAGCCTTCCAATCAGCTAAAACTCGAAACAAAGAGCATATGGCAGGTCTCTTGGATATGGCATCAACAACCGCATTTCTCTTCCCCTTCACATACTCAATGTCAAAGTCATAGGCTTGAATCTTGTTCACCCGCATTTTTTGCCTCTTATTCAAATCCTTATGCTCCAAGAAGCGTTGAAGGCTATTGTGGTTTTTCCTAGCCACAAATTTTTCCCAAACCATATATTGCCTAAACTTGACCAATGCATGCATGATGGCGAGCATCTCCTTGTTGTAAATGTAGGTCTAAGGAACCTTGAATCACTCATGCTCAACTATGTATAATCCTCTCTTGGCAACTAGGGAGATATTTATGAAATTGAGTGTAGCCCCACTTTCGAGTATAACAATGACCCACCACCCTTGGAGAGCACCACGTACTTGAAACACATTGCATCGTGGAGTACTCAAGAGAGCGGTAATGGTACCTCCTTTCCGCACAAGTGTAGCAATCGTCTCCGCATGAGGTGGCTCCTCATCATGTTCCTTGGGTTCCTCAACCTCCTGACTGTTGGGCACAACCCTAATGTTATGGATTTTCCCCTTGCCAAGGCATCTATGACACACCTCCCATGGCTCCTTGCAGGTGAAATATAGCTTCCTCCTTAAGTCTTGATAGGTCACCTCCCATTGGTGCCTTATTTTGAAATGGTTTCTTGTCTTTGTCCTTTTGTGTGATTGGTGCCCTTGGGTATGCTTGATTCTTGGAGGTTGATGCAGACATGTCACGAGCCTTCTTGATTGCCTACGTAAGTGTGTTAGGGCTTAGGGCTTTGACCCAACCGCTCAAAGGATTCATCAGTCCATCCATGAAAAGCGCTTTTAGTCTCCTCTTGAATATGTCAGTCACCAAGATAAAAAAAGCCTCTAGAACTCGGTAATATAGCTATCCATAGATCCTCTTTGCTTCAAATTCACCAACTCCTTTAAGTTGAGTTACGGGTCATTCCTAACAAATTTGTCAATGAGTCTCTCCAAAAAGTTGGCATAGGAAGTGATTTGATTATGTCCTAGTGTCCCCATCCCATAGTGCCACCAGTCATGAGAGATGTCGTCCAGGTGTAGTGTTGCATACTTGATCGCTTTATCCTTGAGCATATGGTTGAGCTCAAAATGTGTGTACGCCTTTTGCATCCAAGCTCATGTTGTTGATCTTTTGGATCCATCAAAAAGGGAAGGCTTAGCTTGCAAATCTTCCGCCTCAGATCATTATTGTAGTCTCTATTATTGTATTACCACTAGTGGGTAAATGCCTCATCCTCGGGTCCATATAATCCTTGAGAGACATTTCCGACTGTAATCCAGCATCAACCCAATATTGGTTGAATTGCTCCTGCAACTCGACCAAAGAGGGAGTATGCTTCTTTTGTTGTTCGGTCTTGGGAAGGAAGGTTAACATCATTGGCCTTGAATTGGATCAATATGTGTGTGTCCTTTCATTGACTAAATTGTCACCATGGCCATTATTCTCTCCATTAGCTCCATCTATTCTCACTTCCACCAAGTGATTGGGAGACTCATCAATCTTATGTTGTCTTCTAGCAAACTCTCCCAAAATAGCCATCATTTCTACATGCGCATCTCCCATTCTATCCAAGGTGCGATGCCTTCTGCTTTGATAGACTATGTAATCATTGCTCATTAACCTGAACCCTGTGATGTCCTCTTCAAGCTAGTGACATCATGCTAGCTAATGGTTAGCCTATCAGTGGACCCTCGTAGGCTAGTAGACATGGATAGGGGGTTAGTAATGGCACAGGAAAGGTATGATCTTCTAATGGTTTAGTTTTGGCAGAGCTCAGTGCTTTCAGTTGGCTTTTGAGATGGTTTTTGGCTCACTTATTTAGGTTCTGCTCTGTTTGGCAGAAAAGGCTATTTTTAGGCTTATTCTAGAGCTATAGGGTTGGACCCCTTCTATTTTTAGAAATACCTCATGGTCACATGGGGAATATTTTCACTAGCTCCCAGTTCAAACGGCTTGATCAAATTCACAATATTATGGGAGTTATGACATTTTGCGTGGCTAAGTATTAAAGAAGAATAATTATTTAATATAAAGTTATATTATAACTTTATATTAAAATCACTTAAGTTGAGGGTCTTAACATCATGAGAAGGGGGCCAAATTTATTAATAATTTATTTGACTTCTTAAGTCTAAATGATAAAATAAATCATTAATTTAATGTTTATAACATTAAATTGTAATTGCTTGAGAGAAATCGCAATTCCTGCTTTTTGGGTGCGATTTAGACTTGGAAGGTTATATATGCTTAGTGTGAGAAGAAAAGGGCATCCAGTTTTCATTATTGATAAAAATTTCTTCTACTCTTGAGCTTTGAGAAAGGGTTTGACAGTGTAGACATTGGAGAATGTAGTTCTTTTGTGTGTTCATCATTTGAGCCAGTGAGATATCTGGTGAATTTGATATCCAGCGGAGGTTTCATCCAGAGACTTCTATTGTGCTTCAGCGGAGATTTACTTCAGCATTTATAGCATTGATTTATAGTTTCAGAGAAGTGGGATTGTCAATAGTACGCCATCATTCTTCCAGCGTGAGTAGAATACTATAGCAGGCATCATTTATGCTGGGATGCGGTTATGTTGGGAAAGTGCGATTTTCATCAATAAATCCCTAGGTTTTTAATGTGTATTGATTCCAATCTTATTTGTTGTTATTTATTCAGATATTATCATTTGTACTGAGTTTGGCTCAAAGGAATTAAATAAGGCAGCAATAGTTCATTTTCTATTCAGTATTTCAGCGTTATGTTATTTTCTTTTTATGTCAAAAACCCTTGCAAAAAAAATATAAAACACTATAAAACCATCAAAACAAATAGTACAACAGCAAGAGCCTGAAAGGGGTTCTTACAGTGGTATCAGAGCTAAATCTTGCCATCTTGAGGGTTTAATTATTACATGCAACCAGAGGAAGTTGGTTCACACAGGTATTATACACGCAGGAGAGCTTTACTTGAAGGTGAACAAATTTTAGAACAACAACCAGTCATCATGGGTGACAGGCATGATGGTAGCCCACCCAAGGTAAACAGGAATGATGAAGACCAGGAAACCAGAGAGTGTTTTAGAACTATGGTAACAGTGCAGCATCAAGTGGCCCAGGCCTTACAGGCACTGACTACCATGATGGAGCGGATGAATCCACTTGATAGGCAGAATAGGGATCAAGGGGATAACAGGAGTGCAGTGGGATCACCTAGAGCGCATAAGACTCATTCCAGGACAGCAGATAGGTCTACTCGTCCTACCTTCATTAGAGATGAGCCCGAGGTTGCACCTACAGAAGAAGTAGGAGAGGAGATGTTCGCAGATATTCTCATGGCTGCGAATGACGAATGGGAATTATTAGCTCCACAGGTGCGTGAGAGGATGACATTTGAGAGGTTTGTTAATCAGAGGAGAGAGCATTACAAGGCACCAAGACAGGATAGGAGACCTCATGGCCAGAATAATGAATTAAAGTGTGCTACAAGCAAGCTTTCCCTAACTACATTTGATGGTAGTAGCAGAATGATAGCGCAGGCTTGGATTCACAAGTTTGATACCTTCTTAGCATTGAGACCCATGACAGAAGTGGAGGCAATAAAATATGCCACGCTACATTTAGAGGGAGCTGCACATGATTGGTGGTACCATGGGATGGTTACCCTTCAACATAACCAGGTGACTTCATATCAGGATTTCGTGGACAGGTTGGTAGAGAGGTTTGATAAGAAGGATCCAGAAGTCTACTTCAGGGAGTTAGCACAGTTGAGACAGACAGGCGAATTGGAGTATCTCATTAGTGACTTTCAGAGGCTATGCGCTATGGTGCCAGATATCTTAGATAGGAGATTGGTTGTTTTGTTCACTGAGGGATTATCTGAACCACCGAAGGGTTGGGTAAAAGCCTTTGATCCATTTAATTTGCAAGAAGCAATTAAGAAGGCTAGAAGTATGGAACAAGTAGCCCCAATAAATAAATTTCAGTCAAAGGGTGCATCATCTAGCAAAGACAACAAATCATTCTTCAAGAAACCTGAGAGGAATGAAACAAAGGCTGAAAATAAAGATAATCATTCGCTCCCTTGGATAGAGATACATTGAATGATTTAAGGAAGAATAAACTATGTTTTTATTGCAAAGGACCCTATGACATGAACCACGATTGTCCCTTGAGACCTAAGGGGAAAGCAAATAGGGTTATGTGGGCTTACTATGAAGATTCTGATTCTGAAAATTCAGACCAGCAAACTAAAAATGAGGAATCCAGTGAACAAGAGGAAAGTTTAGAGGATGAAAAGCTCAAGCAAATGTCTACCGATGAAGAGAAGATTGAAGGTAGGCTTAAGGAGGCCCATCTCACTAGTGTGCAACAGGAGGGATCATTTAGAATGAGAGGAGTGTTGGCTGGACAAGGAGTTATTATATTGCTAGATACAGGGGCCACACATAATTTCATTGACTCCAGGTTGGTTGAGAGACGTGGGATCCAGACTGAGCAGTTTGAGGGCTTGAGAGTGAGGGTAGCTGATGGCTATGTCCTCAAATGTGATAGAAAGATCACAGGTTTACCATTGAAAATAAATAACTTTGAATTCAAGGCTGAATTTTATGTGGTTAACATGGGTGACACAGATTTAGTACTGGGTAGGTTGCATGATATTGGAGAGTTCACTCTCAATTTGAGAGAAATGGTGATGAAATTTCAGATTGATGGTAAAACTCACATACTTAAGGCCATTTGAGACAGTGAGTTTAGGATGATGTCTTGCAGGCGCATGGAGAGTTTGTTGCGTCATGACCAGGTTGAGTGGGCAGCCTGTTGCACGTTGATGCCATCACAGGGGCAGCAAGAATCAAAATACCATCCGGACATACAAGAATTGAGAATCAAGCACTACAAGGTTTTCAGTGACATACCACCAGGTAGTCCTCTAGATAGAGGTATTGAGCATATTATTGAGTTAGAGGAGGGTGCTAAACCCATCATGATCACACCCTACAGACATCCAAAGAGATTGAAGGATGAGATTGAGAAAACCATCAAGGAACTCCTTGCTATGGGGCACATTAGACCAAGTAAGTCTCCTTTTGCTTCTTTTGTGGTTTTGGTGAAGAAGGATGGTACTCTTAGGATGTGCATAGATTACAGGGTCCTGAACAAGAAGACTATCAAAAATAGGTACCCCATACCACGGATTGATGAGTTATTAGATGAGTTACACGGAGCATGCTTCTTCTCCAAAATTGATTTGAGATCAAGCTATCATCAGATCTGAGTTAGAGAGCAGGATATAGAGAAGACGGTCTTTTGGTGTGACTATGGCCATTTTGAGTTTCTAGTTATGCCATTTGGGCTAACTAATGCTCCAGCTACTTTTCAGTCCACAATGAACAGGGTTTTTCAGCCTCAGTTGAGGAAATTTGTGTTAGTCTTCTTTGATGACATCCTGGTGTATAGTAGGACATGGGATGAGCATGTGCAGCACTTGGACACTGTGTTGAGCATTCTGATCCAGGAATCCTTGTATGCAAAGGAATCCAAATGTGATCTAGGCTTGTCAAAGTTACTATATTTGGGTCACATTATCAGTGCATAGGGCGTACACATTGATCCAGAGAAGATTCGTGCTATTGTTGAGTGGCCTACGCCGGGCAACCTTACACAATTGAGAGGATTTTTGGGATTGTGTGGGTTCTACAGGAGGTTCGTCAGCGGTTATTCCAGGCATGCAGCACCCTTGACCAATTTGATGAAGAAGGGGGCTTTCTTGTGGACTCCTGAGGCACAGGAGTGTTTTGATAAATTCAAGGAGTTGATGACTTCTTGTCCAGTTTTAGCATTACCAGATTTCAACAAACCTTTTGAGCTACATTGTGATGCATCAGGGGAGGGTGTTGGAGCAGTGCTTATGCAGGATAAACATCCGATTTTTTATGAGAGTAGGAAGCTCAAGGGACCTGAGAGGAGCTTCAACATATATGATAAGGAAATATTGGCCATAATGAATGCCTTGGCCAAATTTAGGCAGTATTTAGTGGGTAGTAAATTTTGCATCAAAACAGACCATAATAGCCTGAAACATTTCCTAGGGCAGCGAGATCTCAATGACAGGCAGCAGAAATGGGTAAGTA
The DNA here is from genome assembly GCA_027943335.1 of Chamaecyparis obtusa. Classification (NCBI taxonomy): domain Eukaryota; kingdom Viridiplantae; phylum Streptophyta; class Pinopsida; order Cupressales; family Cupressaceae; genus Chamaecyparis; species Chamaecyparis obtusa. The sequence goes on from BSBK01001534.1 coordinate 1,936,387, forward strand.
AGTTACAGGCTTATGATTTTGATATCACCTATTTCAAGGGGACACAAAATGTAGTTGCAGATGCTTTGTCACAGAGACCTCACCTGAGCATGATGACAGACATAGCAGAGGACTGGAGACATTTGATCCTTCCAGAGTATGCAAAGGATATGTGGGGAGCAGGATTTATTGATGGATCCATTCAGGATAGAGGTTTTTCCCTTGTGAACGAGCTCATCATTTACAAAGGGCGTATTTATTTGGTGCCAGGGTCAGAGGTGAAGAGGATGGTGTTGAGAGTTTATCACGATTGACCTATGGCAGGACATCCCGGGTTCTACAAAACTTACCGACAGATTAGAGAGCGCTTCTCATGGAAAGGGCTCAAAGCTGAAGTGTTGCAGTATGTCAAAGAGTGTCCCACCTGCCAGCAGAATAAACAGGAACACTCTTACCCAGCCGGTTTGCTACAACCACCTCCGATTCCTAATAGGAAGTGGGAGTGTTCATCCACGGACTTCATCACAAGACTACCAAGAGCTCAGGGCAGGGATTGTATATATGTAGTTGTCGATCAGCTCACAAAGTTTGCCCACTTCTTTCCAATCACGGCGACATACACTGCTACACAGGTGGCAGAATTGTTCTTTCACGAGGTGTTTAGATTGCATGGCCTACCTCGGAGCATAGTCAGTGACAGGGATAGCAGGTTTATGAGTCACTTTTGGCAGGAGTTGTTCAGGTTGTGCGGGACAGAGCTCACTCCGAGTACCAATGACCACCCTCAAACGAATGGGCAAACTGAAATAGTCAACAAATGGGTGGAAGGATATCTCAGGAACTACATAGCAAGGCAACAAAAGGCTTGGGTCAAGTGGATATACCTTTGCGAGTACTGTTACAATTCCACTCACCACATGTCTATACAGATGTCCCCTTTTATGGCATTATATGGGTATGAGGCACCTAGCTTTATGGACTTGTTACTGAGTGACAGTCGTGTGCCTAGTGCTTAAAATTTACTGCAAGAAAGTCAAGATATTGTTAAGGTTCTCAAGGAGAATATTGCTAAGGCGCAGAACCAGCAGAAGCCATATGCGAATCAGAAGAGGACTAAGTGAAATTTTGAGGTAGGGGATATGGTGTACTTGATGCTACAGCCTTACCGCTAGTCTACTCTCAAGAGGAGTGGAGCCGAGAAACTAAAGTCACGGTACTATGGGCCTTTCAGAGTGATTAGAAGAGTTGGAGAGGTGGCATATGAGTTGGACTTGCCAGCAGAGAGCAAAGTCCATAATGTCTTTCATGTGTCACGCCTCAAAAAGGCATTAGGACACCACATTGTTCCTTCCACAGTGCTCCAACCATTGGATGATGAGGGGAAATTAGTTTTAGTGCTAGAGGCTATCTTGGAGTTCAGGGAGAGAAATTTGAGGAGGCGCACTATCAAAGAGTATTTGGTGAAATGGAAGGATATGCCAGTTGAGGATGCTACATGGGAGAGCGAGGAGATTCTACAGCATCCAGAGTTGAGATTGCTTGAGGACAAGCAATTTCAGGAAGGGCGGACTGTGATGTCCCCTTCAAGCTAGTGACATGATGCTAGCTAATGGTTAGCCTATCAGTGGACCCTCGTAGGCTAGTAGACATGGATAGGGGGTTAGTAATGGCACAGGGAAGGTATGATCTTCTAATGGTTCAATTTTGGTAGAGCTTAGTGTTCTCAATTGGCTTGTGAGATGGGTTTTGGTTCACTTATTTGGGTTCTGCTCTGTTTGGCAGAAATGGCTATTTTTAGGCTTATTCTGGAGCTATAGAGATGGACCCCTGCTATTTTTAGAAATACCTCATGGTCACATGGAGAATATTTTCACTAGCTCCCAGTTCAGACGGCTTGATCAAATTCACAATATTATGGGAGTTATGACATTTTTCGTGGCTAAGTATTAAAGAAGAATAATTATTTAATATAAAGTTATATTATAACTTTATATTAAAATCACTTAAGTTGAGGGTCTTAACATCATGAGAAGGGGGCCAAATTTATTAATAATTTATTTGACTTCTTCCTAAGTCTAAATGATAAAATAAATCATTAATTTAATGTTTATAACATTAAATTGTAATTGCTTGAGAGAAATCGCAATTCCTACTTTTTGGGTGCGATTTAGATTTGGAAGGTTATATATGCTTAGCGTGAGAAGAAAAGGGCATCCAGTTTTCATTATTGATAAAAATTTCTTCTACTCTTGAGTTCTAAGAAAGGGTTTGACAGTGCAGCCATTAGAGAACGTAGTTCTTCTGCGTGTTCATCATTTGAGCCAGTGAGATATCTGGTGAATTTGATATCCAGCGAAGGTTTCATCCAGAGACTTCTATTGTGCTTCAGCAGAGATTTACTTCAGCATTTACAGCATTGATTTACAGTTTCAGAGAAGTGGGATTGTCGACAGTACGCCATCATTCTTCCAGCGTGAGTAGAATACTACAACAAGCATCATTTATGCTGGGATGCAGTTATGCTGGGAAAGTGCGATTTTCATCAATAAATCCCCAGGTTTTTAATGTGTATTGAATCCAATCTTATTTGTTGTTATTTATTCAGATATTATCATTTGTACTGAGTTTGGCTCAAAGGAATTAAATAAGGCAGTAGTAGTTCATTTTCTATTCAGTATTTCAATGTTATGTTATTTGCTTTTTATGTCAAAAACCTTTGCAAAAAAAAATATAAAACACTATAAAACCATCAAAACAAATAGTACAACAGCAAGAGCCTGAAAGGGGTTCTTACAAACCCACTAGTCTAATAGGGTCAAGGTTCTGCTACCACTAAAATATCCCAAGCACATATATAGAAACAAAATAGACAAGTGTGCAATAATAGACGAGCGAAACAAAGATCTCAATTATATTCCGACAATTACAATTGCAATTACAATTTAGTTATGATTCAAAGACCCTTGCACCTTGATCTTGTAACAATTATCCGCCTTGGGAGTTGTTGGTTAATAGATAGGCCTTGTTATATTATGACTCAAACCCTCGCTAAAGCCCTTCTATTAACAATAGTTGAACAAACTGCAATATCAGAGTAACGGTTTGATCTCTAAATTTTGCAGGTACAACTTCTTGTGACAAATCTTCAATGAATTTGTGTTTTGTTATTTTCTGAATAAAAAAGGGGGTATACTCTTAACCAGAGAGCAGAAGAGGCTTCTAATAGATGTTAGTCACCATGACACATCTACAATAAGTCTAATACTTGTAAAGCAAATTCTAATACTATGTCTTATGCTTCACAACCATGGAAAACCAAACACAGTCATAATCATCATAATGTCTGTACATATACTCTCACCACTATGAAAATCATACACAGTTTTGATTATTAAAGGAATATCTATATGCCAAATAACATGAATGTAACAAAAAGGAGAAACTAATAGCGACTCATAGATTGCCTCATAACCATAGATTTTAAAACATAGTTCAATATCTATAATCAATTAGTTTCAACCAACATATATTCATCCATTCAACCTGTAACTTTCTATTGAACAACAATCACAAAACAACTTTGAATCTCACACAATTGTCACAACAACAGGGGGAAATTGAATTAAAATTGCCAATCCTCAATAAAATGTTCAATAGAGATATAAATAGTCCCTTTGTCTTCCATGACAGTTACAACAATATTTCTTGAAAATTAACTGAAACAGTCTCATGACAAATGTCACTATAAGAAACGAGCAAAAAACAGAAGAATAAGTATGATAACAGCTATGTAGCCTTAACATCTTTCTCTTTATCAACCGATGCATCTTTGGAGGCCCTATGGCTAGATTTGTATTGCTGAAGTGCTGTAATGACACATGCTATCTCCTCGTCCTCTAATACTTTGACATTGTCAGTTTTGGTAGTCCAATAGAGACGATTTTCTTGCACGTCTTCTAACTTCTCCTCATAGCCTCGCAATTCTTGGCTAATTAGGGATAACATGGCATCAATTTGAGTAAGCTTTTGAAGCTTTGTCTTCTGATACACGGGTGGACTGACCATTCTGTCGATGTTCTCTTGATAACCCTCCCTCATGCTATCAATGTCATCTTTACAATTTGCCCAAAAATATTTTGATGCTGGCACATGACAAAACATTAGCCCTAGCTGCAGATCTTCATTGACAAAGTTACTGGGATCATATTGAGTCCTCAGGTCCTCATAATTTTGGAAGGGCTACTGGGCCGTTGCAGCTTTGACCATATTCATAGCATTAGAATTGGAGGAACATGAATACGCTCCTATGATGATAGGAAATGGAATCTTGGCTTTGTGTCTCTCACTGCACCTTTTATTCACCTCGAGTACTTGCCGACATAGCTCAATTAGAACCATCTTGTCATTGGGATATTTGGGCAGCCTGTGAGGAAAACCATAGAATGCACCAATTCAGAAATATGTGAAAGTTGGGTATGAATGAAATAGCTGTCGTGCTTAGAAATTGTCGTAGCCGCCTCTAAAGATAATCTCCGCTCAGGGCACCCTTGTAATTCGCTGGTCAATCTTATGGTAAATGCGTCATTCACCCTTCTAAACTTTACATAACTTTTATGTAATTGTAAGCATGGATAAAATCATAGATATGTATATCATCATCGAAATCTTCCACATGATTCAGACTGGGCCATTGTTGTGTGCATGCTAGGGGATAGATAATATATGAAGACATGAAAAAGGAACAATGATGCTTAGCACTCATCATTAGAAACCTTAGTCTATCGCTAATGTGTTCCACCCGATCTATGTACCATTCATCAACGCACATGATTTGCATGAAAAAGAATGCCCATTCTTCTAAATTGAGTGCTTCTTCACTGCCCCTCACTCTGTGTAATAAGACCAGCATGTCAGCGATTTCTCTTTTCAAATTGGCACCATAAATAGTTTTGGGAAGCTTAGATTTGCTGGACCTCTCCTACTCAAACCACTCTCTCGACATTACGACTCTCCACTTTGTTTTATTTCCATTGAAAGTTGAAGTTGAACTAGCGAAATCCCAATCTGTGTATATTTCCCTCACAGGTAGGCAAAAGAAGTTCTGGATAGTGGTCCTATCTAGTGTGATGAGAACCTCTTCATTGGCCGTCTTTATTTGCTTAGTATCAGGTTCAAAACTAGCAATGCATTCCTTGACTAATTCTAGAGATTGCACAATGACGGGAAATCCAGCTGCTTCCATGAGCCTGCTTTCTACTAATTTCTCTCTAATTGGGTGCCTAGTTTCACAGCGGATTCTCCCATAAAGATCTAAGTCAAAATGACTGAATTTCGTGTCACCGATCTCCTTCCACTCACTCTCAATACCGTTAAGATGATCATAACCAGTATATCTGAAAGCCATTTTGTGAATTTGCAGGATATAACAAATTTCTATTCTCAGAGAATGTGGCACAAAAAATGAATTTACTTTTGCCGCCTGTTACTGTAATGATGTTTTAATTTAGCTTCTTCCACAAGCTATTGTGTAATCAAGGTAAATCTGAGACAAATCATAGCAAATGAATGACATTAAATGTATTGAATGCTGAACAATACATTCCCTGCAAATAAATCATTTCGCACATTTAATGCTTTGATACATGATGGGCAGCCTACGTTAGCAGGGATTTTTAAAAATGGGTGTTTCGGGATATCAATTGTTGTTATACGAAACTTTGGAATTGGCATTTGAATACCACTGATCCCGACTCCTCTTCTCTTTGTTAGGCAGAATTTTGCATATCTTGCTGCAAACCTCATGGCATCTCAATTAGGCCCATCACTCTTCAAGATAATCTAACGAGCATTTGGACATCACCAATGAATCTACCAGCCAATAGACAAGTATGTGACCTTGAATTGTTTCGCACCACACACCTTCAGAATCCACTGATGGAGCAGCTCCAATGAAAGTTTTCCGAAACCCATCTTGCACTTCGCAAATGTCAGAGATCAACATCCATGATTTCCCTGTTTGATATTTCGGGAATTGCACTGCCCCCTTTCACTTTCCAATGAATGCGTACTTCAGATGTCCTTTTCCCGAACAAAGGAGTTCCTCCAAAGTAATAAGCTTTTCACCATTCATCAATCGGGAATCTACTGAGTAAACTTCTTTTGTCGTCTTTCATTCCGCCCATCACTTCACGCAGTGTGGGTCCCAGCATCTCTTTGGAGTTTCAGGAATTCTATCACCAGGCTTCCATTTCTGCCACCTTTAGCACTTCGAACATCAATTTCCCACAGTGAAACACTTTGGTACTTTCTTTGAAACTTCGTCCTTCGCCACTAATGTAACAAATTCTGATGGGACTTAGAACTTTGGACTTGGACTAACTGAAAGACTTGACCGAACATGAATACCCATTTTCCTGACATCTCGACTCAAGGATAAGGTCTAAACTAGACTGCAAGGATATAACCCTTGAGGTAGTAGGACACATTTCCCGAAAAGAAAAACCTGACACTTAGTTTCTTCAGACCTAAAAGCCAATTTTACATATGGGGACTAAAATATGGCAACAGGAGTCGTGGAGTAATGATGTCACTATGACTGCTCTAGAGATGTCAGTATGTTCGGAAATCAGATATCCGTATGCTCGAGGTGCGAATGTCTGATGATTGGATGTGCTGATGTCTATGTATCCATCCTAGTGATGTTAGGACTCTGCTCTCCACACAGTGATAATGCAATCAGCAGTAAATCACTACTGAGGATCTGATCTATGTTGCAATATGTGATATAAGGATGTCATTGTGGTATGGCAGTGAACACCGCAGCCTATGTATGAGCAATTTGTAGGTAGTAATGCAGTGAACTTGAATGAACCTCCTTTGATTTGTAAGTGCGATCTCGGCATGCAAATATGATGTTGATGCCAATCCCTGATTATTGTGAATGGTATGCAAGCCTGATCTGATAATTCCAATATGTAGTTATCGCCTCTATGTTGGTGCGATCTAAGATGGAATATAGATGTCGCTGTTCACCATGATGAAATGTTGCTGCCGAACTATGTATGTTGATCTCTGTTCAATGTGACCTCAAATGGGCCGCAAGCACTGATAACCCAAATGTTTCCACGATGACAATGTAGCTGCAATTTCTGATTATATGATTTTGCCGTTGCTGATGTATAATGATGCTGGTGTGAATGATGAACTTCTATCCACTGTAGTTGATGTATCGTGATGCTGGTGTGAATGATGAACTCCGATCCAAAGCATGAAATGGAATCTTCAAATGTAATTGCTGGTCCTCCAAAACTGTGCTCACCCAAGTCCAAAAAGGAATATCAAAGACAAATAACAAGCAAGTTGATAGATGATTATGTTGCACTACCATTGCATATATGTGTATTAAGCTCTAGTGATGTAAATATGGTTAGTTGGCTAACCCAACTGGGCGCCTCAAATGTAATAAAATGAAATAGGTCCTAGCTAAGAGAGGTAGTGCACAAGTGGACTACCTCAAAATGGGCCCCCTTGCAAGGCAAACTAACTCACAAGAGACCATATGAGCTAATAGAAAATTAGATGTAGGTGCAGGCTAAGGAGGGGATATAATAGTTGCTTTATAGAAAATTGTGAATTCTTATAACTAAGATGATTTTATAAGTCATTGATTGGTTGCATCAGAAATGTTAGGAATTTGATAGATTGTTGATCGCTGCTGCAATCTGAATTGAAGGGCTTGATTACTTTAGTTGATTTCTTGATTCTCATCCAGGGTGAATTCCTTCTTCAAAATGTAGCTCTGCATATGTTCTGATCTGAAGTCACTTCCTATTCCTTCCCTCCACAAAACTTCACTCCTTATACTTACCAATGAGAGGGAATCACACCTTTTCACTTTGCAAGGGACATCTCTTTTCATAAGGTGCTGCTTGGAAATGCTTAACTAGTCTTAGTCGGCTTCCCATACTAGATCACTGAAAACTAATCTTCTTCTTTCTTTTTACGCTTTCTCGGCCTGAAGGTTAATCATGTTGTGGTCAACTTTCTTCAATTTACATTATCGCTGCCCTATATAAATATTAATGATCTTTTTATAATCGCTGCTATTAGTATTTCATGTTTTTTTGGTTAACTTCGTTTGTAGATTGCTGCTCTAGCCTTTTATATGCATTGTCTTGATAATAATGGGGCCGGCTAGCATAGGGTTTTCTTTTTATTCTCATAATCAAAGGGAGTTGGCCCAATGTTATAGTAATCATCTTTTATTATTTAAACCATTATTCCCAGACTGGGACTTGGCTCAAACTTGGCAAGGCCGATTCGACTCGTGTCTTGGCTACGACTCGACAAAATGAGAAAACCCTTGAAATTTAGAGATTTTAACGATTTAAAACTTGTTTCATGCACCCATTATTGAATAAAGCTTAAAGACACTATAACATCATCAAATAGAAGCTAATTTGATCACATACATAAACATACATCTATCATGAGTACAAACATAAATTGTAGATGAAGGAAATAAAAAACATAGATATGCAGAATTATAAATATTGCCAAAGCTCCAAAACCAAAGATAAAGAAAATGAAACTCAAATTTTCCATAAACGAACTAGGGAAGAAGCCCTATCTAGTTAACAAGAAGGAAACACAAACAATGAGGCCAAATAGCAACACACTTTGCATAGCAAGCACACAAATGAGAAACTCTTGAGGAACGACCTTTTCCCTAGATCTCATGATCATAAAAAAACAAGAAAACCAATTCCTAGAGCTCGAAAACATAAAATGCAAAAGCAAAGTGACAAAAAATAAACCAAATAAGAATAAAAGGACAACAACATGCACATAAAAATTGCTATTAATGCAAAGGTAAGAGGTAGGTTGAGATGATATCACATCTGATGCTGAGCATCAATATTTTGAAGATGCCCTAATGATCATACTAGGATGACCAACTCCCAAAGTTTGATGAGAGTGATGCATCATTTTTTATAACCCCCTGCGATCAGATCACACCAAACCCTTCTTTACACATGATGAACAATATAATCAAGAATATATCTTTAGGAAGAACAACCTGTTCGATCAAAGACAAAGACATTTCATACACTATTGTCGCCCATGAAATAACCCTATTCAATCCATGACTTGGACTCTGACTTGGCAAGTCATGAGCCATGAGTAGATGAGTCATGGCACCAAGTCATCAAACTGTTTACCTCTCCTCGGCTCGCCGACTCAGAAAACTCGCACAACTTGCGGCGAGTATAGGAACACTGATTTAAACCCTAGGCAGGACATGACATTGCCTTTATAGCTTCACAAAAGCTACACCTCTTCTCACTTTTGCCTTTAAATTAAATTTGAAAACACCTTTATTCTCCCAATGTGGCGTCCAAGTCCAAAAAAGGCCCATTCATTTATATAAAACATTTTCACCTTATGACTGGGCGCCATATCTTTTTAATTAATAAATTAAAATCAAATCAAATCAAAACTTTAATTTAATTTTATTAATCAATAAATTAGCATTATTTTATTTAAATCTTGTAGACTATATCTAATATCAAGATAACTCTACAAACTACATCCACCAACAATATCAAAAATAGTAACATGTCAATTGGCTCCCTTAGTGCCCAAAATTGACTAACTAAAAATAAGTGTTGGAGAACTCAACCAGCTCCACTCCAAAAAAAGAGCATTATGCTCATAATAACCATCAAAACTCAAATATACATCTGAAGCTTCCATCCTTGTGTCCAAGGTTCTTTAATCATAATTCATTAGCCTACGGGAACCAACTGAATAGGTTAACAGTCCACGATGATTGAACTATAAGGAAGGGACATTACAATCTGACCTTCCCAAAATTGCTTGTCCTCAAGCAATGGACAATGTCAACACTAGATGCTGTAAAATCTGCTCTTTCTCGCACGTTGCATTTTCTACTAACAAGTTCTTGCATTTGACTAAAAATTCCTTAATGACTCTCCTTCGAAGAATCCGCTCTGGAGTCTATGAAGGCCTTTGGAATCAATATCATCATCGTGATTGATGATGTGTTCGTGCCGAAAATAATCCTACATAGTTAAAAATTTCACAAAAGTAAAATATGCTAAAAAGTTATCTTTCATCGTGGTGATGGTTCTCCACGTTGATTCAGGACATTTATGTCCTCTTTCTGCCCAACTGTCTCACAAAATTTCTTTAAAAAGCCTTAAGCTATTAAAACGTAGGGGTATTCATACAAGAAATAACAAAAGAGAGGCATAGTCCTAGCTTAAATATGTTTTATGAAGAAATCTGGATTGGAGTATTCTTTTACGTGCAGATGGTGTAATTACATTTTAGTGGTTTGAAATTATATTCTCTATATCATGTTTTTAATTTGCATGAACAGGAGTGACATGCCTGGGGAGGTTGCAAACCAGGAGGTGCATATTCCAGGGATAGCCCCGAAAATCCCTGGAAGACTATATTATTTATTTGGCAAACCCATTGCAACTGCAGGTACACGAACATTGTTTGGACAAGTTTGTCAATTATCATTATCATATAAAGCCTCACTAGCCAATCTGATCTGAATTTGGGTCCATCTTAATGCCCAAAATAAAGGGCATGACGAGCAGACTTGATATTATCTACCATCTCCATTATCGTTTATGGGCTGTTTCTGTATTCAATGAAAATTTATAATTTAATTCTAATTTTAGAGTCTCCCCTTCTATCACTTGTTTCAATTGATCATTGCTGTAGAATGTGTTATGAATGCCTTATAAACAGATTTGAGTTTCTCCGTTTGTAGGAAGAGAGAATGAGCTGAAGGACAAGGAGAAAGCACATTCACTTTACCTGCATGTTAAAGGTGAGGTAGAAGCAGGTATGAGCTATTTGCAGGAGAAGAGAAAAGAAGATCCGTACAGACAGATCATACCAAGGGTTTTATATGAAGCAACATGGAATTTCACACGTCAAGCACCCACCTTTGAGCCATAGTTTGTGACCTCGCTAGCTTCTACCAAGACGAAAAAGAGGCCGGACCAACCTCACTAAATGAACATTTGTCTTAAATTTATTCTGGGAAAACTTGATATGGGGTAATATATTAAAACAAGTTAGCACATTACAAAAATACCTTAGGTCATTAAGGTCTGAGGACTAAGAACACAACAAAAGCAATAAGAAATGATGTCTTCATATTGTTGAGTAGGAAAATGATGGCAATGTTGTTGATCAATATGCATGTTGGATTCTACAAAAGAGAAATTTGTAACAATGGAATTAATGTTTCAATAATAATTGAGGTCTGAGGTTGTAGAGAGCTCTCAAGTATAGATCACAATAAGTAGTTTTGTTATCTGCTATTTCAAGAATATGGTCATCAACAATATGGTAAGTTCTAGTTAAAGAATGTCTATATAGAAAAATGATCAAATACAAAATTTAAATCATAACTTAATCCTACTAGCACTAATTTAAACATAAACCTAATTTCCTATATTAAGAATTGTAGAGTGAGATGGTGAATGTTATAAAAGCTAACTTAAAATTTGAAAGTTCAATTTGACAAATCCACATAATTAAATTAAAGATATAATCCATTTCATTGGATAAAGTTTAGAAATTATAGTAAAATATAATTGATTTCATAAAAAATCATAATAAAAGAATAAGTCAAATATTTATATTTTGATCATCTAGCGAACAAATATCTAAACAAAATGGTAAACTAGAATGCTTTACAAATTAAATATTTAATTAAAATTAAATCTATATATTGTAATAAAAAATTATATAATATTAATTTATATTTTATTTAATTCTCTTAACTTTATATAGATACAAATTTTGTTAATCTTTATTTTCATAGTTATTGTACTACATATTTTTTATTGAAGTCAAACTATTATAATTTAGATTTAATATTAGGATTTATGTTTTCTATTTTTATATTCAATTTTGTAATTTATATTTTACAACTAAATTTGTATTTCCTATTTTATAAATTTGTTTTAAAATTTTATGTCATTTTTCTTAAAATAATAGTTAGATATAAAAAATTGTTATACAAGATATATTAGATCTTAAATTTTATGATTTATCTTATATATTATTTTTTATACTTTTTATTTTATATTAGGGTTAGATATAATACTTTAGATTTTTAAATTTAAACCAATATTAAGCATTTTACATTAAACCATATATCCTAAATTAAATTATATATTCTAAATTATTTTTAATTATTTTTGTAAGTAAATACAATTTTAATATTTAATATTATATTAAGTTATAATCTATATATAATTTTTTAAGTAAACTATTTATTTTTAATTGAAATATAAAATTTACTATCAATTTTATAATTATTTTTATCATTTAGTTAATGCATCAAACAATCTTTCACATGTAAAATTTTTATTACAAAAATCAATATAAATATTAACAGTTTTCTTTGGCGGTCTTGAAATTTGATTCATGAGAGGAAAGACATAGGTATCACAGGAATTTTTTATAATTCCTTTAAACTTTCAAAAACTATTATTTTTAAATTAGTGTCCAACAACTAACTGTTTTAGATATTTTTAGTTCATTTTGTTTCAGCTTTGGAATGTAAAAATTTGCACTGCAATTGTTTTTCATACTATTGTTGGATTTTCAATTTTATTTAGTACGATGTTGACATTAATGACAAGCTGTGCACAGTGCGAGCTTTGAGGGAAAGAGACAAATTTTCACCATTGAAATCCACGGGAGGCGTACGCGTTCAATAGAAGGCCGAAGAGTGATTGGTCACTTTTTTTAATTTTCTCACCAGAAAGAAATGCAGGGAAATTGACATGCTAACACGATAACATTATAAGAATAGTGCAAGTACGAATCACATCAAATATGAGCTCTAGTACAGAAAATGTAAGTGAGATGGAACGACAGAAATGGAGGCGACCCTACAAACACAAATGTATAACACGTACAGCCATATAGAGAAACAGGAATGTGGGAATGTGTGCTTGTGGAGACGAGGGGGAATGGAGGCACCAGACGCACAGGATAAGTAATCAAATAATTCTACCTCATGTAGGATAAGTACCCGTTGGCAAGGAGCCTATGGGGAAACTTTAAGGCTTTTCAAAAGGAAATGTAGAGAAGATACAAAATTACGAAGGAAATTGTGGAGAAGTGTGAATATTCTATTTGTTTCATGGTAGAGACTGATGAGTGTCTGTTGGAGGTAGCTGGCCCAAGGACTCATTGGATCATGCCTATGGGATATGAGGTTGACCCTGTCTTAGTTGAAGCATATGTGAAAGATATACTGAACAAGTTGATTGATTCTAAATGAGGAAAGGTTTTATACTTACAAAGAGAAGAGCTTAAAAGTGTATTTATAAGTTAACAAATCTGTAAGAGATTAGAAAGTGAGAAGAGATGTAGAAATAATGGGTGAAAGGATGGGTTTCACTAGGGAATAGATGGTGGAAGCTAGGGGAAAGCATAAAGAGGAAGAAAAGAAGAAATCTGAAGCATAAAATCCTATTAATGTGGATGATGATGCACCTCCACCCTACATACCAATCATCTCACCATTTGGCAGCATAACTACTATGAGCTCAATGAAAACATCATTCAGTCCATCGGAGAAGAAGACAATAATTAAATAAGAGGTTAAGACACCTACATTGAAGGATACTAAGCCTAAATCAGTCAAACCAAAGGTAGTTTTTGTATCAACAAGAAAAAGGGTAAAGCCAAAGATGAAAAGGACATATAAAAGAACAAAGGATGATGATAGAAATGAATCTACTGATTTAGATGATTCAAAGAAGAAACTAAGGACCGAAAGAGCCAAGGAAACAAGAGTAGTAATTGGTGAAGTGCCTAAAGAGGTTGTTATTGGTAAGCCACAATTTACCATGAATGATGTGTTAAATAATATGACTATGCATGGAATTCTTGTTCAGTTAAATAGATATTATCATAGATATGGTGAAGAGGAGAAAAGGAAATTAGAAGATGGATTCATAGGTTATTTGAACAAATACAATAGAACATTAGTTAGATCAAAGGGGACATCCCTAATGATCTATTTGATAAGCTTGAGGAAAGAAGAGTGACTACAATTGAAGAAGGCAACAAGATTAGAGAACATGGGCCATAGCCAGACTATGTCTGGTTATAGAAAAAGATGAATTGAGTATAATCCTTGAGGAAGCCAAGAAGGAATTGTCAAAAAAAACAAGGGTTAATATGATTATGAGTGGGAAAATACATGAAGTTATTGAGGAAATTGAAGAAGTAATAAGTAAAATTACGTTGTACAATTAGTATGAGGCACCATCAAAAGAGGATAGGAAAGAGACACATGTAGACAAAATGGATACTGATTTTCAGACAACAGATATGGAGCCCTATGTTTTTATCTATGGAGTACCAATTACACTTTCTACAAAGAATGATAATGAGGAAGATATACCTGGAGTACAAAATCTCAAGGCAACTATAATAGAAGATTATCTTGAGAAGGATGTAGAAATAAAAGATAGTGCAAATGATAGATCAAAAGTAACACATGAGGAATCAGATAAAGGAGAAGTTGAGAAAGAGATAATGCAAGATGTTAATCAAAAGAGAGAGGTGAGTAGAAAAAGATTCAAGGAAAAAGAAGACTCATGAGAGAATAGAAGTGAAAATTGAGCATGTTGAAGAGGCAAGAGACACTGCAGAGGTAGAGACTAAATTCAAGAAAGAAGACACCACTAAGTTGGAAAAAATGTAGATTATGCAAAGTCCAATTGAATTGGATAATCTCAGTCTGACTTAGTTGTTGGGACTTGCTTCGGTGGATTGGTTCAAAGAAGAGAAATAATTTTGAGGACTCATGAGATGGAGAACAAACTTAGATCTAGGGCAACATATGTTTTGGGTAAGATCATGCCAAAGCACAAATATGATCTGAATGAGTCTACATCAAATCAACTTGAAGGGTTATTGGATGTGGTTGATACTCATTTTCAATCCTTACATAAATCTACAATGATCAAAGTTCAAAATGAATTCAATGCAAGGAGATGCAACTAGTTGAAAATCATAATTACCAAGGATAAAACTTCATTGGGAGTTTCTATTCAGTAGATTAAGGATGCACTGTCTGAAGGAGGTAAATTTTACAAATCTTATGTTGATTATACTAAGCATATTGCATATGTTGACAAGATCATTAAGGATAGTGAGAAGAAGCTCTTAGAAATATCACAAGGATATGATCCTCTAAAGGCTTTAGCATCAATTTATACAACACAAGTGACATCTTTGAATGAAAAAATCAAAAAACTTGTCACTGAGAGAGACAAATTAAAGGGAAGGATCAGAGAACTAATGAACTTGATTGTTCCTAAGCTTGACATTTTGTTAAGAGGATTAAAGGAGGCTAAAGAAACATATAACTCTTCAAATGCATCATATTTGGGAGAAGTAGAGAAGTTGGCCTATGTCATTTTTGGACAGATTAAGATAGAAGAAAGTATCAATAAAGTTGGGACACATATTTTTCCGCTCTGAGAAGCAATTTCTCAGATGTCTTTTGTTAGGGTTAGTTAGAGTCACCATTGTTGAAGTGTCAGAGACCCTTACAAGTCCACTAATATGAAGTTCATTAAACGAATCCCCTTGTGAGTCTTTCTGTACAGAAATCCTTCAAAGTTGTCAAGAATCCATCTTAAACTTTGCCAAGTTCAATTCGACTTTCCTTTGGATGAACCTTTTTCAAAGCTTATGCCCTTCCTGAACCACTTTGAACTCCGGTTCAAAGTAGTTCAAAGTAGTTCAATAAATGTTTTATTTACTAACGATGGTTTTATGTAGGTGGGCCCTGGCCTACATAAGCTTTGGGTGGTGAACCACTTCAAACCACTTTGAACTCCAGTTCAAAGTAGTTCGAAGAGGTTCAAAGAGAGTTTGCGGGCAGAATCACAAGTGGAAAGATAGGTGGTGGGACCCGTGGCAATACGTTGACGGTGAAATGATTAAGTTTTAAAGAGCAACGGTTCTTGATTTGATGGGAGTCACAAAGTAAATCAATGAAAGTTTGTCGATGGGAATTAATGAGATCTTTGGCACAAGTGGGGGATATTATTCGAGGAATGATTAATTAAGTCATTAAGGGTGGCAGATTACGAGGATGTCCTTTTGCTACGTCATTATTATTCACATCATTTGAGATTAATGCCTTCGCCTTATGCTCATTTAAGTCTATATTTCCAGGCATTAACCCTCCAAAAACATAAACAATTTTGTAAGTCTTTCTTTCATGTTCTTGTTTTCTGCGGGGTCTCGGCTGTGGTGAAGGATTTATTCCAAGTTTGCGTGAAACAGGTAGCTTCTACAAGCTTTCTTTTATTTCCTGTTGCTGTTAGATACATTGATTCAAGAGGGGGGGGAACGCCTGTGTTTTTATTTCTAGGAAAAAGATGAGGTCCAGTTTACATTTCTTCAGAAATGTTAAAAATATGCAATGTCAAGCCTCTATTATCTTGGATACAGACCTGTTAGGAATACAGGTAGATAAAATGGTGGTAAACCTCACAAACCGTGCAGGGGAGGATCATAGTTTAGAGTTTATGTCAAGTGGACTATTAGAAGCCCCAGCTTTCCCGCCATCGGTTGTATGCCCGGAATTAATCTAGCAGTGTATAAATAGATATGATGTGAAATCTAAATGCATTTTGAATGCGGATGGACAAACCCTCATGCCAGTTAATAGCGAAACTATTATGGTTGTCTTCAAAATTCCAAAGGAGTCCCTTGTTAGTTTTACTCCTACCCAATCCTTGGCTCAATACAGAGAAAATGCAGATAAAAATCGGAGTCATGTGGCTAGGAAATGAACCCAAACTAATTACAAAGGAGGGTCACGGTTGCCTAAGGTTCTTACAAAGGATCACATGAAACCTCACATTCATGATGTGATTGTGCTGATCCATCGAATTAAAGGTTCATAACAGGTTCTTCTTTATGAAGAATGGATGTTTCATTTCATAGAAATAGTTTTAGGAGGGCAACACATTGATTGGGCATAAATTATTGCTAGTTCACTGAGGGATCAACTCAAGCAAGCCCAAGTCACTAGGCAAAATTTCTATATGTCTTCATACTTGATATATTGTTTAGCATGCACACAAGACTTGTCTCCCATACAACATGTTCCTTGGAATGAAGATTTATTTATTTATGAATATTGCCCGTTGTTAAGGAAGGATAAAATTTTGGAGAACTACAGGAAAGTTCATGACATTTTCTTGGGCAAACTGTGTCAGCAATTGGTAGGTATTCCAAATCAAAGAGTTTCATTAGAAGCACGAAAATTGATTCAGACCTATGGGAGTCTCTATACTCAGTTCCCCCATTTTACCTACATCCGGGTCGAAGGTTTCGATGATGAACCTATTAAGCTCCCGAGGTTCTCCTTTGACTACTTTATATTGGCAGAAATTTGCAGGCAATTGTTTGTGGTTGTTAGAAATGCCTTACCAAAGGAAAAATGGCTTTCTATGTTTCCAGTGAAGCTCAGTAATTTGACCTGCAATAATATGATAGACGCTTCAATAGTTGGAAGCAACTTGCTAAGTTTTCATTTGCAGTTCTACAAGCTGAGAAGAGGTTTCGACAATAAGGGTTTTTCCAGGCAGGTCTTGAGCCTAAGTAATTACCCCTCACCTAGTTCACACCTAGAAGACTTATGAGAAGACCTCAGTGATGAAGAAGCAATATGGAAAAGAGATCATTCTAGACTTGCGATCTTGCAGATTAAAATGTTGCAGTTAAATTTGGATATTGAAGGTGTGGAAGAGGACAGTTCTGAAGCTACAGATTCAAGAGATGGCAATGTGCAAGAAGGAAGTTTTCCAAATATAGATTGGAATAGGGTAGAGGAAGATGACATAAAATTGAGGGCCCGAACTATTTTAGAGGTCACAGAAAGTTGGTTATCAGGGAAGAAAAAGAAGGAAGCTGTGAACCCCCCTTTTGGAAAATATAGTGCCAAGTCGCCCATAAAAAATGTAAAACATGCTTCGTCTAACTTATCTCATGTGGTTTCAAATGCAAGAAAGGTTACATCTCCTAAGAAGGTGTCTTCAAGAGGGCATCCTACTGCTAAGAGATCAAGATCGAGATCGAGATCAGAGAGGCGTTCACAAATTGCAGCCTTAGGACTTGATTACTTGGATGTTGAAATTAAAGAGGGGGATATCCCATTTCCATCAGATGAGACAGAAAAAGAGCAAGAAACTCTTATCATGGATATAGAGGTTTCTCAGGTTGAAAGTACTCCAGCCAAAATGCTTGATAATCGAATGGTCACTTGTTCGATTCCTCCCTGGCTGACTGAATCGGTAAAAAAGAGAAAAACTTATAAACCTGTTGCATTACTTGTGAAGGAAATTGTTACCAAGTATGCTACTCGGACTCCTAAGGCGAAAAAGATGAAGATTGATGCTAGGCTATCCACCGATCCATCTACTGGAATGGTGACTGCAGAAATAGCCACATTCAAACCTAAGGAAGGGACTCAGGAACTGGAAGTCGAAGATTTTGAGATCACAAAAATGGGACTCGGGGTTCTGAATAGAGATTCCAGGGACCATCTGTTTAAATTCTCGGCTGATCACATGCTAGGGCAGTCACAAAAAGATGGAAGGGAGGAACGCAAGTTGAAGCAACTAGTTTCCACTATGGTAGAATTCCTTTCCTCGCTTGCTGATGATGGGGTACTTCCACTGGCTTAGTCTTCGCAGGACTTCGATCCAAATTGAGTTGAGAATCAAAAACTGGTGAAACAAATGCAACAAGGTAGAGCTCTAATGGAGGTTGTGAAATCCTAGATAAATAGCGTTGTCACTAAAGGAAGTACCTTCATCCGTGAATTCATTTCTACCTGTCTGGATGGAGAGGGGTTACTTGGTGA
Source organism: Chamaecyparis obtusa (assembly GCA_027943335.1). Taxonomy (NCBI): domain Eukaryota; kingdom Viridiplantae; phylum Streptophyta; class Pinopsida; order Cupressales; family Cupressaceae; genus Chamaecyparis; species Chamaecyparis obtusa. Next base: position 1,955,333 of record BSBK01001534.1, read on the forward strand.
GAGTCAAACGCTGGTTCCGAGCTGGGAGACAGAAGAAGCAAAGTGTGAGGCAATCATATTTCAGGTTCAAGAAATAGAGACCTACAGTGTGACCAAGTTTTTGGCTAAAAATCCGATGAAGCTAGTTGATCCATGTATGCTCTTCATTTTGAAACAGAACTTCAAATGGAAGAATACACTGTTCAAAGCCACGATCTCCCAAGCTAAGGCAATTGAAAAGGAGGTCTTGGATATGCACGCGGATGCTCTCAAAGATATTAAAATAGTGAACCCCTCAAGCATTCTACAAATTGATGAAGGTAACAAGGATGTAGATGCTATGGTTAAGGTCTTCACTGACACCATGCATGCCCTCGGGGAAAATGAAGCGTTAACAGTTCAAGACTTCACTAGAATTGCCAACGTGGAGTCCATGTTGCTATTAAATAGGGGGTAGTTACCGAAACAAGTGGAGAGGATCAAGGAGCTGCAGTGGGAGAAGAATGCAACCCGAGCGAAGCTAACAGGTTTAAATAATTTACATATCCAACCAGCCCAGGAGTTGGCGAACGTATTTCGGTCATGGAAACTTGTGCAGATTGCCACGTCAGATGAACTTGGGAGGAGCTCGTAGTTCTCAGGATAGTTTTTCCTGGCTTTGTGTTTTAAATGACACGTACATTGAAACTCTGTTTTTGTTTGCGTAACTGGTTTTAGGTGGTTTCTTTTTTGTTGTCTGAGGAGCCGATTTTTTCTGGAGGCTTTCTCGAACATGAAACTATTAATGTTGGAGCATTAGATTGAAAAAGGGTTAGAAAATAGATATAGATACTAGAGGATAGATAGTTTCTGTTAAAGTAGATAGATAGCATAATCTTTTAATTTTTTGAAACAGTTAGTGACTGATCTTTTGATGAGACTTTGATCTGATCTTTATGAATACATGAATGCGTAGTAAGGTTTATGATCTTTGAATCAAATCTGAAATATATTGATTGCTTTGGAAATCTGTATATTTGAATCTGTGCATGTATTATTCATATTTGGTTGCTCAGTTTCTTTCTAGTTCATTTTTCTTAAGTTATTTCATAGATTGTAGGTTCATAAGCATTTAGTAGATCTCAGATACGTTCATAGTCAATTCTTTTAGCTGTTAATTCTGTAAATCACCTCCATACCCAAGAGTATGTGAGCGATCCTTCTGCACTTTCAGGTTAAAGTTGTATGAGTTTATTTTATTGTTGATAATTCCTTGAATATCCTACAAGGGAGTTGTACCTTAAGAATTCAGAGGGAAGCAATTTCTTGTGCTTACCCAATTGTTGATGAATAGCTTGTCCTCAAAAACATAGTCTTTATTTATTCTTATTTAAAAAGAGGAAGACAAATCTGTTCACCAACATATTTAAATTGTTGTAAGTATATTTTTCATACTTATGTATATGGGTGGATGATATAGGATTTTGGTAGTCAAGTTTTGAGGAGGATCCCATCTTGTCATTGATATCAAAGGGGGAGAGATAAGGAGTGAAATTGAGTTATTTAGCTTAGCGGAAGAACATTTTTTTGGTTAGAGAGAGACCTTTTGGAGATTAGCATTTTGTTTAGACATTTAGTTATTTTTCACTAAGTGTTGCCATCGATGCCAAAGGGGGAGATTGTTGGTTGGCAAGAGACACCGCATTGGATGATTTGTATGTTGTCATTGATGGAAACTACACATGTCCCTTATGGTCACTTAACAAATTTTGGCATTACCAAAGGTCATAATGGATATTTGGCTAAGTATGGTAGAACATAGACAATGTACAAGTTTTGGTAAAAGGATTGGTACAAATAGGTACAGGTGAATTTTGTGTTGCAAAGTTAAAGGAAGATTCTTCAAGGTACATGCTATGTTATTCTAAGATTACACCTACTTATGTTACTATTTTCTCTAGTTATGATGATCTGAGTATTAGGTTTACAATAAAGTTTGAAGGACAGTGACAAGTGTTGGATCAATCAACTATCCTAATAGATCGACGATCTGATTAGTTTAGGCATAATTATTGCTAGATTCGACATGATTGATGACATCTATGATTTGGGTCGAGGTTAGCATGAATATTTGATTGTTGATTTGGTTGAGGTTCTACATCTTTTTTTTCTCAAGCCTGACTATTTAAGTTATTTCTATTGTTATTGGGTATATAAGCCCAATTTTTTGTTGTGATTTGATGATGTGATTGAAATAGGATATAGTGCGAAGTACAAAAACTATTTCTAATATTTAGTATGTGTGAAGAACCTAATTACTGAGGCTAGGTTGATGTTTATGTACTGTACCTAAAAGGACCTATATAGGCATAGTTGATGCTATTTCTGAGTTCACTCTTTTTTATTGTAGTCCAAACATTTTGTATAGAAGTGAGCCTCTATATTTTGTAATCTGAGCAGTGAGCTCTAGGTAGTGGGCTTGAATGCAGGTGCATTCCATTTTGTACTATTTCCCTTAACTGGGTTATCATTATTTATACATAAGTAATTAATGGGTTCCACCCCCATCGTGATTTTTCCCTTAACTGGGTTTCCATACAAAAATCATGGTGTTACGAGTTTGTGGATTTTTTCTTTTTGTTTCAATTGTTTACATTTCATTGTACCTGGTTTATGGTTATGTAATCAAATCTCTAAGGTTAAAAAGTTCAGAACATTGATTTAACCCCCCTCTTAGTGTTCCTTAATACCAACGATATCCACACACACACACACACACATGTATGTATGTATGTGGACACACACCAAACAAACATTGAGTATGAGTGTAAGTTTGTACTCCCATATGTACAAACTTACACTCATATATATATATATATATATATATATATATATATATATATATATATATATATATATATATATATATATATATATATATATATATATATATATATATATATATATATATATATATATATATATATATATATATATATTTGTGTATGTGTGTGTGTGTGGACACACACCAAACACACATTGAGTATGAGTGTAAGTTTGTACTCCCACTAAAGTGGAGGCTAAATGTAAGGTTGTAAGTTGTCACCCTTTAGAATTTCACACTTCTTTTTAGGCCCTTACAACCTATTTCTAGCCTTGTCACTACCAAAATGTTGTCATATGCTCATGAGGTGACTAAAACCTATGTATTAGGACCTTCTACTCTAGTGAAATCATCCTTCTCTTCTCCTATTTTGGGTGGACTAGGGTGGCTAGTGTCATAGTCCTAGCGGACAAGAGCACCTAGAATTATAGTGTCAAATTACCCCATTTTATGGTTGTCATTGATGTCACCTTTTTAGATGTTCAAGTACAACACTCATCTAGTTATATTTTTAGGTATGGTGTAACAGTCTCACTGATAGAGACATAAACCTATCTCCACCATGGCATATGATTGTTTTGGTCCAAACTAATTATGGTCAACATAAGAAACATTTGTGTTAAGGCTGAATTCACTAGTATGTTTCAGTTGCACGCTCATGAGATTCATCTTTTGGTCCCAACTAACATAATAAGATACAACTAACATGGAATATATATATATATATATATATATATATATATATATATATATATATATATATAGATTATTCTCTCTAGATGTGAGACTATATTATCTTGTATATTAATTTTTCTATTGTAAATATTGATGTCTTGGGTTTCATTTAGGGGTCACTTATATTATTTGTAATAATATATGAGGTTAGCATAGTTTGAGATCAACCCCCTTATAGGCTCCTATCTTTCTCTTGGTCATTTTGTATATTCTTGAATACTTTTGTAGATTTTATACATGTGCATACACTTATTGGATTGTGTTCACTTGTACCCTTATTCATATTACACATTTTTGGTAGTTGATATAAGTTTGTTCTAATAATTATATGCTTGTTGTGTCTTATTGTAGTTTCTTATTGTTATGGTTGCACACTTGTAAACATGTTCTTTGTAATATTAATAATTCTTATTTTAATTATGGATAACTTCTTAATCATTTGATTTGATTTCATCGTAACTAAGTTTACCATTAGAGATAGAAGAGGTTTTAAGCCTATGTCATGATTTCATGAGATTACATAGGTATATTTTTCTATGATGATGCTATTAGTGATTATAAAATACATGACAATATCTTAGTGGGATATATGTATTTCACTCCTATGTTTGCTTGGAATGAACTTTAGTAAATACTATGATTAAGGAGGTTTCATGAATACTATATCAGTGTGAGTTAAACTATGTTTTTGAGTTATGAAATTTGTATGAAGTTTTCAACTTTAAGTCTAGGAATTTCTCCTTGTTCCACCTAAGTGGGTGGCAACCGAAGGGAAAACTGTCTGGGGGACAAGACCCTAGAAAGGGTTTCGTACCCGCTTTCTTGATTTTACAAATAGATAGTCTAGAATGGGGAGAGTCGAACTACGAAGTCTCTGAGCGTGAACGTAGGCAAGGCCATCGATGATGAGCCCCCGAGGCTTAGGTCCAGTCCCTTAGGGTTTGTCTTTAAGTTTATAATGCAATGATTTCACTCCTTAATAATGATTCTCATAGCTAAGTTATCAATAAAACATTTATTTGCAATATAATATATCTAATGTTTACATCTAGTTGTTTAGACATATGTGTAGTTACAGGTGTTGGACATGGTGGTCATCATGTAAAAGAAAGTTATCAATATTCAGGTATGCAAGAATAATAATTTGTTAATTGAGCAAGACAAGTAGTATAATCTCTTTATTCTCTTGACCTTTAGTAACATTAAATAAATCAAATTAGATTATGTTCCGCTACTTTATTGAAAAAAAGTATTATATATTGTGTATGACTTAATGAGTATAATGTCCTTGAGCCAAGGGTTCCTTGGTGGGGCATTACATCTGGTATCGGAGCACTAGGTTTCCACACTGGGAACTCTGGGACTCTTAGCTCACTTATTGCTCAATATTTTGCATAGTTTAATTTTGGTTTATCATTATAAGATAAGATCCTAGATATAGGAATTATGTTCTTTGTATTAATGCTATAGTATTTTATAAAAGTGTACCTATTATTCTAAGATTAGGTTGTCTTACATAAATTACTTCTATTTTGCATTCTAGAAATAATGAATGAGCCTCCTAAGTACTTTCATAGACAGTGGATATCTTTCTAATAAATAAATGCTAATGAATTCCACATGTTTTATATCACCCTTTTGTTGTACTCCTAGAAGGATTCCAATTAGTATTATAAATTATTTTTTACCATAAGTGTTGACAGTAGCCAACCATATCTCCTCTAAAACTTGTCATCACGAGTGCTTGTTATAGTGATTATAGGTTGCTTGATTGAGTTGAAAAGGCTTTACACCTTATTCTATTTTTATATCATAATAGCTATGTGTGATCAATGAATTTAGTTACTGATGTTACTATGGTAGTTCTCCTTATTATAGATGAAAATGATGAAGTTACTACATACATATTATAGGCTATTGTAAGGACTGAAATATTGTGTCTCTCTCTTTCTTATTCCCTATTTTAGAATAGAATTGAAAAAAATAAAAAAATCCTTGTACAAAACATGAATTTAGGACCTTATTAATTATGTTGCAACATTGGAATTCTTGGGTAATCCTTTTGGTCATGTTGTTGTTGAAGAATTACAAATAGTGGGGAACATCTGCTAAAATTAACATGGTGAGTATTTCTCCTTAGATTTATATGCAAATGATAATGTGACATGATGCATGATTGATTTTGTTTTTTTTATAACACCTGAATGTTTACATGAATTATATTAGGGTTATTTGATAATAATAATAACTGCAAATTAAAAATAAATATCTCTTCTCTGTTCATGATGAATGACCATCAAATGATGCTATCTATATAAAGTAAAAATATGATTTAATTTATTGATTTTGGAAATTCTTGGCTAAATGACCTAAGGTCCATTTGTGACTATAAGCCTATGTAGGGATTAACCACAGAGATGAAATTAGGAGTTTTTCACAATGAAAGGAATATGTGTTCTTTTGGTACAATTATTGAAGGAATAGGTAGGGTTGATGTAATATTTTCTTGACTATCTTTCTAAAATCGTTTGTTCTTGACTTGATGAATAGGTAATATTTAGATGAAATATGAATGCTATGGTAAGTTCAGTAATGATTTGATTATCCTCCCCAAATTGCAATATTAGGCAATTGAGAATTCAATGTATTCCTTATTAGTATTGAAGTCATTATATTAGTGAAAACTAGTGTCTTGAAATGTCTATATGGTGTGTTGTGTCCTTATTGGAGGGATTTATCATGTGTAATGAAAGTACCTAGCTAATTCATTTGTTTGAAAAGATGATACTTGGTCCACTCTTAGTGTCCCTGATTAGGTGAAAAGTAAATGTCCATAATGGTTTATAATGATTAGTTGTGAATTTATTATGTGACTAATAAATGTACATAGTACAAGTTTATTGTTTCCTTTCCTTAATTAAAACAAATATGTGTTGATTCAATGACTCTTTAAGAAATATAGTGTATCATTTTTCCTTTTGCCTTATTTTATATAAGTTAAAGTCATCTTGAAAATAGATGTTATTATTATGGGAATGGCAGAGATTGATATGTGTACATTGGATATTGGCATATGCCCATGAGGAGGTGAAATGTGATTAAGTATGTCATTGGTATTTTTTACTAGGTAGACAAAGTGAGTTGTGAAAATAAAATAAAAATTAGAATATATGGATACTATGTGATGTTATTGTGTCCTTCCTTGTAAATGTGATAAAACCAGTGCCAGTGCTTATGTTGGGTGTTGTGTATAACCAGTAATTATTTGAGTTCCATGGAGTGGTGCAATATAAGTACCATCCATGGAAGTTATGTTTGGATAAGGGTATGGGAGAACCATACCATTCATGTGTTGTCTTCTTGTTTGTCACCCTACTGAGTGCCAACCCATGAGTGTTGGTAATTTAGTATGTGGAAGGGTAGTAGTAGCACCATTTCCTCAGGTATTTATGTGGCGTACGTATAATGGCGGCGCGAAGTGACCTTAGCTTCCACTACTCGAGGGAAAAGAGTAAACTATGCTTCCCCTTATGATGAACCTAAACATTTGGTTCATAAGTGTTTATCCTAATTCCCACAGTTCTTGAGCTCAATACCAGTACTTGATATGAGCCTCTAAGAGGAGATATATGATTTATGGATATGTACATTTCTATGTGGTCCAGCATGTGGAGGGAGATTTTGTTAGCCCATGCTGTGATGGATACCATATTCGCACATGTTCCGACATGATGAAATGAATATGATGCCACACCCCACTATTGTTCCGACATAGTGTGAGGTGATGATGCCGTGTTGCTGATGGTAGCGAGCCGAGCTCGAGAACACGATGCCACGTACATGATTACGTGAAGGCGCAGTATATGTATGTATTTTGTTTCCTACTTGATGCAGAGGATATTGGTGATACTTGCATGCTTGTAGAGGGGCACCCATGGATGCTCGGTTTGTAGACGCGGTAGGCATATGGGTAGGCCCAAGCCATGTATACCTCTGGCTACGATGATGATCTATGAGAGACATCATTATGCGGGGTGTGTCCTGTGTGTGCCTACTCCACAAGGAACACTACCATGCGACATACGACCAGAGTGTGCTTACTCCACTTGGTGTATGGTCATGCCGAGTGGGTTGGCATGCTTATTCTGCACCATTCGATGCAGGGGTGTTGCCGAGGTGAACCCCCTATGCCATGTGGGTAGTGTTGCCCGGGCCCAACCACATGAAGGGCTATTGCGATAGCTGGACGTTGTTCCCTCCTTCCTCGTGAGGTGACTAGATATAGTCACATAGTGATGTGATGTGCAATTTATGGTGAATTTATTTTATCTTCAGTTGTGTAGACCAATAATTTTCTTATCTTTTTCTATAATAGTTTAGCCAAGACTTATGAAATTTATCTTGGATTCTTCTTATCTTTTTGTTGAGATTGATAATTCCATTTTATTTATTTATTTAATATTATTGTTGAGCTTTGATGGCTAAACTATCTTCTTTCGTAATGTTGGTCTTGTGTTGTGTTGTGTTGTGATTCCTCACTAAGGACGCATGAGGCAGACTTGGTGAGTGTATACGAGGAAGTAGACATAGGGAACCCTTGAGGATGGGGGTATGTGAGGCTATTATGTAGCTAGTATCCACTACCTTCCTATGTGTGGTGTATGTTCCTTGGAGGCTAACCACCTTACACAAACAAGGGATATGACACGTGGACTTGTATGGAGGGTCTTTATGACAAAGGCCTAAGACACCATCAAGCCACTATGTGAGGTTTTGATGATGGATTTTGGATATAGAAGAGACTGGTATTGTATCCCAGAGTGAGAGTTTGTCTAGAGAGGCATATCCACTCCTGATCCTTGTGATGTGTAATCCCAGTGATGTGGACTGATATGATTGTTTATGAGGCATATTTGGATATGCTCAATGTTTTATGTTAAATTGAAATATATCATTATGTTGGATGCAAGTAAAAATTTGATTTATATGTGTTGAAAGAGAAGGAAATTGTATCATTTTGATATATTTTAAGGAAAATTGAGTGGTTCAAGCTATTTACCTTGGTCCTTACTTTCTAAATAAAGGGAAAATTCTATTCGTACTAATGTGTGATCAAGTTCAAGTTATCTTTGTTGGTGGTAGTAAAATTGATTGGGATATATATTTTATGTTTAACCATATTATGAGGATTATTCTCTATGGATTCAAGGATTAGTTATACATGTGATATCGGTTAAAATATGTTTAAGATCTAATGCGTGGTGTATTTCCATTTCAACATTTCTGACTTCCAGGAGTAAGTCTCATCTTAGGGGGGGGATGATGTAGTGCTCCTCTAATTCATATTCGGTAAGAAACTAAAAAGGTAAGTAAACCTTTCATCACTTATAGTAAATTGTTAGTTGATGTTTCTAGATGTAAATATGCATAGACGTAAATATATAAATAATATATGTGGTTGTATGACTTTCATAAATATATAGTTTAAAATGTTGTGAATTACAAACAATGTAATTTCATTTATGTAATATTTCACTTTACAAATCTAAAAGAAATATAATAAATATTTTTAAATTAAATATGTTATTGATAAAAAAGATCTTTATTATTTTTCTATGTATTTAAAAATAAATAAATACATATATATAATTTTAAATAGTTTTTACATATTTTAAATATTTTGATTATAAAATAAAAGCTTTATTTATTTTATTATATTCTTTTATCAAAAAGATTATAAGAACATTATTATACAAATGAATTTTACAATAAAATAAATAAATAAAATAAAGAAAAGAAAACTAAGCTATCATTATAAAAATAAAAATAAATAAATAACTAGGTTAAGGAATCTTATTCCTTAGTAAAGAATCTTAACTATAACTTAAGATAATCCTACGTATGAGGAATTAAATAGATAAGACTAAAAGTATAGTTTGTTAATTAATTTGAAGATCTCTCAATAACCTTTTTGACAAAAAGATTAATCAAATTTATTCATAGGAAAAAATCTATTGGTTATGGAACCGTTTCAGTTTTCTGAAAACAACTATATCAAATGGAAGAAATAAACACAGGAGGGAGGGGGGTGATATAGAGGACAGGAGACAAGTTTAGAGGAGAGCCATCGATATTATGTGTTAATGAAGTGTAATATTAATATAATTTCAGATTTCGTGATGTCTTTTGCTTTATATCTCTTGCTGTTCGAAATCAAGAATCTCTTATTAATGTTTAGTAGAAATTGATTTGGAGAACTCATCATTAATGGAGTACTGTCATATGTTTTGGTTTCCTTTATAAAGAAAGGAAACCGATAGGTTGAAATGCACTACAAGTGAATGGAATTTCAGATATTGATAAGCATATGGATTTTTTTTCACATGAGTAAATTTAGAATTTGGGTTGTGACTGTGATGTGAGGATTGAATAAAACTTTTGCCTCTAATCTGTTGTTTTATGACAGTCAATTTCAGTCTCGGTACAGAGACCGTAACTTTAAATTTAACCGTTGGATCTTCACGATTTTGAAATATGTTTGACAAAACCTAGTTTGGAATAAATTCACCGGAGCGATCGGGAAAATATAGTCTGGTTGGAAAGTTATAAAGGAATGAGTACGGCTCTATACAGAATGAATGTTATAGATTTCCAGCAGAGCTATTTGCATTCAGTGCCGTGGGATGATCGGGTAAAGCTTGGCAAGAAGGTAAGATTGGATCCAATTAGTAATATTAACTATTTATGTAATGTTCCATTTATTTCAATTATAGTTAAGAACTATAGGATACTAGTTTGCCAATTTAGGTATAATATTATCGGATAAAATAAATAGATATTCAAATATTATTAGTTGTAAAAATCAATTCTTTTAGGTGTAAAAGATAGGCTATTGACATTCTTTCATATTCTTTTTTTTTAGATACATTATTATTATTTACAATAAATAGAAGTAGTTATTATTGTAATATATAAATAGAAACAAGAAATGTGTGATTACTCTTCGAATGTTAATTGTTAAAAATAAAATAAAATAAATACAATTAGATATATAAGTAAATCTCCTAAGTTGTTGACAAATTTGTATAATTATTAAGGATATAGTGGACGCTAGAAGGTTAGATGTATGTCTAGAGATACATGTGTGTGTGTGTGTGTGTGTGTAAGAGTTTGTGTAATGGTCTCCAATGGACAACCCTTTATGATTAGGAACTAGAATGAAAGGTGTTTGTTACTAGATGACATAGATTTACATAAAGATGCACATAAGTATTAGGGAATTTAAATAAGTTGTATATATGTACTCATCTATATATATATATATATATATAGATATAGATTATTCTCTCTAGATGTGAGACTATATTATCTTGTATATTAATTTTTCTGTTGTAAATATTGATGTCTTGGGTTTCATTTAGGGGTCACTTATATTATTTGTAATAATATATGAGGTTAGCATAGTTTGAGATCAACCCCCTTATATGCTCCTATCTTTCTCTTGGTCATTTTGTATATTCTTGAATACTTTTGTAGATTTTATACATGTGCATACACTTATTGGATTGTGTTCACTTGTACCCATTCATATTACACATTTTTGGTAGTTGATATAAGTTTGTTCTAATAATTATATGCTTGTTGTGTCTTATTGTAGTTTCTTATTGTTATGGTTGCACACTTGTAAACATGTTCTTTGTAATATTAATAATTCTTATTTTAATTATGGATAACTTCTTAATCATTTGATTTGATTTCATCGTAACTAAGTTTACCATTAGAGATAGAAGAGGTTTTAAGCCTATGTCATGATTTCATGAGATTACATAGGTATATTTTTCTATGATGATGCTATTAGTGATTATAAAATACATGACAATATCTTAGTGGGATATATGTATTTCACTCCTATGTTTGCTTGGAATGAACTTTAGTAAATACTATGATTAAGGAGGTTTCATGAATACTATATCAGTGTGAGTTAAACTATGTTTTTGAGTTATGAAATTTGTATGAAGTTTTCAACTTTAAGTCTAGGAATTTCTCCTTGTTCCACCTAAGTGGGTGGCAACCGAAGGGAAAACTGTCTGGGGGACAAGACCCTAGAAAGGGTTTCGTACCCGCTTTCTTGATTTTACAAATAGATAGTCTAGAATGGGGAGAGTCGAACTACGAAGTCTCTGAGCGTGAACGTAGGCAAGGCCATCGATGATGAGCCCCCGAGGCTTAGGTCCAGTCCCTTAGGGTTTGTCTTTAAGTTTATAATGCAATGATTTCACTCCTTAATAATGATTCTCATAGCTAAGTTATCAATAAAACATTTATTTGTAATATAATATATCTAATGTTTACATCTAGTTGTTTAGACATATGTGTAGTTACAGGTGTTGGACATGGTGGTCATCATGTAAAAGAAAGTTAGCAATATTCAGGTATGCAAGAATAATAATTTGTTAATTGAGCAAGACAAGTAGTATAATCTCTTTATTCTCTTGACCTTTAGTAACATTAAATAAATCAAATTAGATTATGTTCCGCTACTTTATTGAAAAAAAGTATTATATATTGTGTATGACTTAATGAGTATAATGTCCTTGAGCCAAGGGTTCCTTGGTGGGGCATTACAGACGATATATTGATGACGGTATATAATGGAAATGATCTTAGCATATGAGATACACATGTCTATGATGATATGGTAGATGTATTGTAACTTGTACATGTGAAATTTTATTGTATATAGCATACTATTGTATGTAACTCAATGATGATATAGAAGGAGATCTATATTACAACACGAATGGCACTCTCTACATATATTGATGCATTTATAACAGTTCAAATTTTTTATTTCATATTATCAACTACTATTTTTGTTTTGTAATTAGGACAGTGAGCCACCTATGTATTCTATAACTGGATACCTAACACTCGAGAGTTAACCCTCTCCATGGTTTTTCCCATCTTGGCTTTCCACAATAAAAATTTGATGTTATGTGGTTTGCATTATTTTCTTTCAATTCTTTCATTTACTACAAGTTTAAATTATGTTATGGGGACATTTTCTTAAATGTTTTAAATTTTTCAAGGGTGTAATTATTCATCCCTCCCCTCTCAAAATATCAGATGTTCAAAAATTGGTATCCGAGCTAGTTCCTTTGGAAGAGTCTAACAACTTGAAGGAGATTATGAAGGTTGAACATACTTTGTCTAGATCCATGATGGCTGAAAATAAGTTTATGTCAGTATATGAAGATATTGAATCTATTGAAGATGAGAACAATGAACTGTTGTAAAATATTCAAATAGCCAATGACTGCATTTGGAAGTTAAAAGAGAAAATCCAAAAATTCAAATAAAGACATAAAGAAGTCAACAATGAACTCAAGCTAGCAAATGAAACCATCATTTATTTGAGAGCCAAAAGCAAAGAAGATGAAAAGACTAAGAAGCATCTAAATAACATGATTAAAATAAAATTTGATGAATGCAAAAATATGGAACAAGAAGTCAAGTCTCTCAAAACAAATTTATAAGGATCCAAGAAAAGTGTAGACAAAGTGAAATACAGTTTGAAGAAACTCAATGAAATATTGAATATACAAAGGTTTGCGACAGATAAGAAAGGACTAGATTGTGAAACTAGTGAATGCTCTCAAAACAAATTTGGAGAAAAAGAGGAATCAAATCTAATAAGTGAAGATAAGACTACATATGATCAAAAGGCTAAAGATAAGGCTCTAGTAAACCCCTAGGTAAGTATGAAACCTCATTATTTTAATGGTCATTGTTTCAATTGTAATAAGTTAAGACATAAAGAAATAAATTGTAGAAGTAGATAAAATTAGAATAATAGGTCTTATACTGATAGATGTTTTAATTGCAATATCTATGTTCATAAGGCAAGTCATTGTAGGAAACCAAGTAGAAGCAATAAGTTTACTGGTTATTGTTAGACTTGTTATGCATATGGACATAAGGCTAACCAGTGTAGGTCAAGACAAGAAAAAAAGACCGATCGGTGTTTCAAATGCAATAAGTTTGGGCACGTAGAAAGATCCTGCAAATCATCTAAATTCAAGAAAACTGAACTAGCAAAGAGGTTAAACAAACAATAAGTTAAGGAAGAGATAAAAAATATCTGGAGAAAGAAGGAAGATGCTTTCTCTGTCTTTGGCACAAAGATTTGTTCCAATAATGAGTAGCCCTCGGCTGTTTGTTAGGGGGAGAAATATTTCAGTGGTTGTCTCTTATCCTACAGTAAGGAAACTATTACAGATATATCAAATCTACTCCATCAAGTAGATTCAGGTGAAGAAAAGAGAAAGAAACGGATCAGTATCTGATGTGCATCTCATCCACTAAAAAGTGGTCATAGTGGGAGTACAATGCATTAAATGCAATTAAGGGCATTTATTTTGAGGTTATACTTTAAATGGGATTAAGACATGCATTTCTTTTCACAAAAGATAAAAAGGATTTTCGAAATAGCGAAGGAGAAGAGTCTATGTGAATCAAGGTTTTCACATCTAGAATAAGAGGTATGTGTATGTGTTTCTTTTCCACATATTTCTGCAATGGCTGGTCCATCTACTCCCATCTTGGTTAATGCCTCCACCAAAACATGACCTATTTTAAAATTGCTTGGATATTTCCACCAAAAATAATTTAACGGGATGTTTTTCACAAATTCCTTATGGTTTCATTCATGTTGAAGATGTGAGAATCCATCTATACTATAAGTTAGATGAGTTTGATCATTCCAAACTAATGGATTTATGGGTTGAAAAGTTTATCTAAGAAGGATTTAAAGGTTAAGCCATAATTTAGTGTTTTTGTTGAGAAGAAGCTAGATGCATGGAATTACTTTCCTAATTTTTATGGGAAAGATAAGTGGGTTAGAATGGAAATGAGCCGCTTTTATGATATTTTTTTTGATTGGATAACTCACACCATTTGACCAAGGAAGTGATGAAAATAGTAACTAGACTCAACGATACTGACATCTTACCGAGGGAAAAGGCTATGAAGACCAAGGAAGTTGAAGATCTCACTCAAGATGTGCATGATGGAAGGTCTCTATCAATTAACCATATTCCAGACCTTGCATTGAGGTATGTTGCTCAAGTAATTGGAAACAAAGTCTACTATTCAAATAGGGAAATTTTGATTTTTGCTATGAAGGTGTTCTCAACTCATGATATGGTTTTTAATGGTGTTCATTACAAAATCTATGAGCTCTTTAAGGATTATTTTATTGAAAAATTATGCCAAATCAAGAAAAGAAAGAAGAATGTAGTGTTCTAGTTTGGAACCCTAGCACTGTGCTTATTATTCTACATTTTAAACACTCTTCCCAGTCAAGGAAAAGTTCTCTGGTCTCTGGATAGACCAGTTGCACACCAGATTCCTCAATGCATGAGAAGGTATAAGGATGATCTTGATAGAGATGTGTAATTTACACGATTCTTCTATATTTTACAATATAAGATGCATAATTGGGATAAGATCCCTAAGTTTGTTTTAAAATGTAAGAATGATATTACTTTCATCGTCATTGTGGACAAATGCATAATAGAAGTTTTTGAGCCAAGGAAACAATGGATATCGACACTAGGTTATGCAATTTATAAGCATTTAGTTGAGATTTATGCAAAAGTGCTCCTTGCAAGCGCAGTAGATACATCCAATAAGAGGTTTGGTACAACTCAAGAAAAATCTAGTGAGAATTACAGAGAGAAATTTTCCAAAGATATAAAAAGGAAATTCGACAAACACATGAAGAAAATCAAGGCACAAGGAGGACATTCAGAAGAAGCATACTTTGATCTTAAAATGAACACTTGGAGTACTATCGAAAGTTCCTCCAACACCACTCTTAAGGTTTTTATTTCTCCAATTGTAAAGGTTGAAAAGGCAGAAAAAGAAAGCTTGTCTAGTAAAAGGAAAAAAACTATTTTTTCTCATGTTTCTTCAAAGAAGGTGAAGACATGGAAAGCTAAGATTGCCAAGGACAATCTAGTTTTACTTGAATCAGAAGAAGAATCACATCAAGATCAGTTACGGATCAGTGTCTGTGAGAATAAATACAAATATTTATGTGCAAAGCCCCTTGATGTAAAAACTATGTTTGATATATTATCGAATGGTGGTACAAATGAAGTTGGTGAACTTTATGATCCTGCTACCCCTGAGGAAAAAGAAATTATTATACAATATTTTTTACATTACGATGCTAAATTAGATGTAGATATTTATTTGTTCAAGAAATAAATTCTTGAAGCATTGTGGGATGAATTACATAAAATTCTATGAAAGAAAAACATTTTGATGATGATATTCTAAGAGCTTCCATAGATAAAGTTTTTGGGATTGTAGATAAGCAATTTTGGTCATCTGTTTTGTCTATTTCTAAAGATATAGTTGGAAGAACAAGGAGGAGAGTTCATATTCTTATGGAAAGGTAATCTGAATCAATACAATTCAAGGAAGATCTAATCAATGAATTGACTAGCATGGTTGGTAAGTTAAACATGTTGTCCCATGATGAGCCTAGTCATTCATTTCAGGCTCCTTCATCATCACTGAAATAATTGGGTAAAGAAGACCCCATTCTAGAATATAGTGATGAAGAGGTGTATAACCTTTACCAAAATCCTCTAGAAATAGAGAAATCTCACTCTCAAGTAAGAATTAATGCTCTAGTAGGACAATATGTGACTATTAAGAAAATTCAGGAAGAGAAAGTTGAAGAGAAGAAGAAAAGAGAAAATATCATTGTGCCTCTAAGAAACCTTAGGGACCTTTGTGCCACATGTATCACTTCACTAATTCATGTTATCCTTACAACACAACAAATCACTTTGTCTGATCCTAGCACCATTAAAGAAGGAGAAAAATTTCTTGTATCAATTCAAGTGCATATCTACCTTTTGGCACAGGAAATTCAAAAATGGAATTCCAATAAGGATAGATGGATCACTGAGCATCTTAAACTGAAGCAAACCTTTAAGGCAGCTAAAACTGATAAAACTTGATTTTCTCTAAAGTTTTTAAACTTTCTTTATTTTGAAGATGTACATAGTTTTTGGTACAATACCCTTTTCATTGATGTCAAAAGGGGGAGTAATAAGGAGAAAAAAAAATTGGTTTAAGAAAATATTTTGAAAAAAAAATGAGGTTATTCCTTAGAGGGGGGAGTTTTGAAGTTTAACGATTTTGGAGCTTTTGGCATTCTAAATTTTTTTGGTTTTCCATCAATGACAAAGGGGGAGATTGTCAGGTTACCCTATTTTCAAGTTGTCATTAATGTCACCTTTTTGGACATTCCAGTACAATGCTCATCCAATTTTATTTTTAAGGTTCGGTGTAATAGTCTCCTTGACAGTAGCATTAATGACATAAACCTATCTCCATCGTGGCATATGGTTTTTTTGGTCCAAACTGATAATGGTTAGCATAAGAAACATTTTTGTTAAGGTCGACTTCACCAGCACATTTTGGTTGCATCCTCATAGGATTTATCTTTCAGTCCCAATAGACATAATAAGATACAACCGACATGGAAGGAAGGTATACCAATGATGGTATATAATGGAAGCAACCTCAACATATGAGATACACATGTCTATGATGATATGGTAGATGTATTGTAACTTATACATGGGAACTTTTATTATATATAGGAAACTATTGTATGTAACTTAGTGATGGTATAGAAGGATATATGTATTACATCAATAGCTGTACTCTATGCATATACTGATGCATTTATAATAGTTCAAATTTTGTATTTCATATTATCAACTACTATTGTTGTTTTGTAATTAGGGTGGTGAGCCCAACTAGCAATGAGCCAACTGGCAGTGAACCACCCTTCTATTTTGTAACTGGTTACCTAATACTTGATATTTAACCATCTTTGTGGTTTTTCCCATCTTAGGTTTCCACGATAAAAATCTGGTGTAATGTGGTGTTGCGTTATTTTATTTTAGTTCTTTCATTTACTACTAATTTGCATTATGTTATGTGGACAGTTGCTTAAATATTTTAAGCTTTTCAAGGGTATATTTATTCAACCTCCCCTCGTGGTATACCGGATGTTAACCATATAATCCCTCCAAAAAGGGCCCAAAATCAAATGTAGGCAAGTGTCATTTCCCACCATTTTTTATTTCAACCTATTATTCTTTCTTAACAAAATCATTGTTTCTGATTTTGTCTATGTTGAACCATTTGCAAACCAGATGGGGAATATGGACAAAAATATGATAATTTTTTGTATGATTTTTAAAAAACACATCTCAGACCTGTTATAGTCATCCAAGCCTTTAGGTTGGATGCCCGAGGAAAATCCAAGCATAAGGGTAGGTGTTTCCTAAAGCTATTAATATGGCACACACCTTATATGGCATGCATCATATGTAAAAAATTCTCTAAGTATGGTGTGCTCCATATATGGAGCATGCCATATATAGTGAATGCCATGGTTTTGATATTTCCAAATTATCTCTCTTTGTCTATGTCTCCATGTCTTTATCCATGTTTCATTACTCCATCTCCCTATATCATCTAACCTTATGTCTCTATCTGATTAGGTCTCTAACATCTATTTCTCACTCTAAGTGTCTCACCTCTCTAGTTGTGTCTCTCCATCTACACCTCTCTACCTCCCCTCTTACAAATATCTATCTATCTATCTATCTATCTATCTATCTATCTATCTATCTATCTATATATATATATATATATATATATATATATATATATATATCACCTCCCTCTATCTCACCCCTCTCCCTTCTCTCATTTTCCCCTATCCATATCCCTTCACCCTCTCTCTATCACCATCTCTCCCCCTCCTTCCAACATCTCTCCCCTCTTTCCCTTCTTCCCAATATATTCCCCCTCATGAGCTTTCCCCCTCTCTCTATTTCCCCACTCCTTTTCCCCATCCTTTTCCCCTCTCTCTTCCCCCTCTCTCCCTATCTCTCTTTATCCAAACCAAAAAGCTATACTATAATCCCTAAACCATAAAATCAAAGCCCTAAGCCTTCTCTCCTTTTCTCCCTCTATCCCCCTCTCACTATGTCTCGCTTTCCCTTCTCTTTGTCCTCCCCACCTCTCCCCCCGATCTCTATCCCCCCTCTCTCTTTATCCAAACCCCAAACCCTAAATGATAATCCCTCTCTCCCTTTATCCCTCTCTCACTATCTCCCTATTTCTCTTCTCTATCTTTTCGATCTCTCTTTCTCTCACTCACCTCTCTCCACCTTCCCCACCTCTCTCCCTCTCCCCTCCTCTCTCACTCTATCTCTCTCTAAGCTCAAATCCCTAAACCATAAAATATAATCCCTAAACCCTAAACTATAAGCTCTAAACCTTATCTCCCCTCTCCCTCACCTCTCTTCCCCTATCTTACTCTCTCTATCTCTCCCCACTCTCCCTTTTTGCATCTCTCTTTTCCCCTCTCCTCCTCTCTCTTCATCCAAACCCAAAACTCTAAACCATACTTTCCCTAAACCTTGTCTCCCTTTCTCCCTCTATCTCTAACTCACTCTCTCCCTTTCCATTCTCTCCATCTTCCCTACTCTAAGAACCCCCCTGTGCTTCTAACTCTAACCATTATTTCAATTTTTAGATGTTAGACATTTTTTCAAACACTTTGCACACAAGATCTAATTCTTGTTTGGTCTTTGCAAAGTTTGAAAATCTTTAGTTTTTGAAATATATGCTTTTAGAGATTTTAGACCATATATGGAATTTAAATAACAATGTTGGGAAATAATAATTTTTAATAAAACTATTTACTTAAAACCTTATTCCATTATTCTTTTATGAAATTCTTACTTTAATAAATACAAAGCATGTGAATTGAATTTAAAAAAATTACTAGGAAAAAACATGTGACTATCTACAAGCGTCAAAATGACTCCCTAGATGATAAGACAACCATGTAAATTATCAAAATTTGACATTGATTGCTTGGAATTTCAAGGGGAGGCACTCTTGTCCAAAAACTTGGTCCATATACTATATACACTGCCTAGAATTCTGAATGCAAACCTATAAACATTGGACGATGCCTGCAAATGGTGATTGGAAGCCCTCAATTCCCAAATGCAACCTCTTCTTGTAATAGTTGGCCCACAAATACAAAACAAAAACCCTTAAGTACTGTTAGTCGTAACCGGTTACTGAGAGGGGGGTGAATCAGTAAATACAATTTCTATTTCAATTAAACCTTATATATATATTCTTGCAGAATTAAAAGAATATAATCAATCACTCATAAATATTAATAGAAATACACAGGTCAACACAGCTATATATATATATATATATATATATATATATATATATATATATATATATATATCTATATCTATATCTATATCTATATCTATATCTATATCTATATCTATATCTATATCTATATAGACACACACACACACACACACATGGAAACCCTCGGTTAGAAGGAGAAAACCATGGTGGGATAGAACCCACAAATTTACTACTGTAGTAATAAAGGTGTCATGTTATAGGCTTACAAAGCACTTGTGAGAGTGCTACTCGGTAAAGAGATTTGGTAGAAGACCTGTTAGGATCTTGACCCTGTTAGGAGTCACCTTGTAAAAGGACTTTCAACACCAATTAAGATGTTACTTGATGAAGGGATTTATACAAGAACCTGTTAGGGTTCACCCTGATTGAGGGATTTGAATCTGCTCTTACAATTCAAAGCAATGATCTATTATGACACCTTTTGTCTGATCAGATCATACATGTTACCCATTTTCTCTTCTTGGTTGTTGAGCCCTTCTCTATCTTACTCTTCTCAGAAGATTCTCCTTCTCCTGCTCTATACACTCTCAACATTCAACAACACTTCTTGTGTATTCACTAACCTTTATTTATAAGAGATTAATCTTATTAAAATATTTCTCATAGTTCCGCCAAACTGTAAACTCGCCCATAAATCATGCTTGCAAAAAACTTGCAAAATGATCTTGAGTTTACCTTGAAACATTTGTAGAAATATAGCTAACTCCAGTTAAAAAAGATAACTTCAGTTTCAATTGTGAATGTTTCGTATAATCTCGTTTTAACTTCAACCGCTTCGCATAATCTGGTTTGGATTATCATGCACTCAATTGGTATTGAGCTTATACCTGATTGGTCATATTTCCCTGTATGTCTCATAAGACCGATTGAAAATACTCTGTTTGGTCTACCGGTGCATACTAAAGAGTACCAATGCTTGATTAGTCTACTGGTGCTTTGGTGGGATTGATGTTTGCCTCTAACTTAGCCAATGACAACTTAAATATGTCAACAAGTACTAGGTGATCTGCAACTATGATAATCTCTAGCTTTTTCAAATTGATATCTATAACTAAACATTGAAATACTTATGCAAATCGACCATAAATTTTAACAATGGATGGCACCGAATGATGCCACCTCTAGGTATAATTTCACTAGATAGTTTCACCAGTTCAGAGTGCACAACAACTATAGAAATTCACAATTTCTCAATCCCTTCCTTATGAAACCCTTTGTCTCAAAACCATTTACAAATTCATAAAATCTAATACACAATAGAATGAAATCAATTCCTCTCTTCTATTGGATTTTTATAATTCACAAGAAGAAATTAATTGTGGCTTCTTCAATACATTTCTCATGACTAATAAAATATTTATCTTTTGTTGCACTTGTTTTTGATGTATTTGAAATATAATATTTAATTGTATTTCCCTCTATTTGGTGCACAACAAAATAATACAAAGTATATTTAAATAATCACTTATATCTCCCTTTAAATTGGCACCTTACATTATTCCTTATATGCACTTTATAATTTGACTTTATGATGATTAAATAACCCTTTTTAATAATAAAGTCAAATAACATTTAATGATGTGCACTTTTAATTAATTATTAATAAAGTATTACTTTATTAATAATTCAAATGTCATATCTCCAAAATATGTTAGATAACTGAGAGGGGGGTGAATCAGTTAATTCTAGTTATCCTACAGTCCCAAAATCCCAGATGTATATGATCATTTACTTTTTCAAATAAATAATCAACTCGGTAAGCTATCAAGAATAACTTTTTGTTCATTTATCAAATACTAGTAAATTCTATACTGTGATTACCAATTAATCTAGATATGAAATGTATAAAGTAAAATAAAAATCCAATCACATCAAGTACACATAACACATATTTTAACATGAAAACCCTACTAAGGGAAAAGCCACCTGGGGCTGGTAACCAAAAATATTTCACTCTTCTGAAGTGAGCTTGGTTAGGAGCCAACCCTGTTAAAGGTTACAATGCACACTATGAGGTGTGACCTAGTTAAAGGATTTATCACTAACAGTTAACTCTTGACCAGCATTCACTATGGGGTCAATAAGAAAACCAACAACATTCATGGAATGTCATACTGAAATACAAATAAGACTGTTAAGTCCACTTGGTTAAGAGATTTACCTGTAACAATGGTTAAACTGATACAATAGTGATCTAATTCAAATACAACTAATATTTACAGATTTTCAAATCTATGCTAAGCTCAAAATACCTCCTCTAATCAATAATCACTTTAATCATTTATATCCATCAACATATTTAGCTTAGTGAATAATACCATGTCACTCGGTAATGCCTTCAGTTCATCTTGGTTCTATTTGTAACCAGTTTGATCAATAGTGCATGAAAAAATTCCTTTCACACGATTTCTCCCGCAGTGTCAATAAGCTCCAGACTCAATAATGAATCTCATGTCTCTTTAAATAGACGTCATAAACCATTTTATTCTCATCCATTAGATTTTGCCTCTTAATCTTCATTGTTCATTTTGTCGCTTCAAGCTTCCTCGACAGATGTGTCTATAACACGTTTCATCCTTCTCCATTCAATCGATCTTGAATTTTGTCAACTATTAGATCATCATAACAACATTTATCTTTTACCTCAGAATTATAAGCAACCTATCATCTCATCAATTCAGTCGGTTGTTATAAACTTTAATTGTTTCTCTTACTCGGTCAATATAGAATGAGTCGGTGAATACTAACTCAGTTATTAGTATTACTTGGTATACACTACACTGGCTCGGTGTATACAAAAATCTTCAATTACTGACCACATAAATTTGTTCAGTTCTGATCTCTAATACATAACAAATTCATGTAATACAATCAAGTCAACAAAATGATGTCATAGACTCATCAATAAGTTACCCAATGTATACCTTAGCCACATCTCTATATCCATCTCATCTTCATGTATATATCTCTTTCCTTTACCATTTTCCTTCTTCAGATGTTTGTAACCATCATGATAAGTATAGTAGAAACTAGTTGACATCAATGACAATACACATTAACTGATTTAATTTCCTTACATATCACTTTAGTATCTCGGTGATCTCTAATCACTATCTTTCACTTGTCCATTCAATTCATCAAGATATTCAATCAGTTGTAGATTATCAATCTCTCCCTTTGGCATTGATGGCAACACAATATGAAATATGTCATAGAATACCAAACATCTATACTACAACTATGTCAATAAATGTTGTAGCTCGGTAAGCTCTCCCTAGCTTGATCATTTAATATGTTTAATCACTGCATTTCAACATTTCAGATAGACTCCCCCTATGAATTTGATCTTCTTCCTTGATACTTGTTTGATTCTCTCTAAATAGATAATAGACTTTCTCTCCCTTCTTTATGTTCTCTCTAATTGATATTTCATATGAATCTTTCTCTCCCTTTGACAACAATGCCAAAAAGAATAAACAGCTCTCCAATAGCCAAAAAATATCTTTTTTGTTCAATTCAAATCATGTACCTGCTTGTACAAATATACAATTTTCTCTGTTCTAGCTTTCACAACCTTAGGAAACATAAAGTGTGAACAATATGCATCAACATCATTTGATGTTATGATAAAGTATAGGTTGTTGCAACCTCGTGATCACCTTAGTGATCGACAGACAGGGGATGGACCCCTAGTCTAGTCCTCAAGTACTCAAATGTATCCTTCAGTAGGGGTTTAGTAAATATGTCTGCAAGTTGTTCTTTAGATTTCACAAATTCTAGTTTCACTTTCTTTTCTTGTACTTGTTCCCTCAAATAGTGATACTTAATAGATATATGCTTTGTCTTAGCATGCATCACTGGATTCTTGGAAATATTTATAGCACTTGTGTTGTCACAATATATAATCACTGGATCAATGATCTCTTCATTATGCCTTTCAAAAGTTGTTTTATCCATGCAATATTTGAACAATTAGCAGCAATAACAACATATTCTACTTCAACAGTAGACTGAGAAATACATGCTTGTTTCTTACTTATCCAAGTAACTAACCTTTCTCCCAAAAAGAATGCTCCATCGGTTGTGCTCTTCGAGTCATCAATATTTCCAACCCAATTTGCGTCGGTGTAAAATTGTAGTTCAAAATTGTCTTTTTTTTGTACCATAAACCATAATTCTTTGTGTTTTTCAAGTATCTCAGAATCCTCTTAACATCAGTCATATGTGATTCCTTAGGATTAGCAGAAAATCTTGCTACAATCCCAGCAACATGTGCAATATCAGGTCTACTATGCACAACATACATCAGTTTACCAATCATTGATCTATATAATGTCTAATTTACCTCAGTTGACTGATCATCTTTTATCAATTTGCATCATGTGACCATCGGTGTACCTACCAGTTTTGAATCTTCCATTTCAAAAGTCTTCAACACTTCTTTGATATACTTTGATTGTGTTATGAATATCCCTTCATTTTGTTGTAGAATTTGCAAACCTAGAAAGAATTTAATCTCTCCAAATATTGACATCCCAAATTCCTTTTTCATTTCAGCAGCAAAAGATTTGCAAATATTATCATGTCCTCCAAATATAATATCATCAAAAAAAATTTCAGCAATAAGAATCTTGTCATCAATTTCTCCTTTCAAATATAAATTATTATTGTCATTTGTCCTCACAAATCCAATACTAATAAGATATGCATGCAGTCTTTCATACCATGCTTTCAGTGCTTGCTTCAGTCCATATAGTGCTTTGTGAAATTTGCATACCATGTTCTGCTTATTTGGGTCAACAAAACCTCCAGGTTGTTCAATATAAACCTCTTCCTCAAGTCTTCCATTCAAAAATGCAGATTTAACATCTATTTGATATAATTTAAATTCTTTGTGTGCAGTATATGCAAGTAGTATTCTAACTCCTTCAAGTCTAGCAACTGGTGCAAAAGTCTCACCATAATCAATTCCTCCTTGTTATGCATACCCTTTACCAACAAGTCTTGTTTTTTTCCTAGTGGCTTCACCATTCTCATTCAACTTGTTTCTTAATATCCATTTGGTTCCAATAATATTTTATCACTCGGTCTCGGTACCAATGTCCATGTTTTGTTTTTAACTATCTGCTCAATTTCTCCATTCATGGCTTTAATCCATTCTTCATTCTCAAGTGCATCTCTAACATTTTTAGGTTCAAATTCACAAACTAAACATGTGCTTTGTCTCAACTTACTTCGTGTCATCATGCCAGCTTGCTTGTTTCCAATAATTTGGTTATGTGGATGGTGTCTCCTCACAAAGTTTGCTAACACTTGTTCTCTTCTTTGTTCATTAGTCAGTGTAGGATCAATTTCTTCGTCAATAGCAATTTTTTGATTCTCAATGTCTATATGTTGATGCTCGGTGTCTTTATCATGTTTCTCGGTAGCTTCTACCTGTTGCTCAGGGAGGGGGTCAGGTAACTCAATGAATGTATATCTGTCGTAGTCTTCTGGTTCTTCTTTCTTTCTTCATCATTTTTCTCAGTAAACTCATCAACTTTCACATTAGCACTTTCAATCATTTTGTTAGAAACCTTATTCAAACATTTGTAAGCTTTTCTCTTAGTATAATATCCTAAGAATATTTCTTCATCACCTTTAGAATCAAATTTTCCATTTCTACCATCTTTCAGAATGTAACATATACTTCCAAAAAATTTGAAATAACTTACATTAGGTGTGTACCCAAACCATAATTCATAAGGTGTCTTGTTTTAATCTTTCTTCAATTGTACTTGGTTTAATGTGTATACAACACTGCTAACAACCTCTCTCTAGTACATTTGTGCAACATCTTTCTCAATCATCAGTGTTCTAGCACAATCAACTATGGATATATTCCTCCTTTCAGCAATTCTATTATGTTGTGGTGTTCTTGGTGTAGAAACCTATCTTTTAATTCCATGCTCATTACAAAAGTTAGTGAATTCATCATAAATAAAATCACCTCCTTTATCAAATCTTAAGCATTTTAACTCTTTTCCACTTTCATTTTCCACTTAAGCTTTATACCATTTAAACATTTTGAAAGCTTCATATTTCTCTTTCAAAAATATAACTGTCATCATCCTAGAATAGTCATCAATAAATAGAATAAAGTATATGTCACCATAATCACTCTGATTTCTCATAGGACCACATAAGTTGGTATGAACCAACTCCAAAATAGATTTAGATGAATAGGTCTTACTCTTGAAACTAGATTTTGACAATTTTTCCGTCTGACATTGTTTACACATGACATGGTCAGGTTTAAATAAGCTCGGTAAGCCTCTAACTTTTCTTTTCTTACTGTAGACACCTAAAAATCCTTTAGAAAATAAAGTATTTTTATTTTCTGAAAATCTCTGATGACATCATCATTTATTAATTAATTAATTTATTTTTATGTCATTAAATCCCTTTATCTTAATTAAAAATATTTAATTAAGGAATCCCTCCCAAAAATGTTTAAATCTTATTTAAACATTATCTCCTTATTTATTAATTATTTTAATTAATAAATTGACCAAAAATCTCAAAATAAATAATTAATTTATTTTTTGCCTAAACTTGGCCAATTTCCTTTAAACCACTAACCTCTTCTAGAATCTTCTAATCCCTTCTTAATTTTGATTAAAAGGCTAATCCCATCTTTTCTAACCCTAATCCCAACTCAAAATATTTAATAAAGATTAAATATTTATTTTCATATTTATTGAAAATATTTCAATAAATATTCCCAAAACTTAAGCTTTTGGAATGAATAAGCTTTTATTCCATACAACCAAGGAAAACTCTAGACTCTTCTAGAATCTTCTTAAATCCAACCTCTTCACCCATCCTAATCCTAAGATTATCCTAATCCTAATTCCTCCCTTAACCTTGTCACATTCCCTAAACAAGGTTAGCCAACTCTTAAGCTTACCCCAAAGTCAACAAAGAGGGCTTCCCTTTTTGAAATGCATTGAAGGCATTTAAGGCCTCCTTATCCCTCTTACATGCACTTATGGTGCATTTAAGAAGCCCCTCACCCCTTTCTTACACCCTTTGACCTTAGGCACATTTTCTAAATTGTGCACATTCCTCTCATCTTTCAATCCAATGCCTTTGTGACACTTGGCACAAGGAGGTGATCCCTAAACTAGCACAATCCATGTGCTCCCCTTTGAGTGAATCTTGGCCTCTCTTAAGGATTTCAATCCTGGCCACTCATTCTTCCTTCCCAAATCCTATAAATACCCCTCCTTTCAAGAGAAAAAAATAAGCTTACTTTCACTCTCATGCATTGTTATAATGCCATTTTCATGTTAGATCTTAGAAAATCATTCTAATTAGCTTATTTTTTAGCATTTTAGCTCATCTTAGCTTAGTGATAATGGATTAACATAGTTTTTATTGTTGTTTTGCATAAGCATAGCATCATACCACATCTCTAATTTGGTCTAAAATCAATCCTAGATTACTCATCATGTAGCTTAATCTCCATTAAAGCATTTTTGGATCCTTGAGGCCTTAGGGGCAAATCAGGTGTTCTATACCTATTTTTGTGCCATTTTGGGGTTTTCATGGATTTCAATTCATCTTAGAATGCATTTAGAGTATGCTCCAAGTGCTTAGAGAGCACGCCCACATCCCCCTTATCAGAGCAAATTAAACAGTGCTTGGGTGCACCTGTTTTTGGCTCAATCTGAGGTGGCTAGCTTAGAGTTTATTTGTGTCATTTTGATTGCATGCTTAGATTAAACTCTTAATGTTTGATTGATTTAGGCCTTTCAAAACAGATAACAGGTACCCTCGAAAGTCTTGCTCACATTCTGGCACGCCCGGTGGGACTCAAACCACAATCAGCTTGATCAAATCACAACTTTTTCACTCTCTGTCGCAGGAAATGGAAGAAATCATGCCTTCAGAAAAAGAAATTTCACCTACAGCAATGAAATCATGCCTCTGACAAAACAAATCACGCCTTGAAGAAATCAAATCACGCATACAGACACTATTTTCAGGCCTGGTTACTGGCAGATTTCCACCAGCGATAACTTCTATTCTGCTTCTACTTCTTCTTCTGTCGCTTAAATATAAAGAAATCACGCATTTGTATAAAAAAATCATGCCTATAAAGAAAGAAATCATACCTTTGAAGAAAGAAATCACGCCTTTGAAGAAAGAAATCACGCTTTTGAAGAAAGAAATCATGCCTTTGTATAAAGAAATCATGCCTCTGTAGAAAGAAATCACGCCTTTGAAGAAAGAAATCACGCCTTTGCAGAAAGAAATCACGCCTTGCATAAAGAAATCACACCTTTGCATAGTTATCTGTCGCCTGTAGAGGTACAGAATGTCGCCTGTAAGAATGAAATGTCGCCTCTGCACTTTCTAGCGTCGCCTATAAGCTGGACAGTGTCGCTTTTTGGTGTTTTTCTGTCTGGGACTGGATTTATTTTTTATTTTGCAAACAAAAGGTCAAACTCAATCTTGAATGAAACTAAAGGAAAGAACTTAGGTCCTAAAGTGTCATTGTCATTTTAAAAATCAAACCCAATCTCGAATGCACTAAAAGGAACGAACACTCTATTCCCTCTCTTGTTTCAGATTTCAGAGCAAGAAAATGAACACAATCTTGAATGATCTAAGGATAAAACAAAGCACATTTTCAAAGTTCCTAAATCAACTCGCAAATATCAATCTTGAATGCCCAAAAGGAAAGAACTTGCAACCGCTCAAATCATTTACGTTTTGAAGAAAGAACAAATCAAAATCTAAGCACGTGTGTCTTCATTTTCAAAAGTTCAAACATCACTTAATCAATTTGGGAAAATGAACAAACTTGCTTGATGTGCATCTAGGAGCTTTCATTTTCTGTAAATCCTGTTAAAGTAAGCAACGTAGAACATTTGAACTCGGACAAGTTCACTTGTTCTACTTTTAGCGAGGCCTGTCCGGGGAGAAAAGCGCTTCCTCCTCGGAGAACGACCTCAAACCGGTATCCCCCCCGGCCGGTATATAAATAAAGTGAAGGCAAAAAGTACTCACTTACATCTCCTAATCGCTGGGCATCTTGTGCCAAATGCAAATGTCTGGGGAAAGGTAAATATTCCTCCCCCAGCGTTGTTGGCTAGGCTCTTAAGTGAGTCACAGGTGGTCAGCATAACCGGGTATGGAGACTCCATGAAACTATTAAAAAACTTGATAAAATAGAAGCTACCCTATCTACATCTGAAAGTATCAAAATCCTTGTGCAAGGACCGATTCCAAGGGGTTTACCGGGTTGCCTCAAGATTACTCACCATTTGTATTCCCTTCTGGGGGATACCAAGCTGTGGGCAAGCGATTTTGATACTCACCTTCCTTAGGTAGATCTGTTTGAAGTGCTTGACAGTCAAAGACTCCGTGAAAACACTTGTTGAAACATACATTTTCAAAGCTTTATCAGAGTCAGTCATCCTGCTTGTATCTCACAAGGTTGCTTTGTCCCTTGCAGAGATTGCTTTTCCAAAAGTCTTTTTTACCTATCCTTTGCCATTGGAAAACATTGAATCGACAAACTTGATACTCAGAAAATCTTACAGAAATTAGATATCCAAAGAGCCTTTTGTTCTCAAACCAAACCTATCAGAATTTTCCCAAAGATATGCCCAATTTGATCAAACATCCAAAAGCCAAGTTGCCCAAATCAAAAGATTATCAAGAGAAGAAAGTTGCAGAAAGAAACCTCAAGAACCATCAATCCTCTATCCAAGCAACCCAAGCAGAAGAAAAATATCAAGAAAAGCTTGATAATATTGGCTATAATGCAAGAGTCAAACAGTTTGCCTACCGATTCCAAGTGAACCATCGCTACATCAGCCTTGAAAGAGAAGATTAGATAGGATCCATCACATGTCCATTCTACCTGCAGATCTCAAAATCCTATCTCGGCAGTCCCTCATCCTAGCTTCATCCTAGTTTCATCCCTGCATCATCACCAAACCTTAGTTACATCCTAGAATCCTTCTTAGTTGCATGCACCATCATCCTCCTAGCAGCATCATAGATCATCCATCCCAGTCGCATCTGCATCATCCTTTTAGAAAGAGCATTGTTCCATTATCCTTCACCATCTTTTCATCAGCAGTCCACCATCAAAATCCCATATCCTTCATCCAAATCCAGCATCCATCATCTAAATCAGAACCCACCATCTTTTGTACCAAATCCAGAGACCCAAATCCACAAGCACTTAGTGTTCGAAACCTTTGAGTTGTTTCCATCCCTTATCCTAAATCAGAAAGCATCCCCTTTTTGACAGAGCATTGTCTAAAGGAAATCCAACTTGTCCTTGCACAGCCTCATCATCTCGAGCAAGAGATTGGCTTGTATTGATAAGCATCCAGTTAACCGAAGATCATTAGTCTATCCTAGGTTGGCCCAAATCCTATCACTGATCCTCCATCAGGGAAAAATAGAAGCTCATTGTTGACACTTAGTAATCTTCCACCAGCATCCCACCAATCCTCCACCCGATCTTGACCCAAATCAGAGCATCCCACCAAGCCTCCATCATCACCAAGCTTTTTTACCAATTTGCCACCATCTCCCATCAATCTTCCACCATCCTTGATCCAAATCCGAGCAGTTCATCAATCCTTGCATCGCATTTTAGAAATTCATCATCCTTAGAAGTTCCTTAAGCTTGCATCCACCATCCTTTAGAGTTCTTTAGGAAACATCTTGCATCCATCTAGCATCTACATCTCCATGCCTATCGAGACAAGATCTGGATCTATGAAGCGAAGGCACATGAATCCTTATCCAATTTCCAGCTCATCTGATCCTAACATTTTTACCAGTGCAATGGTAGCCTATGATCCCCAAATACAAACTGGAAATACATGGGATGATCCCAATATCCCCTCAGCTCCTCTGGCAATAGAAACATTTGTGAATCACCCAGAGAATCCACCAGCAGTCAATACATTCATAGCCCAAAAGCAGCAGAGCATGTTCACTAATTTGACACAAAGGCATACTCCCATTCCGCCATATCTCCATCCTCGTATTCCCATAAGCACTATCCAAATCCCAGCACAAGTATACTCTCCATTCATCCAACCATTCACTGATCCCACCTTGCAAACATCTCAAGCAACCTCCACCATTCCCCTTCTTCTGCAAGGGAGCTTCGCAAGCCCCGTAACACAAGCTATCACACCATCTGCTCCATTCCCTATCACAGGTACTTCATCATCTGCCATGGCCTCCCAAGCTCTTGCACAAATCCAACGCTTGTCACAAAATCAACTCCCACCTCTTACACATCCATTTACACAAGCAGCTCCATCTCCTTCCACACCATTCTTTTTAGGAGGGATGAAATCATCCTTCCCCCTTGCTCCACAAGCTTCAACATCCATACCATCTTTCCCAGGGTCAACACAATCGTTTCCCTCTTTCACCCAACAAATGCCAGCATCATCTATTCTAGGGGCAGCGCAATCACTCCCCTTTCCTCCTCAGCAAGCTTCCGCATCAACATCACCCTTTTCATGGGGAATGCAAACGTTTCCTTCCTTTCCCCCCCAGCAAGCATCTACCCAGGCACAAGCCCATCAAAATGCCTTCACCACAGGGATGCCTTCCATGGGCTTTTCCAATCCACCATTCATATCCCAAACTCCCATCACATCCACCTTCCCGGCGTCTGCTGCAACACAATTCCCACCACACACTGGCTCTCGTTGGGGCCTCACTCAAGAAGAAATGAAAGCTTGGGGCATACCAACCCATTCTCCTACATCTATGTTTGGAAACTAACAAGCCACCTCCTCACAAGCAGCACAACAACCATCACAACTTCCACCAGCTTCATCCTTTGCAAACTATCCATTCACAACACCTAGTGCCATTCAGCAAGTTCCTCCACCTCAGTAGCAAAGTTCATCCCATTTTGCAAGTTATCTTGCCCAGTCACCCTTTGCTTCAAGCTTCCCCACATCAAATTCACCCTTAAGCAATGCAGGAATGCACCCGGCCTACATTGGTCAACCACAGAGCCAAGTTCAGCAAGGACCACCTTACCAGCAAGCGGTGTCATTCCACCAACCTCCCCCACAACAAACCCCTATCATTCCCCAGCAATAGCAAGCTTCCTCCTACCAGGCGCAGCAACAAATTCCCATCATCCCACAACACCAACAAGAAATCCCATATCCATCACCACAATATCCCCCTATGCCACATCAGCAGTATCCTCCCCAGCAAGCATCACTCCAAGATCCACTCCAATATACCTATCCCGCTAGACCATCTCCATATCCCGGTCCACAATACCCACCTCAAATGGGAGTACCTGCTCAAACACCAATCAATGTCGAGTGGGAAGCCATGAAGAACGCTCTTAAAGAGCTCCAAACTGGTACTGAGAGCAAAACCTACAAGTTTGAAGAGGTGTGTCCTTACCCATTTGACCAATCTATTGCTGCTATTCCCTTCCCCAAGCACTTTGAAACACCTAAATTTGATAAATATCGGGGGAAAGGAGATCCAGTCAATCATGTTAAGGAATTCTATATGGCGTGCCAAGAAGTGGCTTACAGTGATAACTATCTCTTGCGTTTATTCCCCAAAAGCTTGGGAGGAACTGCTGTTGAATGGTTCTACAAAATACCATGTGGGACTATCACAACCTTTGTTGAACTTTCTGAGAAGTTCATTGCCCACTATGCCCACAATGTTGAGAATGAGTTAACCTTGTTAGATCTCTGCAACTCAAAATAGAAAGATGGAGAAAGCCTAGCAGAATACTTGCAATGATGGAAAAACCTTACCACCAGGTTATCATACCAACCGCCAGAAAAACATTTGACCAAAATCTTCATTGATAACCTACATCCTAAGCTATCCCACTTCATGTGGATGAATTGTCTCCAAACCTATCAAGATATCAAGAGCAAGGGGATAGGTATTGAAAAGGCCCTCCTAGATGAAGGCACAATCCGACACTTCAAAAATGATGCCCAAAAACCCAGAAATGATAAATCCCGTTACTGGAATCGTAACAAAAATGTTGTTATTAATGGAGCCACTGATACCAAGCATGTCCAATTTGTTGTAGCTAGTCCTCCGTCAACTCTTGCATACCAACAACAACAAGCGCCCATCCATCAGCAACCTCCTCAAGTCCATCAACAAACCATGCAACAATATCCTTCTCAGAATAATCAGCAGAATTATCAGCAGCAAGCCCATCAAGCCTATCAAGGTAAACCAAACAATCAAGTCAATGTCGTCAATATTGCTCCCAAGCAGAACAAACCCAGAGCTCAAAATTATCCAAAGAAGACCTTCACACCGCTGGGTGAACCTCTGGATGTTATCTTTCATCGGATGGCCAAGGCCAACTTGATTACATATCCACCAATTCAGCCAGTTGATGATACCACTCCCAAGCCTGATTGGTACAAAGATCATGAGTACTGTGATTATCATCGTGTCAAAGGACACACTACCCTGAAGTGTATGAGACTCAAAAACTATATCCAAGATCTCATTGATCAAAAAGAGATTCAAGTAGATACACCCGCTCAAGCCTCACCAAATGCCAATTTACAAATCTATCAAAATGTGTTCCCACAACACAATGCTAGGAAGAATCAAGCTAATATCAATCATCCCCAGAATCATGGTAAAGGCAAGCAAGAAGATCACACTACTGCCTACATTAATTATGATAAATTTGTTGGATGTATAACCCAAGTTGAGCCCACAATCAATACCATCCATGTCAGAGGAGCAGACAGTCAATGTGTCGTTACCACCTGTAGGGGTCGGATAACTGTTGTTGGTGCCCGTCCAAAGCCAGTACAAAATGCACACAATGCACAGTACAACCTCATAGAACATCTTGGGAATACACGAGCCCAAATATCCATCTTGGACCTTCTCCACACTTCACCTCTCCATCAGGAGATCCTCGACCGAGCTCTCAAAGAAGGACATGTCCCCATAGACATTAACACCACCCAGTTTGAGACCCTTGTGGGACATCTATCTGCAGCCTGTGCTTTATCCTTCAAACCATTTGACATGCCAGTTGTTGCACCTGACCATACTCTCCCTCTCCGCATTGCCGTCATGGTCAGAGACTTTGCCATCAAACGGG
Source organism: Chamaecyparis obtusa (assembly GCA_027943335.1). NCBI lineage: Eukaryota > Viridiplantae > Streptophyta > Pinopsida > Cupressales > Cupressaceae > Chamaecyparis > Chamaecyparis obtusa. Next base: position 1,989,421 of record BSBK01001534.1, read on the forward strand.
TCTTAATAGATAATGGCTCAGCCCTAAACTTGTGTACTTTAAAATTCATTCAGCAGATTGGGTTCACCCAGGCCGATATAGCACATGAAGTGATCACTATCAAAGCCTATGACAACTTGGAGCATACCTCTGAAGGTACCATTACTTTTCCCATTCAGCTGGGCCCAGCAACACAAGATACTATTTTCCATGTTGTTGATCTTGACCTACCATTTAATATCCTCCTAGGCCGACCATGGATTCATTCCATTAAGGCTGTACCATCTACTTACCATCAGTGCATCAAATTTCTGCATCAAGGCACTGAGGTTACCATCCATGCTGACCCCCAACCCTTCGCATACTGTCGTGCGATGGAAGCATCATTCCCTCACTCCACTCATTGTCTTGGAACTGACATTGGTACTTCTATTGCCAGCTCATCCCGATCCCATTGCGATCCAAAAACCATTCTCACCTCCACCCTCTCTTCCGTCAAGATCAATAACTAGGGTTGTGGTGAATATAGCCTACATGATGCATTTGCCGTAGGGGCCCTCCCGCTTGATCCACATACTCAAGGGCGCCCAGATCACTAAAGCAAGCCTATTGAAGAGCATCGTGAAATCAAGAAAATCGGATCTATGACTTTTGAATCCCATGGCAACATAAATAGTCAAGAGATGGATCGTGACATAAATAGGTGGTTGTATAAAGATCCCCCATCACCTGACACTCAACTTCTTGGCTATTTCAAAGATAAATATCCAAAACAATATAAGTATACCACTGAACAATGGCATTATCAAGGCGGTGGTCTAGGGCCACAAGAAGGCGACAACCAATATCCCATCACACCATCAAAGAATCCTGAGCACTAGGGTCTTGGCTTTAATACCCCTCGCTTGCATATACAAGGGCCCAATACCACAATTGGGGGCACCAACATGACTAGCATTCCCCTCTTAAATAGCCAGGATGACCTCATAGAGATCGAAGACATCCCTGAAGAGAAAGAAATCAGATCCTACGATGATATCTTTGATGATGACACCCTCCTGGGGACTTCTGTCCTCCAACAACTCGCCATAAATCTCATAGAGCTTCCCCTCATCCACCGTCAACTCATAGACTGGGACCAACCAAGCATCGCACACATCGATGAGTTTCAAAGCACGGAAGCACTCCTAGAATTCATGGGGGCATCAGGCCCACAACCAATTCAAGATTCAGAATCATCTCACATCTACAAGCTTGACCCAGAAGGATACTTCGGAGAAGAGGCACGCTTTAGCTACAAAAGAGAAATAAAAAAAGTAAAACATGAGTCCTTATGTGAAAACCCTTCTGGGCCACATTCTGATTCCAAAAAAGTAAAAATAAAGAGTGTATCTTCTAGTGAAAACTTGGCAATTCAAGCGCTAGAAGATGAAGACTTGCCTCTTCCTCCCATCCAAGATTACAGACCTGAGCAGTCACCTATCATCGTAGAAGAAACCAAGCCAGTCAACTTAGGTACAGAGGAATGTCCGAGGATCACCTACATTGCAGTCAACATGACAAAAGGTGAAGAAATGGCTTTCACTGCGCTACTTCAAGAAGCTACTACAAACTTTGCATGGTCATATGCACACATGCCTGGGCTCGATCCTAATCTTGTCGTTCATCATCTAACAGTGGATCCTAATGTCAAGCCAGTAAAGTAGAAGCTACGCAAAATGCATCCCAAAGTAGCTCTATTGGTAAAATCAGAACTAGAAAAGCTCCTGGATGCAAAGATTATTAGAGCTATAGATTACTCAGATTGGATCTCCAACATGGTACCTATCACAAAGCCTTCCGGTGACATCCAAATTTGTACAGATTTTAGGGACCTAAACAAGGCATGTCCTAAAGATGATTTCCCACTACCTAACATAGACATGATTGTAGATCTTACAGCGGGCCATGAAATGTTGTCACTAATGGATGGTTTCTCTGGATACAATCAGATTCATATAGCAGCAGAAGACCAACACAAAACAGCATTCACCACTCCATGGGGTACCTTTTGCTGTAACATGATGCCCTTTGGTCTAAAGAATGCAGGAGCCACATATCAGAGAGCGATGACAACAATCTTCCATGACATGATCCATAAGATCCTAGAGGACTATGTGGATGATATTCTTGCAAAATCAAAGACACGCCATGAACACCTTGACATTCTTGAGAGTGTGTTTGATCGCCTGCAGCACTATGGGTTACGGCTCAATCCAAAGAAATGTGTCTTTGGCATTACATCTGGAAAGCTCCTAGGTTTCATAGTATCATGACGGGGCATAGAGATTGACCCTAAGAAGGTCAAAGCAATAACATAAATGCCTCCACCAAGAACACTCAAACAGCTCAGAAGCCTACAAGGAAAGCTTCAATCAGTGCGTCGGTTCATTTCTCAGTTAGCAAACAAGTGCCAACCTTTTACGCATCTCTTATGCAAAGACACAAGCTTCAAATGGGATCCCATATGTCAAAGAAGCTTTGATAAGCTCAAGGAGTATCTTGCCAATTCTCCAATCCTAGTACCACCAATTCCAAGACGCCCTCTCATACTCTACATCTCGGCAACCACTACAGCACTGGGGGCACTCTTAGCTCAGCATGATGATGACAACAAAGAGAGAGCCATCTATTATATCAGTTGAACTCTTGTTGGATATGAGCTTAATTATTCACCTATGGAAAAAGCATGCCTTGCAGTGGTCTTTGCCACTCAAAAGCTTAGACACTACATGCTCAGTCACACAATCAGGCTCATTTCAAAAGTGGATCCCCTCAAATATCTACTATCAAAGACAACTCTCACAGGCCATATGGAAAAATGGGTCATGATACTTAGCGAGTTTGACATCCAGTACATAGATTGAAAAGCAATCAAAGGGCAAGTCATTGCCGATCAGCTAGCAGAAGCACCACTGGTGGATGCCTATCCACTAATCATGGAATTCCCTGATGAACACTTATGTATGATCGAAGAACAACCCATGTGGAAACTATACTTTGATGGCTCCTACACATCACATGGATCAGGGGCAGGAATCCTATTCGTCACACCTCAAGGTGACTACATCCCAAAATCATTCAAATTGGGATTCCCATGTACCAACAACATTACAGAATATGAGGCACTCCTCTCAGGTCTCAGAAGAGCCATTCAGTGGAATATCACAGAATTACAAGTGTTTGGAGATTCACAGCTAATTATCAAACAAGTCCTAGATGAATATCAGACAAAGGATGATAAGTTGCTACCTTACAAAGAGCTGGTGGACAAACTAAAAGAGCATTTCCTAAATCTACAATTCACATAGATCCCAAGACTTCAGAACAAAGCAGCAGATGCAATGGAAACCATCGGATCCTTGTTAGAAATCCCACACGACGCATCACAATATGAATTCCTAGTCGAGCAGCTACATACGCCAGCTTATGAGAACGCCGATGCAGAAATGGTGTATGTCTTGGTTGGTCCTCAGTCCCCATGGTACCACGACATCCATGCATATCTAAAGAATGGTATCATATCTCCCCATCTCACCAATAACCAACGCCAAAACCTTATTCGCAGAGCTTCCCGCTACACTCTTGTAGCCAACACCCTTTATCGTCACGGGTATCACAATATCCTCTCTAGGTGTTTAGATTCAAATGAGGTCGTCCTAGCTTTACAAGAGGTTCACGCTGGAATTTGCGGTTCCCACATGAGTGGCATGGTTCTAGCTAAGCAGTTGCTTCGAGTTGGGTATTATTGGCCAACCATGGAACATGATGCTTGTGAATTTGTCAGAAAATGTTTACCATGTCAGCAACATGCAAATCTGATTCATGCACCAGCACAAGACTTGCAGCCCATTGCGCCACCTTGGCCATTTTCATGTTGGGGCTTTGACCTTGTCGGCTTAATCACTCCCCTTTCCTCAGATGGACACAAGTACATAATAACTGCCATAGAGTACTTCACCAAATGGGTTGAAGCAATTCCACTCACCCTAACTACTGGCATCCAAATATCCAAGTTCATCCTTTACCACATCATCTGCCACTTCGGTATACCATCTACCATTTTCACAGACCATGGCACACCTTTTGAAAACTATCATGTGGATGATCTGTGTGCCAGATTCCACATCCATCACCGTTTCTCCAGTCCATATTTCCCTCAAGGAAATGGCCAAGCTGAGGCAACCAACAAGACTATCTTAAAAATCCTCAAAAAGGTTGTCAATGACTCTGGTCATGATTGGCACCTCCAAATCAATCCTGCCATCTGGGCCTACCGCACTTCCTATCGCACTCCCACAGGCACCACCCCATATTCCCTTGTATATGGTGCTAAAGCCGTTCTACCGATCAAGTTCGAGCTCCCATCATTGCGAGTCTCCATGAAGAACTACACCACTGATGAAGATTATCGTGTAGCCCATCTCACACAGCTAGACCTGTTAGATGAAAAGAGACAGCAAGCATATGATCACCTGGTTGCATACCAGAATCGACTCAAAAGGAGTTATAACAAGAAGGTCCATCCCAGACAGTTCCAGGTCGGTGACATGGTTCTAAAATAAAATCAGAAGGTCCAAGCAAATCGAGAAAAGAAAGGCAAGTTTGAGCCTACTTGGCTGGGCCCCTATGTTATCATAGCATGTTTTGGCTCCGGAGCTTATCAACTATCTACACCAGAAGGAGAGCCTTTGAATTATCTAATCAACATCATACATCTGAAGAGGTTCTATGCCTGAACCAGATCCTACATATTCAGAAAATCTATAAAAATTGAAAAAAAGCAAAAAAATCAAAAAAGCAAAAAAGCAAAAAAAGCAAAAAAGGAAAGAAGAAAAGAAAATAATCGTCCAATGGTGAAAACTTGGCAATTCAAGCACCTTGGACAAGTATGTTGGTGAAAACTTGGCAAAAAGGTGCCATACATGGTAGACCGAGCCATTATCTATCAAACTCCCATCCCCATCTCCATCCACCATCCCCCAGCATTCCTTTTTCCATAAACCTTCAGCAACACCACAATTCCTCTTGCACATATCTTGCACCATATCTTGCACATATCTTGTACCATATCTTGTCTCCACTCTTGTATATCTTGTACACTCCCCTGTGTAGCGCAATCCTTCTTGTATATCCTGTATAGCGAGATCTTCCTATCCCCAATCCTGAGCTTTTGTACATGTCCATTGTATATCTTTTCCTGTCCGTTGTATATCAGTCCTTGTCAGTCCTGCAGCAGCATTTGATCAGAACACTTTGTCCTACCCAGCCTTGTACTTCAACAACATCAATTGTCGACTATTCTTGATCACCGTGATTATTCTTTGACTTCATCATTTGCTAGCAAACAACAACACTCATTCTCTCATCAATCAGCGGGTCCTTGAGGATGTATCCTTCCTCCTGTCCGACCTAATCTTCCCCCCATCAAATCAGTCAAATCAAATCTCTCTCCTTGGCAAAGGATGTCTTTTTGGAGTTATCATTTTGACCTTGGATTTTGTCCTTTGGGTCTTGTTAATCTTTTACGGCTCCTCCTTGCTCTCTACCCAATGTCACCACGATCCTTTATATCATGGTGTGCTGCAAATGAGGATAATCTGGGGCAAGGTCTTTTGATCTTTTGCTTCTGCCTGTGAGTCAGTCGTGTGTTTGTGGTTTCTTCAGCATTGTTTCCACCATGCCTCCTTCGGGTTTCATGTGTGATGCTGGGGCAACCCTGCGTGTCTTTTTAGCGTCAGTCCTCTGCAACGATGGTGACAAGGCCTTGTGTTCTTTCGTAACCTTGGTAGGTCTCTAGCATTGCTTTATTAAACTAGGTTGTGCTCTCCACATTTGCACTTGGAGCTCCCCCATCCTGCATCATATAGCTTAATCTTGCATCCTCATATAGTTGCATCCTACATTTTGCATTCCATTTCATCTTGCATCATCCATCTTTGCTCTTGGAAGCTTGGTTATTTATCTCCCCTTCTTCCTAGGTCCTTCCTTCTTTGTTTCCTTTCGAGAAAATTCCACAACGTTTACTCCTTGCGTTCTTTTTTCGAGGGGGCACAACCCCTCATTCTTCAAATTCTAGCCTTGGGCATCTTATTTTCTTGTCTTTGACGCCATGCCACTTGCGGCATCGCATCAAAGAGGGGCAAAATGTAGACACCTAAAAAAATTTTAGAAAATAAAATATTTTTATTTTCTGAAAATCCCTGATGACATCATCACTTATTAATTAATTATTTATTTAATTAATTAATTTATTTTTATGTCATTAAATCCCTTTATCTTAATTAAAAATATTTAATTAAAGAATCCCTCCCAAAAATGTTTAAATCTTATTTAAACATTATCTCCTTAATTATTAATTATTTTAATTAATAAATTGACCAAAAATCCCAAAATAAATAATTTATTTATTTTTTGCCTAAACTTGGCCAATTTCCTTTAAACCACTAACCTCTTCCAGAATCTTCTAATCCCTTCTTAATTTTGATTAAAAGGCTAATCCATCTTTTCTAACCCTAATCCCAACTCAAAATATTTAATAAAGATTAAATATTTATTTTCATATTTATTGAAAATATTTCAATAAATATTCCCAAAACTTAAGCTTTTGGAATGAATAAGCTTTTATTCCATAAAACCAAGGAAAACTCTAAACTCTTCTAAAATCTTCTCAAATCCAACCTCTTCACCCATCCTAATCCTAAGATTATCCTAATCCTAATCCTAATTCCTCCCTTAACCTTGTCACATTCCCTAAACAAGGTTAGCCAACTCTTAAGCTTACCCCAAAGTCAACAAAGAGGGCTTCCCTTTTGGAAATGCATTGAAGGCATTTAAGGCCTCCTTATCCCTCTTACATGCACTTATGGTGCATTTAAGAAGCCCCTCACCCCTTTCTTACACCCTTTGACCTTAGGCACATTTCTCAAATTGTGCACATTCCTCCCATCTTTCAATCCAATGCCCTTGTGACACTTGTCACAAAGAGGTGATCCCTAAACTAGCACAATCCATGTGCTCCCCTTTGAGTGAATCTTGGCCTCTCTTAAGGATTTCAATTCTGGCCACTCATTCTTCCTTTCCAAATCCTATAAATACCCCTCCTTTCAAGAGCAAAAAATAAGCTTACTTTCACTCTCATGCATTGTTATAATGCCATTTTCATGTTAGATCTTAGCAAATCATTCTAATTAGCTTACTTTTTAGCATTTTAGCTCATCTTAGCTTAGTGATAATGGATTAACATAGTTTTTATTGTTGTTTTTCATAAGCATAGCATCATACCACATCTCTAATTTGGTCTAAAATCAATCCTAGATTACTCATCATGTAGCTTAATCTCCATTAAAGCATTTTTGGATCCTTGAGGCCTTAGGGGCAAATCAGGTGTTCTATACCTATTTTTGTGCCATTTTGGAGTTTTCATGGATTTCAATCCATCTTAGAATGCATTTAGAGTATGCTCCAAGTGCTTAGAGAGCACGCCCACATCCCTCTTATCAGAGCAAATCAAACAGTGCTTGGGTGCACCTATTTTTGGCTCAATCTAAGGTGGCTAGCTTAGAGTTTATTTGTGTCATTTTGATTGCATGCTTAGATTAAACTCTTAACGTTTGATTGATTTAGGCCTTTCAAAACAGATAACAGGTACCCTCGAAAGTCTTGCTCACACTTACTGATCTTAACCATGTTGTCAAAATTCACATGAAACAACCTTTTATGCCACAACCACACATCTTCAGTTCTAGCCATCAAACAAGAAGTTTTAGCATTGTCAAGATAGAATAGAGTACCTTTAGATTGTTCATCAGTACCGATCAACTTTCATGTTTCATCATAGATCTTCACCTTCCACTTTCAAATGCAACTCAGTGACCTAAGTTATTCAACAGTGCTACACTTAACAAGTTATACTTAAGTCCCTTCACCCAATATGCATTTTCACATTTAATCTTATTGTTCAACATGATAGATCATTTTTCTTTTACTTGACAAGGTGTATCATTTCCCATTTTAACAGATCCATCATTATAATGTTCAAGGTATTCAAATTTTTCCTCATCACCAGTCATATGATGTGTACAACCACTATCAATAATCCATGTATCCTTCTTGCTAACTTTAGAAATAAGTGTTGTTTCTACATACCTTTCTTCTTCTTCTGAATCTTCTTTCAAAGCTATGAATATCACCTCAATGTCTTCATTAGTTTCAGTGTCGGTGTCATCATCATCATCTCCAACAAGGTAACATGTCTTCTTGCCTTTGTCTTTCTAGTCTCAATTTTTTCTTCTATCATAGTGTTGGTTGCCTCTGTGATCTCGGTTATCTCTTATGTCATTCTTCCTTTCACCAGATCAGTCATTTTCTTTGTCACCATCTTTTCTGTTAGGATATCTAGCTGCAATATGACCAATTTCTTTACAGTTAAAACATGCCAAAGGTAATTTCCCTTTATACCTTTTGTTTCCTTTTTGCAGCCTTCTAGCCATAAGTGCTTCAAGTTCATCAAGTTAAGCACATTTCCCAAGTGTTGCTCACACATGTGTGAGAAACCCTTAACCCTCATCCCTTTGACCATATGCAAAACCATACCCCAAACTCTACCCCTAACCCTAACTCTGACCCTAACTCCCCTTCCTAACCTAAGTCCTTCCTCAAAATCCTATAAATACTCTTCATTCCAAGAGAAAATTCACCAATTCACATCCTTCATATTATGATGCAGGGGAATCCAAGGTTGAGGCAAGGGCATTTTATGTCCTCGAAGAAACTGCATAGGTGTGTGTATTTTGGCCAGGTTTTACTCGGTTGCAACCTTGACTGACGGCCTCGGTCATTGAAGGAAGCTTGGTCACTGAAGGAACTCGGTAGTCTCTGGCGCTCTATGAAAGTGTACTCGGTCATGCTTGCAGTGCTCGGTCGACACTGGTGCTCAGCGATGCTTGGCATGCTCAGTAGTTTTGGCTTATCGATTGGAGTTCTGTGTGATTTGTTGGGTCGACTTGGTGCATTTTTTGTTTGTATCTTTTGTTGGATTCTCCTAAGTGGATCTGGAGGCCGACATGCTGAATTAAATTTTTGTATACATTTTGTAATCCAACTTATATGGCATTTAATATTTGTTAGGAAGAGTTAAGGGTTTCATCTTGTCGACTTGTGGCTAATGATTAGTATTTAAGGGGTGTTTGGGTAGATGTTTAGGGTAGAACTTAGAGAGATAACATGACTTGGAAGACTTGAAGCCTAAAAGCTGAAGTTGACGAAGTTGTGGAAAAGATCTTGCATGATCTTATAGATCAGATTTCTATCTGATAGGTTGTAATAACAAAGCTAGTGGTTTGCACACTTGGTAACAAGGAGATTGCTTGGAGGTTTGCGAGCTCAAGTTTAGATCTACCTTAAGGTTTCCATCAGCTTCTAATTGTCTTCAGAGCTAAACTAGCTAGAGATTGTATTGGATCTGGTTGTGGATCTTGCATAATTGTTTCTGATTGTAATTGGCCCTAACTTGGAAGGCCTTACAACCGAGCATGTTAATGCAAATTACTTGAAACAATTGTTGTGTTATCTATTGTGTTGAGTATTCCATTGTGTAATTCTGAAGCTTCTCAGCCTGAAATGTCCTTAATTGGATCCTTCTAGCCTTGGTCTGCATTAGGTGGTATCAGAGTGAGAGTTGATCTTGTGGAGTAGAAGATAACCTAGCAAGGCTGATCTTGCGAAGTTGATCTTGTTGGTGAAATGATCATATGATCTTGACTACAGATCTGTGGCACTGAACTTGTGAAATTGTGCCCTAGTTGTTTGTGCAAGATTGTAGATTGCGATCTGACTTGCATATAACTTGGAAATTGTCACAAGGTGGTCAGTGAGGGTTTGTTGCAGAGGGTTTATTTTTCATATCTTTAAGGATGCCTCTGAGAAGATTGAACCCTAGAGTTATTTCTGATCTTTGTGATATTATGGAATCTCGGATCATAGAGAAGGTAAAATTAGATTTCAGATCTGAGATGGAATTGATGAAGATTGACATGGTCGCCAAGATCATGAGAGTTGTTACTGGTATACCTCAGAATGTTGGTACTAAGGATGGCTATGAAGAAGTTGTTGAAGAATTTAAACTTGCTGGATCTAGTGGTGATGACCGGAGGGATAGATCTGGTGAAGATAGAACTGCTCAGTTACCTAGATCTGGAGCTCAGTTTAGTAGTTACCAAATGGAAGTTTCTACTTTCTCTGGTACTTTGAAGCCCGACAATCTGATTGATTGGATTGGTGAACTTGAAGATTTCTTTGAGTTGGAAGAAATTGAAGATCTTCTTTGGGTGAGATTAGCACAAACTAAGTTGAAAGGACATACTGCTCTTTGGTGGAAAGAACTACAAAGAGATAGAGAAGATGAAGATGAAATGAAGATCAATCGGTGGAGGTTGATGGTGACAAAATTGAAAGCTAAGTTCATACCGGTTGACTATGAGCTTGACTTGTTTAAGAAGTTGTAGAATCTGAAGCAGAAGGATTTGTCTTTTGAAGATTATACCGAGGAATTCTACAAGCTTACTATTCGGTCTGGACACAGAGAACTTGGTAAGGAAAAGGTAGCTCGGTATGTGAATGGTTTGAGACTCAATATTCAAGATGAGCTTGGTATGTTGAAGATTGATTCTATTGAAGATTCTTATCAGTATGCTCTGAAAGTAGAAGATAAGTTGAAGAGGAAACAACCTAGTAATTCTTGAGGGAAGGAGAAAGTTGATCACTCGGTGAAGGATAAACCGACTGATGCAAAAGATGAACAAAAACTTGTAGAACCAAAGAAGAAGATAGGTAGAGTTATCTTTAAGGGTACTTGCTATAACTTTGGAGAGGAAGGACAACATTCTTTTGAGTGTACACAAAATAAGGTTGACCGAAAAATTATTGTGGTAAATGAGAACATTCGGAATGAACCTGAATCAGAGAACTTGCTGCTTCGGTGAACATTGCTCGATACAAAGGAAGAACCTTGTCAGAGGAGTAAATTTTTTAGGACTTGATGCAAGTTTGAAGGTAAAATTTGTGATGTTATTATTGATAGTGGTAGTACTGAAAACCTTGTTGCTGAGGACATGGTTCAAAAAATTTGTTTAAATAGAATGAAACATCCACATCCTTATTGGATTGGCTGGTTACAAGATGATCATGCTCTAGAAGTTAGAGAACAATGCTTCATTGATGTTCAGATTGGCTAGTATAAGGATCTTGTGTTATGTGACATTGTGAAGATGAATAGTTGTGATATATTGCTCAGTAGACCTTGGCAATATGAATGCAAAGCTATTTATGACTATGTGAAGAATGTCTTTACTATTGAGAAGGATGACATAAAGTTTTCACTGATGCCTTTGATGGATACAATGCTTGGTAGGAGAAGCCAGAGTATTGGTTCCCGAGTTGATTTGGTGGATCCAGAGAAAATGAATGATCAGTTTGGAGAACTGACCTATATGTTGTCTAGAAAAGACTTGAAGAGATAGAGGAAAATGAAGTGGAATAATATTCAAGCAGAGAAGATGGAGGACTTGTATGTGAAGAACCAGTTCGGGATTTATGTGCTGAATCTTGGAAGATGTTCTTCTCACATATGAACATCTTTTGGAACCTAGGGTGTCTGATGCAGGGGCATCCAAGGTTAAGGCAAGGGAATTATGTGTCCTTGGTGAAATTGCATAGGTGTTTGTATTTTGGCCAGTTTTTACTCGGTTGCAGCCTTGATTAACAACCTCAGTCATTGAAGAAAGCTCGATCGATGAAGGAACTTGGTAGTCTTTGGCACTCTATGAAAGTGTACTTGGTCATGCCTATGGTGCTCGGTCGACACTGGTGCTTGATGATGCTTGGTGTGCTCGGTTAATTCACTGATGCTCGATAGTTATGGCTTACCGACTGGAGTTCTATGTGATTTGTTGGGCCGACTTGGTGCAATTATTGTTTGTATATTTTGTTGGATTCTCCTAAGTGGATCTGGAGACTGACATGCTGAATTAAATGTTTGTATACATTTTGTAAGCCGACTTGTATGGCATTTAATATTTGTTAGGAAGAGTTAAGGGTTTCATCTTGTCGACTTGTGGCTGATGATTAGCATTTAAGGGGTGTTTGGGTAGATGTTTAGGGTAGAACTTAGAGAGCTGGCATGACTTGGAAGACTTGAAGCCTGAAAGCTGAAGTTGGAAAAGTTGTGGAAAAGATCTTGCATGATCTTGCAGATCAGATTTCTATCTGATAGGTTGTAATAGCAGAGCTAGTGCTTTGCACACTTGGGAACAAGGAGATTGCTTGGAAGCTTGCGAGCTCAAGTTTAGATCTTCCTTAGGGTTTCCATCAGCTTCTAATTGTCTTTAGAGCTGAACTAGCTAGAGATTGTATTGGATTTGGTTGTGGATCTTGCAAAATTATTTCTGATTGTAATTGGCCCTAACTCGGAAGGCCTTATAACTGGGCATGTTAATGCAAATTACTTGAAACAATTATTGTGTTATCTATTGTTTTGAGTCTTTCACTGTGTAATTCTGAAGCTACTTGGCCTAAACTATCCTTAATTGGATCCTTCTAGCCTTGGTCTGTGTCATATTAAGTAATGTTATCATGCTAATTTATATCTAGATCATCTTAGCATATCTCCTAATTGTTAGATTTCTTCATGTTTTTCATGTTTCTAACTCACATTAGCTTAGCATAATGGATTAATCTAGCTTCTTTCATTTCTTTGCATATCATCTTCATCTTATCACACTTTTATTTGGTTTAAAATCAATCTAGGATAAGCATTTGTAGCTCAGTTCTGCATTTTGGCTTCATTTGGTTCCTTGGGGCCCTAGGAACAAATCATGTTTACCATACCTAATTTTGTGTCACTATGGGGTATCCTTGGTCCCTAAATGATCCTAAACCTTCCTAATCTGCATTGGGGACATGCTCCTGGTGTTTTTATAGCAGACCCACATCCCTAAAATGAGAGCAAATCAAACGGTGACAGGGTGCTCCCGTTTAAGCTCTATTTGAGGTATCATGCAAATAGATTTACTATATGTTAGGAATATGTTGCTTAGGATAATGTTTGAATGTCTACGCTTGTTCTGAATAGGTAAGGTTTTCACTAATCATAGTAACATAAAAGATCCACCTATATCTTCAAGGGACTTGATATCTAGAATTTTATGTGAAAAAGTGGATGATCAAGTATTTTACAAGCTCTCATGCTTGGATGGCATATGTATTAATTGTAGTGGCTTGAGACATTTACCAATTTATCAACATATGAGGAGTACACATACAATTGGGAATGAGATAGTGTAATTTGAAAAAATAAGACTGTGACCTACAATATAAAGAATGAAAAATAAGAAAAATGATGTGAATTGGTCATTGAAAAGATTACAATGTATCAATTTATGGGTCTAAAATGATGTATAATAGACTGTCTGGGCATAAAAAGATATTTTTTAAAACTAATCCATGTTTGGAGTTATCTTGGTAAGGGTTTACCATAAGGGGACATGATTAGGAGACTTGGACTCTTGTCACAATTTATTTGTAATTATATTTCACAAAAGGATAGTCGTATTGATCTCTAGACAAGGATGGTACTATGTATGACAATCCAATAGGACAATAAGAAGGGTATTGAACCTATATGTTATGTCTTGGGTTTAAATATTTAGAGAGTTAGAGGGTCTATCTTAGGTGTTTGGGAACAACATTATGTTTGTGTGCCCATTAGACCAAAAGGATTCTCCCTATTACATGAGCATTTGAAGGTGCTTTGTACAAATGTGTCATTACATTGATTTGTTCAATTAAAGGGAGTTGTATTTGATCTTTTAGGCCATATATAACAAGTTCATCCATGAAAATTTTAAGTGTCTTTTAGTGAAGAGATTTGTCCTTAAACAATAAATACATAAAATGACTCAAAATGCCCAAAAAAAGACAAATAGCACTCAGTTGGAGAAGTTATTATTGGATTGATAAATTTCCTTTGAATTGAGAGGTACAACTCCCTCTTAAGAGATATGAAATGAATAGAATATAAAATGTGATTTTCACGAGAAAGCATAAAAGGAAATAACGTCTACCCATAACCATGCAAGTAGATGCAAAAGGTCGATTTAAAAAGAAGTGAATACATATGGCTAAAACAAAGTTTAATTACTGACACCCACGAATAACATCCAAACTAAAGGTAAACAAAGGACTCATTTATTCTAGTATGATTAAATTGCAAAGACAAAGTGTAGACACCTAAAAATCCACTTGCCAATTAAAATTATTTTTAGTTGACAAAAGTTCTGATGACATCATCATTTATTAATTAATTATTTAATTCATTCATTCATTATTATGGTCATTATCCCTTCTCCTATTATAATTAAAGACATTTAATTAAAGAACCCCTCCAAAAAACATTTAAATCTAATTTGAATGATAATCCCTCCAATTTATTAATTATTTAATAAATTATGTCTCAAAATCCTTTAAATAAATAAATTATTTATTTAATTCCCAAAAACCCTAGATATCTTCTAGAAAACCCTCAACCTATCCTCACTTTCCTAATCACTCCCTAAACCTTCTTAAGAGGTGTTTCCTAACTCTCTTAGCCTAAACCTGCATCCTTTGACTTTGGGTCAACCCCCTCATTAATGAGCCTTAAATGCTCATTAATGAACCCTTACACCCTCATTAATGGATCTTATGACCTCTTAATGAAGACATATGTCTATTCTTCCACCCTTGTCCCCTAGCACACTTCCTTAGTGTTATTCACACATGTGTGAGCAACCCTTCACCCTTATCCCTTTGACCATACCTCTAACCATACCCCTAACTCTACCCCTAACTCTGATTCTGACCCTCACTACCCTTCCTAACCCAAGACCTTCCTCAAATCCTATAAATACTCCTCATTCCAAGAGCAATTTACCAATTCAAATCTTTCATATTAAGCATTGTTATCATGTTCATTTTCATCTAGACTTAGCATAATTTCTAATATTGTTAGATTTAGCTCATTTTTATGCTTTCATAACTCATCCTAGCTTAGATAAATTGGATTAATCTAGTTAATTTTAAGCAATACTAACCATTTTCATTCATATCATATCGATCTTTTGGTTAAAATCAACTTTGCATAACATTCATAAGCTCTAATCTACATTTGGCTTCATTTGGTCCCTCCGAATCCTAGGTGCAAAATAGGTGCTCCATACCTAGTTTTGTTCCATTATGAGGTATTAGTGGCTTCTAAATGATCCTAATCCTTCCTAAACAACATTGGGGACATTCTTGTTGTACTTCATGAGCACACCCACAATCATCCTATAAGAGCAAATCAAACGATGACAGGGTGCTCCCGTTTCAGCTCTATCTGAGGTGTCTTGCAAATAGATTTTCTACATGTTAGGTATATGTTATTTCTTACTAATGTTTAACTATTTACACATGTTTTTAACAATTTAGGTTTGCATTAGTCACATTTTGGCACGCCCGGTGGGACCCCACCACGCTCTTCAAACTGCTTTTTTAGGGTTTTTTGATAATAATAAAAAATCACTTTTTGTGAACATCCCGGGCATCCTTGGAGGAAGAGTCATATGAAAAAGTTTCCCTGGCATGGATTTCTATTTGGGAACCCCCTGATTGTTGTACTAGACCATGTATATTGTCGTATGAGGTTTTTTGCATGTATTTTGGGCCCTTTTACCACTTTTGGCACTATTTGCCATATGGGAACCCCTATAATATCGTATGGGAGCTTGTAGTAACTCGTATGATACTGAGCCACAAAAAATCCTATCTTGCATTGTTGTATGGGAAACAGAGGGCATGTGTGAGGCCTTAAACTTGGTTTTTATTAGTTTTTAGGGTTCATTTAGGCCTCCTAGTGCCTCTAGGCTTCAAATTTCTAGTTTCTAACTTGGTTGTTTGTGGGTAGTCCTTAGAAGGCAAGTTGATAAAAAACTCATCAAGGTCATAAGGCCTATTAACTCTTTTATATATTTAGGAACATAATCAACTTCCATTCAAAGCTTAAAAAGAACCTTCCATTCAATCTTGAGTGCTTAAAATGGACTAATCTGCATATCTTTCCTAAATGGTTAAAACACAATCCTAATCAATCCTAAAGTGGTCAGAATCACTCATCATGCTTTTTTTTTTAGCTAAAAATAACTTCATCTAAACAAACTTAAGTGTTTTAAGGTTTTATGCAATCTAGGAACTAAAAACAAACCTCATTTGGGCTTAAGAAAGAACTTTCACTCAATCTTGAATGTCTAAAAAGAAAAGAATCTGCATATCTTTCCTAAATGGTTCAAACCCAATCCTAATCAATTCTAAAGTAAACAAAGTCAAGATTCACCCTTTTATTTGGGTTTAAAATGAACCTTGGCTAAAGAATTTCAATGTTTAAAGAGTTTTTATGCAAGTCTCAAAGTGAAAATCTAGGAAAAGTTTCAAACTTTTGAACTAACACCAAATCTTGAATGACCCTAAAAGATGAACTAAAAACAATATCAAAGTCATTTCATTTGAGTCCTAAAAAAATTCAACCTTGAGTGCACAAAGTGAAAAACAAAGCAGTTTCATTTCAAAATCAGGTTCAATTAGGATCCTAAAAGACACTACTACATTTGGGGCCAAATTTCAACAGAAACTTCTAACGGATAATTTTTTTTAATGAATTTGGTGTTTTTTTTGTAATAGGCCCTGATGGTGTTGGTATTCCGATGGGTTTTAAATAGACCATCAAAATTCTGATAGTTTCGAGGTATAGATGAAAAAAAAATTGAAACGCCCAAATCATTTTTATTTCGATTACTGAGAAAAGGAGCGGGTGAAAGATGAGCGGGAGAGAAGGTATGTGATTTCTTCATCTTTGATTGAAATCTTTGATAGGAAACATCTTTCAAGCCTCTATCATCATATTCGATCGCAAATTTCAAATGCATTGCATTTTATTTGATCATGAATGGTCTCTGAAATGACCGCATTCTATTGGTGTCATGCCCTAGCCCATGCTTTATCTCTATTATTTGATGTTATTGGTGCTTGTGCTCAAGGATATTGATTCACTATTTTGAAATGTTTGAATTCACGTTTGTTGATATTATTGGCATGTTTAATGATGCCATTGTATATTGTTGAGATGCTCACTGAAATGATCACATTCTATTGGTGTCATGCCATAGCCCATGCTTTAACTCCATTATTTGATGTTATTGGTGCTTATGCATATGTTGAAATGTTGAAATTTAACTAAATTATGAAGGATATCAATTTTTTTGAAATGTTGACTATGGTTATCAAATAGATAGCCTGTGAGCTTCGAGCTAGGTGCCATTTGTATTGATAGCTTAGGGCATCAAATGTATTGTATCATTAATAGTTGAGACTTTGTTAAAAGGAAATAGGACAAAGAACGATTTTGATTTATTTTCTCTATTTTGATCCCTAAGTGGCTTACAACCCTAGAGAAGTATATGTAGATTTATGGATGGAGTTGCAGAATACATAGTAGCCGATAATTCACAAGAAATCCATGCATCCAATTTGAAAAATAATTAATACAAAGAAATAGGGTACTCCAATGGCCCAATCATCCGGACCTTGACTTTCCCCTCAACCAGTGACCCTTCAAAACTAGGTTATCATGCAATCAGTGAGTGATCCTTCATTATCTCAGTCTGCCTTGCATCCAAACATATTGGAAATACACAATACAATGATATCAAGTCTTTCACAATCCCCCTTCCCTCAAGGAACACTATCAACCATCCCTTCCACATAGCATTTCACTATTGTATGAGTGGATTGTGCAGGAACAATTAACATTAAACAAGGAGAAAACTCCTCAACACATCTTGGAAACTGTTGAATTCAATAATAAATGAAACCTAACACCAACACTATTCCTTCCATTCACTTTTACTAAGAATAAAGCATTTAATCCATTCAACATTACATATAATCATTAGATAGTTACATTTCCTGACTATGTACAGGAACAGTCACGACCAAAAATTATCAAAAGTACTTTCAACCTTGCACAAGCTATTCCAAACTTCAAGTAAAATGAGCAATATGCTATATCAAATCATTCATATTCATAGTAACCATTCAAAGGATCATTTTCTCAATGAACCCTTTGACTGTACCCCTACGGCAGAGACTGGCAATATACATGAAATTTACATTTTTTATTACTAAAAGTGGTTTACATAGTTTCATATGATCTTTGATCGATCATTAACCTTGTCTCCATTCCTATGGCATGCATGAGGAAAAGAAAAGAGATAACATGAGAAAACCCTAATCAACCCTTGCAGAAATGGAGGATGTCAAGTCAACTCCAAACTAGGCTACATATGCATTAACTAATCCTTGGGAGAGAACCCTATAAAAAGCACTTTAAAGTTTAAACATGAAGATAAATCATGAGGAACTAATCTATCTAATTCACTTACGGGGAAGATGTAGGGAATTAAACACAAAGGTATGCCTTAAGGATCTAACATATCCAATTCACTTCCAAGGTAGATTCTTCTAGACCAAATATAAGAAATAGGAAAGCTTAGCCTACTACCATGTCTGAGGTGGATATAATCCCAAGAATCTGTCGCCAATGAAAAATTTGTAGACAAAAATGGGTGAAATCTTGGAAGAAAACCATCAAGACAAACTAAAATCTACTGATAGGTTGAAAATAATGTAGTTTTAGACACCGAAGTTTCTCAACTCAAAGCCAATCACTAAGGCCCTTTAAGTTACCAAAATCCTCACGTTGAAGATTTTTTTGGATTATATGAGGTATAGGCATACATAATAAACACTTAATGTTCAAAGACAAATTTCAAGTTAGCAACATTCATCTAAGTTTCATGCAAGGAAAACCAAGAACCATTATCTTCAAATATTAAAGCATTTTTTTCTCAAAAACACAAGTGCCATTGAATGGGAATCGAAAAGGAATACTCTCACACAAAAGCGACATAAAATGAAACTATAAGAATGACCCTAATGCCTACATTTTTGTTCATAAATATTGGGATTTTTTAACATTGGAAAACTCTTTAGGAAGATTCAAAGTTCATTATTTACATAATAGAGTTTTACAACCCTTAATCCACTGACTGTACCCCTTTACCAGTCATAGTCACCAAGACTAGTCAATTTCTTGACTTTATTAACAACAAAAATAGTATAATGATTTCATGAACCTGATATTTGTCAGACAAATCTTCATTGTCCCCCATAAAAAAACTAAGTAATAACTACTATACCCTTAATCTGTTTAACAATGCACCATATTAGATAAAGTAGGTTCTATCACACATGGCATTGACTCTCTTCAAACTCACAATATGTTGCATGTGTAGTACAAAACTCATGAGATTCTAAAGAAGGCCTCACTCTTAATCAGCCAAATCTTCCTTGTACCACATAAAATTCAACTTTTCTCTAATGTTGTAGTTGCAAGTAATGAATTTTAAATTTTACTTTGTTATATTCAATTAAAGGCACTCAAAATCAGCGAAACGCTCATTTGTAATTTCTGTGAGATGTGAAGAGGGCACCGTGCGCGAAGAGGGAAGAGGGCACTAGACTTTTCCTTGTGAGTTATGATAATTATTGTAAACATGCCATTGGTTCAGTTTTGTATTTTTTTTGTTTAATGCATTTAAAATAAAGGTCTATTTATGTAGACTTCTAGCACGAAGGAAGATTTGACCTAGTCAAATAAAAGGTCTAATTCTGTAGACTGTTGGTTAGACAAATCTTCATTGTCTTCTGATTGTCTTCTTTATACACTAGCATGTATTAATTGGCTGACAAATAAAGAAGCATTTAGACAATCAGAAGACAATGAAGATAATTTTAAATGCATTTAACACATAAAAAATTACAAAACTGAACCAATGACATGTTTACAACAAAGAAATGGAGTGATAATAATATGCTAAAAATTGTATTTTTTTTAATACACGCCAAAGGACCAGTCCCAACAATTCTTAAACATACTTTATATGATATGATGAACTCTTAAACAATTAAGGTTGGAGTAGACATAGTTATCAAATAGTTTTGTGTGTTACAAGGAAGATTTGGTTGATTAAGAGTGAGGCCTTCTTTAGAATCTCATGAGTTTTGTACTACACATGCAACATATTGTGAGTTTGAAGAGAGTCTGTGCCATGTGTGATTGTTAAGTAATGGGAAAGTTATGATGATTTAATTGTAGAACTACTGGTCCCTTGAAATGTTCAAAAAAAAATTCTCAAAAGATGCACTCTCATGGAATACGATGACTTCAGGTTATGCACAAAATGGATCTATCTTCTATCACTATGCTCTTATCCTATGTCAAAATGGGAGATTTATGACATGGTATAGATATCCATCAAGGCATAAATAAAATTCAACTTTTCTCTAATGTTGTAGTTGCAAGTAATGAATTTTAAATTTTATTTTCTTATTCATAGAAGTTTGCAGTATAGTTGCTTTTAATGTAGACAATTTAGCCAGTGTATTTTCCTATAGTGTTCCTTAGTCTTGATTGAGGATGATAGGCACATGGTCGCTAAACTAGACTTGCATAGTGCAGTTAGATTAAAGGGGTGATTGTTTTGGTAGTGAAGATGAGAAGAAAAACACAATTCATTAGTTAAATGTTTTGTATATAAATTGGGTACTACTTTTGCAGGTAGTTTTAGCTCATTGTTTTGTAATGTAATTTTTCAATTTCATGTATTTTATCTCTTATTTATTAGGTGCATGAGATGAAGGTTGAATGTAAGAGTCTTATAATGTTGAGTTACCTTTGGATCTCAAGTTTTTTATACTCCTATGATGATCTTTCTCAACGAGTATTTTATTCTATTGTTATTTTTTAAATAACATATTGGGGAAATACAAAGCTTTGTACTTCTACAAGACAGTCAACACAAAATTGAAGCATCAAATAAGACTTGATCAAGTTGTAGGTGGAATGTGCACTCAAATAGTAAGTAATGTAGAATAACAAAATAAGTAATCTATCGTGTCTACATTTTTTTATTTTCTAAGATTACGTCCATGTTCTATATTCATAGAATGGTTGAAAATTGAAATTTACAATTTGATAAAAGTACTAATAGTTGTTGTTCCCTGCACTCTCAATCAACAACTTGTTGTTGGAATTAGGAGAGATAGGTACTGAGAGGGGAGGGGTGAATCAATACCCTTAAATATTTCACTTGTAAACCTTTCTGATATAAAATAGTAAGTAGTAATAACCGACCAAAATAACTTGAATCTAATTGCATGTATCATTCATCTAGTTAACTTATAAATATAACCAACATGAAATCAATATGACAATCATATAACACAAGTATTTTGGTAACAGAAACCTTTGTAAGAAGGTAAAAACTGCGGTGGGGATGACACCCACAAATTCTTCACTACTGCAGATAGAAAAGGTTTTCTTGTTAAGGCTACAAATTTTGATCACTTCTGGTGATCTTACCCTGTTAGGAGTAACATATTAGATCAGCTAGATCTACCTAGTTATAGGATTTTGACAACACTAATGAAGTGTGCACTCGGTTAAGAGATTTACATAAGACTGTTAAGTCTACTCTGTTAAGAGATTTTATCAAAAACTCTATTACAATTTTTAGAAAGTAATAAGCAATTATCTGCTAGTTGACAACTCAATTGTCTGATACAAATCTATAAGTGCTCATAAATATCACCTTGACTGTGATAAATTTTTTCTCTGAATCTACTCAGTAGCCTTCTCTGATTCTGCTCAAACTGATAACTTCTGTACTCTGGTCTGCTTTGTTAATTGACTAACTTGAAGTTAGGCAATGGCTTCAAGTGCTCTGTGACTCATATATATCAGTTCACCAACCAAAAAATGATGCAGACATACAAAATATATAGTGTTCTATTTTACCGCTTTAGCAAAAATTAGGTTACAAAAACAATCATAACCCTAAGATCTACAGTGCAAAATTAACCTAGATCAATTATTACAATAAGATAAACATTACATCTAATGAGTATCTTTTACAATAAATGCTTCTTGATCTTAGTAAACCGTTTTATGATCTATTGTAACCGTTTGCATAGAAGAATGTCCCATTTCAGATTATTATGCCATTTCTTGTGATCCTCGGTAAACACTGCATAAACTGCTCGGTGTATACTATAATGCTCGGTGTTTACTGTTTATCGGTGTCAGTGTCTGCTGGTGCTCGGTAAACTGTATAGTTCTCGGTGTAAAGGCTTTACCGACTGCTTAGTCTTGCTTCAGGTTACAACCAACTCAATATAAGTGACCGACCAATCTCTTTGATATCCTTTGATACTAATGACAACCTTAAATGCTCAATAGAGATTAACACTTGCCTCTATTTGTGGTCTCAAGTTGCCTCCATTTGTTGTTCCCTGCACCCTCAAAAAGCATTAGATAGGCATATTTGTCATTTTAAGATCAAAGATAAAGGCCCCCTTTTTATGAGCGCACACACACACACATCATATACAACATATATAAACTTCACCATGCATATTTTCCTAAGCACTATTGGGACCTTACCCTACAACAAATGTATTATTGTGAAAATCATCACAAGTCCATTTGTTGTTGGGTCTAGCTCCTACTAGTGCTTGGTCAAATTTCATGCACTTTTGATATATTTTATGTATAATATATATGACATTTTATTTTGATTTACAAACTACTATATTATTTGAATATCTTTCTTTCTTGCCATAATACGAAAGAGTTTGAGGTGGAAGACTACAATAACAGAAGTGTTTCAATTTGGTATACTATACTAAAACATCATTTCATAACTAACTTTTAAATTTCTATATATAATTAGGTTATAGATAATCTAAGTAAAGAAGGATCATGTCAGACAATCCAAGTGAAGAAGATAATGGGGATACAATCAATAGATTGTGGTCTAACTTGAAAAGAAAAAGTGATGGAAAATGTTATTGTCCCTGCACTATTTGTAAGGGCTTTAACATTAGAAGATTTCTAATAAAAATAGATAAGAGAAATTGTAGGGATAATGGTCACATTGAAGGGGGGTTTGATTATCATCAATTGGTAAGTTTTTCATTATATTTATTTAATAATTAATATATATATGAAATACACTTGATGATGAGATCATTATCATGGTTTAATATTGTTCATCATTTTTATATAGGTCGGCCTCCCTAGGGGAGTATGTGATATGGACCATGGAGGTGTGAGTATGGACAATATGGCTTTGGAAGTGGAGGATCATGGAGGTGTGAATATTGAAGTTGAAGATTATGATCCCATTGAAGATGACGATCATGTGTCAGGTAACACATTTGAAGATGATTGTACTAATACATTGATCCACAACACATTTGGTACTGACGCAACTGATGATGATGATCAAGATGATGTTGATTTCATCCATGATATACCTCTACTTGAGAAGGCAGTCACAACCCTTTACGAAGGCTCCTAAACAACTCTTCTCTTTGTTGTATTGTTGTTGTTGAACTTAAAGGTTATGAAAAGTTTATCCAACATAACAGTGTCACGTATGCTAAGGTATGTCATATATGTCATTATAGTAATTAAAAGGTGAAACATGTACCATAAATATTGTTAATATTAACAACTTATATTTTTTTCTATAGATTGATAGGTGAGTTTTTGTTACCACCATCGAATATTCTCCCTCACTCATACTGAGAATTATGTGCCACTATGAAAGATATTGGAATAGAGTATCAAGCAATAGATGTTTGTCCCAATGATCATATTATTTATCATAAAGAACATGAATTTGCAATATAATATCTTGAATGTCATATGAGTAGATATCGAACAAATCAAATAATAAAAAAGGTGTCTCACAAGGTTCTTTGTTACATCTCCATTATAGCACATTTGCAAAGATTTTTTAGGTGTAGTAGCTTGGCACAATTTATGGATTACCATACACGCAATAGGAGTTGAGATGACATTAGTTGAATGCCTACATATGGTTCTATATTTAAGGACATAAGAAAAGTGGTCACACTTTATCGAAGAACTTCAAAATCTCAAGCTTTCAGTGGCAGCAGACGGTGTCAATCCATTTGGAGAGCTAAGATCTGTTTACTCTATTTGACCTATTTTTGTCATCAACAATAACATTCCTCCATAGATGTCAATAATGAGGGAGCACATTATGTTGGCAATGATTGTTCCAGGTATTTGATCATTTAATAGTTATCTATATGTAATTATAAATCTTGCAATAAAATGCTCACAATAATTATGTAATGTTGTTATTCATTCAATAGGTAAATACAAAGTTAAAGATATGAATATTTATATTGAGCCTCTTATCAATGAGTTGGTGGAGTTATGGAATGTTGTTACAATGTATGACATCTCTAGACCAATAAGACACAGACAATTTTAATTCCATGCAATGCTTGTATGAACAATACATGATGCCCCAGAGCTAACACATTTTTCTGGTATGTTATGATGAATTCAAGTTGCACACGATAATTCAAAAATATAAAAATTAACATATTTAATCCAATTATATCATTATCTTGTAGGTCTTCAAATAAAGGGAAAATTTGCATGTCTAGTTTGTCGTCCAAAGATGAAATCTTGTTATTCAAAAATTTTAGGAAAGCAGGAGTTTGATGAGCATAAACACTTTCTCCACAAAAATTATAACTATCGAATTACCAAAAAACATTTTTTCAATGGGAAAGAAGAGACGACATCTAAGCCACGGAGAATGACACCTCGCCTATGGAAGTTGGAATATAATAGAATTAATCATCAAGGTATTATTGTTCTACTTAATGGTTTATGTTTGTAATTTGTATATTTATATTATGTTTTGTTTGTTGATTATTTGATTGATGATCATGAATGTCATCAAGGAAGTACTATGGAGCACCTCCCAAAAGGACTAAAAAGTTATCCCAAATAATTTAGTAGGTTTCCCTACTACGAGAAGCTACAAATTATGCATTTGTTTGATACTATGTATATTGGAAAGAATGTAACAGAGACATTGTAGAAGATATTGGATGGAAGGTGTGACAAAAAAAATTGTAAAAATTTGTAGCAGCATTCATGAATCCAATCATGCAATGAAAAACTTCATTGAATCAAATAGAAATAAAGAACGAATTAATATAAGTGTCCTTCCTTGGTTATTAATAGAGCAGCAAAGTGATGCCATAAAAGAAGTCATGAAAAATTTGATTTCCCATAGAATTTGTTGTGAATATAAGCAGTACCATATCAAAGAAAAGTAAATTTGGGCCAGGGTTGAAAACACATGGTTGACATACCTTCATCAAGCTAAGTCATGTTCTTTTGTATTTACAATATATTTGTAAACTGCATGTACTTCTCATTGTATTATGTGAGAAAAGAATGAAATCATTATTTTTATAATTGTTGCAGTACATGCTACCCCTATCTCTCCCAGAGAACTTCAACAATAAAATCAAACAAGTGATATATGTTATTGGAAAATACATGAGGTAAGCAATGATATTTGTTTAATTTGTTGTATATATTGTAAAGTCTCATGTTTATATTTTTTTTTGTCTTGAATGTCTTGTAGGTGGTTGTCATCTAAATAAATCCATAAAGCAGATATCAAATATTGGAAGAGAAGAATTCATCATCTAATATGTGAAATGCAAAAGTATCTACCTTCAACATTTTTCAATGCACAAGAACACTACCTCATACACCAAGTTGAGGAGATTGAATTATGTGGACCCATACACATTCGGTCAATGTGGATGGTTGAGAGGCACTTGAAATTTTTTAAGGCTTTGGTTTGGAAAAGAGTACGTCCTGAGGGTTCTATGGTGGAGGGATATATGGTATACCAGACTATGGTGTACATTACTAAATATCTTCCTAAGCTTGCAACAAAGATCCATATAGATCGCATTTGGGATCTTGACACCATTAAAAAATTTAAAGGGGGGTACTTGGTGGGGAAAGGTAGAATGAAAAAAGTGAGAGGTAATAAATTATAAGATGTTATTGTAGCTGTTAATTAATTCTTAATCTTCAAAATTAATTAGTTGTAAGTCATCTATTTATTTTTTGTACAACTACTCAAGAGTGGGATGCAATACATTTGTATATTGCAAACAATCAAGATTAGATTATAGTATTGATTGAACAATGTCATCATTTAGATCACATATTAACATGGGGAGCTATGTCTTCATTGGTTAATGAAGCTCATCATAACGGAGATCCAAATGTTACTCAAAGGGAAATAGATTTAGCACATGGTTTAAGAGATTTTTAGGTACGTATAAATTTGTTAATCACCCGCACGTTTATGAACTCCCAATGCAATAATTTATACATGTTTGACATATTTTTGCAGGTCAAGCACCACAAGGATATGTTTTGCAATGGTCATAAATTTGGCATCAAAAATTTAGACGACACAAAGAAAACTTGTGATTCTGGGATAAGTGCAGTCTTTCAGGTGACTAATATTTTATTTAGAAATGACTTACATCTTCGAGAGTCTGAAAATTGATACTATGACATTTTGGATGATATACTTGAGTGTGACTTTAATTCCTTTATATTAGTTCTCTTCGTCGTCAGATGGTATAGGCTACAACTTAATCAAAATGATCCTGATAGAACTATTATTGAACATGACAATAGATTTCCAATAATTAATACAAGGTGGTTTGAGCCAGTTGGGGATGAGCCCTATGTTCTTCCAAGCCAATGTGAGAAGGTATTTTACTCAGAGGTTCCACATAAATTGAGTTTGTCATTTTTTGTTAGACATGATCCAAGAAGAATGCCGATGAGGTATAATGCGATGGAAGAAGATTGCGAACAACTAGAAGATGATGTAGATGATGATCACAAATAACTGTTAGTCGATGATGTTCCTGACACAACTTTTCTTGAAGAAGAAGAAGAAGAAGAAGAAGATGATGATGATGATGATGATGATGATGATGATGATGCTGATGCTGATGATGATGATGATGATGATGATGATGTTGATGATGATGACGATAATGATAGTGGTGGTGGTGATGTCGATGAAAATGATGATCATGGTGATGAGTTGGATGAAGAAGAAGATGAATGACATGAATGAAATGTACAGTTACACGATCACTGCTTAATTTATTTAATATTGATTTCTTGATAGAAATGTGCAGTTATGTGATCAATGCTTAATCTAATTAATTCATGATGTACCTTTTAATATTTTTAATTCATATGGGATGCTTATGGTTTTTAATGTACTTACTAGGTGTTTTTGAGCATATGTATCATGAATCTTTTAGCTAACATAAGATAATTGAATTACATATGTAGGTACTTGAACCCCTTTCATGAGCATCCCACACAGTCTCATGGATCGACAGGTATAAGTCAATACACCCTATAGAGATTAATGTATTTTACAATTTGCAAAATATCTCGCATTACTTTCTATCTCTCCCATTTGATGGAGTGCAGGTAGTAGCAAATAAGTATTTGTCAAATGTGTCTTCCTCAAGCGAAGGAAATATAGGAATGGAAGAAGAAAGTGAGTCATGTAGTATGTCTAAATTAGGAAGACCAACTAGAGGTTAAAAGACTAGAAGGAAATTCAATAAACGCATGAAATTTTTCCTTGCTCAAGGGGGGTCATGTTCTTATGATGATGAGAGCAAAGGCAACATCGAGGTACCCTCTAGGTACCAATATCTATAGAAACAATGGGTCCCCAAGGAACTTCCTCCAATAAACACTGATTTTAGTGTTAAAGGCAAGATATATCACATTGCACCATTGTCAATAAATGGTTTGGGCCTATTTTCCATGGATGGCATAAAGGTCTCTTACAACAAAGTTGTCAAATTGATGGAGTATGTTGGACCTTGTTACAATTACAAAAGTTGGATGTGAATTGTTCAATATAAAAAAAGTATGCGTAGGTATGCACTCTCAGCAAATTATATTCAACAAAAAGACAATGAGCAAAGTAAAAGAGTGGTTATATACATTGATGGAAGGCCAAAATCATTAGGGAATATTGTAGGTTTTATAAATAGCACGTGACCTCTGTCAACTATTAAACAACCCAATTGCATATTTGAGGCGCGCAAGGGAAATCATGTATTTGTATGTGCGATAAAATCAATAAGTGCAGGGGAAGATCTACTTATTGATTACAATTTGAATCACATAGATACAAACAATGTCACTATCATGGGGTTGCAGGTACATACTATGTACCATTAAATAATTGAGTTTTTTTGCCAACCACTTTTAGAGAGTCTCATCACCATCCACCTTATCTCCATCATCATCTTCTAATGAAATTTATTTATCTAGTCATTTCTAATTATTGGTTAACTTTAAATAATAACACAGGGCCACAATACGGAGCAACCACGTAGAGGGGACAATGATGATCCTGCATGCACTTCTTCCCAGTAGGTAAACCTCTTTGTTATTGTACTGCAAATTAGATAGAAGCAAAATGTTAAATATTATTTTTTATTATATTCTTTTCATCACTGTTTTAGATTAATTCTAATAGTGTTAGTAATATTGTTGTCATAGACAGGTGGTCAGCAAAGAAAGGGAAAGGAACCTGCAATCTCTGAAGAGGAGTCCTTTGAGGAGGACCTAGCTATTGACTACTTGTGATGACTTGGCCTCTGCAATAAAAAAATATCTCTACAAAATTGGAAAAAGAGTGGTTGAATTGACATCTATATTCCCTCCAACTCCTGAGTCACAAAAGAGGGCAACTAAATTGATGCACCTATCTCAAAATTACAGAATAAGTATTAATGTAATTTTTAATTATAACAAAAGTTCAATAATAGTTTTTATGTTATACTAGTCTTTTATGTCATTAAAAAATAAGCAGATGTGTTGCTTTTACAACTTTTTTTGCATAATTTTGATCCTCACAACCATGATTAGGGTACTGCAGCTAGTTTAGGTAGATCGCATGTTGGACTTTTTTTTTACTCTCTAACAATATTGTCCATGCTAATCAATGCTTTTATTATGCTCTAACAATCTTATTCTTCAGCATGTGTCAATGATCATTTACTATCGCCGCCTCATATGATGGCAGGCTCAGATTTACAGCATCCTACAATGTTGGCAATGTGTAGTATGGCCACATACGCCATGGCACCACCTACTTGTACATAGATTTTATTTTCTCTGTCATTATATATATGTTTATTTCCCTTGAAGTATTATTTCTTAGGGGCATTTCGTAATGGATTCAATTTATGCAACATCAGATGCATCACTTGATGGTGAATTTCCTAGATGTACTTGTATTCCTAGTATGGTAACGGTCAAGGATTGCATATTTCTTGTGAGCGACGAAGGAGTTCCCTTGAAAATAGAAAAAATTTCAGGTACTTTAAAGATTGGACCTTTTTTTTACTATACTATCGTATGTTAATTACACCTTGCTTACATCTATTATATTCTTATTTTATACTATTATATCCTTCGACTAATGATCCCATGATTATTTTGCAAGGAATGATGTTTTTTATGATAAACTTAGTGACGAGTGTTTGCGGATATTCGGGCCCACCATCTGTACAGGGTGGAACATCATATCTGAACTAAAACCCCAATCCACTATTTTGATTTCATATCATTGCTAGGGTAGTTATCATTACATCCATTTCTTAAACTATAGTAAAGGTAATTTCACTTCATTTTTTAATCTAACACTATTTTTTTCTCTTAAAAGGTGGAAAACCCAATATATAAAGTTAAAGGATGCTCTCGTACAGAGTATGACAAACTTATTTGGACCTTGTGCATTTGAGAAGGGTAAGCTCCTTCAAAAAGTTGGGTTATGTTTGAGGTATATTTGGGACCAGTACAAGTGTACATTATCCAAAAACCTGAAGTACTAGCGCCCCCCTTGCATTTTTTATTTAGAGTGGCAAAAACTTATTCTAGATGCGAACGAGAAAAATGAAATAAAAAAAGTAAATACACCACCAGACAATAGAAGAAGGTATGTGATACTATTAAGAATGTAATTGTGTACTAAATACTCTTCATATTTATATGAACTAACATATTTCAATCTCTTCATAGATTGCCTGACACATCAAAGGCAACAAAGGCAAGACTACAAAAGCACGGGCAACACAAGCTAGGCTCTGGCGGTTATTCCAAACTTGTTGCACGAGTTGTAAGTGTTAATGTTGTCAGAATTAAATGAGGAAAAATACAATCTGTAGATGGCTTTTAACAATGAAAATAATAATTTGATCTTTATAATATTTATTTATAATTTGCAATCTTTTTTGTTTTGATGAAACAATGAAATAAAATTAGATGATACCAAGCAAAAATGCAGGGCATGGAGTTCAATATAAGTCTCATAGAAGAGGACAAGAGAATTGGCTTCCAACAAGGTTATAAAGTCGTGGCAGAAAGAATAAGAAGTGCACAAGGTTCTACTGATGGATCCATTGTGGTAAGTAAGCTAAATAGATGATATTTCAAATTTAATTATTTACCAATTACTTCATTTGATGTTAAGTTCCAACATAAAGTGAGTAAATTTTTTTTAAGTAAGAAAACAATGATAACATGAATGTGTATGAAATTGAAATGCAGCCTGCCGATTCTGGTCATACACAACCTGTGCATGATGAATACAATGAAGATGTGCATCAGAGTGATGGAGGTATACATTTACTATTCAATTTTTTTTATATAACTATTAATACAAGTAAACATCTTAAATTGATTGGTTTAGTAATACAAATTTAATTGTAATTGGTGTTTGGATTAATGTAACAATTTGTATTGCAACTGTAGAGAGTGTAGAGGCCGTTGTTAATGAGTAGGTTGAGGTTGAGGTCGAGGCTAGACAAACTGATGTTGATGTTGATGATGTGACTAGATCAAGTAAAGAGCTATATGATTATGGCCTTTAAAGTACTGAAATACTTTAAAATATTTTTAATTATAATAAAATGTTTTTAATTTAACCCTTTTATATGTTATTGCAGATGACCCCCCTTTGCATCAATAGAGAACTAGGCGTGCATTGAGATCTAATGAGAGGGGAGATAATCATGATGATATCGATGCTCCTCTTAGCAATTACTTCTTAAAAATGAGAAATCAAAAGAAAAAAAAGAAATGATTTTCATCTATGCACCTTAATTGATAATGATTGATTTTTATTTATAATTTGTAATCTTTTTTGTTTTGATGAAACAATGAAATAAAATTTGATGATACCAAGCAAAAATGTAGAGCGCAGAGTTCAATATAAGTCTCATAGAAGAGGACAAGAGAATTGGCTTCCAACAAGGTTATAAAGTCGTGGCAGAAAGAATAAGAAGTACACAAGGTTCTATTGATGGATCCATCGCGGTAAGTAAGCTAAATAGATGATATTTCAAATTTAATTATTTACCAATTACTTCATTTGATGTTAAGTTCCAACATAGAGTAAATTTGTTTTAAGTAAGAAAACAATGATAACATGAATGTGTATGAAATTGAAATGTAGCCTGCCAATTCTGGTCGTACACAACCTGTGCATGATGAATACAATGAGGATGTGCATCAGAGTGATGGAGGTATACATTTACTATTCAATTTTTTATATGTAACTATTAATACAAGTAAACATCTTAAATTGATTGGTTTAATAATACAAATTTAATTGCAATTGGTGTTTGGATTAATGTAACAATTTGTATTGCACCTGTAGAGAGTGTAGAGGCCGTTGTTAATGAGCAGGTTGAGGTTGAGGCCAAGGCCAGACAAACTAATCTCGATGTTGATGATGTGACTAGATCAAGTAAAGAGCTATACGATTATGGCCTTTAAAGTACTAAAATATTTTTAATATTTTTAATTATAATAAATATTTGTAATTTAACCATTTTATATGTTATTGCGGATGACCTCCCTTTGCATCAATAGAGAACTAGGCATGCATTGAGATCTAATGAGAGGGGAGATTATCATGATGATATCGATGCTCCTCTTAGTGATTACTTCTTAAAAACAAGAA
Organism: Chamaecyparis obtusa; assembly: GCA_027943335.1. Lineage (NCBI taxonomy): Eukaryota > Viridiplantae > Streptophyta > Pinopsida > Cupressales > Cupressaceae > Chamaecyparis > Chamaecyparis obtusa. The sequence goes on from BSBK01001534.1 coordinate 2,021,574, forward strand.
ATCAAAAGAAAAAAAAAGAAATGATTTTCATCTATGCACCTTAATTGATAATGACTGATTTTTATATGCCAATGAATTTAATTATGTGCTATTGATTGTTCATAAATTTTATAATGTGTTAATGAATGTTAATAAATTTTATCGTGTGATAATTAATGAATGTTACATTTTATTAATGTGTTAATGAATGTTATCGTGTGATAATTAATGAATGTTACATTTTATTAATGGATGAAATAATGAATGTTAGATATTAATGAGGAATTTAGAGTGATGTTAGGGGGGGTGGGGCCAAATGAGCTTCCACCTTCACATGATTGGCCCTATTTAGTATAGAATATAAAACTATTCTCGAAACAAAGTGAAGCTCAATAAGGTTGTTCCTTATATAGGGTCTCAAGTGTAGCCTTTATCCCACTCTCAACATTGCAAGGCTTCAAGTGGTATTCTGAGTTTGGTTTCTCATCTCCCACTGACCCAAGTTCCTACCAAAGGAACCCAAGTCAAACCCAAAGGAGAACAAAAGTAGAACCAGAACCCAGCCTCAAACAAAGAACCAAATAACTTAGCTTTTTTCTAATTCAAGTTTATTTCTAAATTATTCTCCAATTCCAACCTAATTTCAAGGATCACCACCCATGACTTGGTTAAGATGATGAATGTTGTCAATGCCTTTATTACCAAGGAATCACCATCCGCCATTAATGAATATTAATGATCATTGTTTCCTAGGTAATCATTGTTTGTATATGCTGATCACCCAAGTCTTTGGCTGTGATTTGCATGTTGTGAAGTTTGTCAGAAGTGTGGGTATGACATGCTGGTTGGATTATAACATATTGACACTTACACCATGAAGAACACAAATGATTAAACAAAAAGAGAGGACCAACTGAACCATCTTGTGGTCAGTCTATATTACATTGAGAAACAACGTCAAGACTCGAGAATCAAAACAAGCAAAGAATGAATGTGAAGCTTACATAGGTAAACAAAAATTTAACTCTAGAAATTATTCAATCTGGCCAATTCACTTATACTAGAACTCAATGAATTTGGGATACATCAAATAGAAGAAAAGTTTCTTCTAGACCATGAATGATCAACAAAATTCCATGATTATATTGAAAAGATTTTACATCAAAAAACAAAACACTAATCAATATTATCATTAAGCCATAAAATATGTCTTTAAAGTTTATAAGCATCACAAAAACTTTCAAGAGACATAGTACTATCCAAAACAAATACCCTCCTAATGGTTCGTATTTGCTAACAATACTTCTACCAAAAAATTCACAAATTTTCAATATTCCCTATCCTATTGTTGATTGTGAACAATTCTCCTTTAGAAACTTCCCCTATACACCTAGAACAGAAGAAACTAATTTGCTCTAATAAGCCTCTCCAACCGGTTTACAACCTCCATGTAACCGGTAATAGGTAGTTATTAATTGTTTGGCTTATTTTGGAATTGGCCTTCTCTTGTTGGTGCTTTACAATGCTTCTAATGATTATGATGATGTTGATGTTGATGTCTATAATTTATTTCACTTACTGATGCTTGCCTAGATTGAATTTTGAATTGCCAAGCTGGAGAACACTTTCAGAGTTTAGGGTCTGTTTTACATGATACTCTTAGTTATAGCTCAAATGCAACTCAACATATTTTTGATGCTGGGCAACCCACTGCAAAAACTCATCTGCTGGTGAAATTTAATGTTGTGAATCTTGGCATTGTTAATGTTATTACTTTTCCTCACATTTCATATTTGTGAAAATGTTTTTTGGCACTATCTTCTTTTTCAATTCCTATATTTGCAGCTTTTCAGATCATTAACATAAGCACTACATGTCTTTGTTCAAAGTCTATTCTAACACTATATTATATCTTATTCTAATTGAGATTTTTAATTGGGAAAAATTGTGTTTAATAAAATGGAAGTGGTCTCAATAGAATAGAGATATAAAAAGTAAATAAATTTAGAGTTTAACCCAAGAATCGTGGAATATAGTTTTTGTCATTTATATACACATTGTTGATTTCATTGTGTTGCACAATGCATATTGCATGGTGCATGAATAATGACTGGATGCAAATAGTTTTTAAATTTTCAATTACAATCTACTTTGTACAAATTCAACCTACAAACTAAGTACAAACTTCTAAGAAATTTGATGTATCCAATGACTCTTGTTGCTATGAAAATAGCTACAAGAGGTTGTAGAGCTTGATGATGAAGCTCTTGGGTCAAAGTCTCTCTTAAGTCTTTCAACCAGATCACTATCCTTTGAGTGAAAGTGCTAGTATTAATTAGGTTGAAATTTTCATTTTATAGAAAGCTTATTTTCTTTACAAATGAGTTAGAATGCTTCTATGTTCTTGTCACTAGGATTAAAAGGTCTTATTACAATGTTCTTTGTTGTGGGGCAGGAGATCAATCTTCATTGTCTTCATTGTGGGGGACAATGAAGATTTATCTAACAAATAGAAGGTCTTCTTTAGTATCTTATAATAACATGCTAAATTGATAAAGGTATTATCTGCATTTAATCTGCCAATTACTAATAGATTAAGCATATTATTACTATGCTTAATATTCCATTTAACTGCATTTAACACAAAAAACAAATTTACAAAATTGAACCAATGGCATGTTTACAACAAAGGTCTAATAGAACTCCCAACAATTCTTAAACATACTTTATCTGATATGATGAATTTTTAAACAATTAAGGTTGGAGTAGACATAGTTATCACATAGTTTTTTGTGTGGTACAAGGAAGATTTGGCTAGTTCAAATCTTCCTTTGTGCTAGTAGTCTACAAAATTAGACCTTTATTAACAATTCATCATATCAGATAAAGTATGTTTAAGAATTGTTGGGACAGGTCCTTTGGCATGTATTAAACATAATAGAATTTTCAACATATTATTATCATTCTATTTCTTTGTTGTAAACATGCCATTGGTTCAGTTTTGTAATTTTTTTTTTTGTTAAATGCATTTTTCCAAACTAACTGTTAAACAAGAAAGTAGTAGCAGTGAGGAGGGGTCTTCTTCTGAGTAGATTGATGAAGATCGTGCACATCAAAAACCAATTCATAAGGTACCAATCATGTTTTCTATTTCCTTATATTTTTGGACTGGTAAATCTCCTTAGTTTCATGTCCTTTCTTTTGATTACTATGGATGAGATATATATCTTACATTTAACATTCAACTTCTTTACATTTTAGAACATGTAGTGTGTTTCCTAAGGATTTTACCAAATCAACTTTTAACATAAATCGAAAACACCAAACTAATTTCTTACCCTTTCAACTTGACAAAATATTTGCATTTGACCAATAACTACAAGCAATTGAATGATAAATCCACATACCTATATCTTTGTAAAATACCTAGAACATCAAAAAGATGGCTAAGTGGCTGCCGCCATGATTTTTATCTACTGAATACGGGGGAAAAAAGAACCCAAAATAATTGTGTTTTGTTGTAGCACAATATACTGAAAACCCTAGTGAAAACCCAACTAAAATTCTATCAAAGTTGCACTCAAAATAAAAATCATAGCGACAGCCACTTAGGGATCAAAATAGAGAAAATAAATCAAAATCATTCTTTGTCCTATTTCCTTTTAACAAATTCTCAACTATCAATGATATAATACATTTGATGCCCTAAGCTATCAATACAAATGGTGCCTAGCTAGAAGCTCACGGGTTGTCTATTTGATAACCACAGTCAACATTTCAAAATAGTAAATCGATATCCTTGAGCACAAGAACCAATAACATCAAATAATGGAGATAAAGCACGGGTTAGGGCACAACACCAGTAGAATGTGGTCATTTTAGAGAGCATCTCAGTAATATACAATGGTTGTGCCAGTAATATCAACAAACGTGAACCCAAAAATTTCAAAACAGTGAATGTTAAATGTAAGATATATATCTCATCCATAGATATATATCTTACATTTAACATTCAACATTTTTTTTGTCAAGTTGAAAGGGCAAGAAATCAGTTTGGTGTTTCCAGTTTATGTTAAAATTTGATTTGGTAAAATCCCCAGAAAACACACTACATGTTCTAAAATGTAAAGAAGTTGAATGTTAAATGTAAGATATATATCTCATCCATATTAATCAAAAGAAAGGACATGAAACTAAGGAGATTTACCCATCCAAAAATATAAGCAAATAGAAAACATGATTGGAACCTTATGAATTGGTTTTTGAGGTGCACGATCTTCATCAATCTCCTCAGAAGAAGACCCCTCCTCATGAAAAATACATTTAACACAAAAAATTTTTTTACAAAACTGAACCAATGGCATGTTTACAACAAAGGTCTAATAGAACTCCCAACAATTCTTAAACATACTTTATCTGATATGATGAATTCTTAAACAATTAAGGTTGGAGTAGACATAATTATCACAGTTTTTTGTGTGGTACAAGGAAGATTTGGCTAGGTCAAATCTTCCTTCGTGCTAGTAGGCTACAAAATTAGACCTTTATTAACAATTCATCATATCAGATAAAGTATGTTTAAGAATTGTTGGGACTGGTCCTTTGATGTGTATTAAACATAATAGAATTTTTAGCATATTATTATCATTTTATTTCTCTATTGTAAACATGTGATTGGTTCAGTTTTGTAATTTCACTGTTGTATGAGTGGATTGTGCAATAACAATTAACATTAAACAAGGAGCAACTCCTCAACACATCTTGGAAACCATTGAATTCAATAATAGATGAAACCTAACACCAACACTATTCCTTCCATTCACTTCTACCAAGAATAAAACATTTAATCCATTCAACATAACATATAATCATTAGATAGTTACATTTTCTGACTGTGTAGAGGAACAGTCACGACCAAAATGATCAAAAGTACTTTCACCCTTGCACAAGCTATTCCAAACTTCAAGTAAAATGAGAAATATGCTATATCAAATTATTCATATTCATTGTAACTATTCAAAGGATCATTTTGTCAATGAACCCTCTAACTATACCCCTGCGGCAGAGAAAGGAAACCTCAAAATAGAGAAAGGAAACTAAGTAAAACCAGTCTATGTTGTTGCTTGTGAGTGTCCAGTCATGATAAGTGCCTCTCAAACCTCTCCAAACATGTAAGATTGTCTTTAAATACTTTATTGATCTCTTATAAACATTAACCAAATCAAACCTACATTTGAATCCACACACAATAACCAAAAATGAAGGGTTTTGTTTCCTTTAATGAATCTTAGTCACTGGTAATGCATGGATAGTCAAACTAGTAGTCTCCAAAGCATTCAATAAGTGAATATGAATGTTTGAAAGATTTCCTCTCAACTTCTCCAACCACTCCTAATCAGTTAGAGGGATTAGTTGAGTGTTTAGACACTAAAACTTCTCATGCAACTCCCAAAATTTTACATACAAAATAAAATTAAATCCATTTATGAATTAAATCTAGTATGCCAAAGGACCAGTCCCAACAATTCTTAAACATAATTTATCTGATATGATGAATTGTTAATAAAGGTCTAATATACAATGGTCATGCCAGTAATATCAACAAACATGAATCCAAACATTTCAAAATAGTGAATCGATATCCTTGAGCACAAGCACCAATAACATCAAATAATGGAGATAAAGCATGGGCTAGGACATGACACCAGTAGAATGCGGTCATTTTAGTGAGCATTCATGATCAAATAAAATATAATGCATTTGAAATTTTTGGTCGAATATGATGCCAGAAGTCTGAAAGACATTTCCTGTCAAAGATACCAATCAAAGATGAAGAATTCACATACCTTCTCTCGTGCTCAGATTTCATGAAGGAAGATTTGATAGCGAAATCTTCCTTGTACCACACGAAGAACATGCCATTGGTTCAGTTTTGTAAATTTGTTTTTTGTGTTAAATGCATTTAAATGGAACATTAAGCATAGTAATAATATGCTTAATCTATTAGTAATTGGCAGATTAAATACATATAACACCTTTATCAGTTTAGCATGTTATTATAAGATACTAAAGAAGACCTACTATTTGTCAGACAAATCTTCAAATTACAGCACACCTAGCAGTCTACAAAATTAGACAAAGCTACAGATAGAGATCTAATTTTGTAGACTGCTAGGTCAAATCTTCCTTCGTGCTAGCAGTCTACAGAATTAGACCTTTATTTTAAATGCATTTAACACAAAAATTTTGTTACAAAATTGAACCAATGGCATGTTTACAACAAAGAAATAGAATGATAATAATATGTTGAAAATTCTATTATGTTTAATACACGCCAAAGGACTAGTCCCACTAATTCTTAAACATACTTTATCTGATATGCTGAATTCTTAAACAATTAAGGTTGGAGTAGACATAGTTATCACATAGTTTTTTGTGTGGTACAAGGAAGATTTGGCTAGGTCAAATCTTCCTTCGTGCTAGTAGTCTACAAAATTAGACCTTTATTAACAATTCATCATATCAGATAAAGTATGTTTAAGAATTGTTGGGACTAGTCCTTTGGCATTTATTAAACAAATAGAATTTTTAGCATATTATTATCATTCTATTTCTTTGTTGTAAACATGCCATTAGTTCAGTTTTGCAAGTTTTTTTTGTGTTAAATGCATTTTTCCAAACCAATTGTTAAACAAGAGAGAAGTAGTAGTGAGGAGGGGTCTTCTTTTGAGGAGATTGATGAAGATTGTGCACCTCAAAAACCAATTCATAAGGTTCCAATCATGTTTTCTATTCGCTTATATTTTTGGATTGGTAAATCTCCTTAGTTTCATGTCCTTTCTTTTGATTACTATGGATGAGATATATATCTTACATTTAACATTCAACTTCTTTACATTTTAGAACATGTAGTGTATTTTCTAAGGATTTTACCAAATCAACTTTTAACATAAACTGAAAACACCATACTGATTTCTTTCCCTTTCAACTTGACAAAATATTTGCATTTGACCAATAACTGCAAGCAACTGAATGATAAATCCACATACTTGTATCTTTGTAAAATACTCGAACATCAAAAAGATGGCTAAGTGGTTGTTGCCATGATTTTTATCTACTAAATATGGGGGAAAAAAAGCACCAAAAAGAATCATGTTTTATTGTAGCTCAATATAAGCGAATAGAAAACATGATTGGTCATTTCAGAGAGCATTCATGATCAAATAAAATGCAATGCATTTGAAATTTATGGTCGAATATGATGCCAAAGGCTTGAAAAATGTTGCCCATCAAAGATACCAATCAAAGATGAATAAATCACATACCTTCTCTCATGCTCATCTTTCACCCACTCCTTTTCTCTGCAGTCGAAATAAAAATGATTTGGTTGTTTCAAAATAGTGAATCTATATCCTTGAGCACAAGCACCAATAACATCAACTATTTTGATCTGTGGGTGCCCTAATGTTTGCAAGAGTTCTTTTATTAATAATAGTACTCTGTAAGCTTGAAGAAGCGATATATTTTGGAAAATGAAGAGTGGAAAGACAATGATATTCCTGAGATCATGGATGGACACAATGTTGCTGACTTTATTGATCCAGATATCTTGTAGAGTCTTGAAGAACTAGAGAGGGAAGAAGGGCTTAGGATGGAAACTAAGGGTGATGAGGATGATGAGATGGGGAAAGTGGAGTTGAATATTTATGCAAAGGAAGCTCTATCTACAATTAGGAAGAAGAATAAGATTCTTATCGTCAAACACAGATTGAAGAAGAGTACTATAGAGAGCAGGCCTATCGTACCAAGGAAGTTTGACAAGAACAAGGATTATGGCTTAAACAGAATGGGAAGACATCTTTCTAGCCTAGGCCTGGCTCCTTCAACAATTAGGGTAGGATCCAGGCCCAGGCTAGAAAGATGTCTTCCCATTCTATTGTGGATCGGTGTTTCATAAAACATACAGACCTGTCTAGTGATCATATTGTGCTAAAGGTGGCGCTTGATGCTTTGTTGCTACAACAACTACAGATTGTGATGTAGATATCACAACAGCTGAGAAACATAAATGTAGGCATCATGGTCACAATTTTTTGGAGACACAACATAATTGAGTGGTATACCCAAATGATGCAAAGCAACCACTACTCCTCCAGTTCCAAGTTGACACTGCAAATTCCAAAAACCATAGATAATGAATAAATTTTGAGAGAAAAGGAGGGCCATAATGACCAAAATAATATATGGTCTTGTATTATTTTGGATAAGGAATAAATTTAGAGAGCGGAGGAGGGCCATAATGACCAAAATAATACAGGTTCTTGTATTATTTTGGTCATTATGGCCCTTATCTATGGTTTTTGGATCCCACAGTGTCGACTTGGAACAGAGGAGAAGAAGTTTCTTTTCATTGTCTAGGTATACCACTCAATTATGTTGTCTCCAAAAAATTGTGACCATGATGCCTACATTTATGTTTCTCAGCTATTGTGTCCCGGGCCCCTTATGACCCTTTACGATCCCTAAGAATACATCTTATAGGTCTTAAAATGTCATAAAGGGTCATAAGAGGCTCCTAGGAGAGGCCAGATGAGCTTCCACCTTCACATGGTTGGCCCTGTTAAGTAGAGAATGTTAAACTATTCTCAAAACAAAGAGAAGCTCAATAATTTAAGGTCTCAGTCCATGAAGATGTAGAAAAAATGACAGGAATCAATGATGGAGAGTTTTTAGATTCTGAGATGACGTATATGCAGTGGAAACCAGAAGGGATTTTTGTGGAGATTTTCTAGAGTGGCTATATACATATGAGGGTTTCCAGATTGAGTACCAATGTAGAGATGATGATTCAATAACCTACGTCTATAAAACCTTCACAAATATCCCTTCTTTGGCCTCCACTCATACCTCTTCTCAGAATCTAGAAACTTTGGATATTGTTTCTCATCCATGCACGAAATGTGCTAGTGATTATATAAAATTACTTCAGGCCTCCAGTATTGATGAGCTACACAAGTGTAAAATTTTTTTGCAAGACTGGGATCAATTATATTAGATATTGTGCAGTGTACATAAAGACAAGGTGATGATTATTCTTGATGATCGACAGGTATAAGTCTTCCAGGCCTTATCCAGTAGCTAGGACTAAAGATAATAGAGCTCAAGAGACCATCATAGTTGGTCTCTTTCTTCAGTCTATATTATTGACAAAACATTTTACCTTTCATTAGCTCATCAAATGCAAGGATTTGAAAGAATTTAATAGAATATTTTCATGTATAACGTACATTATTTTAGTTTAACGTTGAACTAATTTATATACTTCGCACACTTGTATACTACAAGGATGGCCATAAAGAAGCATCCCCTCCCATGGCTTGAGTAATGTAGGTCATGGGAGGAGATGCTTCTTTATCGCCGTCCTCATAGTCTACAAGTGCACGAAGTAGATAAATTCATGTAATGTCAACTTAAATAATATATGTTATCATGAAAATATTCTATTAAATTCTTTCAAATCCTCAGATTTGATGAGCTAATGAAAGGTAAAACATTTTTTCACTAATACAGACCGAAGAAAGAGACAACCTATGATGGTCTCTTGAGCTTTGTTATCTTTAATGTGTACATCTGTTGCTTTTTGACATGAATGAAAACTCTTTCAACGGTGGTGCTATACCTCCGACGGGCTTTCTCGTTGGATGTTCACTATCACCCATCACTATGCCGATGGCTATAATCTCAAAGAGAACTTCTTTTCGACAGATCATTGTGACAGGAATGCTATATCGCCGACGGGTTTACCTATCGAACAATGACTACATCTCTGTCACTTTTTCGATAGGTAAAATGTTAGAAAGAACTCATTTTCGATAGATCATTGCGACAAGAATGCTATACCATTGATGGGTGTACCTATCATACATTCACTACAGATCTATCTCTATTCCAACAGGTATAATGTCGGAGAGAACTCCTTTTTGACAGATAATTGTGATAGGCATGCTATATCTCCGATGATTTTTCTTGTTGAATGACCATTGCATAGGCATCACCATTCTGACGGTATGTTCTAACAGGATACCCACATGGTTTGTCAGAGTTCTGATAGGTCTACTGTAAGAAATTCCATAACAAAGCCGGTATTCATATGCTAGATTCTAACAAATTAAGATGTCAGAAGATCGATGGTGATCACTTCTATTGCAATTTGCAACGCAAAAATGTCGATGGACACATATGTCAAAATGTCAAAAAATAGGCATTGTAAATCCGACAGATGGTCGTCAGAATTTGGCCTCAAATGTACTGGTGAGAAAATTCAATCTTGAATGTTCAGAGTAAAACTATTGCAAATTGAATTTTCAAGATTAAAATCCTTGTTAAATCTAAATGATGTAAAACAACTGAACTAGGACAAGTTCATTTGTTTTACTTCTAGTGAGGCTTGTCTAGAGAGAAAAGAGCTTCCTCTTTGGAGAATGATGTCAAACTAGTACTTCTTCGATTGGTATAGAAATAAAGCACTGAGAAAACTCTCACTTCATCCCCTCAATCTTGGGTGATGTGTGTTGATGGTAGCCTGAGGTAGGTGAATATCCCTAATATTTTGACATCATCAACTAGGCTCTTAAGCGAGTCACGCACGTACAAACTGATTGGGAGGAGGCCACAAATCAAATCAGGTACCTATTAATCAGAGGCTTCCTGGTCTACTTTTGAAGGTATCAAAATATTTATGCAGGGACTGATCCAAGTGGTTTCCTAGATCACCTGAAGATTACTCACCATCTTTATTCCTTTTTGGGATACCAAGCTATGAGCAAAGGTTTTGATACTAGCTTGTCTTTTAGATTGTTCTTGTCTGATGTATTTTTGAAGTTTCAAACTCAATGTAAAACATCTATTGAACATACAAAAATGAAGATTTATACACACCAAATCCTTTTGCCATGTCAATCCAATCCTCCAAATCTAGAAGTCATCTAAACTTGCAAAATCTTGTCATCCTAGTCTCCTAATCATGGTCTTCCTCTCATCCTGCATCTTCCCCATCCAGTCTTGTCCTCATTTCCTCCCCATATCCTAGGTTAGAAAAGTCATCTTGGTCATCCCTTATCCCCCTTTCATCTTCTTCTAGAGTCAGTCATTCCTCCTATTCCAATCTTAATCCAAATCCTAGTCTGATCTCTTCAGTTGTCCTAATCCAAAGCCTTAGTTTTCCAATCCATCTCCATCCTTCATCCTTATCCAACTCATCTACAAGTCAGCATATCTCAAAACTATTATGATGAGTTTGGTTATTACATCTTTTGTCCCACTCATTCCTATCCCAATGATGATGAAAGTCTTGTTGATCATGATGAGTACTTTGAAAACCTTAGCAATCTTGCTCAAAACATCCCCTAAATTCCAATCATTCCTCCAAAATATCATATCATTCCTTCATACATATCCACTAGTACTCCTTATCATGCCTTTGACAATGGAAATCCATTATCCACACCTTCTTCCTATATTGAGCCCTCATATCCTCTGCATACATCCTTCCTACATCCATCTTCTCCCATAGTCATGTCCCAATCACCATCTTTCCACAATAACATTGTCATCTACATACATAATCCAAAACCTTCATCTCCTTATCCTCCAAACTATTTTCAAATCCAAGGTCCTATTCTTCCCATCCATTACCCTGATCCCCCATCCTATCTTGATCCACCATCCACTATATCCTATCTCAATCCACCATCTTCCATTCCTACCTATATCACCACAAATCCTCTTCCAGAAGAAACATTCATCCCTCAATCCACTTCATATCCCATATCTCAATCCATCACCCCCATCCCATTAGTTAGTTAATCAAGTTCACAAGCTTCCTCTATGCCTACATATGTGAACTATCTAGTCATGTCGTCCTCCGATCCCTCTTCTACGTAGTCATCCCGTCAACCAAGCTCACCATCCACCACCCCACCTCTACCTATGGACTACCATAGCTCTTCACCATCTACACATTCTAATCCTTCACCTCAATCTCCATCACAAAAGTCTCCAAGGAGTTTCACAAGAAAACCAGCAAAAAAACCCTCTACTAATGTTGATGATCCATTTCATCTCACTCCCTCATGTGAAGCCATCAGTGATGATCCCCATCCACATCATACATCCACCATTCCTCCTCTATCACCTACACCTATTATCCTTCTTCCATCTATCTCATCTATTTATCATCTTCCATCTATCCCATCTATTGATCCTCTTCCATCTCCTAGCATCATTGAGTCACTTCCATTCATGGAGTCCATCCAGTCCCCATCCATGTCTCTGTCTCCTAGAATTATCCAAAGCACATCCAATGAGCCTCATGAGTTCACCCTTCTTACTACCATCATAATTGTAGAATCTCCCATCCTTCCATCGACTCCATCTAAAGGATCCATTCATACATCCCCCATCGCACCATCCACAACAATCCCATCAAGTCAATATCTTGTCCAAAAGCATTTTGAAGTATTGATTGACTTAAAACAAGATCCCATCATCCCAATTCTTCCAATCCAAGATCCTAGCATCCCAATTCCTCCAATCCAAGATCCTACCATCCCATTATCTCCATCTTAAGATCCATTACCATCTCCCAATCCCAGTCAAGATCCCATCATACCATCCTCTTCACTTTGTGATCCTCTAACACCTATCCCACCATCATCACTCTATCCCCTTGGTTCACTTAAATTTATCAATAGTGGCCCACTCAAAGTAGAAGAAATGAGTTTGATATCTTCCACCTTGGCACCTAATACTAGATGTTTATCTTATTCCCCAAGTCATAAATATCCTTGCTTGGATAAAATGCTCAAGAAATGGAATTAAAAATGCAAAGGATTAGGTGCTCATGAACAAGGAACTTTGGAGCCCATCTAGGACAAGAAGCATCCATGCTCATGTGGTATTGGTCACACAAATGAAGACACTTCCTCTAGAAATGTTGGTATAGCTAAATCCAAATTCATGCATCCTTCCAAGAACACCATTGCATCTTCCCATCATCCCTCCAAAGCATATAACGCTATTCCTCCTCCTCCGTCATTGTAGCCCAGGACAACCTATCACATTCCTCCCTCATCCTCTAAATCCATTTTCGGTCCCTATATCCCAAAATCTACCATTGCATATCCTCCACATACCAAATCCATTTTGAGCCCTTACATCCCAAAATTTCATCCCCCATCTTATCCTACTCAATCCTACAGCCACCATAAAAATCCCATTTCCTACATTCCTAGTCAAGATCAATAAAGGAACATTCCCACATCTCCTATCTTCCAACATCCTCCATCTCTCCATCCATATCTCTTCCATCCAGCACACCTCCTCATATTCCTTCCAATGCTCCTCACAATTTGGATGCCATATAAAAAATACATAAAGATAAATATCCACAATGATTCAAAGATTGCCACATCCACTCTAAAAGACATGCTCAAGCAAAGAAAAATACAATCAGAAGATATAATAAATCCAAATGGCCACAAAGTCCAGCAAAATAAAAAAATTTTGCATCCCAGTGGCCACAAAGGCCCACCAAAGCAAAAACAAAAACTATGTGGATCCCAAAGAAAAAAGATGCAATGCATCCAAAATAAACATCCATTATGATGTCCAAAGTTGCAAATCTGCCAACTACTCATTCCCCTCCTCCATCTCCTAAATCTATTATGGGTCCTTATGTCCCAAGATCTCCTATCATAAATCCTCCATCATATCCGCATTTACCCTCCACATCCTATCCACTTCATCTGCCCATCTCACAACATGTGTCAATGTTGGTCCTGACAACATCCCCCTACCCTACTCACTTTCCATCATTTTATCTAAACACTTTCTACCATCATATCTCTCATCCCATGTATATCCCCCATCTCATCCATGATTTTTCATAATCCCTCCATCCTAATAAAGGCTATACCAACATCTAGTCAAAAAGTTAGAGAAAAAGTAAAAAAAGTAAAAAAAAAATCAAGAAAAATATCAAAAAAAGAAGAAAAGAAAAGATAAAAACATTCATCCAATGGTGAAAACTTGGCAATTCAAGTGCCTTGGACAAGTACCATGATGAAAATATAGAAAATAGGTGTCATGTGTAATCCCTCCATCCAATTCCTCTCTGCAATTGGGGGCAATTTCCTTCTAGCACTTCCTATCCAGCATCTCCTCCATCACACTTGTCTCTTAACCTCCTTCATCCTCCTTTGGATGTTGATAAAGAAATAGAGACCACCCAGTATACATGCTTTTGGGAACCTTTCTGCATCCATTTCCCCATTACCAATCTTCTTCCACCGACTATCCTAGCTTCCATCTACCTTCCTCATCCTCTTGTTGTCTTATCTTCCATCCTACCATACCCCCTCCTAATGCCTCTGAATGCATGAAATTATCCTAAGTAGGGGCATCTTATTCCTTGGTGACATATTCCTTGGAGATCTTATCGTATCCACCTTTCCATCTCCCCATCCATATCTTCCCCCATACAAATCCTTATCTTCCTCCATCCAAAATCCTTATTGTCTTCCATCTTCCAATCTATATATTCCTCTATCACCATCTCTCAAAAAATCCTTCATCCAAAACCTCAATGTTCCTCTATCCAAATCCTCAACATTCCTCTATCCACATCTCACAACATTCCTCTATCCAAATCCTTAGCATTCCTCTATCCAAATCCTCAGCTTTTCTCCATCCAATCCCTCAGCATTCATCTATCCAAATCCCTCAGCAATCCTCTATCTGTATCCTTTAGAAAAATCCTCTATCCATATCCCTAAGCATTTTGTCTATCACATCCCTCAACATTTCCTCCATCTTTCCATCACTTGGTACTTCCCTTGTCATTGGTATCTAGATATAGGCTACCCCCATGCAATCCAATGCCATCCTATCCATATCCAACTATTCCTAGCAATCTTCCAATGCATGCCAATCCTATCCACATTCTCTGGCTATCCAAAGTTCAACATCCAAGACCAAAACAACCCATCCAATCATCATCATTGGGATGCACCCTTCCTGAATCCTTGTGTCATTTCAGGGCACATCATCCATCATCATCCTATCCACCATCAGTCCATCTTGGCTTTCTATCCCAACTGGGGCATCATCTTGCATATCTTTGTAGCATCAGCTTCATCCTCATATCCCTTGTACATCCTATCTTACAGCATCATATCTCTTGTACATCCTTAGTCTTGCTCCTAGTCTTGTAGCAAGCCTTGATCTCAATCCAATCATCATCATTGGGATGCACCCTTCCTGAATCCTTGTGTCATTTCAGGGCACATCATCCATCATCATCCTATCCACCATCAGTCCATCTTGGCTTTCTAGCCCAACTGGGGCATCATCTTGCATATCTTTGCAGCATTAGCTTCATCCTCATAGCCCTTGTACATCCTATACCTTGAGCTCATTTGTACATCCTATCCTGAGTCTCCACCTAAGCTCATTTGTACATATGTGTTTTTAGGTCCTATCCTCTGCTTCAATTAGCCCTTACATCATCAAAACCTTTATCTTTATCTATCTAAGTGTTTCAACAATCATCCCTTGGTCCTTTTGAGGTTCGAGTATCTTACCTATCTCTTGTCATAGGAATCCTAGTTCAGCAATCCATCATCGGTCTTCCTAGGATGTATCCTTCCTCATATCAAACCAAATAAAATAAAATTAGTCCTTAATCAATCCAATCAATCATCCTCCATCATCCTACCTATGGAAAAAGGTGCGTGAGATACGTGTTATTTAATTTGTTCCTTTGGATCTTTGCTTATCTTTTGAGCTCCCTTGTAGCCATCTCCCTGTTTGTTGTATATATCATCTCATTTGTACATATCCTCATCATTCTTGCAACATCTTTGATTACATAACTTGTCCCATGCAGCCTCGTACTTCAACAACATCTTTTGTTGAATATTCTTAATCTCATGATTATCCTTGACTCATCATTTTCCAATGAACAACACAACATTCTCCTCATCAAAGAGGTCCTTACAGGATGTATCCTTCCTCGTGTCTGACATAATCTTTCATTATCAATCAAACAGGTCCGTGTAGGATGTATCCTTCCTCACATTTTGACCTAATCTCCCCCTATCAATCCATCAATCTCTCTACTTGGAAAATAATGTCTTTTGGAGTTATCACAACTTCTCATTGTTCATCTCCTCAAGGTCGCCACAATCCTTTATATTATGGTGCACTGCAAATGAGGACGCTCTGAGGCATGACTTTTTTATCATCTTTTTACTTGTGTGTCAGTCATTTGTTTGTGGTTTCTCCAGCATCATTTCCACCATGCCTTCTCTGGACTTCATGTGTGATGCTGGGACAACCCTTTGCATGCTTGTTTTTGTGTCAGTCCTATGCAATGCTGGTGATAAGGCCTTCAGTTCCCAGTAACCTTGGTAGGTCTCTAGTATTGCTATATCAAACTAGGTTGTGTTCTCAAAAATATCCAACACCATGAGCTCCCTAAATCCCCCTCATCTTGCATCATATAGATTAATCTTGCATCTTGCACCCTTCATATAGCTTCATCATGCATCACGCATCTCATATCATCTTGCATGCATGCATCTTTTCTCTTGGAAGGACATTTGTTTATCCCCCCTTCCCGTCTTTCTTCATCCTTTCCTTCCCTTTCTGTATTTTTTTTGAGAAAATTCCACAAAGTTTCATCTTTGTGTTATTTTTTTGAGGGGGCACAATCCCCTATTATTCTTCTATTCTAGCCTAGGGCATCTTATTTTCTTTGACACCATGCCACTTGCGGCATCACATCAAAGAGGGGCAAAATGTAGAGACCTAAAAATCCAATTGCCAATTAAAATTATTTTTAGTTGACAAAAGTCCTGATGACATCATCATTTATTAATTAATTAATTCATTATTATGATCATTATCCCTTCTCCTATTTTAATTAAAGAACCCCTCCCAAAAATATGTAAATCTAATTTTAATGATAATCCTATTATCTCTATTGAGCATTAAAGGTTTTCATTAGTATCAAAGGTTATCAAGACATTGGTCGGTTACCTATAATTAAGCCAATCAGTAACTACAAGCAAAATAGGTCAGTTGGTTAAAGTGTATACACCGAGCATCAGTTAGTTTACTGAGCTTCAAACACCGATACCGAGTGACAGTAAACATCGAGCATCAGAATGAACACCGAGTAGTTTATACAGTGTTTACCGAGGATCACAGAAAATGGCATAGTAATCAAGAATGGTACATTCTTCTATGAAAATGATTACAATAGATTAGAAAATGTTTTACCAAGATCGAGAAAAATTTATTGTTGAGACTCTCATTAAATGTAATGAAGATCATATGTAATAGTTTGATCTAGGTCATTTTTGTACACTGTAGATCTTAGGGTTTTGTCTAAGATTTGTAAACCTAATTTTGTAAGCAACATAAAGCAATATGCTTTATAATTGTATGTTTGCATCATTTGTGATGTGAACTAATGTATGAATGGAGAAGCACTTGAAGTTCTAGCCAACCTTCAAGATTATCAGTTGACAAAGGAAGCAGAACAAAATTCAGAAGTTTATCAGATCAAGCAAAATCGGAATAGGCTTACCGAGCAGTTCAGAGTAGAGATTCATCACAGGAAAGGTGATATTTTATCAATATTTTATTGATCTGTATTAGATAATCAAGTTTTCATTTAGCAGATAATTGTGTATTGCTTTCTAACAATTGTAATAGAGTTTTGGTTAAATCTCTTAACAGAGTAGACTTGACAGTCTTTTGTAAATCTCTTAACCAAGTGCACACTCAAGTAGTGTTGCTAAAATCCTATCACTAGGTAGATCTAGCTGATCTAACATGTTACTCTTAACAGGGTAAGATCACCAGAAGTGATCAAAACTTGTAGCCCTAACAGGAAAACCTTTTCTATCTACAGTAGTTAAGAATTTGTGGGTGTCATCCCCACTGTAGTTTTTACCTTCTAACAAGAGTTTCTGCATTACCAAAATACTTGTGTTATGGGAATGTCTTATTGTTGATTTCATATTATTTACTTCTGCAAGTTAAATGAATGAATGATATATGCATTTGATGCAAGTTATTTTGGAAGATTACATTGTTTACTAGTTCAGATCTGAAGGTTTAGAAGTGAAAGTTTTTGTGGGCACTAATTCACCCCTCCCCTCTCAGTACCCTATCTCTCCTAATTCCAACTATTGGTATTAGAGAATAGCTCTCTTATTTAATAGTTTAACCATTGAAGGGTAAAGATCTAAGTCATGGAGAGGTATAAGCTAGATAAGACTATTGAGAACTAGAAGATTCAGATGTAGATGTTTATGGAACAGTATAAGCAAGCTAAGGATGAACTAAAGAAAATGTTGGTTGAAAGGAAGAACCTAGCCATTCTACAAAATGAAGTTGGTTATCATGAAGAAGTGATTGATGATTTATTTGATCATATTGGATCCAGTTCTGGAAGTATTTTCGATGGATCTAAAAGCATGATCTCTGATTTATCTGAAAAGAATTTGCATTTAACCGAACAAGTCAAAGCACTATAAATCGGTCAGGAATCTCAAATGGTGAGAATGGTAGAGATAATGAACAATGCTAGATAGGCTGAACAAGAAAGAAATCTAACTATTGACAATCGAACACAAATAACTAAACAACTTCAAGAAAAAGAAATTGAAATACAGAGACTCACTGACTACCATTTTCAAACATCTAATCAGATGATGGTTGTGAATCAAGAAGTCAACCGAGTGAATGGAGAACTGTCAAGAAAACTTGAAGAAGTTGCAAGACTCAGAGAGGAGAATGAAAAGCTGAGGAATGATGTGAAAACTCAACAGCAACACAATGAAATGAAGAAATTGGTTGAGGACAGTTCTAAGAAGATTGATGACTTTTTGATTAATCAAAGAAGATTTGGGAGTAAAGCTGGTCTAGGCTATACCGACAAAGGAGAATCATCACAACAAGCTAAATAGGTCAACAACAATCAAAATCAAAGACCTAAAGTGTTGATATGTTATCACTATGGCAAACCGGGACACACATCTAATGTTTGTAGAAGCTGAGCATAAGGTAAACCTCTTGTCACTCCTAAATTCAATGGATATTGTTACTACTGTGGAAAGTATGGTCATCAAGCTTATGAATGTAGAGCTAAACTAAATAATAGTGCTAATAATACTACTGTTGAGAAGTTATGCTATACTTATAATAAACATGGACACACTGCACAAGAGTGTAAGGCTAAGATAAAACAAGTATGGACTCCTAAGCAGAAAACATAGTGCAAGCCTTATCAACCAAAGAAAAAAGGTAACTCTTATGTTTAGGATTACAACACATGGGCTAACTATATTGCATGTGGTAGATATGGGCACATTACAGCAAACTATAATAGGAAAAGATGGGCTGGACAATCAAGAAGCTAGACAAGAATTGGAATGGCATATTTGCATTGCCATAAAGTTAGTCATTTAAGAAAGGATTACAGAGACTGAGCACCAGAGAAAAATCATGTATTTGAGAGTGGAAACACTATTGTAGATATCATGAAGATAAGGAACACTATGTGGAGAAAGGAATCTAATGAAAATGCTGAGTCAAGTAATGTTGTCAGTGAAACCTCGTCCACTGGATTGTGTGACATCGGTTCCTCCACTTAAGGTGAAATAGGTATGTATGGGACTAACATTTCAAAATGATCACATTTTACATATAGTTCCTTATATATGATGAGCACATACCAAATCTGCATGAAAAGAGATGCATTGTGGTTTATATGTTTTGAGCTAACTGTTACCCAAAATTCATTGTCACAAAATTTTGGCCAGTCTTCGCTTGCGAAGTTGATCCACAAGGTTTTATGGTTTGCGATCTTGGCCTCATTTTCTCCAATGTTTCATCATGCTCCAGTTCAGATCGCATGTGCTAATTCTTAATACCTAGAAAGTTACCCAAGTTTTAGGATTTATAGGAATATTTGTGTTGCAGGGGTTCCCAAATTTGTTCAAAGCCTAAAAACCCTCGATGTTTTCTATTTCTTTGATGCCTTTCGGTCAAGAGAAAACCTTGGTTGTTTTCGACCTTCTGTGCTTTGCACTTCTTCTTCGGTGTCGACATTTTCTAAGTGCACTGCTGTGAATGACTATGTGGTCACTTGATCTCTAGTCTTTGACGGTTAGGTGCTTTTCGTTCAGCGACCCGACATTTTCACAATCGCGTGTTCATGCAAATCTAGCTAGCAGTTAATGCTATGTCTAGCAGTCTCAGTCCTAAAAGAGTTAATGTGCAGTAAAGACCTATGGTTGTCATGATACTGTGAGGGAAGGTGCTCGATAGTTAGTCTTCATAGCTTTGCGACAACCGTTCAATGGAAAGGTGATCTGACAGGTAGGTCCATGATTCCAGTCATGCAGCAGTGCTCATTCCTGATTGGTTGAAAGATGATGATGAGGACATGATGGTGAGCTTGAGGCTTTGAGGTGGTGATAGTGCGACATGATCTACGATTGTCACATGATCGTAAGGAATATTCTTCCCCTTTGCAATCATGTGACCACTGTTTGATTAAGAGCCAACTGTGTAGTGGGTCTGAGTATCCTAAGTGGGGCGCCAGCTTGTCGAAGATCTATAGTGGTTGTATGTTCACATGGAATCTTTTGAGCCCGTGTGATCATGTGCCCACCATTCGATGTAAAGCCAAGATTCTTTTGCCTTCTGTGTTGTCAATCATGCTGAGGTGGTCATTTCTCATTGGTTCCGACTGGTGATGTGGCAATTGACTTTTCAAAGAGCTCGTGACTGTTTCCAGGGTTGGTCTGGGCCGTTTGATTTTCCAGGAAAGAATGTGATCGACAGTCATGTTTTAAACTCAAACTTGCTAGCCGTTATTTTCAAATTTAAATATCTTTCACGGGGTTTCTTGCTGGTTTGTTCCTGTTGGTCGAATGTGAGGGCGTAGGTAGCTTAGAATTGATGATAAAGGTTAGTTGCAGTTGGGAAGATGATGAAGAATTCTAGGCAGCCATCACAGGTCGATTCTTTCTTCCCAAGAGTACCAATTTGAGCATTAATGAGCCTGACTTGCAAAGACATTTCTTGACTATGGCGTAAGGTGTTTAACTTGCGGTAAGGTGGTTGAATCAAGGCGGCTCCTCCGCAGGCAATTGTTATGGTTCAAGGATGAATATCTGATCAACCAAGATATTTTTACGATGCATTTATGATCAAAAGTGATAGATTTAGGGTTTCTATTATTCTATGCAAATCTATGTAACCCTAATTAGGTTTTGACTCCTGCTTGCATGTAAAGGGAGATGTATATATTGTTTTTTTTGGAGCTTTTAGAGCTCAGAGTTTGCAATTGTAAAAAGAGTTTCTCTTTCTTAGGAGCTATCTGTGGCATTTGTTTTTCCCTCTGGCTCTTACACTTTGTAATCTTTCATTGAAATCTTAGGTTCAATAGAGGCTATCCGTGGCATTTGTTCTGCCCTCTGGTCTTTCCCTTATCTATATTTCTCTTATTGAATGTAACATACTAGCCTTAGAGAAATCTTGGAGTTCCAGAGCCGTTCTTTCTTTCAGCTTATATGTGTACGATTGTGTATGATCTGATTTGAGTGAGTTTATGGGTATTCTTCCGCCCCCTGTCATTCTATCTCATTCTTGTGCCCTTTTGCTAAAGAGAAAATTTTCTTGCAGGTCACAGTCCGTGTCTTTTTTTCAAACCTCTCTGTGAAATACTTATGCAAGCCTATTTAGGAAGATTGTGTTCTATTAGATCTGAGAGCCTTCATACTAATTTTGTCAGTGTATTATATTCATCTCATTTCGGTGTATCACCTAGTAGGTAGTATGCTTTCAGTCATTTCCCTTTCATGTATTCCTTCTATCCCTTTCCCCTCAAAGTTTAATTTCATGTCTAGAAGCAAATTAAGGTGATTATCCAAGAGGAACAAGCCTAGAACCTAGAGGTCTCATCTCAGTTAGCATAGGTCCCACAACCTGGATATGATTCCCATGTTATACTAGGTTATCAAGACTACAAGAGCTTGAAACAGGGTGCAAACTTAGTGTATAACACTAACAAAGTTATATAGTTGGTAAAAGTAAGACCGAGCGTTGGTTACCCATCGATAATCACTATTCAAGGTTAACTGAGTATCAGTATGAACCAAGTGAGGAAATCTAGTGTTAAGCAAGTAGATAAAAGTCTACAGTTTTCATCGAGCTGACAGTTGTCATAAACTAGAAAGTACGTCAGGCATTTATTACATAAAGCTTTGAGTGGGAATATCCAAAATTCTATAAATACATAGATGCAAGAGTTCATTTTTCACATTGTGAATATCAGAGAGCTAAGATTTCACAAAGCATGTTCGAGCAAGGATCTTTCAAGTTAACTCAAGCAGCTGTAGATCGAACTAAGTACAGTCTTCGATACATTCTGATTAAATTGAAACCGTACCGAGTATATTTCTCGTAACTTACCAAAAACCTAGTTTGTAGAAATGGCTTCTACTGCAAGTTCTTCTAAGCTTTTGGAAGAAGAAATTAATTTGATTGTGTCAACAAGTTATAAAGAACCCCACTATAAGTTACACCCAGAAGTTGCAAGCAAAATGGATTTAGCGAGAGCTTTTTCTAGCATCCCACCTAGGTTTTTGTTGATGGAAGACATAAGATCATATATTCATTGTAAAATTGGTCGAATTGGAGATTTTGATTTGTATGTCACATTTCAGGCACTATGTGATGGAGAAATGAAACTAAAACTAGAGCATAAAATTGTTGAAATACTTGGACTCACCAATGCCCTAAGTTTCTCAAAGAATTTCAGAAATGAATGGATTAGGGTTGTGTTGAGAAGATATCACAAAGGTACATTTTGGTTAGATAAACTGATCCAAGTAACTAAGAGGATGATTAGCAGGGTTACTGGTTACCCGACTGCTGACAAGGTCAAAGCATTTTGGAGCGGTGCATGAGCTAAAGTTGAGAAGAATACTGGCGTAGCATGGGATGGAAAAGCATTAAAAATTTCATCCATTGTGGATCCCGAAGTGAAGTTCATAGCACATGTTATTGGTTATAAAATCTTTCAGTCAAGAAGGTCAAATAGTGTACCATGTAGTGCAATAGACATGGCTTACAAATTGATAAAGAAGGGTCATCAAATAGACCTTGCTGAGCTACTACTGAGATAGGTTGAAGAAAATATGAAAACCATCAGGTCATAGAAGATCAACACTTGTAAGTTTGGTTCACTACTTGTATGTCTATTTTTCTATCTACAGAAATTATTTCCCTTTGTTAGTCACACTAAATGGGTAGATGAGAAACCAATCACTTTGCAAATATTTGATATTATGAAAGGTCTGGGAGACAATGTTGAGAGTATTTTGAATAAATATTTTGAATAATTTCAAGTTAAAATGTACAAAATAAGTAGAATACTGAGTTCATTGGTTGAGAAATTTGAGATGGACATTTGTTTTCTAGTAGACACCAACCATACTATGATAAAAGTAGTTGAACTAAGAATCAAATGGCTAGCACCTATGGGCTATGAAATGGAACATGATTTTGGATTGAAATCAATATAGGCACTGCTAGCATTACCTAAAGACCCCAAGGCCACTAGGTTTGGAACCTATAAAGAAGATAAGTCTAGAATCAAAATAGGTTTGGTCATTAGTAAAATGATAAGGAAGTCAAAGAAGATGAAAAAAATTTTATCTGAGAAATTTGAGAAGGATGCAAACTCATCTGAGGAGTCATCGGTTGAACAGGCAACCGAAGGTCAGTTGATGTTGGCTAACAAACCTTATGATAGTGAGGAGACCAAATTTTAAGAAGAACAATAAGTTACACCGATTCCTCCTACTAAAGCTCCAAAGAAGAGGCAGTTACCAGTGCAGATAGGTGCATGCACAAGGTCATCCACTACAGCATCACCACCACAAAAGAAGGGAGCTGAAAAGATAGTAAAACCAAAGGCAGCTACACTGACAAAAACATATGCTAAAAGAGGTCAAAAGGTTGTAGTTGAGCCTCCAAAGAGAAAGAGAAGGAAATTGATAAGAGGCAAGGAATATTTAGAGGATGAAGAAGAATAAAACAATCAAGGACAATTCAAGATTGTCTATAACAAGAAGCATTCACTTGATGATGTCATTGAGGACATATTGGAGAATGGAGACATCTTGGACCCAGAACTTAAAAGATTTGACAAAATGTCAAATGAAGATCAAAATAAAATAGAGGAAGCTGTCATCTAGATGATGATACATTTCAAAAGAGTTCCAATAGAGTTTACTTCACAACTCCCAGTTGCACTAGAAGATAGAATAAACTAGAAATGGACATATGCACTAGAAACCAAGAAGAAGATGAGAGAACAACTCCTAGCTTTGGTAGCACCAACTTTATCTATGGATGAGATAAAAGAACTTATGGAATCATCAGTGCAAAGATTTCCAATCAAAAACTGAGCTATGAAAGTACTAGATGAGAACCTTGCAGATCTTGACGAATCAGGTCAACTTATCTGGACATTTGTTCTTTCTATGAAGGAACAAATAGAGAAAATTTCTTTTTAGAATTTGTCTAAGAAGAGACACAAGTCCAAAGGAAAAGGAATTTTTATTGGAGATGATAATGCACAAAAGAATCAGGATGCAAATATATCAGCTACCAAGGTAATTGATACTATAGTTATGCAAGAGATTCATGATAGTTCACAGGATGCATTGAATCTTGTAGAGATCCAGATTCAAGATAAAAATGACAATGATGTACTCGTTGAGGACATCACCAATGGTGATCCTGATGATAGGGATAATGATGAGGATGTGAATGTTGAACCTGCACATGCACAAGATGAGGCACCACTTACCGAGTGTGCAATCACATCTTTACCAAGTGAGCTTCCAATTTTAGCTGAAGCTGTTGAAATTCTATCAAAGGAACAACCTGAAGGCTCTATCCCTGAGAAACCACAAGACACAACTAGGGAATCAAGAAAAGAATCTCCTACAGAGACAAACAAGCCTGAAGAAACAAAGACCAATAAATCTAAAATGGAGAATAAGGAAGAGCCAAAAGCTACAAAGGTAGTTGAGAACACCCCACCTGAAATCACATCCAAGGCTCCACCTCATACAACCAACACATAGGTCACCGAGGAGCAGAAGAAGGAAGAGAGTGTGTTAACCGAGCAGAACACTCTGAGGGTAGAAGAGAAAGCTATTGTTATAGTTGCCAAGAGTTCACCACAGGGAACAGTGAAGAAGAAGAAGAAGAAAGGAAAAGGGCCGGTCACTGTAGATGAAGTGATTATTATACCAGAATGTGACCCAAGGACCCTTAGCCCTAAGGAACTAAGAAAATATGGGGAGTTATGCAAAAGGAAAGCAACACAAGAAAATTTGAAACAAGAGAGTAAGAGCAAGGAAATATTGGAAAATGTAAGAGACATCTTACAACAAGTGGTCCCCGAGGTTCATATAGATGAAGACACAATGATCATGGATTAGCTTGCCACTCTTACCGAAGGCATCAATGCTCTAGATGTGGACACCGACAAGAGAATTGAAGAAAGGGCAGAGTCAAGGATTCAAAACAAACTCATCGAGAGAATCAGCCAAGAAGTGGTAATTAACAAGGTAAAACTTTTAGAGGTAATAACTGAGATTTAGTCTATTACACATTCCATATGTCATATCTTGTTGAAGCTATGCACTGTCGGAATATTCATTGTTGAGATCAGTGAAAAGATAAAAGGTCTTGAAAATGAAATCATAGTCAGTGTACATGTAGCTACAACCGAGCCACAAGCTTTCTCAAAGCACATACTCAGAGTTCAAGAACTCAGGTGGTTGATAGAAGATCTCAAGAAACAAGAAGAGCAGATCATTGATCAGGTTACTGAGTTGCAGACAGAACTCCTTCCATACCTAAATTTTTTTCAGAAACATATTGTCAAAGTGGAACAACTTGTTGCAACACTAGAGATTTCTGTGTTGGAGAACATCTTTGACATGCATGCACAAGTTGGTCTTGAGCACATTGCTCTCACCAACTTGAAAGAGGAATGGGAAAACCTCTTGGAGTCACTGAAGAAAACCCATCAGCATATTTTTGACAAGTTGTAAGTATACAATTTTTGCATTTGGCATTATTATCAAAAAGGGGGAAATCAATGTATATGCCAAATATGTAACGTTTTGCCTAGTATACTACACAACTACACATTACCGATAGCATGCACCGAGGGGGAGTATATAGAAATGTTTTGATAAGTATATGTATATGGCGGAGATATAAGTTTTGAGACATAAGGTCTATATACATTCAAGTTTTGATACTAATGCCAAAGGGGGAGATTGTTATCTCTATTGAGCATTAAAGGTTGTCATTAGTATCAAAGGTTATCAAGACATCGGTCAGTTACCTATAATTAAGCCAGTCGGTAACTACAAGCAAAATAGGCCAGTCAGTTAAAGTGTATACACCGAGCATCAGTTAGTTTACTGAGCATCAAACACCAATACCAAGTGACAATAAACACCGAGCATCAGAATGAACACTGAGTAGTTTATACAGTGTTTACCAAGGATCATAGGAAATGGCATAGTAATTAGGAATGGCACATTCTTCTATGCAAATGGTTACAACTGATCAAAAAATGTTTTACCAAGATCAAGAACAATTTATTGTTGAGACTCTCATTAAATGTAATGAAGATCATATGTAATAGTTTGATCTAGGTCATTTTTATACACCATAGATCTTAGGGTTTTGTCTAAGATTTGTAAACCTAATTTTGTAAGTGGCATAAAGCAGTATGCTTTATAATTGTATGTTTGCATCATCTGTGATGTGAACTGATGTATGAATGGAGAAGCACTTAAAGTTCCAGCCAACCTTCAAGATTATCAGTTGATAGAGAAAGAAGAACAGAATTCAGAAGTTTATCAGATTAAGCAGAATCAGAATAAGCTTACCGAGCAGTTCAGAGCAGAGATTCATCATAGTAAAGGTGATATTTTATTAGTATTTTATTGATCTGTATCAGACAATCAAGTTGTCATTTATCAAATAATTGCCTATGTCTTTCTAACAATTGTAATAGAGTTTTGGTTAAATCTCTTAACAGAGTAGACTTGACAGTCTTTTGTAAATCTCTTAACTAAGTGCACACTCAAGTAGTGTTGTTAAAATCCTATCGCTAGGTAGATCTAGCTGATCTAACATGTTACTCCTAATAGGGTAAGATCACCAGAAGTGATAAAAACTTGTAGCCTTAACAAGCAAACATTTTCTATTTGTAGTAGTTAATAATTTTTGGGTGTCATCCCCACCGCAGTTTTTGCCTTCTAACAAGGGTTTCTGCGTTACCAAAATACTTGTGTTATGGGAATGTCTTATTGTTGATTTCATGTTATTTACTTCTGCAAGTTAAATGAATGAATGATATATGCATTTGATGAAAGTTATTTTGGAAGATTGCATTGTTTACTAGTTTAGATCTGAAGGTTTACAAGTGAAAGTTTTTGTGGGCACTAATTCACCCCTCCCCTCTCAATACCCTATCTCTCCTAATTCCAACAAATCCCTCCAATTTATTAATTATTTAATAAATTATGTCTTGAAATCCTTTAAATAAATAAACTATGTATTTAATTCCCAAAAACCCTAGATATCTTCTTGAAAACCCTAAACCTATCCTCACTTTCCTAATCACTCCCTAAACCTTCTTTAGAGGTGTTTCCTAACCCTCTTAGCCTAAACCCTCATCCTTTGAATTTGGGTCAACACCCTCATTAATGAGACTTATATGCTCATTAATGAACTCTTACACCCTCATTAATGGCTCCTATAGCCTCTTAATGAAGACCTTGTTATCTCTATTTGAGTATTAAGTATTGTCATTAGTATCAAATGAGTTTAGTCGGTAATCTAAGTTATTCAAGTCGGTAAAGGTTGGAATAAGGAGTTAACCAAGTCAGTCAGTTGAACTTGCCAAGCCTTCACACTAAGAAGTTGCAAGGAATAACCTAAAGCTAAAATAATATAGGTTTAACCAAGCATGTCTACCGAGTGTTGAATTTATCGAGTACCAAGCTAGTGAACACCAAACATTCTACACATCGAGCATCAGTTTAATCACCAAATAGTGAATGCAGTGTTCATTGAGTTATTCAGGAAACAACATAGTAATCAACAATGGCACATATGTCTATGCAAATGGTTTACATGGATCTAAAAACATTTTATCAAGATCGAGACACATTTATTATGGATTTAATCATTTGATTTTGTGATGATTCCTATGTAGCAGTTAGATCTATGTTATTTTTGTACATTGTAGATCTTAGGTTTTCTAAGATATTGTAAACCTAACTAGGTCAAAGAATTTTGCTATATAATTTTGTAAAAGATTTCATTTTGACATATGCATGATAAGGAGATCATGAAGCAGTAGCCACCCATAGGACATTAGAGATTAGACAAGGGTTTGCATGATAGGAAAGTTTATCAGAGACAATATCAGTTTATCATAAACATACAAGGCTACCGAGAAGGATAGAGATTTATATTGTACACATTGAGGTGATATCTATTTGATATTTCATAGATCCAATTTAGAAAAGCATAAGTTATCATTTATAAATATTCCACTGTTATCAATTTAACCATTGTAGCAGGATTGTAAATCTCTTAACAGAGTAGACTTAACCATCTTTTGTAAATCTCCTAACTGAGTGCACACTTATTGGTATTGCTAAAATCTATTTACAAGGTAGATCTAATTAATCTCATGTTACTCCTAATAGGGTAAGATCATCAAATGTGATCACAATTATAGCCTTAACCTACATACTTTATTTATTGCAGTAGTGAAGAATTTGTGGGTGTCATCCCCACTGCAGTTTTTACCTTCTAACAAGGGTTTTTGCATAACCAAAATACTTGAGTCATGAGTTAACATTTTCATGAATGTTTTATTGTTTTCTTTACATGCACTTTACATTTATAAATTATTTGAATGCATGTTGAAAACAATGGATTCAGTCAGTTAGATAAGCACTACTATTATAGATTGTTATTTAGTGAATGTTTTTGAGGGTACTGATTCACCCCTCCCCTCTTAGTACTATATCTTTCATATCCCAACAATTGGTATCAGAGCTAGATCTCTTATTTGGAAGTTTAACCATTGAAGAGGAAAGATATCAAGATGGAGAGATATAGATTGGACAAGTCAATTGAAAATCAAAAGATACAGATGCAAATCTTCATTGAACAATACAAAAAAGCAAGAGATTAATTGAAGAAATTACTAATTCAAAGAAAGGACATGGCTACTCGATACAGTGAAACTAACTATCATGAAGAAGATATTAATGATCCTTTTGAATCAATTAGATCTAGTTCAGGTAGTATATCTAACATATCTGAAGGAGGAATATCTAGTTTATCTAAGAAAAATATTCATCAAACTGAACAAGTTAAAGCCCTACAGATCAAACAAGAAGCAAAAATGGTGAGAATTATTGATGTCATGAACAATACTAGGCAAGCGGATCAAGAAAGAAACTTGGTTGTTGAAGACAAAAGAAAAATGACTTAGAAACTACAAGAGAAAGAATCTAAGATACTAAGACTTACTGAGCATCACTTTGAAATCTCTAATCAAATGGTTGTTATAAGTCAAGAAGTCAACCGAGTAAATAGTGAGCTTACAAGAAACTAGGAGACATCAGTGAACTCAGAGAAGAAAATGAGAGATTGAAAAATGAAGTGAAGATGCGGCAACAACATAATGAATGATTGAGAAAGTTAAAGATAGTTCTAAGAAAAATGATGGATTTCTTATCAGTCAAAGAGGACTTGGAAGTACTACTAGATAGGCTACATCGAGCAAGGAGAATAATCTAAACAAGTCAAACAATTGAATTCCTACACAAATCAAAGACCTAAGAAACTATCATGCTATCATTGTGGTAAACTGGGCCACACATCAAATGTTTGCAGGAGTAAAGTTAAAGGTAATCCTAAAACCACTCTTAAGTTTAATGGTCATTGTTATAGTTGTAACAAGTATGGACATCAGGCACATGAGTGAAAATCTAGGTTGATAGGACTCCTAACAAACCCTACATGAAAAAACATTCTCGCACTTGCAACATGCATGGACATACATCACAAGAATGCAGAACTAAGATGAAGCAAGTCTGGACACCAAAAGGACAAAACAAGACCTATCAACTAAGAAGACAAGCTAATTCTTATACTTGGGATTACAACACATGGGTTAGTCTTACAACATGTGGAAGATATAGACATATTGCAACTAATTGCATGAGGAAGAACTAGAGAGGCAGATCTCACAACAGGATAAACACTGGTATGGCATGTTTACATTGTCACAAGGTCGGCCACTTAAGTAAATATTGCAGACTGAGCACCAGAAACACAAACTTATGAGAATGAAAATAAAATTGAAGATATCATGAGGATAAGAAATACTATATGGAGAAAAGCATCAAGTAATAATGTTGAGTCAAGCAATGCAGTCGGTGACACCTCATCCATTGGATTGGGTGACATTTCCACCTCCACCTAAGTTGGAAACATATGTATGTAACTGCTAATTCTAATTGATTATATCTATCATACAATTCCTTATATCAAGTGTTCACATACCAAATATGCATGAATTAAGATGCACTATGGTTTCATATGATTTGAGCTTTAAGAGTTTACAATTGGTATATGCTAGATTGAGTGAGAAGTTTCTAGTTGGTAACTATTGGCAAGGTTAACCGAGTCATAGTATTGACCGAGTAATATTTTATGTGTTAACCAAGCTATGGATATTTTGAAGTATACATCGAGCATGACTGTTGTTACCAAGCCGTGTTAGGTCAAGCATTTATTGCAAAAATTTTGAGCTGGAATTTGAAATCTACTATAAATACATGATGGACTTAGCTTATTTTTCACATGGAAAACATGAAGAGCTAAGATATTTCAAGAGAGAATTTGAGTGAAGGATTTTTAGAGATATTGAACAAAGATTTGAAGGATTCTGAGAAAATTCATCACTGTTACGAGTAAGTGATATTATCACCGAGCTATTTCATTACTATTTCCCGAAGCCCTAAATCAAAGAACAATGGCATCTACATCAAAAATTAAAAAATCTAAGGCTGGAACTAAGATGGATGTAAAGTTGATAATGTCTGCTACATATAAAAAGTCAAAGTACAAACTTCATCCCGAAGTTGCTTCATAAACTGACAAGACCGGAGCTTTCTCAAGCATTTCGCCTAGGGTTTTGCTGGTCGAGGACATATGTGCCTACATACATTGAAAAATTGGAGAGGTAGGTGACTTTGAGCTCCAATATACTTTTCAAGAGCTAAGTGTTGATGGGAAACTCAAGGATGATCACACACATCTAGCTAGAGGTTAAGGGTTTAGTTAATGCCCTACATTTCCTGAGGGTATTTAAAAATGAATGGATAAGAATTGTTCTAAGACATTTTCATGATGGAAAACTTTGGTTGGATGAGCCCGTAAAAATCACTAAGGATATCATTCATGTAGTAACCGGTTATCCTATAACCAACAAAGTGAAAGCAGTGAGGAGTGCACCGAGAACCAAGTTGGAGAAAACTACTAGAGTAGAATGGGATGGT
The DNA here is from genome assembly GCA_027943335.1 of Chamaecyparis obtusa. Lineage (NCBI taxonomy): Eukaryota > Viridiplantae > Streptophyta > Pinopsida > Cupressales > Cupressaceae > Chamaecyparis > Chamaecyparis obtusa. Next base: position 2,053,328 of record BSBK01001534.1, read on the forward strand.
AGATGAATTAAAATTAACACTATCATTCATACCGAAACCAAGTTTGGTGCATATGCCATAGGCTACAAAATATTTCAATCTAGTAGACCTAACAGTGTACCATGTGGAGTTGTAGATATAGCTTACAAAATTGTGAAAAAGGGATTTTAGTTGGATCTTGCCGGGTTGTTGTTGAAACAAGTTGAAAAGAATATGAGGACAATTTAGTCAGCGAAGAAAAAAACATGTAAGTTTGGATCACTGTTACTTTGTATATTCTTTTATGTGCAAAAATTTTTCCCTTCTATCGGTAATGTAAATTAGACAACTGACAAGCCATTGACTCTACAAATCAATGATTTGATACAAAGTTTGGGTGAGAAGTTTGTGAGGATAATGGATGTTTACTTTGAACAATTCAAATATAAAATGAATGCAAGGAGTGAGATACCGAGACAAATGGTCGAGGAGTATGAACATGATATATGTTTCTTAGTAGATACCAACCATAGGCTGATTAAAGAAGTAGAATCAAGAACTAAATGGTTAACACCAATGGGTTATGAGATTGATATTGACCAAGAATCAAGGTCAATTAAAGCTTTACTAGAAGAGCCTATGGATCCTCAAGCTACTAGGTTTGGAACCTATAAAGAAGCAAAATAGAGAATAAAAATGGATTTAGTTATTGGGAAAGTTACAAAGAAATCAAGGAAAATGATGGATAAACTGATAAAACAATTTGGAAAAGATGCAAATGATGTTGAGGCATCTAAGAACATTCCAATTGAGGTAGCAACCGAGGGTCAATTACTTCTAGCTAACACTATATATGATGAAGAGGCAACTGAGTCAAAAAAATACATAGAGTCTACACTGGTTGAGGCCACTCCAAAGTTGAAGCAGATAGAAGTTCAAACAAGAGCAAGAACAAGATCTACTAGTACTACTTCACCACCTTTGAAGAAAGGAGTTGTAAAAATATCAAGGCCTACTCTGGCAAAGACCTATCAAAAGAAGAGAGGTACTCAAGCTACCTCTGAGGTACCTAAGAAGAGGAGAAACCTAATAAGAGGTAAGGATGATGATAAAATTAAAAAGGTATCAAAATTTTCTGCTAGGTGGACATACGCTCTTAGTATAGAAAAGAAGATGAGGGAACATTATTTGATATTAGCAATGCCAACACTATTAGTTCCTTAAATAAATGAGTTGATGAAACTATACTCAAAGAGATTTTTAGAGAAGAGAAGAGCACTGTAGATATTAGTTGGGAAGCTTGAAGAGGTAGATGAGAACATTCAATTACTATGGACTTCAATCCTCCAAGCCTGATCTGAAGCCAATAAGTTAGCATTGGTTGTGATACCCGAGAAAAAAAGTAAAAGGAAAGGTAAAGTCCTACACTCGGATGATGTTGATTTTCCTACCAAGGAACCGATAGACTTATTAGACATAGAGGTGCTAGACACAACCATTTCTACTAACTACTATCCAACAAGTTATCAGGAAGTTTACTAGGATCCAATCGAGAAAATGATAATAACATGGACTAATGATATTCTAATTGAAGACATCACAAACGATGATCCTAATGATGTGAAAGATGATGAGGATGTTACCATTGCTACAGAACAAACTAAAGATTCATCCCCCACTGAGGCAACAACAAGAACTATATTAGATGACCTTCCCATATTAGTACAAGTAGTTGAGATAATTTCTCAAAAGAAACTCGAAGCCTCAACCCCCGAGTAGTAGAAGGACACAATAGGGGAGCAAGGAACAAGTACACAAGGCATAGTAGAGCCAAATGAGCCTAAAGAAAAAGAGGTTGAAACACAAACACTAGAAGACCCCAAGCTAGAAAAAACAATAGAGACAACAACCACTGACACAACAACAAAGGCCCCTACACAATCAACTGAGACTCGGCTCATTGGACAGTAGAAAAAGGAAGAGAGTGTGTCAACCGAGCTAGAATAGACAAACAGAGAGGTGAAAGCTCTAGTTCCTTTTGTAAAGTCATCACCACATGAGAAGAAGCAAGGAAAAGGGTCAGTCACATTAGATGAGATAATAGAAATCCCCTACTATGACTCAAGGACTTTGGACCCCAAAGAATTAAGGAAATATGGGGAATTGTGCATGAGGAAGGTAGCACAAGAAAAATTGAGGAAGGAGAGAAAGAGCAAGCATATCTTAGAAAATGTTAGAGATATCCTTCAACAAGTTATTCCAGAGATCACAATAAAAGAGGAAACTCCCATTTTAGATCAACTTGCATCTCTAACAAATCATATCAATGCCCCTGATGTAGATGTAGAGAAGAGAATTGAAGAGAGGGAAGAAGCAAAAATTCAACAGAAGCTAGCTGAGAAAATTAGTCAAGAAGTGGCTATAAATAAAGTGAAACTTTATGAGGTAATTATCGAGCTACAAGATATTACTCAAAAAATTGTACAATTTTTGTTCAAGTTATGCACTATAGACACCTTCACTGTCAATATCAGTGAAAAGATCAAGAAATTAGATGAGGAAGTTTTGGTCAGTGAAAATGCATCTCTAACCATGCCTAATGCTTTTCACAAGCATATACTGAAAGTTCAAGAACTAAGCTGATTGAGATTGGACTTAAAGAATCATGAGAGAACATAAGTGACCAAGTCACTGAGTTGCAAGTTGAGCTTCTTCCACACCTAAAGATTATAGAAAGACATATTGAAAAGGCTAAGGTATTAATAGCTATCCTGGAAATATCAATTTTGGAAAATATTTTTGATATGCATGCACAAGTCGATCTAGAGTACATTGCTATTGACAACTTGAAAGAGGAATAGAAAAACCTCTTGGCTTCATTGCAGAAAACCCACCAACACATTTTTCACAAGCTATAAGTACATTTTGATTTGGCATTAATTTCAAAAAGGGGGAAATCATGTATATGCCTATGTACTTCACTACATACCCGGAGCATGCACAAAGGGGAATTTTGTAAAGAGTTAGTAAATTTTGGAGAATATGTATATATTTTGTATTCATATGGAGTTAGAAATTTTTTTAAGATTATTCGGTACATATACATAAAGGTTTTGATACTAATGCTAAAGGGGGAGATTGTTATCTCTATTTGAGCATTAAATATTGTCATTAGTATCAAATGAGTTCAGTCGATAATATAAAATATTCAATTCGATAAAGGTTGGAATAAGGAGTTAACCAAGTCAGTCGGTTGAACTTACAAAGCCTTCACACTAAGCAATTACAAGGCAAAGCCTAAAGCTAAAAGAATATAGGTTTAACCAAGCATGTCTACTGAGCATCAAATTTACCGAGTACCAAGCTAGTGAACACCAAGCATTCTACACATCAAGCATCAATTTAATCACTGAACAATGAATGCAGTGTTTATTGAGTTATTCAGGAAATGCCATAGTAATCAACAATGGCACATATCTCTATGCAAATGTAACAGTTAGATCTAGGTTATTTTTGTACACTGTAGATCTTAGGTTTTCTAAGATGTTGTAAACCCAATTAGGTCAAAGTTGTTTTCTATATAATTGTAAAATATTTCATTTTGACATATGCATGATAAGGAAATCATGAAGCAGTAGCCGTACATAGGACATCAGAGATTAGACAAGGGTTTGCATGACAAGAAAGTTTATCAGAGACAGTATCAATTTATCAGAAACATACAAGGCTATCGAGTAGGACAGAGAGTTATATTCTACACATTGAGGTGATATCTATTTGATATTTCATAGATCTGATTCAAACAAGCATAAGTTTTCATTTACAGATATTCTACTATTATCAATTTAACCATTGTAGTAGGATTGTAAATCTCTTAACAGAGTAGACTTAGTTGTCTTTTGTAAATCTCCTAACTGAGTGCAAACTTATTTGGTGTTGCTAAAATCCTTTTACAAGATAGATCTGCTCGATCTCATGTTACTCCTAACAGGGTAAGATCATCAAAAGTGATCATAATTGTAGCCTTAATCCACATACTTTATTTACTGCAGTAGTGAAGAATTTGTGGGTGTCATCCCCACCACAGTTTTTACCTTCTAACAAGGGTTTCTGTGTAACCAAAATACTTGAGTCATGAGTTAACATTTTCATGAATGTTTTAGTGTTTTATTTACATGCACTTTACATTTACAAATTATTTGAATGTATGTTGTAAACAATGGATTCGGTCAGTTAGATAAGCACTACTATTGCATATTGTTATTTAGTAAATGTTTTTGAGGGTACTGATTCACCCCTCCCCTCTCAGTACTATATCTTTCCTATCCCAATAGACCTATGTATCTTATTCCAACCTTGTCCCCTAGCACACTTCCCTAGTGTTTCTCACACATGTGTGAGCAACCCTTCACCCTTATCCCTTTGACCATACCTCTAACCATACCCCTAACTCTACCCCTAACTCTGATTATGACCCTAACTACCCTTCCTAACCCAAGCCCTTCCCCAAATCCTATAAATACTCCTCATTTCAAGAGAAATTTACCAATTGACATCTTTCATATTAAGAATTGTTATCATGTTCATTTTCATCTAGACTTAGCATAATTTCTAATATTGTTAGATTTAGCTCATTTGTATGCTTTCGTAACTCATCCTAGCTTAGATAAATTGGATTAATCTAGTTTATTTTAAGAAATACTAACCATTTTCATTCATATCATATCCATCTTTTGGTTAACATCAACTTTGCATAGCATTCATAAGCTCTAATATGCATTTCACTTCATTTGGTCCCTCAGAATCCTAGGGGCAAAATAGGTGCTCCATACCTGGTTTTGTGCCATTATGGGGTCTTCATGGCTTCAAAATGATCCTAATCCTTCCTAAACAACATTGGGGACATGCTCGTTGTGCTTCCAAAGCACACTCACATCCCTCCTATAAGAGAAAATCAAACGGTGATAGGTTACTCTCATTTTAGCTCTATCTTAGGTGTCTTGCAAATATATTTTATATATGTTAGGTATATGTTGTTTCTTACTAATGTTTGACTATCTACGCATGTTCAGAATAGGTTAGGTTCACATCAATCACACAAATTTCTTGGATAAATTCATACACACAGCCTATTGTGACAAAATAGACATCAACAGGTAATTACAAGGCTCAATGTCCAATTGTAATTAGAGGAAAACACTACAATACAAAGATCATAAATTCCCTCTTTATTATATTAATGCCCAAATAGAAGTTCAAAGTCTTCTAATTCCTATACAATATGATTGTTCAAAAAAGCCTCCTCCTCTATAAAAGGAAAAGAACCCTCTCCCTGGAAAAAGAAGAAGAAAAAGCAACCCCCTTTTCTTTGGCAAGAATTCCCTTTAATATTCTATTATGGAAACTTCTTTCTTTACCATAACTTATCAATTCTTAACTCAAATTATTCTTGAAAAGTTCTATAACATTAACTTCTTCTTTATGTTCTATGTTCTCATCCCCGTGGCTTTCTCCTTTTAGAGTTTCTTTTGAGGAAATAGATTTTCTCATGTAATAGTTTTCAAAATAATGTGTTTAATAAACAATTGTCCAAGTGTCACATTTTGAATTCATGAGGATATCTTTGGCTTTAAATTTTATATAGAAGAGACTAATGTTTTATACACCTTATTTCCATTTAAGGGATCAACTTCTTCTATACTCTAACTGGATCCCTCTAAGTAATGTTCTTCTTTTAATCTAGTTATTGTCCTCAAAATTCTCCATCGATGATTATGTTAAACCTTCTTATGGATATTAAATCTCCCAAAACTTTCTCAATACAGTCTATTTAGTTTGAATGGGAATTAGGGACCTCGCTATACAAAGCCAGTACATGGGTGGAAGGTGTGATTTTCTCTATGTCAATACTCTCATCAATATTGGCTACATATTTTCCTTCTAGAAGTACATTAAATCAATATCACATGAGACCTTTTCCTACAACTCTTTGACTCAATTGGAAACATTGTCAACATCATAAAAAGCCTTCTTCCATACAGTGTAAAATTGAGTGGTTCAAAAATGGTATTGTTACAATGAATAATTTTAGCTATCGCCTCTAGGACAATACTTCCATCTATCCATGAGAATATCCAAATGTGCACCTAAATAAAATAGATTACACAATTTACAATACCATAATCTGGATACAACATTCAAACACTTCACATCAAAGACTTGCACAAACCTTCATGAATACGTCTATGCCTAGGTCTGGCTTGATGTCCCACTCTCTCTCTCACCTCAAAAGCTCAATCAAAATATCTACAAATAGGCCATAAAAGAAAAAGTATGCATCATTGATAAATTGATAAGGAGTATGGGTAATTTTTTTGTTATGTAAGCATCACTTAAATGGGTTTCATCCTTATGAGAAATGGGTTTCACTTAAATAGTTTTTTATTCAATTTTCATTGTTGAAGAGATTCATAACTCTAAATTAAGTGGAAAATAAAAACTAACATACCATATCTGGAGTAGTGTAGCATTCCCCTTACATACCATTTGTACATTTGTACACTTAAATTAGTTAAAGCTCTCAGTTTCTCAAAGCATGTTGTTGAACCTAAATGCAAAATAATGATAAAAGTATACCATGAAGAGGAACACTCTTCTAAAGGCTTAGTAGTCTTACCTATTCAGGTAGGTCATGTTCAACAAGATGTCATTTGTTAAGTTCTGGATATTCCTCTAGCATACAATATACGCTTGGGTCATCCTTGGATCCATGAAATGCAAGTAGTACCTTCAACATATCACCACTGCATAAAATTCCCCAATGATGGAATAGAGATTACCATTCCTGTAGATTCAACATTTGCCTATAATGGTCCTAAAAAATCAGATTGAATTGTTCCTCATAACAAAGAAGGATCACCTCTTGACAAATCATAAAAAGCACCTTTCTACAATCATGGAAAAAGAATACTTGTCAAACCTGCTAGTATAGGAACCTATCAGGTGTACACTTTTCCCAGCCCTTCAAAATCACATAAAAAATAATCTTCATCAACTACAACACCCATTATTCATGAGGGTACTGGAATGATTAAAGCTACAATTACCCTAGAGCTAGAAAGGGATGAAAGTGCTACTTTACTCTACAAAAGCAAAGAACCTGAACAAAAAGACAAACATATTGAATTCTCACCTAAAAATTAGGGTATGGGCTATCAACTTATGCAAAAAATGGGACATGATGGAAAAATTCCTCTTGGAAAATGCAAAGGCCTTCTTGAACCTTTACATACTAGATTCAAAAATCCCAAGGACAAAACTAGTGTTGGTTATCAAAAACATAGGCTTAGAAAACCTAGCAACAACATTGATGCATATGAAGATTCAAATGATGAGGAAGAATAAGCAATTATGCCTATGACATATGAAAGGATCTTGCATATTCATAATTATAATCTAGACTATCAAGGAGAGCCTTATCTACCTTCTCAAGTTCTTCAAGAACATGACCCTGGTCTAAACTAGGATGATCTTACCCACTCTATTGAACAGACTACTACTGCTACTACTACTACTACTACTACTGAACATACTACTAACTCTCATCACACACATCCTGATTGGGGGCAACTATTTGATGTCTCCCATATCTTGGGTATGCCTTGGGGTATACCTATTTTATACTATACTACTACTCCCACTACTAAGCAAGCTCCTACTACTAAGGATACACTTCTTGTGACAATTGACAGTGAAAAAGAAAATCTACCCCCTACTATGTCTCTAACTGACTATATTAGACAATACTGCAGCAATAAAATAGACTCAAATGAATATGAGTGGCACTCTTTATCAGATGCTACTATGGAAATACCAGTTGATGCTATACATAGATATGCTCCTCCTACCAAATTTGAAAGAGGATAAAGTTATAATTCTCAAGCTCAAGATGATGATGATGATGATGATGATCCTTTCCACCCTTCTACAAAAATCATTCCTATGGCTACTAGGCCATCTACTCAAAGTAATGCTAATGCAAGGATGGACAAGGAGAGGGGCCAATGGCACACCCTAACTAGATCCACCTTGCAGAGATCACACACAGAAGCAACAAACACATAAGTGAGAGAGAGAATGCAGAAAATTTCATATATTAACTTCAATTGATTCATACATGACGAGTTGTAAGGCCTTCCTAGTTAGGCCGGATATTACAATCAAGTAAAGAAGTCCTCCAACATGCGAGGATCTGCTAACAATCTCTAATTTTCTATCTTCTATCCAAAAACTGACTCCCTAAACTCTAACCAAACAACTACATTTATACAAGAGGCTACTAAATCAAGATGGCCTTCAGATCCACCATCAATAGAAGGAACAACCAAATCTAGGTCCACATGCTTCCCAATGATAGATACCATCATTAAATCCATGACCAAATATAAATGCAAGAGTCGGCCTCAAAAGAAATCCAAAATAAACAAATTGGTAAGCAAGGTAACTGAGTGTTAGACAAGCATCACTAAGCACCAAAGAAATTCACCGAGTGCCAAAGAGATAACTGACCAACACTGGTAAACAAAGGAAACTGAGCAACACCGAACCAACTCGGTCAAAGAAGGAACCGAGCAACACAGAAAACTTCAAACATGTTTTTGGTGACACAAGATTGCCAAGGACTTGAGATGCTCCTGCATCAGACACCTGGGGTTATTTGAAATGATTCTTTGAATCATGAAATAGGTACAATCTGAGCTACATCCAACTCAGATTGTGAAATCCATGCACTGTCTTCAATCGGTCTATTCTTCCATTTTACTAGATATTCCATATACTATTTTCTTCTTGTACTTCTGCCAATTTTTTTCTCCAAAATATGCTTAACTTCTTATGTCTGTTTCTTAGGATAATCCACCAGTACTATCATTTCTTCATCAGGTTCATGATACTCATATAAATTAGCAATGTTAGATATAGGTGATATACCCATGCCATCGGGTAACTCAATCTCATATGCATTTCCACTATCAAATTTCTTCAAAATCTTGCAAGGGCCAAGCTTCTTCATTTTCAACTTCCCATATGTTCCAACAAGAAATCGACCTTTCTTCAAATGAACCATTACTTCATCACTGACTGTAAAAGTCTTATGTCTTCTTGATCTATCAGCTTTGTCTTTGTATTTCAGATTACTTTTCTCCAGCTTATGTTCCACATCTTTGTGCAATGTCTTCATGTACTCAGCAAACTTTACTCCTTCAACACTTCTCTTTATTTCATTAGCAATATCCCTCAAATCTGATATACCTCTCAGTTGTATGCCATTTACAATCTGAAAGGCATTTTCCAGTACTCCTATTCACTTAATTATTGTATGCAAACTCTGCTTGTGCCAACATAGAATCCCGATTACTTGGTGTGTCTCCAACTAAACATCTCAAAACATTTCCCAATCTTCTATTCACAACTTATGTCTGTCCATCGGTTTGTGGGTGAAATGTAGAACTATATTTCAACTCAGTGCCAAACTTTCTCCAAAGGGTCTTCCAAAAGTATCCAATAAATTTACTATCTCGGTCAGAGATAATACTCCTTGGTAATCCATGCAATTTGAAAATTTTCTTAAAGAAAAGATCTGCTATATGTACTACGTCTAATGTCTTTCTACAAGGTATAAAATGTGCGATTTTTTAACATCTATCCACAACAACAAATATAGAATCATTACCTCTTACTATCTTCAGTAAGCCAAGAAAAAAATCCATACTGATATCAATCCAAGGTTTCTTAGGAACAAAAATCTGTGTATACAATCTAGTATTCTGACTTACTCCTTTTGCAACTTGACAAATTCCACAACTTTCATAAATTTCTGAACATCTTTATACAATTATGGCCAAAATTATTTCTCCTTAAGCAAATTCAATATTTTTTCAACACCAAAATGTCCAACCAAACCACTACTATGTTTCTCCTTTATCAAATTAGTTCTCATTACTCCTATCGGTATACACAACTAAATACCTTTAAACAACATACCTTCTTGAATAAAATATTCTTCCCATTTAGTACTCGGTTGATCTTGAATAGGTGCTCTGCACTTCCTCCATGACTCAGAAGAATTAGGATCAAATTCATTAGAATCTCTCATGTCATCAAAGCCAAGAACTTTAATTTTCATCTTGGTCATCAATGATCTCCTTCTACTCAATGCATCAACAACTCAATTAGTGACTCCACTCTTATGCTTTATCACAAATGTATAACTCTGTAAATACTCAACCCATTTCACATGTCTCTGATTCAACTTATTCTGACTACCCAAATATTGTAAAGGCTTATGATCGATATATAACACAAATTCACTCGGTATCAAATAATGTCTCCATTTCTTCAGTGCTTAAACAATAGCATAGAATTCTTAATTAGACACAAAATACACTAGTAGAATTTGGCAAATAAATGACTATGTGACTAAAAATTTTAGTCACATGACTAAAAATGATCAAATTCTACTATTTTTTTATAATTCACAGGTATACGTGACTAAATAAATGACTAATTTGGTCATCGGATAAAATCATGACTAAATAATTGGTCAGCCAAATAAAAATGACTAAATAAATAACTATTTCTCTTCTATTCCTTTTTCTTTCAAATTTGATCATAATCCATAGAGCTTAAGCCCCCCTCATGGCACCTCTACCCAAGCAAGCCATTTGGACACCCCGATGGCTTAGTACACCAAAAATACCTTTTGCATGGAAGACATTGCCTCTCAGTACAATCTAAAAGCCTTCACATATTTTATAAAAAAAATTAATATTTACATTCTTTAAGTTTTATTACTCATCGGTAAGGGTTTTTGTCATGTCAATGCATCACTATCTAATTTGTCATAATAGAAATTGCAAGGAAATTGTGAGTAGTAAAAAATGAACAATAGTGTGATAGGCTCACTCCAAGTATGAGATCAAATCCCTTAAAAAAGGTGTGGAACTAGAAGAAAGATAGTTAACCGCTCAAAAAGCCTCCTAGACTCGGGTGAAACCCAAAATGGCACCTTAACTAATATAAACAACTGAATAACTCATCAGGAACTCTCCCATTTCTTCTCCATGATATTTGCAATCATCTTTGATCCCCAATTACTCTTAGTTGACTCATAATTACACTGCTAAATTATTTGCATTATCAATAATATTAACATTGCTCCAACAAGGTGAGTAGCAATGTTGGTAAGTGAACCCTCCATATTTTTTCGTGGTTTGTTGATTCGCATATATGTAGAGCTTAGGATAGCTAAATGTATTCTTCAACATTATATGTGACATAATTGTTTTGGTGGTTGATAAACAAATGTATTATTTTGAAAATTATATCATTTATCTAATTGAAAATAATATGATAGACACAAATATCTATCTTTTTATAAAATTCTTATTTTATTAACAATACTAAAAATTACAAGACATCTTATGATATTAATAAATTTAAATTGTTATTTTATCCTATGTTAAAATTAGATATTATAATTAAAAAAATACCAAATATTATAAATACTTTATTTATAAAGTAAATGATTTTACTTATTTTAATTATATTAAATATGTATTCTTTTAATTAAAAAAAAAAGAAAACTAAAAAAGAAAAATTATCATTTTATATATAAAATAAATTAATTAAAAGAATATTTTCATTTTATATAAAGTAATGGATATTAGAAAAGATACGTGGAAGTTCAAGGGGAAAAGTGTTTAAACTTAGATAACTTAATAAATCAAAGAGCAATAAAATTATTAGTTGCCACATAAGGGGGGGAAAAATCCCAAAAAAAAAAAGATGAGAGAAGGAAATTAACAAAGAAGAAAGGGAGAGCTTTCATTCTTTGACCGAAGTATGGACAAAAGGGTTTTTTATTGGTGGGAAGGGAATCCAATTTTTGGAGGGGACAGAGCATGATTTTTTTTTAAGAGGGTTTTTGGGGGAGAGATATGTTGGGCGTGCAACAGTGGAATGAGGATGCATGTTACGGTGGAAAGGGAAGGCGTTAAATGCATATTTTTTTATCATCTCAATCATGCGAACAATGCATGCATTTTGTTACTGTTAGTCGCCTCTAAGTTTTGGTCTGCAAATGAGCTCATTTTGGGTGTTACCTTTCTGGAGATGGACATTGATTTGCTACTCTAGCCATGGCGTGTGTGTCTTATGAGGGAAACTCGAAATCAAAACAAATATGCTTGACAACTATGCACAGTTTGAATAAATCAATGGCCAAGCATTTCAAGTCATATAAGAGGCAATTCGGGTAAGTTTCTTATCTATATTTTAATGGTTAATGTCATAGATTTAATGGATCGTATCAGTCATTTGTCACTCTAAGAAATTTGTTTCTAGGAGACTTCGTAACATTGAAGTTATTTATTTTGGTTTTATTATTATTATTTATTATTTATGTCCCTCCATGCATCATGCTGCTATCTTTAATGGCACAAAAAAACTGTTTTACATCACTAATAACAAGGCAATGAAACCCCTATGAGCCTGAATGAGATTTATAGAGAGTCTCTTAGGGACTCCATGAAAGCATATGAATACAAAACAATAACCATCCCCTTATAAAAACTCTAAAGGTTGCAAAAGTAGGGGAACTTATGTGTGCTCATATCATGCAATTTATTTCTGTAAACTCCAATGTTCATCTACTGCATCATATGTTTTGGATAAAGAGCCTTGCCAACATGGCCCTGTATTGAAAGTTGAAACACTATATTTTCACATTGTAAATCAAGACACATGCAGAGAACATATAACTGTGTAATCCATAAAATGAACATCATAATATTATTTTCATTACAATCTTCACAACTACAATAATTTAAAGGCATTTTGTAGAATACTGGCCATTCACACATTTCTACTTCATCAAAATTTTACATGACCTGAAAAAGAAAAATCTAGAATGTTGAACTTAAATTGCTGCAATTGGGAATTTGTAAGTATGCTTTTTTCCTTGTGATGTGCCCTTCTTCCACCTGTCATACTAAATTACAATCTCAAGCTTTCTGGAGAATGGTGATGCAAGCTGCTTGCAAATACCATCTACTCACAAAAGCCTTTTTGCAGGCTGGCAGTCATCTAAAAATGGTCTAGTCATTTATGTGTGCTCACAGTCATCATTGCACAGCTATCTTAAGTCCTCTTTAGTAGATATGTGTAGTCATCTTTGAAGTCAGCTCCACGGTCATCTTGTTCAATATCTATAAAAAAATCTTATATTGTAAAGCTGAAAATTACCTACATTACAGATTTCACTCTGCATTTCTGTACTAAATTTAGTGGTCAATCCCTTAGGTGTTTTCTAGGATTATTTTCCATGTTTCTAAGCTCTTTCTTGCATATTGGACTAATTTCTAGCTACTCCCAAACTTCTTTCTCCACCCAAAATCTACATGGGAAGTTTCAAGATAAAATTAAATTCTTGGATACACGCACATCAAAGCATGGTGTCTACATGGCCCTAATCCATGTTCAAATGATCAAATTGACAGACTTGGGATTAAACCACTAGGCAGTTCATTCAAACATATCACATCATACTATGTTTTTCAATCTCTCCATTCACAGGCATATTAATTTTTCTCTCATTGCACTCACACATATACTAAATTTGGTTCTGTTTATGGTTGCTACAAGGTTTTGGGGCTGAACACCGAAGCATAGTTGCAGATCCTCATCCCTTGTGGCATTCTCCATTCCCTCCATGCAAACTCTCCTTTGTATTTCCATTACCCTTTACATTTACCCATTTTTCTCTCCCAATTTCTTTCTCTTCTCTCCCAAAATTCCCTAATCCTCCTCCATTGCATTTCCCATTGTCCCATGTTTCACGTTCGATCAATTTTCCTTCTCTAATCGGTCAATCTCTCCCATTTTTCTTTCAACCTTTAATTCACCATTACACAACTCAAATGGTAGGAGGACATCCTAGGGTTTATCCTCATCACTATCTATAATCTCAAGATTTGCTAGCAATAAGGTTAGTAAAATTTTATAAATGCTCTCACAAATTTTCACTAATTTATTACCATGTGCTGATATTATGCTTCTCACAAAAAAATGTCTAGTCATTTGTAATGCTTTTATAATTTAATTCTAGTTTTGTTCATGTTTTCAGATTGTTTTAAAATCTATCTTTAACCTATCATCTTTCTATTCCATGGTGCAAGTGTTGATAGTGTTGGAACAACAAGTGCAGCTCTGGTGACTTATGCTTCAGCACAAGCACTAAAACTAGAAGATGTTTTAAATGTAGGCACTGCAAGTAGATTTAAGGTATTTTAATTTAACCCATACATTTTTCTGACATTATTTTTTCAAATTTTATTTGTTAGTGTAGTTTTTTGACTTCAATGGTCTACTTACTTTTTCTTAGACATGAGGCATGCTATCCTTCAATGTCTAGACTTTGCTAGAATAATTTTTCATTTATAATGTATGCCAACTGAACATTTGTATATGTCTATGTAGATTGTAAACACATTGTATGAATACTAGAACCTTTAAGTTTATGATTATCATACAAATAAACTGAATTAGCTCAATATCCTTATCAAAGCCTAAGCAGGACTTAAATGAAAGAACATAGTCCACATTGGCTCCTTAAATCTGACCAATGGTTAGATTTTGACATTATTTACTTTTTTTCTGCTGTGGTTGTCTACCAATAGGTAATAACGATATCATCTTTTACATATGTTAATCTTCTTGAACTCTTTAGGGCAATTTTTTCTCTATATTATCTTAGAGTTGTTTTGCATACCCAATACTAATAGTTTTAGTGTAGTCTGCAAATTTGATAGTTGCTTGTGGAGATAGGTTTTAAACTTCAAAGTGTCTGCATGTTTATTTCTAGCTACAACTCCCAATGTAGGAGGGGGTGTGATGCAAGATATCTACTCTCCCTCTTTCTTCAAACACACAAAATAACTAATTTCCCAAATAGGTACAATGATACAAAGATTGCAATAAGAAAGGATCAATATATTCAATTTGCAAATGCACAAAATTCTGCAAACAATGCCCTCAATAGCCTTCCCATGTCACACTAGCTCCCTAATTTTCTCACTCTCTTTTCTTATTTCTCTCTACTATGCAACTGGTCATGTTTTCTCCCCTTTCATGTGTTGCGTAACCCACACCAAACCCTGCTATGTCCCTTGTTTTGTTTATGTCTTTATAGCACTTTGGATGCCTTTCCATTCTTCATAATTTCATCTTCTATGTTGATGCCTCTTTTAAAGCTACTATTTCAACTTCTCCCTTTGCATAATGCCTTACCAATTGATGAGTTTAAAGTTAAATTCTTTCATTAATGCATATAATGCTTTAGATTGCCTGGTATTTTTATTCATTTGAAGTTTTTAAATTTTTTTTTCTTTTACAAATGTTGCAGTTACATCCATGTGCCTACTCCCTTTAAAAGGTTTCCTCAAACCTCAATGATCAAGTATTGTTTCGATTCCTATATCTTTTTCGATTTGCTGCTTATAATTTTTCTTAATTAGGAATTATGAAGGTGATGCTAGAATTTACTTAAATTGGAACTAGTGGGTATAGACTAACAAATTCCTAATGCAGCTATATATCTCAATCCCGTTTGCACAAAGCCTCTGACATTTCCATCATTGACTACAATAAATTTGATAATTCCAGTATCTCCATCAGCTGCCATGTCTCCATTATCATATACAATAGTAGTTGTCAAGTCAAATCCTGGATGCCAGTCACTTGTTAGTACTTGTCTTGCAAATATGTCAAATAAGTGGATACTTGACAAGTATTTTTTCTCTCTTGTTTTGAGAAATAAATGGATACTTTCCTTCTGCAGAATTATAGTTTTCATTGCCTACATTTATACCATCACTTATTTTGCAAGCGTGCTAAAATATGATTACTAAATCCCAGTTGTAACAGGCATTACTCAAATAATAGAGCAATGGTCACATGGTTTACTTTGTTTTCATTTGGATTATTGTCATATTGTCTTGTTACACATCTTTAGTATAACACCTCTGTGAAATCTAGTAGTCTATTCTATGGAAAATGCACAATCCCAACTAAGTTGTTGTTCGTTAAGTTAGTGAATGACTGATGAAAGTGTCATCATTTAGAATTTGGAACATCTCACTTGTTAAAATAGAATGAAAGAGGGGAGTAAATGCATTTAAATTGTCCATTTACAGGGACTACCAATGTCTAGAAGCACAGGACTGATATGAGTCTGTGGATTTGGACGACGAACTGCAAGATGAAATAACTTTTGATCAGATTATGGCAGATCATTGAGTGGTAGATGCTTATGCTTGATGCAAGGGGAGGTGCTTCTATAAACAAAAGCTTCCTACAATTTTACGTGATCAAGGTAGTTTATTCTAAAATTAATTCTTGTAACATAAGTATTCCTTTTATAGCCAAGTTTTGATTGACACCCTTGGTATTTTGTTGGGTACTTTAGACACAGATGATGATGATGCTGACTTCAGGCCATGGTGAGGCAATGTTTCAAGCCTCTAGTCAACAATCGACAGGGGAAGATTAAGACATGGTAAAAGGAAAAGGAAAACTAGAACAAAGAAAAGTGGAGGCTGCAGGCAGGATGGAGTTGAGAGAAAGTGATGCTCATATTTGGTTCGCTGCATATAGGATGGAGTCGCGAAAAAAACACTTAAATTTGGTTTTCAATGGAGCATCAGATAACACCGGTCTCTCCTCTATACTCACCTTTGATCCATTATGATTGCCACATGATGTGGAGCATGCAAACAGGTTCAATCCTCCTTGTTTCTCTCACAATGTGCAGAAACAGAGCAAAACCTTTCCATGAGTGTAGTGCCCATTGTTTGGAGTAGGTTCAATGAGATAACCCTAGCCCTATCCTTCCCAAGTCACTGCCAAATCCACCTTCCTCTTCCACAGTAGATCTTGTCCATCAAAATTGAGGCTCTCTCTTCTCTATTGGGTATTAAGAGGGTATTTTCTCTGATGAGCCAACAAAATTCCATATTTTGAATGATTGTTCGATGCAATTGTTGCTGATGTCGAAGATTGTTCTTTCATTTTGAGATTTATGTAGAGGCATCCATCTTTTGAGTTGATTCTTGAATGGACCAAATCTATCCCAAGTAATCTGACTATCCCTATAGCTGATTCTTGGGATTTTGCATTTTTTATGTTTACTTTCAACTTAGTTGTAGATTGTAATTTTGTGGTTCAAAATGGTCCATGGTTCTTTGGACAATCACACCTCTTTATTATTCCATGGACCCCTTTTTTGACTTAGCCATAGGCAAGATCGCAAAAATGCATATCTTAATCAGGCTCTATAATCTGCCCTTGGTTATGCGAAATGTTGATCTATCAAAAACTTGACCAATCAGATGGGTTCCTTTATTAGGCTAGGCAAGGAAAAGGTGGTTCTTGCATGTACGTTCATTATGGCTTGTGATATGGTAGACATTTCTACACCTTTCTCTCATTCTATCTGGATTCACTCTTCTTTTGGTTATTAGACTCAATTTTCAAAATTTGAAGGACTTCCATTTAGATGCTTTTGCTACAACAAGTTGGGTCACAAAAATGATGCCTGCACTCTCCAACTCTTGTTTGGCACTAGGCACATTGGCCTTAAAAAATGGATAAAGCAGTCTGGAATTCCAGATGTTATCTTATTTGGAGAAATCATGGCAAGTTTATAGATCCCCAAACTATCTCAAGACCTGATATATTGCAGCCTATGGATTCTTTACCTCCAGTGAAGCCTACAAAGGCTTTTCCTCCTGTCATTCCTATTCACAATAACATTACTGATATTTCTTATGAAAATCTTTGTTATAGTTTCCTAGTTGAAAGTACAACAATTTCTTTTTCTTTTTTAACACTGTTTCGAACAGCTTCTCCAATTAATTTCTAGATTTATGTTGAGATTATTAGCTTCATATTCTTTATATATGTCAATTAATTTTTGAATTAGTCTTAATTTTCTCTTTCAGTTGTTCTTGCTGCTCTGATTTTTACTGTCTCATTTGCATTTGTTTATTTGTGTGTAAATATCCTTTAAAATTCTTTCATCCTATTTTAGGCTATATGCCCGTCTTGTCTTGTACTTATGACTATTCTTTTACAGTGATGTAAATATTTTCTTGTAGGATCAATAAAATTATCTTGAGTGATACTTGCATATAAGCTGGGAGATGAGAAATTCATAGAGGTAGATTCAATCTATTGAAATTACTAGAGTGATAGATAACTCTTGAATTAAAATGTCTTTACCTTGAAGAGGAGTGTCTATAGGCACTAAAAATTGTCATTAATAATTAGTGGGTAACTTCATTTTATGCTAAATTTTTTTATATAGACAATGAATAAACAAAGCTAAAATTTATAAAAATTTATACTGTTGTATGACATTTTAAATTAAAGACAGTGAGTCCTAATATGCCTTCACCCATCTTCAACATCTTGAGTCAAAATTGTACCATTTGTCAGGACACCACCATCAGACTTTATGGGATCATCTTTTGCACCGCATTACGTCTAGATGTTAGCCATATTGTAAACAATCTGAGTAAATTCTGGCACTATTTTTTCAGTTATTTTTAGGGATGATAAAACCTGTAGCCATTCATTATTTGAAAAAAATAGTGCCAAGCTCCAACATTATTCAACAAATAAATAAAAGTAGATATGCCAATGCTAGCCAAATTTTGAATGGGTTGCATTAAATTTATAATATCAATTCAATGCTTCAACACATACCCAATTAAGGAATTCATTAGAGTATTATCTCTCCTACCATTTCATTTGGCAGCCCCTAATCTGCTCCCTTTTTTTCCTATTATTTACTATAGTCTACTCTTGAACCCATTATCATTCCCCTGCGATAACTCAGATTGTATTTTGCCCTATCAAGCTTTATTATTGCTGTTGGCATGTGTTTTTGTGGGAGTACATGTATAGTTGACATCGCTGCTTATTTGCAGAATGGGCCGTTCTTTCAGGGGCACTTTGATCTGTTTGACGTTGTGGGCCTAAAGGGATCATCGCTTGGCAGGATCATCACCATTTTGGGCCACTTATTATTTTTTCTTGCCGCACTGAAATTGTTACAGGCATGCCACAACAAGTTGTAGTGGGAGTTTACGTGACAGAATTTTAAGCATCTTCACTAAGGTCATTATATTTACTTTCTGAATCATTTGTTATAACCATAGCAGCATCACTTGGAATTACGGTTGTCTTGGAAAACTAAAAGTACAAATAGAATTCACTTAATTGGGTTTTGATCAGAAAAGATCAAGAAAATAAAAATGTTGAATACATTCTTAAAAATTGGGAGAAAACAATGCTTGAATATGTTAACGGAGAGGAGGCCTCCCTTGTGACCTCCAACATCTTATGGAACAAAAAGAGAGAAAATATGTTTGATACAGATGTCTGATTTGGTTCCACATTGATAATCTCTCTATACTATTCGAGACACCTTGAGTAGTCCACTACTGCTCCTATTTTTTGTAGGGATTTTTTTGACAGGGTACTTTAGCTGCTATTGGCCATGTGACAAGTCTAATCAGCCATATATGTAGAACGCCATATGAAGGAGACACTTATCTTTTTTTTCTGGAAAAATCCTTCATATGATGTGCTAGAATATATGTCTGGATAAACACCAACGCTTTTGTGAGTGTGGAGGCTAAAATTTTGCAATTTTCAGTTCCAACAAGGGTTTTTAATGACCCAAATGGAAGTAGCTTATGCAGTGCTATCTTTAAATGCAGAATTAACTAGTAAAATCTACTCATGTTTCATAGCTTGTACTATTATATTCTAAATGTAAAATTAACTAGTAAAATTTCCTTATGTTTCATGGCTCGTACTGTGATATTTTAAAATGCACAATTAACTAGTAAAATATACTTATGTTTCATGGGACCATTTCACTGTCAGAGTCTAAATTACTCACATAACACAAGTTGAAAATATTCAGTCGGTCCCTCCATGGGAACATCACCTTAGATACCTGATGGTGACCTCATAAGAGGTTTCAATCCTATGGTGGGGATTGCTACCTGCAAATAATCACTCTCAGCTACAGTCTCTTTGTGTATTATCAACTGGAGATTGGATCTTGTCCCATGTTAAAAAAATGGATAATATTAGCATGTGAAAAGTACATTGTTCCATTTATGGGCTGCATTTGGTTGATTTGTCTTGTATGTTTTTCTTCTTTTAATAACCATTCAGAGCCATTCTTGAATCCACTAGACAAGAATTGCAGAAAGCACCATATTGATTAGTGTATGCCAGATGGTGAACTAACCATTTTCATATGGTAAATTTCAAATCTCAATTCTCTTGTGGAGTTTCTCATTAGCATTTTGTTATGGAACACTATGATTTTTTTTTTCAGGTTCTTATTGTTTAAAACTAACGTGTATATAGTAGTGGCTTAGTTTTTTGTCACATCAACAGTCTAGAAAAAGTATTTGGAGTTTTCATTTGGACTGAAATAACAAAAGTAGTATTGTCCCCCTATTTTTATTAAATTTGCAGTGGTTTTTAGTCTCTCAATTAAATCCTGAATAATTGAATTCCATTTATACTTATGGTTTCCCAAGTCTGTCCCAATGTCAGGCAATGCTAGTGTGATCAAATTAGATTTATGTTCTCTAATGTCATTCTCTACGTTTCACATCATTATTTAAGTTTTTTTTGTGTGTTTATGTAATTTTTTATTTGTCGTGTTTTTGTACAATCCCAAGTTTGAGCCAAGAATTTGAGATGTGGATCTGTGTGTACATACGCACATAATTTTCTAGTTTTCAATATCCATTAGACAACTGAACTAGGTTCTCCATCATGTCCTTTGATTTTGATCTCTGTAACTATATTTATGTTTAGAAAACTTATATAGTAACATTGTTTCAACAAATGTATCACTTTTTATTCCTGAAAAATCAGATTTCTAAGAGACATAGATGCCATTTGTAACAGTGGAATGTGTAAAATTATTTTTGTCAGATCATATTTTTTATATGTCTTCTGTGTTGGAAAATATCGCCTGACACATCTGGACAGTGCTTTTCTTCAATTAACTTGTTCTTATAAACAATGTAGTTGCACTTTATTCCATGAAGGATTGAATCTAAGAAGTTATCTACAACAGTGTTGATGTTTTTCACAAAAGTTAAATATTTTTGTTTGTGTTAGATAGAGTATCCAAAATGAAAATTGTTATCTCCTTCATGATTGTTCTCAATATATAAATGTTGGTTGCATGATGTAGGGTTTCATTGCTTGTAGATATTACTTATTAGTTTACCCATGTTATAAGCTATCCTAAATTTTGTTTTCTTAGAGAAAAAAGGAAAAATAATTTTGGTTCAAAATGTTTGATATGTTCATTTTGTGATGACAGAAAGATGGCAACAAAATCTTGAGCTTGAACTTCTGTATGTACGTTACATTCAAATGCTTGAGAAGAATAAAGCTATAGTAAGACCATCTCAATCATGGGACATAATTGTACAGGCTCTAAGCCAATATCCCTGGAATTCAAGAATGTAGGTTCCATTGATAGAGATCAGGATCAAATCTGTCTTAACCTGCAAGCTGCGTCGACTATTTGATGAGTACAGTCAAAGGTAATAAGTTCTTACTGCTTTAAAAGCATTTTAGTGTCTAATTTCTCTTGTCAAATTATTTCTTTGGCAAATGGTGGATATACTTTACTTCTTGGTGAAGAGTTTTAGAATTAAAATCAAGGCTAAATCTATAATATGTAACCCGTGTAATGCCTTGAACCATTAATAAAATATTTTGAATATTGTTTTATGTCTGATTTTGTGTGATGTTTCTATTAAAAGTTGTGTGTGAACTATATTTGCTGCATGTCTGAGCCTATTCCCAAGATTGAAAAATTATTGTTTAACAATAGTTTGGGTGGAGGCAGAGAGCTATTTTGGGTTCTAGATGCCAATTTCATTCGAGTCATTGCTTCTCTATTATTTTTACCCTTGAATGGAATGTAATGCCTCTTTACTGCTTCATCTGCATCTTTCTGACTTTCAAACAACACAAACCCAAAACCTCTAGATCTGATTACCCCATCTTCATCATTGCCAAAAATAACAGTAGAATAAGCAACTTTTCCAAATTCTCCATCCATGAATTCAAGGAGCTCCCTATCATTAACATAAGGTGGCAAACCACCAACAAAAACTTTTCAAGAATTCAAATCATCTAATTCCTCGCTTGAAAAAGATCCTAATGATGATGCAGTTGAAGGGGGAGTCACAATTCTTGCACCTGAAAAAACACTTGGCAAAGCTGATGATATAGGCCTAAGCTCTTTCTGTCCATGAGAAAATTTGCATTTCAAACCATTCGGACAATTTCCATTTCTCTCATAATACATACACAACTTGCTTTTAAAATTCTTAGAAGAATCAGATGCACTGGGAACTACTTGAAGTCCATGAACTGCTTCCAGCTTCTGACTAAGAAGTGTTATTTTCTGACCCTTGAGAAGTTCCTCTTCTGAGTGAGCAAAATGGCAATTGATTCCCCACTCACACTTCTTGTTGGTCCCATGGAAGCGACAAAAAACTGACTTGTAGGGAGGCAAGGTAACTGTTTTAGTAGGAGGCTACTCTTTGGTATTTACAACTGCATCTGCACTGTTTGGTATATGCTTGCGCAGATTTTTCTGAACTATTTTCCAAGAAGTTGAATTTGAGGAAATGTCAGTCTCCTGTAAATCAAATGCAGAAAGCTGTGTGGAAGGCTGTGCCTGGAATTTATCTGTAACTTCAGTAGGAGTTTGTGACATCACTCTTGCCACAGACGGATGTGAATTAGATACAGCAAAAGTGGCTGGTTGGGAAATGAAATCTGGATGTTTGACAGGAGATAGGCCATCTGTAAATGGCGAATTGGTTCCCTGTATTTTCTAGAAATTTGAATATTTTAACCCTGCGGGAATGCAATTTTGGGAAGCAATAATCTTATCACATGCTTCTTCAAGAAGGTGGTCATTTTGACTTAACAAA
Organism: Chamaecyparis obtusa; assembly: GCA_027943335.1. NCBI lineage: Eukaryota > Viridiplantae > Streptophyta > Pinopsida > Cupressales > Cupressaceae > Chamaecyparis > Chamaecyparis obtusa. The sequence goes on from BSBK01001534.1 coordinate 2,076,400, forward strand.
GCACGTATCTCAGGAGAATGCACAAGTTGAATAGGTTTATGACTCCTCAAACTCAATACCTCTCATTTGGCCCCATATCTAAGTAAGAGAGCAGCACATGGAAGATGATTATTTTTCATAGCATAATGTAGAGGGGTCTCTTTTGTTCCTGTCAGTACATTTATACATCCCACGTGCTTCATTATAATTATGAGAAGGGATTCAAGGTGGCCATGACCTGCAGCTGTATGTATAAGAGTTACCCCAGTATTGTTTCCAGATTTAATAGACGCACTAGCTTCTAGAAGTCTTTCCACAACTCTACAGTTTATACTGCACCTATTGAAAGAAGTTGCTTGTTTCAAGGCCCAATGAAGAGCCACGTTTCCATCAGTATCTGTAGCATTGAATGGGGCAGATGAAGCCAGCAAAATATTGATAAGTTCAAGATCGTTTGCCTTCACAGCTCGAATCAAAGGTGGCAGACAATTTTTTGCTTGTGCACTCCAGCTTTGGACAAACTGAAGAATGCTGATGCGGAGAGCATCAAGGCAATCTTCTACTTCTGCAAATACTTCATTCTCTGATTCTTCAATATGCATCGAAGATATCTGTATCTCTCCATATTACAACTTTCTTTCTCTATGAATATAGATTAGAGGCTCATATCTTTTTTTATAATCCAATAACAACATCAATCTTGATATTAGATTTCATTTTCTGTATTTTAGACAGACCCATACACAGTCGCTTATATCTTTTAAACCAAAACACATTTTAAAGATCGCTCCGGTGAAGATCTTTGAAACTTGATTATCTAAAACATGTCAAAAGCACGTTAAAATGCAACGGTTGGTTTGAAACTTATGCCCTTCGCATTCAAGGCTATTTTTCTATCAAATTAAAATGGATTCAAGCATAAACTTACCAAACCCAATGTTCAAAACCAATACAATATTTGTATAACAGTTTCTTTGACTAACAACAGATCAGAATTATATGTTACAAGAAAATTGTAATAAAATTTCAGCATCTCTCAAAATACACCATAAATAATCATGAGAATGGATCCTAAATAAAGCTAACAATAATGAAAATCATTTGCAATCATTCATTGATCAAAATGGTGAACTTCAAACCTATACAAATTAATGCCATAGTCACAAGGCTGGTAGAATGTGGGAACAGTTAATAATGTCTGCACGGTATGATGTTACAATTCTGATGGATCACAGAGCAACTTCAAGGAGTTTCACAGTTGGCCAAGTAAGTACCTATGATAACCTTTTAATTCAAAACAATTTCATTGAATATAAAGTTTGGTATCTTTTAAATTGTGCTCAAAACTTTTTAATGCAGAAATAGCACTATCTATTAGCTTTAAACATTACCAGCAATAATTTTTTCCTTTTTATGTCATATAGGTTGTTCATGTAATCAAGTCATGTCTTCCTTGTCTATGACAAAAACTATCTTCAGATCTTTGCATATAACTACTATCCATATCCAAGATCTTTGCCTTAACATGGACTATTACAGTCTTATTCTATGTGTGTTCTTCAGGCCTTAACATGGACTAGGGTGCCTTCTAACTTCTAAGAGAATAAACCATGCCAAATTCTATGTTAGGATGTGTTCCTCTATAGTGCTCTACACCTACATCTGATTATATTAGGATAAATTAGGTGTCTCTTGTCTACCCAAGCCATTAAGCACTACTATGCACCTCACTGTCATAATCATTGCACTAGGCTTGCAAGCATGTCAAATGTCATCTATTCGCATTGGATTCACCCTCAACTATTGGTTAAATTAATAATATTAATCATCTTAGAAGCCACTCTGTCAAAATTTACCTTTTCTTGCATTATTATCAATCTAAAAGTAATTTTGAATTAAGAAGTTGTATTCCTCTTGGCACTTAGCTTCACACCGTTCAACTTAGAAGATTTGCATGAGGGCTATTACTATTTTATTCTATCAAACTTCACTTGGAACTTGCACCCAAATGTACCATTAAACTAGAATATTATATCAAAGACAAAGTTTCCACATTCAATGGTAATGTGCTTATATATAATATTAAACTTAACATTATTTTCAATCTCAGTGTTTTAAGACCAAACACTCTCTTCTAGCCATGACCTTTGAGGGTCTATTAATGATTTGTAATCTGCTCCTTGAAACTATGGCTGCATTCGGTGTATTTTAATGGACTTTGATCTCAACATTTTCTCAGTCCATTATTTGCTGATGCTCTCATTGCGTTAATGAATGTCACTATTTTTTTGGTCTTTTACTACTGCTATGCACCGAGAATCACTATTTTTGAATCATGATTGTTTGTCCTAGTGGAAACCCGTGGATCTTCGACTAATGCTACTCACTATCATGGGATTTGTGACTCTGATTAAACTATGGTTTGAAAATAGTTTAATCAGGAGTGAAAATGTAGAAGGTATGATCATTGGTATTTACGTGATCTCTATTTAATGTGGTTGGTTTCCCGTAAAGATAGATGCTTGTCATTATAATAAGGGGAACAAGCCACATGTAATGGATTTTCCAATGGCATCATTCACTTCATCCTTGTATTGCACTGGTGTATGCCCAATCATTTTGGATAAAACAATCTATAGCACCATTGACACCTCTCCTTTCCAGACATCATTTTTTTTCTATGCTCTGACTCAATAATGTTATATGTTGTCAAAACAATATCATAATCAGAAAGTTTTGCAATATCTTTACATCTATTAGCATCGTGATAAACCAGAACTTTAGTGCTTCCTTCACATGTGAACCTTGCAATCTCATTTCTCCATTGGATGACTGCTACCATTGGACAAACAACAAGTGTGGTTTTAATTTTGAGGCAGAACCTTAGATTTGCTACTGGACCCCACTTCAATGTTTGACAGCTTAGATGAGTTTGCAGTAAGAGGTGCCTTCAGTTGCAGGTCATGATTACATAGAAAAAGGGATATTGCCTAAATTATTTTTCCCATTCCCATTTCATCTGCAAGCATGCCACCTTTAAATTCATATTCTTCTTGCTTTAGACTCCAAGCTAGCCACTCCTTTTGGAAAGGTAATAATGGCATCAGCATCTCAAGAGGTGGTTCCTTCTCTTCCATGGGACCCTTCTTTTGAGCAAATGCATCTAAGTCAAGCTCCCCATCATGTGCCCAGGGTTCCCAGTCTTCAAGGCCTTTCTCCCAAACCTGCCAATTCAAATTGTCAGCAATGCCATCTTCTAAATATAATGGCTTCTTTTCTTTCTGCTTCCGGAGTTTTTTGCTTCTCCGTGCATTTTTTAATGGTTTTGACCCCTTTTGTTTAAGGGTAGATTATGGGATTTACTTATGTTTTGTGTTTATAAGGTCTATAAATGACCCTTGGAATTTAATTGAGTAATATCTAGATGATAAGGTGCAAAATGCATGTAACGTGTCAATGTTGACAACTTCTTGTCAAATTTGACAACATTGTTTAAGGGATAACCGACCAAAATGATGGTTGAGAAGGTAGCTAAAGGAGTTCATGTTGGTTTCCATGAAGGGAACAAGTCAATATATGTTTGTAATACCTGAAAATGAGCAGCATTGGTGGTTACAACAAGTTTGTTCCAATAAAGTTAAAGTTTTTTTATTTTTTCTATGTTCTGCCATAACAAAACAGTCTGATTGCAGACGTGTTTTTCATGTCTTATTATTAACTTAAAGTCCTGAAACCTATGTTATTCTAAGGAGGGATGAATCCTCTTTGTTTTTTCTTTTGAATCATCCGTTTTCATTAAAAATTGACAAAGTTATTGGCATTTTAGTAAAAATCTGTCCAAACCCTTACTAGGGTAACCTGTGAGTGGCAAAAATGTAATAACTTTTTTTTTTTGCATTCATCAAGTCCCCAAACTTGGTGGGATGAAGGGATATGATGTGTACAATATGTTTTTAAGCCTACAAGAGATCATGTATAGGTTGGCATGCATGTTGGATGACTGCAATTCTGTCCCAAATTGGAATGGACAGTGAGAAGACAGTTTGAGTGTGAAGTTTTATGTTGGCAGAGTATTTGATGGAAAGTGAAGGTTGACGGGGGTACAAGGGTGATTATTGAATGTACCCTAGTAGATGGGGGTGAAATTGGCACTTTTTTGTATTGGTTTGGGTGACTGTCCTAATGTTGTAGGTGATTGTCATAGTGGATAGCAAGTTTGTGTTTTGAGTTTGTTAAGTTGGAATGTGTTGTGAGGATTTCACACCATCGCCCCAAAATATTTGGGGACCCCCAATTTTTTTTTGAGCAAGCCTTGGCAATTTTTCCTAGATCCGAGAGTTTGGGTGCTTTAGCGAATTTTGGGCGATCTAGAGGTTTTGGAATGAGAATTTTACACCTTGGATGTTTTTAAAGTGCCTGGGGGGGTATTGCTTGTTTTCACCTTGTGCGAAACGTTGATTTTCTTAAATAGTCGATTTTGTCTCCAAGCCAAATGAAATTTGATGAGAAAATTTTATTTTAATATCTAGTGGGATAAAATTGCAAATTTTGGACTTGATTAAATTTTGAAAATTGATGAAATTGAATAACTTGAGATTTTCAAAATTTAATTGTGAAATTGGATATTTTTGGGAAAATCTTGTAAATTGTTGGTGGAGAAAAGTTAAAATTAAATAAAAATTTGATATTAAATTGCCAAATTTGAGTTTAATTGCCAAATAGAGATAATAAATTGCAAAATATAAAAAATTAATGGCCAAATGAAAATTAAATTGCTAAATGATTTTTTTTGGATTGCAAATAATAATAAAAAAATTAAATTGCCAAGTGAGATTTTTAAAATTTTAAATGAGAAATGAATAAATGAAAATTTGAAATTGTTTGAATTGTGATTGGCTTGCAAATTTTAATTAATTTTGGTGAGGTTGTTGTGATTAAATGCATTTATTTGACAATTTTAAAATAATTAAAATCATATTTTTGGGCTGAGTGTTTGTAATTTAGAAATTTAATTTGGGCTCCTTTGTGTGTTAAATTCAATGTATTTTAAGGTCTAAGAGGTGTGAAATTCAAGGCAAGTTATTGGGTCTACAATGGAGAAGGTTTAAAGCTATATTAGAGGCCTAAATGACCTTTTTTCAAAATTTCAATTTTTGGGCCTTTGATAATTTCGGATTTGGCTAATTTAAATCCATAATTTTGCACAATTCAATGCAAGTGGCTTTCTTAATTTAAATCTGCCCTTTCCTTAAATTAATTTAATTTTTTTTGGGGCCATGGCTTGGTTAATTTCAATGTTTAGGGGCCCCATATGGATTATTTTTTGGAGTGGCCCAATTTCATTTTAAAAAGGAAAATTAACATGCTATTGCACAGATTTTTGTTTTTGCAATGGGCTGGCCCAATTTTAAATTAAAATTAAATACCCAAGGCTATGTGATTTAATGCATTTAATTTGGGTTATATGTTTGGCAATTTAATTAATTTTATTTTCCCTCCAATGCAGGTCAGCCCTATTTGAAGAGGCAAAAAATTAGTATAAAGGGAGGGCTTGTCTCCTCATTTTCTCATTCATTTCTTGCTTGTCTCTTGGCAGCCAAGGAGGAGCTCTTGGAGCAGCAAAAGAGCAAAATTTTGCAAGGAGTGCATTTTTGGTGTTGTCTTCTTCTTCGTTGGAGAAAAATTTGTTGGTGTAGAGGGCAGGAGGTTCAGATTTGCAAATATTAAAGCTCAGATTTGTCAATTCTCAGGCATCCACACTCAGATTTTCAATTGGCAAGGTGGCAAAGTTCAGATTTGTGATAGAGGAGGAGTTTATTGATAATGATTCATAGCGAGATTTTGAAAGGAAGAGATCCTCTTGTGGAGACAGAAATTTTTTGAGAATCAAGCTAAGCCAATTACAATTCCGGGAGATCAAGAGGAAGTTATCAAGCCAAAGAAAACCGGTGAGTGGCCTATCTTTTCCTCTCTCCTTAATTGCTTTCATTTCATTGGTGCTAGTTTAGGTGTTGAAAACTAATTTCAAGAGTAGAGTTAGGTGTTTGGATATTAAATTGATTACTCGATTGTCTTGATTGGCTTTTTTCCCTCAAGTTCTTGCTTGCATTTCATCATTGCCTTTCATCTTAGGAGCAAGATTTGGAGTGATAAGTGTAGCCCATCTTAAAGCAACGGCGGGGAGTGATAAGTGTAGTATTCCACCCCTAGGCAAAGATTGGAGTGATAAGTGTAGTCCATCTTAAGGCAAAGGCGGGGAGTGATAAGTGTAGTTTGCATCTTTGCATTTCATCTTAGGAAGAAGTTTGGAGTGATAAGTGTAGCCCATCTTAAGGTAATAGCAGGGAGTGATAAGTGTAGTATTCCACCCCTAGGCAAAGTTTGGAGTGATAAGTGTAGTTTCACCAGCATTGTAGAAAAGGCGGGGAGTGATAAGTGTTTAGGATGGCTAATGTTAATGCAAGCAAGCGACCCAAAGGAATTAATGCTGAAATAGGAGACAAGGAAGTCATGATACCCAATTCCAACTTCCGCTCAAAATTGAAATACGTTGGAGACACCAACATTGGTGCCTTTGATATGATTCAATTAAGAGAGAGGTTGAGAGACAGCTAGTCCCCTATGGAAAAGAAGATCAATCGATATGGGTTTGTGCAAGGAAGTGTTCAGTCTACCCTAGCAGCAAATAGGATACAGCAAATCAGAGTGCAACGACCTCATCGTGCTTCTCAGTCAAATTCTGGGCTCTACTAAAGGTACACAGTTTGATCCTTGGATGTTTTATTTTATTGAAGAGATTGAGAATGGTTAAGAAAAATTGATTGGATTATGATCACTAGCATGAATTTAGAGTTGCAACTTAAAGAGTACAAAATTGGGGGCAAATCTACATGGGGTCCTACTTCTTCAATTCGGGTGCAAGACTACTAGTGATGCTTTTCCAGTCGAACCAAATCCGATTTTAGGGAGATGCACTGCACCACTATGGTTGAGGCAAGTACTTATGCCAAAAGGGCAAGGTTGTGGCAGTTCGAATAGTTGAAGGCAGTCAAGGGTTAACCAAGGAGGAAAGCATTTGTGGAAGCAGTTGATGAACTCAGTGATGGGTGGATTGTGGAACAATCAAGGAGATATGTTGAGGGCAAGTGCCCCAAAACCCAAGGTTATTGAAACAAAGATGCATGCATGCAAATCAAATCCAAATAGGAAGGTTAAAAAATGGCAAAGTATTGAAGTAAAGAGGAAAGTGATTGAAAGGTTGAGAGGGTCAAGTTTGATTTCAAGGCGGTGGCCAAGAGTAAGGCTCTCAAATTGCAAGAAGGTTCACATCCAAGCAAGCCACCAAGGTCAAGGCAGGATTACCCCAAGTGCATGGAGACCTCACCCTTTCGAGGTCAAGACATCAAGTACAAGCAAGTTCAAGTGGTGGTGAGAAAATTTCTAAGGACAAGCTCAAGCATCCAAGGCTTCATCTCATCTCAAGGATTAATGAACTTTATAAGACAAGGTTGATGAGGTGGCAATTTCATGTGCATGCAATCAAATCATGCCAAGTGTCCTATGTTCTCATTGGTTGACAGATTATTGTAATTTTCTCATTGGCCCACAAAGTTGGTGCCCTCATGTAATTGGTTGAAAATTTGTAACCCTAATTAGGGTTTGTAAGGTTTAATCTTGGCCCTTGATTTTGCCTCTTAATCTTGGCCACTCGTTGCAATTTTGAGCCTCTATATAAGGCCATTTGTTCTCATTTGTAAAGAGAGTTATGTTGGAGAATTGTTGCCAAAATACCATCAAAATTGTTCTCTATTCATTGTTGTGGTTTGCATGGTGGATATACATGATCATTTTGGTGTATTGCATGTTTCTTCTCATCTCTCAAATTAAAGTAGGATTTTATTTCAAAGTTGTTAAAGTAAGAATAGAAGTAGATGGCTAGTTGTATGGTGATATTGGTGAATGTTTGATAGGGATCTATATACTAGGCCACTAGCACCTTAGCGGCTTGTTGAGGAGCCTTGTGTGGTAATCTAGTCTCATTCCCCTTGAATCATTGCATCTATGGAGGTAGCGCCGTTGGCAAGTCTTCATTAGGTTGATCCCTATCCATTTGCCAATCTTTCCATTCAGTAGGAGTAATAGTAGAAGTAATCAGTAGTTCAGTAGTTGAAGTTGAGAAGTTGAAGTTCGAAAGTTTGAAGAGCAAAGCTAGAAGTGATATAAATTAGTCTGATGAGAAAAGTTGGAAATGATATAAAAGAAGAAAGTTATCTCATCATCATCATAGCGAAAGTTTGACATCCTCAAATGAACAACGTAAGCATGCCGAAGTGATTACCAGCAAATCACATTTATATAACTGATTTAGTATCCACAGGTGTAAGGAACCTTGGAGTATCTTATATACTTTTCAAGAGAGGGTTGAGTGTTTGGTACGCCGTATCAAGTATTTCAATTGCTATATGTTATGTAGTGGTACAAAACTCACATCAACAGAATGCTAGGCCATTGTGAATGGTTGATGCCATATTCTGTTATGTTAAGGGTTTAGAATGACAAGAAAGGTCAGGATTCAATGTATACAATATTGATCCAAGGGCTAGGTCTAATCAAATGTATTGGTGAGTATATGTTGGGTTATGGGACAATCACATTAATAAGAGTTTTTCAAATTGTTTGAGGGGTTGTGTGTTAATGGTCATTAGACATTTTCAAAGCCATGAATAGTTTGGCAATACCATAAGTATGGTAAGGAATGAAGTCTAGTGTCCTTTGTAAAATTTAATGAGTTTCCAATGTGTAGTTTTTTGTCATAAGGGTACGAGTTCATCAAGAATGGGTATGGATGTGATCAGTCCAGTTAAGATCAAAATTTGATATGGTCAAGGGGAGTGTCATGAGTGTGACAAAATTTTGATCCTTGAGTTGTGTTTTGTGGAACCATGTTTTGATCCATTTGGGGGGTTGAGGCAGCCTTGTGTAGAGGAAGGGCAAGTTGCCTTGGAGGAGAGTTGTTTTCATGTTGTTGAGTATCTCTCTTGGTAGGATTGAGGAACCTATCATATGTGATGGAACCATTGTTTCCAAGCTGAGGGATGCTTTGCATCAAATTCTTTCATCTCCATCTAGTCCCTCTTTAAGGTTGACAAACTGCGCCCTCTAGTTCTTGCTTTTGGTAATTTGGAGTTTTTCTTTCTTTGGTCAACTCCATATGAACTTTTCTTAGCATTATGTTATGGCAAAGAGGAGTTAGATTACTTGTTTGTTTTGCCCCCAAAATTTCAAAAATCTTTTCCACATTGAGAACATCACCTTTGGAAATCAAATTAGCAACCACAAGCTGAAATGCTTTCTCCCTGAGTAGAACTTTGCAACTGGCAATGGTCATCCTCTTGGTATTTTGTGGTTGATATCTATTAACATTGTATTTGTTATCTGGGTTGTCATATATCAGACTTTGTGCTATTACTGATTTGAGAACTTTTCATCCTGGTTGTACCTTATTAGAAGCTTTGTGTCCATGAATATGCTCAATATTGTTTGAAATTGTAGCCTCAGTAAGACCTTAATAATATGTAACACTTTTTGTATAAACTCTTGATGGCACTCCTAAACTTGTGGAAAACATGCTCGATGTATCTTCTTATTATTATTTTGATGCTCTATAATGGATTGCCATCACTTTCTCATTGGTATTCATAAGACATAATATGATATCAATATCTCTTTGGGATTTTTATTTTAATGCTAGTACCATACCATCTCATAGTATTTTTTTGATTCCCATTGTCAATGTGATAATTTAGCATGATGTGACATACATGCATATGATTTTCACATTACTATGACATATCTTCATTATTGCTTTGATCCAGTAGCATGAACATTGATTGAGGGTTGTCTGCAGTAGACCATAATTATTGTCTGCCAAATGGTACCATATCTTCTTGAGTATGCTCTGTTATGCCCTCTCAATGACTATTGTGTTTCTGTGGCTACTTCCACAGTTTTGAAACAAATTTTGAATTGTTGATCTTCCTCGCTTCTTGAATATTTGTTGAATCTGCAGGCCATTATATAAAATATAACCATATATAGTGATTATATAAAATCTAACAATAAATAGTGATGATTGTCTTATGTCTAAGGTTAAAAAAGAAAGGAGATGCTAAAGAGATGCAAATTTTTGAGTAAAAGATTTTGTGAAAATGAAGGGTAATATCTATGAACCAAAACTTCTTTGATATCGATACTGTAGAGTAGATTGGGGAATGCAAAATGCTATCAGATTAATATTGCTCTAATCCAGGATGATGCTCTGCCTAGATTCCTAATCTATATTGCTTTGATTTACTAAGATGCTTATTAACAAACTATGTTGAAATAAAGCACCTGATCCTTACAATAATTTGATCGCCTTCTCTGAAATTGTCTTTTATAATCATGCAAATGGAATAGATGTAATCTAGTATGAGAAATAGGATCTTGTACTTGATCCTCTTTCAAATTATTATCCTTTAATTTTATGTTTCTTTAATGCCTTCTTGTGAGTCTAATCTCTGTCACTGTTGCTGAATAATGGCTCAAGTTTCATGCAATTTTATGTGAGAATTTTATGCCTTAGTCTGATTACAATCTTTTGTTCTTGCAATAATCCGGGATGCTATTTCTACTTGTCAATTTCTTCTTTTCATGTGTTTGTGACCTTGCCAAACAGGGGACAAATACCTCCTTTAGTTGGATGTATTAAATCCCTTTAAGTGCTTCAGGTATGAAGACTATATGCCAATAAAATATGCCCCTTGAAGAAATGGATGATCTTCCCTTATTAAGCAACAAAGGGCATGATGTGAAAAGTTGTATCTCTTTGATCATAACTCTTACAAACTGAATTACTATTTTAACAAATCGTACCTCTTCCTTGTAACTAACAATATCATTAGTTAGTTATCTAACTTAGATCATATTAATTCCTTCCTTTGGCTGCAATTATAGATGAGATGTCTTCTTCCTTTGTGCGATCTGACTTCCTCTTTCTAGATAGAAATTACTTATTTCTTGGATAATGTTAGCCCCCTTATTTTCTTCTTTCTTGTATAGTGATAATACTCCTCATTGATCTGTGTAATAATGAGAGGGGAATATGCTGATCTATTTATAAGACCTTAAAGAGTTGTTTGTCACTTATATGATGTAATAATCCTGTAGCAACGATGACTAGTGATGGTCAGTCTGCAATACACTATTGTTGTTTCTGACATGGAAGAAAATACCACCAATGCATTTAATCTACCATTGCATTGATCTATCTACTAACAATTTAACCATGTGCAGAGCAATTCTATCAAAGCTGCACAAAAATGCTTTAATGCCAACAAAGCTGCTGATATTGACAGCGATTGCGATGAATTAGTGGACATGAATGTGGATCAACACAGTTATAGTTGTGGTAAAGTTGAGGTAATGTAATAGTTGTCAATTATCTATCCTAATCTTCATGCTTGAAATGTTATTTTAAACAAATAATTATAGATTTTGCATTTTTCTAGATGTAAGTTAATTTGTCACAATATTTATTAGCTATCTTCATTGCACAATTTAGAATTGTACTTATTTCTTGCCAAGGTTTACATATCATACCCTCTTCCAGCATATGACATGTACATGTTTTCTCTTCAGTCTACTGTGCATACAGGGAAAGATGCTCTCAATAGACCTATCTATAAAGCTCCACAATTTGAGAAGGATGTTGATAGTGAACATGTTGAACTGGATGAGGATCTATATGATATTCAAAAAAGACTTCATGTTAAAAGCAAGGTGAGTTTTATTTATTGTTGTGTATTTCATGGTATTTGTTTTAACACATGCAAGTACTATTTGAGCAAGTAATGGTTGTTTCATTATGTTAATAAGTCAAATGTTTACCTATGTGATAATTATTATGTTAATAAGTCACATAATTACCTATGCACTTTTTGTTTTTGTAGAAAAATATTCATGAACTCCAAGAAGGAGATAAAGTCGGAGTGTTGGATCCATTTGATAGTGCTGTTGTTGGTGTTGGGCGGATCCATTCACTATCTATCATACACGGAGAAAACTTGAAAGGAACGAGTGATGCAAATGTAGAACTTGTGAGGGTCACAAGTAACGTACCACTTGTTTATGAAGACAAACTAGATGGAGTGATCCGTCTAAAAGAGAAAGAAGGATCCTTTGCACGGTGGCCAATAATTTTTTTGGAGAAAATGAATTAGTTGATGTTTATCATGCACTAGATACCAGACATTCATGGTGTATTTAATGAGTTGGAAACTCTTAATAACTTTGATATTTTTAGATATAATTATGTATACTCTCAACGTTGACATTTTATTACTTGGTACATATTATATTTTAAAATTGCAGATTACCTTTCTTTCTCATGATGTTGAATATTGTTTGTATATGTTAATATATTTTTAATTTCTTTTATGGTTTACTTCAAGTTTAATATGTCTTTTTTGCATTATTAAATTTATGTAATTTAATACATTATTTATATCACAACTAAATTTAATACCAATTAATGAGAACCAAAATATAATAGTGATTAAATATACTATTAGTAGATGGAAACATAAGAGTGACAATGACTAAATATATTACCAATCGATATCAATTAATTGTTATTGTGATTAAATAAATGACTAATTATTAACAACGTTGACTAAATTAATGATTAAAATGATCAAATATACTACCAATGGATGGAAATTAGTTGATACAAATGACTAAATATATTACTAATCGATATCAATTAAGTGTTAATGTGATTAAATAAATGACTAATTATTAACAACATTGACTAAATTAATGATTAAAATGATCAAATATACTACCAATGGATGGAAATTAGTTGATACAAATGATTAAATATATTACCAATTGACACAAATTAATGATTTTAATGATTAAATAAATGACTATCAAGATTAAATGAATGACCAATTAACAACAACAAATGACTAAATTAATGAGTAAAAATACTACCAAATTGATCATTCAAAACAACCAACAAATGACTAAAATTTGTTTAGTCACAAATTTGGTGGTGTTACAAATGACTGGCAATAAACTATTACTGGTCATGTGATCAAAATTGGTCATCTATATGTGATTTTTAGTAGTTTTTTTAGTCTAATTTTGTTGTTTTTGTACTAGTGATATTTCCTTTTTGCATCATTCAAATTTTCAATAAAGAAAGCATCAGGTTTACCTTCTTGACTCAATACAGCTCCTATTACACTTCCACTTGCATCACATTCCACTTGAAATACTTTATTGAAATCAGGCAATGCCAACACAAGCAATTCAACAACCTTCTACTTCAGAGTCTCAAAACTTTTATCAGCTCCATGTGTCCACTTGAATTCTCTTTTATCTCCTCTCATAGTCTCAGTCATAGCATTACATATTGAACTAAAATTCCTAATGAACTTTCGGTAAAAACTTGCCAATCCATGAAATGATCTTACCTCACTAGCATTCTCAGGTGTAGGCCAATTCAAAATAACTTCAACCTTTTCAGGATCCATTTTCAAACCATCAGCTGAAATCACAAATCCCAAATACACAATCTCCTCTTTCATGAATGAACACTTTTTCAAATTTATCAACAAATTTTCTTCTTTCAACCTCTGCAATACTTGTTTAACATGCAATAGATGTTCTTCTCTAGTCTTACTGAATATTAGAATATCATCAAGGTATACAATCACAAAATTACCCAATAATTTCTTCAAAACTTCATTCATCAACCTCATAAAAGTATTTGGTGCATTAGTTAAACCAAAAGGCATAACCAACCACACATACAAACCTTCTTTTGTCTTGAAAGCAGTCTTCCACTCATCAACTTCTCTGATTCTGATCTGATGATACCCACTTTTCAAATCAATTTTTGTAAAATACTTTTCTCCAGTCAAACTATCCATTATGTCATCCATTCTCAGTATAGGAAACCTATATTTCACTGTTATCTTCTTGATTTCTCTAGAATCAGTACACATTCACTATTCTCCATTCTTCTTAGGTGCCAATACAATAGGTACTACACAAGGACTCAAACTTTCTCTGATCAAACCTTTCTACAATAATTCTTGAATCTGTCAGTTCAATTCCTGATTCTTGGTAGGTGTCAATCGATGTGGTGCCTTATTCAGTAAACTAGCTACATGGATTAGATCCATGCAATGATCGATACTTCTCTTTGGTGGCAAACCATCAGGTACATTATCCGCAATGATCTCACTATACTTGGTGAGTAACTTATCAATCTCCTCAGGTATACTATCCTCTATTTTCTTACTCAATTTGTTAGTGATCACAGCAAAACATACATCATTTTTCTTCAAATCCTTAACAAACTTTCTTCCTTCCATCAATCAAACTTCATAGATGTGCAAACATTACTAACAGGTTCTTCAATCAAAGGTAACAAGATCTGTCTTCTCCCATCAACCCAAATAGTATATTTATGCAACCTCCCATCATATATAGCATGTCTATCATATTGTCAAGGTCTACCCAACAAAATATGACAAAAATCCATAGGCATGATATCACATAACACTTTATCATAGTAATTTCCAATTTTCAAATTGACATAACATTGTTCACTTACCAAGAGTGTATGCTCATCTTTGATCCATGAAATCTGATAGGGCTTTGGATGTTCCAACCTTTTCAACTACAACTTTGTGACCATTTCCTCAGATGCCAAATTTTTTGAGCTACCACTATCAATGATTACCTTCCAAACTTCATCAGAAACTCTACAACTAGTCTTGAACAAACTTTTCCTTACCGAATCTTCCTTATTACTTTCACTCCAAAGTGCTCTCCTTACCATCAAGTTATTTTCCTTCTCAGATTCATTTGATGACTCTTCTTGCACCAAGGCATTTCTACTGTTACCAACCTTCTTACTTGCATGTGTACACTCAAATGATCTATGTCCTTATTCTCCACAATTGTAACAAGTTCCTCAGAAACCACCTATGTTATAACCACCTCGGTAGTTACTACCTATGCCTCTAGATGAACTTTCACCTTTCCACTCGGTCTTTCCTTTATCCAGATTTATCTTTTTAGGTTTAGATCTACTATTTTCACCATGAGATCTACCTCTTCCTCTAGGGAATCTACCACCTCTACCTCTTTGTCTTTTCTCATGTCTCTTGTTCAATTTCTCCTCATCTTTCAATGAAAATTGATAAGCCTATTCAATGTTCTCAAATTTGACCAAACTAATTTCTTCTTGGATGGAAACTCTCAAACCATTCAGGTATCCAGAAATTCTTTCCACATCATTTTCATCATGTCCAGATTTGATATCTAATCTATAGAATTCCTCAATATATTCTTTTACCGAGCTATCTTTCTACCTCAAACTTTGCATTTGCCTAACTAGGTTAATCTGATAATCACAAGGTAAGAACTTTCCTTTCAATTTATTCACCATTTTATTCCATACCTTGATTTTGTCTTTGCCTTTCCTCTTTCTGTCCAACTGCAGATGTTCTCACCACAAGGATGCATGACTCTTCAACTTTGTGCTTGCAATTTTCACCTTCTTTTCTTCAAGTACATTCTCATATTCAAAGTACTTTTCCATCGCGATGATCCAGTCCACCAATTCATTAGAATCCAATTTTCCACTATACTCAGGAGGATTAAAGTGTGGTGTAGACTTTAGATTTGTCAAAGCCTTCAAAAATATTTCCTCACCTTGATCCATCACCGGTACACATTCTACATCAACTTGTTCTTCCTCAATTTCATCATCACTAACATCTTCAAGATGTCTTCCTCTTCTCTGGACTATTTCAACAGCTTCTAATCTAGTAGCAAGTTGTCTCAACATGTTTGCCAATCCTAGATCTGCATCTCGCCTCCCACAAACCATCTTGAAACCCTTTGCAATTGCACGTCAAATCTCAATTTTTTACCCCATAATAAATCAACTAGGGTTTGACAAGAAGGAACCCTCAAACCTAGATTCACAAACTTAGATCCAGATCTCACCTCGCTCTGATGCCACCTAACCCAAGGATAGGATAGGGAGAGGGGCAAAAGGCACACCCTAAGCAGATCCACCTTGCAGAGATCACATGCAGAAGCAAAAAACACACAAGTGAGAGAGAGAATGCATAAAATTTCATATATTAACTTCAATTGATTCATACATGCTAGGCTATAAGGCCTTCCCAATTAAGCTAGATATTACAATTAAGTACATAAGTCCTCCAACATGTGAGGATCTACCAACAATCTCTAATTTTCTATCTTCTATCTTCTATTCAAAAATTGACTCCCTAAACTCTAACCAAACAACTACATTTATACAAGAGGCTACTGAATCGAGTCAGCTTTTAGATCCACCATCAATAGAAGGAACGACTAGATCTAGGTCCACATCCTTCCCAATGATAGATGCCATCATTAAATCTATGACCAAATATAAATGCAAGAGTCAACCTCAACAAAAATCCAAAATAAAAAACTCAGTAAGCAAGGTAACCAAGTGCCAAACAAGCATCACTGAGCACTAGGGAAATTCACTGAGCACCAGAGAGATAACTGACCAACACTGGTAAACAAAGGAAATTGAGCAGCACCGAACCAACTCAGTCAAAGAAGGAACTAAGCAACACAGAAAACTTCAAACATGTTTTTGGTGACACAGGATTGCCAAGGACCCAAGATGCTCCTATATCAAATTCTCTTATTGCTCAAGAAAATCATGGGTACATAAGACCCCATCCTATCACAACTTCATGGAATATAGGAAGGTCTAGAATTGAGATGGTTCCTATTCTTGCAAGCCCACCACTTGAAGAGGGACCTAGTTATTGGAATCGACCATCTCGTTAGACTCACATAATACTCCTCTAAACTCATTTGACTCTTCTAGGATGACTCATGATCGATAACACTCTATGGAGGATACTTTTCTTGATCTATTTGATTCATTCATGAACTATGAGGACGATACAATGTCTTTGCACTTGAACCTGTTGACCTCTTTCCCCTTGTCCTTCTCAAGCTATGTGGCTCACCCACTTCTCATCCATCTCTCCATATAAACTAGTCATCTTATCCTCACTCATCCATAATTCTTGAGTCTTCTGGAAGTAACTTGGATACACAACACAAAAACCAAAAGTACAAGAATTCACTTATATTTAAAGGTCACCATGTCCCATCTAATCAACATGTGACTACAAAGAAAAAAGAAATATTCAAAAGACCACAAGGGTTCTCCAGAAAGAAAAGAAGAAACTCCAAAAAAATATGGATTCCTAAATCCATCATCAAAGAGATATCAAAAGCATATCAAAATAATGAAAAATCAAAAGCTATGTGGATTTGCAAGTTAAAAGACTCGGATATAAAAGAAAAACCAATGTTTCCATTCAAGCTTCCAAATACTTATGACTCACTTCATGCGTCACTCCACTCCATCATCATTACATCTCATATCTCTCATTTCTCTTTACTCCATCATCGCCTTCCCATAAGTGCACACTAGTATCTACTCATCGTTAATGACTTTCTTTGGACATGTCTCGATGATACTCTCCTTAGGCATTTAGAATGTGAGAAATATGACAAAGGATTAAGAGAAGTCTATGAGGGTATTCATGGATCTCATTCAAATGATCTTTCCTTGACTATTAAACTCTCAACAGTTGGACACTACTAGTTGGATCCTCCCATCACTACTACAACACTTGGTTTTGAAACTTCTCAGCTAGTCACTACTACAAATGACAAAGTTCTCAAAGAGCCTCTCAATGCTCTTCCTCTACAGTGATTATGTATCTAAGCATTCTTCTCCTATACAATAATCTATGCTCCTGAAAAAATTCTAAAAAGAATATAAAGTCTTGAAAAAATCCTAAAAGTTGTAAAATGTGCTGAAAAAATATTAAAAAAAGAAAAAAATGAAAAAGAAAAAAAAATTGAAAAAGAGAAAATGTGCCTTGGTGAAAACCTAGAAACAAGCCCCTTGGTAGAAAAATAATAATAATCTCCAAGTGGTGAAAACATGGGGAACAAACGTCACTTGTAATCAGTGCTCCATCTATCAACATGTGACTGAGCTCTTGTCTCCCTTCATCTATCTCACTTTTTGTTTCCTTGTGTCATCTTGGGCTAGAACTTGTCTTTTTCTTTTCCTTGGTTCTTGTCTTCCATTTGGGGGCAATCATATTCATATCTGATTTGTTAATGCTCTATCACTTGGTCGACCTCTTGATTTTAACTTGAGTCAGTTTATTAGTCCTTCTTGATGGACACTTTATCATTGACATTACTTGGTGTTTCTTAACACCCCTATCCTTCAGTGTTTCTTAACACTACTAAGCTAGACATCACTGTGTTTCTTAACACATATAGGATCTTGCACTATTCACTACACACTTGCACTTTGACACTAGCACAAAGGTATTTTCTTTACGCCCAACACCACATTAAATCCTAGAAAATTGAAATGACTGAGATATGCTCAACTATTTTATTGTGTGTTGTCTATTATCATTGATTTTCTCTTTCTATGTCTTCTAAGGTCGCTCGATGATGTCTATTTGACTAGAGATTCACGATTGGGGACATAACATCTTTTTCTTTGATCTATGCTTGTGGTGTGATTTCAATTATCCTAAGTTATCTAATAAATTGGGTGTTTGTGATAAGAGCCTCCATCACGATTGGAATGCCACACATACCTTGACCTTCTTTACTTGGACACTTAGGTGAGGTTGGAATTATCTCCTTATCTATTGCTTGTGTGTAGCACGTATGATGACACTCTTGGCTATCTCGGTAGCTTGTACTTTGATACGGGTGTTTTCTTACAACATTAACTTGGAAACCATGTTCAGGTCATCTCAACACTTATGTCTCGATGCTTACATGTATTTACTACATTTTATCTAATGTGGTCATATTCATATCTTCATGGTCGCTCTCACACCAGTGACAGTTGTACTAACCTCTGATGTCCTAAACTCTCAAATGATGAAAACTAATGGTCTACAGGATCAGTGACTAGAATACTCCAAAATTCTTAGGCTGCATTCTCATTCTTAGGTTGCATTTCATTTTAGGGTTGAATTTATCTTTACATTTCTAGTTCCCTTGAGCTATGCTTTCTTTCCACTTCTTCCTTTCTCTTTGTCGAGGTATTCGACTGCAAAACCTTATCTTTGATCCTACTTTTTAGGATAGAAATTGAAATTCCAAATCTTCTAATGCAGTTGACTGCTGACGCTATTTCTTTTTTATCACTTCCACTTTCATTTCTTGGATCTTTGAGTCTTATCTTTGCCCCTTGTACCTCATTTCAATTTTGATCCCGAGGGGGCATGACAATATAGAAAATATTTTCGTCGATCAAATCTCCTAATCTGCAAATCTAGTAATCAGACCAAATCTTAAATCGATTAATTCAATCAGGACTAAAACATCATCGCTCAGGGAATCTCAGTGTCATCACTTCATATAAAGTTGAGATTCTCCTTATCTTCTTTTTGAAAGAGTGTTCTCATTGCTTTATATCATTTCACTTGATCATGCATATTTTGATCTCTTGGGGCATATCAAGTTCATTGGGACCCATATCAATCTGGTATTTTCTCTTGGATTATTAGCTATCTCAATCTCTTTGGATAGATATTCAGTCTCATCACTTCATATCAGGCTACATACTATCATCTTTCTTATTGGTCTTCATTCAATTAAGTTCAGAGTCCGATGTATATTAGCTACCTTGACATCATCATTCTTTGACTCAATGTATTCCCAGATCTCTCACACATTAGTCAAAGAGGGGCAAATGTAATCACCTAAAATTGGTCTACTAGAACTTGAGCCCCCCTTTTGATCAAATCATCTCTTTGCTAAGCATAATTGTACAGAGTAACCTTGAAAATCCCCTTTGCATAATTAAATAAAAAATCTTATATCAAGCTTATACTATGGTCTAATTTCTAGAGCTTTCATATTTATTTAATTGCTAAAACATTTCTTTTAATATAAAGTTCTTACACTTTTATTAAAAGAACACATTCACATGTGTGCATACTTAATCTTGATTAATTAGCAATTAAAAGGGATTTTTGCTATCAATTTCTATTTTGTCTTATTCTACCTAACATTTCCCTTTTGCTTCTTAATCCTCACCACTCATCTCTACCTAACCTTCCATCTCCTTTTGCCTCTTCATATCAATCACTCATTCTTCTGCCTCTTAATCTCCACCCTTCATTCTTGAGGCATTTTCCTTTAAAAGGAAGCTCTTCCTTGGTTCAAGGGTTCCATTTTTATCATTGTTGAATTTCTGATCCTTAATCTTGTGCTCTTGATATTTTTCATTCTAGTTCTCTTGCATTCTTAGAATGATCTTACTAATTTGAATCCTTATCTTTAGCTCTCTCATTTTATAGCTTCACTTCATTTCTAGCTTAATATTGCATTGTTAATCCATTTTCTTTCCTTGCATTTCTTCATAGAATAACTCTTGCAATCTCATTCTAGATTACTATTTGCTTGCATACATTCTTAGCTTAATCTCTCATTTCTAGCTTTCATTCTTGCATCTTAGTTTCGTTCTTGCATTTGAATCTCCCATTTTGGAGTAGTCAAGTCACTAATCCTCTATGCCAATTTGATGATCATCATGAGAAGGATTAAACTCGCTTCAACTAGGAAGTTATGAGCCACTTCTTGAAATGTCATCTTCTATGGATTCTCTCAAGTGTAATGGTTCATAGAAGTGTGTCACACTTTTGATCACACAAATATCTCCATCATAGATTAGCTTCAACTTTTCCCAAACATCATAGGCAGTATCAAGTCCATGAACATCAACATATTCAATATCAGATAAGGTACTTCAAATAGCTTCTTGTGCTTAGGTATTCTCTTCTTGTTCCCTCAGTTGATTTTCATTCAGAGTTCCTACAAGAGTGTTATACTTGTGTGTGACATGTATCTAGTATTGTGATCCCATACCTTTTAGATATAACTTCATTTTTCCAATCCATACCAAGTAGTTTTCTTTAGTGAACTTGGGAGGTTCCTTCATCATCATTGTGATCTTTTTCTCAATATTTTAGGCTTACCACAAAGAGGAACAAGGCTTTGATACCAATTATTAGTATTATTAGGTATGAAGGGGGTGAATCAATAATCTAACAAATTAAAATTTTCATAAACCATTCAACAACTTGCATTAATTAATATTCATTACATGAATAAACAAACCAATGAAGATTAACATCCACAACCATGCAACAGAATAACACCAATATTTTTGTCATGGAAACCCAATTGGGAAAAACCACGTGTGGGGATGGCACCCAAAAATAATTTTGCACTCTTTTGAAGTACACCTGGTTAAGAGTTTAGCCCTGTTAGGATCTTACAAATGCTCAGTTAAGAGAAGGACCCTGTTAGGAGCCATCCATTTAAGGGATTTGACTCTAGCCCTGTTACGAGATTTTCCCTATTAGGAATAACCCTGTTAAGGGATTTCAAACTCTAATTGAAGAGTCACCTGGTTAAAGGATTTACAAATCAAACCTGTTAAGGTCTACCTGGTTAAGGGATTTATCTTGATGAAACTATTAGGAATCAACAAGTGAAAGTGATTTGAGAAAGTAGCAATCCTCCTCTGATAGTACAGATCTGGTTCAAGCTCAATCTCTACTTCACATGCAAAACATCCAAACCCTACAATCGCACAACTGCATTCATGATCTTTCTCCTCCACACACTCTTCTCATAATACATCAAAATTATATATAAAACATTTTACAACAAAAGGTGACAAAACATCCCTAATTACATTTTAATTTCATCTCAAGTTTGCCAAAACATATTACCAAAACCAAATCCATCGATTACAAGATCTATCTAATCACCAATTCAAATCACACATCAATTTGACAAAGAAAATTCAAACCACTTCGCATTTTCCAATGTTCTTCCACAACTTCAAGAAATTTGATCATAAAAATCATGAAAATGCCAACTCATCACTCCATGTCCATCTTCCATGTCACTACAATTCCTAAAACACATAACCACTTATCGTAACATGATACAACATTGTCGGTTGAGGATCTAACTGATTGTTCTAAAAACTATATTTACTTTTTACTAAGTGATTGTCTTTCTATTGAAACATTATCTTTTGGTCACCAATCATGATGTGATCGCAACACGAACCCTATAACATAGTCAAGATAACATATCCTAAATCAAAACACTTGAAAACAAACCAATTTCACACAATCATCAAATCATTCCTCCTTGGCTACATCATGTTCTTCCTATTGACCTATCAACCTTCAATTAAACATAAGTCACAATATACACATAATAAACCTCTATGGTCATAGATACAACATCTAGAGACATCACTTAGTCTTCCATTATGATCGCACACTCCAACTCTTACTACAGATCTAGATCCAACCTTTTGAACATGCATCATCGTAACGGGCACACTATCAACCAACAAACACTAAGTTGACATCAATGATAACATCATAGCTGATCAACCTATCATTAGATCTGAATCAAACTCATACCATAGTATACTCAACATATCTTTGCATCAGTTATGCCAACAAAAGCAAGTCCTACAACACAAAGCCACCATTCTAAATCTCAAAATATATCTTGGTCAGCATTCAAAATAGATTGTGTTGTGGCATCACAAACTAAAACAATAAAAGTATTGTAACCCAAAATTAGATCTAAGAGAGAATACATTAAATACACAATTTTACCATATGAGGTAAGGAATGATTTTATCAGGCCATCAATTCAAAAATCAAGAAATGTGCATACATAATCCCATCTCATAAGATGTGTTGACCATTCATTCTAGTTGTGTGAATATGTTTTAATTTCTTTATTTTCTAAGATAGTATAAGGAAAACTTTATTCTAAAATTAAGCTATGTAGGTTGGTCAAGCCCTCATAGCCAACTAGATAGAGCCTTGCTACTAGTCAGGTATCTATAACCCCAATAGGTATATCACTTCGGTTCTCACAAATAAAAACTATACTATCAATTGAGCATACATAGCTTTGGTAGAGTTACTTGTGTCACCTATTTAAACTTTTAGATATTTTCTATTATTTTTCTCTTTTATAGAAATGGTGACGTTTGTTTTTCCAAGTTGGAAACCAAGTTGTTAGCGAGGGGTGACTTTTATAAATTTCACTTAATAAATATCTAAAAATCAGCCAAATATTATCACATAAAAGTAATTAATATGTATTGTTCATTGAGATGTCATCTATATTTTGATGAGACATCTAATAATTTCACTTTCTTGATTTAAGAGTAAATAATCCAACAAGATAAAGGAAAATCCCATGCCATAAACATTGGCATTAAATGTATTAATCTTTTTTTCTAAAAATGAAGCATTTGATACCTCTCATTGTCCTTGTTGTCATGTAGCCACATGCATCAAATGCATGTCCACCAAGAGAAGAAAATCATTGGTAATGTAGCTTGGGTACATCAGGCATCTCTTTGTCATAATGACTTGTTGAAACAATGAAAGCTCACACCTACAAAAGGGTTTGAGTAACTTATAAAAGTAAATCACTTCTAGATGTAAATCATTCTAATTATAAAAATTTCAAGTGATCTACTCAAAATTGTTATATTTTAGCAAATCAAAAATAGAAGTTATGGATTTTCCTATTAGGCTAACCAACACTAGGCCTCAAAACTGCTTTCTAGGCTAAGTTACCAACTAGCAACTCATGTTTCTGATAAATAAAGACAATAACTTGGTATTGGCCACTGGCGAAATAGATATTGGGAGAATATTTCCTCAATGATGAGGATAGGTATCGTGTGAGGACGGACATGGTATCTAGGTTTGTTGATTCCTTCCTTGATTTGGGCGAGCCAAAGGAGGGGATTGCAAAATTGACTCACTATCTATTTGGGAATGACTACATTAGTGATCTCAACTAGGCGTTAGAGGTGTCAAGGTATGGAGTTGGAAAAACTCTAGAAATATATTTTAAGGCTTATTAGGGAAGGGATGTGGTTGTTCCATGGATTTTGTTTGTTTCCAAGTTTCGTACCATGTCGATTAGTGCTCATATATACCATTCAGTTCATGCACTCAACTTTTTGAAAAATCTAATGATGAAGTGAGGATCGAGCAAGAGGGATAGATAATTTTAGGGCCAAGGAGGTCTATGAACTAGAAAAAGATTCATTAGATTGTGATGATCCGAGGGAGAAGTTCTTTGTTGCTAACGAGGAGGAAAAATATGTCAAAGACAATGAGGATGATGCTCCTATTGATGCTCTAGACCCAATTGTTTCCTAGTCTTTCATGTTTTCCTTTTCCTAAAATGAAAAAATATAAATAACTTTGATAATATTTTTCTCTAAAAATAGAGGAGAAAAATAAATTTCTTATGCTTGAATAAATTGCCTTATTGAATGAGTATATAGTGCTTTATGTGTCCTTTTAATTTTACAATTTACCTTTTTAATTTTTATTTTCTATAAGCATGCAATCTTAATATGAGAGTATAAAATATTGAGGTTTTGTTTTATCTCTATCTCTTCACAACATGTATATTGGAAGAAAGCACATAGCATGAAGTGAACCACCTTTTCTTTTCTTGTTTAGACAAAAGCTTAAGAGTTATTCAAATATTGGAACAAACTTTTTCTTTTCTTGGCTCTTATAACACACTCAAATGCAAACCGGTCATAGTTGCAATTAAATTTTTCATCACCCTTGTTATTGCTTTCACTTTAGTTAAATGATAATGGTAGCTAAAAGATCAATCATTGTGCTTTCCCCTTGGACTAGGCCTCAAAAAACATGTCAAACAAACTTAAGGGAAATGGGAGTTGTACAAGGTACCTTTCTAAGAAAAGGAAACCCACGTTGCAATGTTTTTTAGAAGAGAAATCCTAACCTTACTAGATACCCAACAAGCTAGAGAGATCAATTGACTGGAATTTGGAAGTAGCTTCCCTTATGCCCTAACTTTTGATATTTAGCATATTTTTTGACATGTGAGTTGGGATGTTCAGAAATAGGTTATCATAATTTAGAATTTTTAACACATTATAAAAATTGATATAATCATAAATACTAAAATCATGTCCTAACGACATAGGCATGAACTATCTCACCTCCAACAAGCTATCCTTATGTTCTAACATTAACATGACTAGAGGTGATTGGTGGTGCTTCGTGCCTTGATTGATACTTGATGGCACATCTACAAGTAGAGTCCAAACACTTCTTATAAAAATCAAGATAAGTCCTTTCCATTTGTTGCCCATTATACACCTAGATTAATGGCTTTGGATGTGCATCTCCTTCTTGATGACTAGGGTTGGATGAAGAGTCTTTTGTCTCCAAGGGCATGTATTTATCGTCAAGTGATGAGAAGAAAAGTTATAAGTTGCCACAAAACTATGGATCATCATCTTTGGTGCTAACTTTCTCTTGGATTAGGATTGCACTTATATTTTTCCCCTCATTTGGACCTTTAGGACAGAGGTTTTCCTTGTCTTTTTTGTAGGATGATTCTTTGTAAATTCTAATTCTAAAAATGGCTACATCTCCACTTGTACTTCCAAATATTATTTCTCTTGAGTGGGATTGGTCTTTTCTTTAGTCTCAGAGAAGAAGGGGAGGTCCCTTAGGAAATAGTTAGGTTCCCCTGGTCTACTCTATTCTAGAGACCATCCATCATTTTGTCCCAACTAGGCCCCAACATCTTCCTTCTCTGTGGGGTCTTGAGACTCAAGAACACATGATACCTCATGATTTTTTAATTGTGATGCATCCTGAATTTGTCCACTTAATTTGTTTTCTCTTGATATCACAAGTCCACCTTTGAATGGGGAGATGGTGTCAAGCATTGAACTCTAAGAAGAATGGGCTCTTTTGAAAAAAGACAAGGAGAAAGGACCTTTTCAACAACTTGTCTATAGGAAAATTGTTGGCATTATGATTGAATTTTGGGTTGAGATGTAGAGTAATTATGTTTATGAGTATTTCATTGATGGAAACTCAATCATTCTATCAAATTTGATGTATATAGGTTGCAGATGTTGATTAACCTATTGGATAGGGAAAGACAGATTATGCTAAGTGTTTTGATCGGTGAACAAGAAGGCAATAATAGATATTTTTTTGCAAGGCGATTGAGATGGATGACACTTTGTGAGGTGCAATTCTTCCTGGTGGTTTACCAAGGTCAGACAACTATATTGCTACAAACACAACTAATATTTCAATGATTTGGGTGAGTTAGTATTTTGGTGATTTGATAAGTGTGAACCCATTGTGCTACCGATTGGTTCCCAATGATCAGATGATCAAGGCGGTTGATTTTTGGGCAACCATGTCAAAATGTTTTCATTAATATATTTTGGGCTAACATGTTAGGTATGTTTGGTGCAATTTTCCATAAGTTTGGTCAATTTGGTGGACCAACTTGTAAAACATCTTTTAAAGTCTTAGCTGACTTAAGAACATCAGTATAAAGGTAGACTAAATCACATGATTAGGGTTGCGATCATAATGTTGGGTGTTGCGATCAGAGAAAAAGGAAGTTTAGTGCACTAGAGATCAGAGATTATAGTGGATCTTTCACGAAAATAGTGTCATTTCTAGATCATTTATTTGAGTTTATTTCTCAACGCTAACTCTAATAGGTTAGAAGGTTAAATCCCTTAACTCAGTAGACTTTAATAGGTATTTTGTATAAATCCTTTAACAAAGTGACTTCTTAACTGGAGTTCTAAATCCTCTTGTGAGGTAGATCCTAACAGATCTTGATCGCTTCTTACAAAGGCTCAGAAACTAGGTGTAATTCCAGACTTAGGGATTGGACATCCGACCGAGCAGTTTATCCTCTTCATAAAAACTCATTTAGTATGTCAGACCAGGGACATATTACTTGAAATGGGCCAGAAAAGTATATGCACCAGGTATCACTCAGCCATACATTTTATCATTGCTGCATGAAATAAATTATGAAGGGAAACTATTCTATGATTGCAGGGAATGAATGCTAGAGTAATGCTTAAATTGAAGTTGCAAGAAAGTAAGTGCTAGAATGGAAATTACAGAAATATAACCACTAACAAAATATGAAGACTCTTACAAACTATGCCATAGTACTTATGTTGTTCCACTGCTTTGGCTACAGGAGGTGTCAACTGACCCGTAGCTTTGGTTGCAAGAGCAATTCAACACTTGGCACTGAAATAGAAGAAATGCAAGAAATGATTCTAACTAGTATGAATCTATCTAACTGTGGATTTCTCACCAAGTGGGCCCCCTTGGATGAGTATCCTAAATCAAAAATATGCTCAATTGAATCTCAACACTTCATTTATTTATTTATTGAATGATGGAGTACAAAAATTCCATAAGACATGGCAAATGACTAAAAACTGTATTGATAATAAACTTGATAATGCCCTCTCTATTTCTCACGCAGGAGCGGGGCTTTATTTAAAGAAAAAATCCTAACTACTTTCCTAACCGCGCCATAGAAATAGGCGGATCTTTATTACAACACTACCGACTAGAAAGAAGGAAAGCTTTTAAGACTAAAACAGATTAAATCTAGAACAGAGGAAAGAGTTGTCTTAACAACAAATCTAACTTCCCACTCGCGCCTAGATCTTCTCAGGGAATTTAACACGCAGCCTTGCTCTTCATTGGAACTGCCACCTTGTTCTTTGGAAACCTTCAATAGGTGCTACACTAAATGCTTCTCCGGTGGAAGTTGCAGGAAGACCAGGTTGAGCACTCCATGAATGAATGTGCTATACTTGGTCAAAACAACATTTTCTATTCCAATGCGCTACGCCTTCAAGGGTTAGGATAAGACATTTATGATAGTAATTATCAGAACACGCATGATCATCCATATTCAAACAACTACTCTACTCATTTAAAACACAACCATATCTTTTAGAACAACAAATATAGTAATTCATCCAAGCATAGCATATTTAAGTATGCTTGAACCAAGTTATATGTTTGATGGAAGCATGCCATATAATAGCAGAAAAACATAGAAGTCTTAAGGTAAATATATCAAAATAAGGAAAAAGGTTTAGCAGATATCATCCTAAGGTATCTTAAAATATGGCATTAATATGCCTCATCATTTTTCCCCCTATGAAGACTAGTGCATGTCCTTAGGCACTGAATTATTTTTAATCTTTGCTAGTACCCTAAAGTCTCCTTCTTGTGTTTTCTCGATCATCGAACTGCGCACCCTCTAGTAGAATCTATTCATTCTGTCAATCCTTACACGTTGGCTTAGCTCTAAATCTTCATCCAGCTCATCATCCACACAACTGTAGAGTGGCCACATGAGTACAAGAGGCTGGAAAGTAAGAGGCACTACCCACCCATACTTGTTCATTCAAAAGTCCCTGCAACCTTAATTCCCGACTTCAATCTCTTTCACAATTTCTCCTAATTTTTAAACTTCCCACTCTGCATTGATTCAAGGTTTCTTTCAATTTGTTCGATAAGTATGGGAGTGAAAATATCAGAGAATATGTAAAAATTGAAGCTGGCTTTGGGTTTCAAGTTTTTAAAAAGGACTTAAGGCCATAAGCTAAGGCTGGAAAATTAATGATCAAACTATTGAAGCTTGTGTGCTAATAATGACAATTAAATCAAAATCTTGGGCAATTTTTTTCATTTCATATTAATGTACTACCCCCTATGAAAAGGACGCAGGTGTCCTCACATGCTTGGTTCATAAGTACAACATTGATTGGAAAGAATTTCTAAATTAAATGAAGCTTAAAAGATAATTATGTTTAAATAAGTAAAGAGTATGCGAGAGAATAGATGATTGCGTACCTAATGTGAAAGTACCATAAATGTTGATATCCGAAAAGATATAATGACGTGTATCATCCAAAGAGAAGTATGGTGCAGAAAAACATGATTGATGAATGAATGGAAAAGAAAAAGGTGATGAGATGGGTTATTTAATATGGCAGAGAATATTTTCATGGAAAACTAAAACTTTATTATGGCTGCAGTCATGCAGAATTAAAGTGATTGTGGAAAGTTGTAGCCGGCTGCAAGAGAATCAACCATAGGAGGAGGTCCATCAGTTGGTGGAAAGCTGTCAGCTAGAGGAGGTTCAAAATGTGTGGAGTATTCTTCGGCTGCAGGATCTTGATTAGCTACAGGGGGTTCAGCTACGGAAGGAGAAATCTCAAACTGCCGCAGGAACTCGACATTTGTTTTTGGTTTGTGGTTTGTGGTACAAACAAAGTCTATGCCCATTTACCAATAACTTGAAACATACTAGTTCAATGGTTGATAACTGAACTGCACCATTAGCATAGACATTTTTTATTTCATAGGGACCTAGCCATCGTGTAGTAAGCTTACCTTGGGTTTCTTGATAGCAAGAATCATACATGAGGGCCCAGTCACCAGGAGCAAACCATTTGGTGAGGATGTGTGAGTCATGCCACCTTTTGTGTTGTATCTGGATCATCTCTGCATTGTAAGGTTTCCTTTCTCATTTCATCTAGTTGGTTTAGCTGTAGGACCCTATCTCATTGTGCGGCTGGAAGATCAATGTTTAACTGTAATATTGTTCTCAATGTTTTATGTTCAAATTCTATCAGCATTATAGCATTTTTGTCGTAGACTAGTTCAAAGGGTGTGAAACCAGTTGTTGTTATCTTGCTGGTCAGTAATAGGAAATGGAAATGTGGTGGGATTCACCATAGTAATTCATTCATGGAAAATGTTTTTCTATGTTTTTTTGCTATTATATGGCATGCTGCCATCAGACATATAACTTGGTTCAAACGTACTTAAATATGCTATGCTTGGATGAATTACTATATTTCTTGTTCTAAAAGATAAGTTAAATAAGAGTTCTTCTAACTCGATGAACAACTCTCAAACCAAAGGAGAAACATTGAAAAGCAAGGTTTAGAGTTTTCAAATTTTGAAGCCAGTGAGTCATCTGGTACAAAGAAGATTGATGGAAAAGAAGACAAGTCGACATCTAAGGTGATCAACAACAAAGCTGGTAAGAGGAATTATATACCGATATGTTTCAATTGTCATAAGGAAGGTCATACTACTAATGTATGTAGGTTTAGACCTATTGAACCTAATAGACCCAATGCACTTGTTGCTGGATCAAGAAATTCTTATGGTAGATATGAAGGTTTCAATGCTAGACCAAATATTTTCCATGGTAATTGTTATCATTGTAACAAGTATGGACATAAGGCTAATGAATGCAAGACTAGAATCAACAATCAGAGGTCATATAGCCCCAACTGGTTGAGACCTAGTCATCAAGGCAACCGATTGGATGTTACTTGTTCTATCTACCACAATTATGGACATACTGCAGTTAATTGCAGGATGAGAACTGGTAGAGGAAATGTTGGACCATGGAGACAAACTGGTATGGTGTGTTACTATTGCAACAAGATTGGACATCTTGCTAGATCTTACAGAGCTAATAAGAAAGATAATGAAGTTCAACTGGTGAATAAGCCTTATAATGATAAAGGCAAGAAGATTATAGATGTTGAAGGAATCATAAATCAGATGAAACAAACATGGGCTAAGAAAGGTGTACTCAAATATTTTGAATTGACAAAGAGCTCCACAACATCAGGTAATGTGGAGAATTCATAATCAGGCTAAGTCAATACTATTGGCTTAGGGGGAGAAAATCAAGTACTTGATCTATATTTGATCCCCTAAGTTGTGTGCGCGATAAGTTTTATTAGCATATTTAGATGCCTATTGATGTTTTTGGATGAATTTGATGAAGAATCTTGTATTTCATATGATTCCATGAGACCACATAATGATTTTTATGGAATTGTGACCATTTGATGTTCTAACCAATTGCAAGGGGTTAAAGGTACTATTTGACCATTGTATTGAGTGTAACATTATAAAAGGACAAAAGTGAAGTTCATTTATCACATTGCATTCTACGAGTTGTGTTGAGTACTCTCGAGCAATTATAAGGCGATTTGAAGTGATTGAGATTATTTATTGTGATCTTGTGCCAAGATTGAAGCGGTGATCGAAGAACCCTAACTGGCGAGCAAAGCGGTATTTCTCTATGTTATGGTTCTATTCTTTTCTTTACGAAGAAAATTATTTTTGGCATCATGGAAACTCCTATATTCGTTGAAATTACTAATGAACCAAGGCTAGTTTTCAAGTTGCATCCTATGAACACGGTGGAAAATGATCTTGTGGGCACTTTATCTTCGATACCCCACGATGTGCTATTGACAAAAGACATAAGATCATTTATCCATTGTAAGGTTGAAGATCTTGGTTCCAATTCTATCTTCAATCCATTTACTGAACCGTGTAATGACTCTGGATTGAAGGGAGAACACAAGCATTTGATGGATAAAGGTTTTACCTATATTGTTTACCTACCCAATGATCTTGAAGTGAAATGGATTATATATGTGTTGAGTCAAGTGCATGATTAGTTTATCTAGTTGGATAGACCATATAAGATAACTAAGAAGATCATTCACACAGTAACTAGTTTATGTGCGACTAGTAGCCTACCTATTTTGAGGACGATCCCTACAGATGAAGTTTCACATTTAACGAAGTCAAGAGAAGATCAATGGGCCATGACAATCAATGATATTGAATATATCAAGGTCAAGTTTGCATCTATAATAATCAGTTAAACGGTATATCAATCGAGTCAATTGAACAGTGTGCCTAGTGGAGGAATTCACACCACATTCTAGATGGTGAAGGATAATGCACTGTATGATATGTGAGGTCATGAGGAGTTAGTTCTTTGTGAACATGGAGAGAATCAAGAAGGATAAGAAACAAGTTTTCAAATATGGCTTAGTCCTAATATGCATATTTTTCTATTTGCAAAATCATTTCCTTGGTATCAGTAATGTTCAGTGGTTAACCAACAAACCGATAGTAGTGCAGATTAGGGAATGCATATGGATGTTAGGAGATAAATTTACAAATTTCATGTGGGGTTATTTCAAAGACTTTCAGAAACAAATGCATGAGAGGGAAAGGATCCCAACTGATATTGTGGAGAAGTACAAAGAGGACATTTTTTTATTGTGGATACTAATACATGCAGAAAGTAGGCGGTACAACCAAGAACATCTTGGGCTTTATCGATGGGATATGAGGTAGATGGTGATATCATATCACTCCATGCCGATGAGTTACTGTCTAAACCAATTGATGCAAGTACACCCAAGTTTGGTACTTATGAAGAAACCTAGATCTAAAAATACACGCATGGCTTATGGAACCAGTAATAGAGAGAAGAGTGAGGAAAGGAGTTGATTACCTAACCAAGAAGAGTGGCATTACCAAAGAAATGATGGATAAGATAGGGAAGAAGTTTGTAAGTGAAGAAGTTGGTACTTATGGTACTGTCGGAGAAGATGCAGAGGTAGAGGTTGTATCTTCTACAATTGGTAAGGCTACAGGAAGGGTAACTAGAAGTTCCATATTATTAAAGGAAACTCCTTCCTCTGTTACTAGAACACAATCAAGGAGAAAAACAAACATTTAGACTGAAGCAACAGTGGTTAAGGAAAAGGAGAAGACACTTGAAACCGAGCATAGAACTTTCAAGAGAAAGAAGGCTGAAACTCATGGTTACAAAGAGACAAAAAGAAAGAGTGAGAAGAAGCTAAAACTGAATTTGACGAAGACCAAGCATAATTGAGGGCCAGTGGTAAGAAATCAAAGGTTGTAGGCATGACAACTAAGAAGTTAGTCAAACCAGTGACTAGGAGATCTAATACTGCAAACAATATAGTTGAAGAAGTTAGAGAATATGGAAGAATCACTAAGGAAAGTGAATGGTATGATAAATTTAATGATGAGGATAAGAAAAAGATTGAAGAAGCTATTACAGTCTCTTGTTTGGAGGCGCCATGATTATTCGTCACCACTCCAGCACCAGCAACAACTGTTGAGCTAAAGGTGGTCGGAGCCATTAAATACCTAGGCTAATCTTGCAGTAAATGTGATTTGAAAGGACATAAAAAAACGCAGAATAGCAATGTCATCTTGATCTTATTCACTTCAAGATCGTTCTCTCAAATAATCTTTACTCCACACACACATATAAGTATATGATAATTCAAATCACAACAACGACGTCTTATATTAACTATTTTAATATTTTATTAAAAAACAAATAAGAATACAATTAAAAAGGACT
Source organism: Chamaecyparis obtusa (assembly GCA_027943335.1). Taxonomy (NCBI): domain Eukaryota; kingdom Viridiplantae; phylum Streptophyta; class Pinopsida; order Cupressales; family Cupressaceae; genus Chamaecyparis; species Chamaecyparis obtusa. The sequence continues at coordinate 2,109,721 of BSBK01001534.1, forward strand.
TATCAACAATCTATTTCAGAAATCTACACTAAATTAATAAATAACTTGAAAAAAAAATTGAAATATATTACAACCCATTAAAAACCATTATCCTTTAAGTGTCTATAAATTGTGTGTTATAACTGCTCCCTCACTTCAGAAAAATAAAAATCCTGCCACAAAGAGGTTAAAAACTTTTGAATGGTGAGCAATGAATGGTGGGCAATGATCCATAATAGGATAGGATGTTGAATGGTGGCAGAAAATGAGAGAAACAGCATTTCTGTTAAGTGCAGGGCGTACCAGAAGTGATTATGGATCATGCCTTGTTCCTTTCCCTCGATTCTCCAACTCTCTTCTCCGCTGGGGGTACTCAAAATCGCATTTCTTGTGCACGATCTGCCAAAGCATCAAAATGCAAGGGATTTCCCAAGAACTCTAATTCTGAGAGACTCTCATTAAGAGCAGGAGGGCAGCCGTTTAATCTTCTAGGCAAGCGAGTTTATGATAGAAGAGGGCTTTACAGCAGTAAGGTGAATGCTTCAAGCACCCAAATACCTTTTCAAGAATTCAGGAGTAAATCTCCCCAGGACGTGAATGTTTTAGTAGTGGGATCAACTGGCTACATTGGCAAATTTGTTGTTCTGGAGTTAGTGAAGCGAGGGTTCAATGTGTTTGCCGTTGCCAGGGAAAGAAGTGGTATTGGTGGAAAACTAGGGAAGGAGGAGATCAAGGAAGAATTGAAGGGATCCCAGGTGTGTTTTGCAGATGTAACAGACATGAACTCCCTGCAAACAGCAATTGCCGATCAGGGTATTTCTGTTGATGTAGTCATATCCTGCTTGGCTAGCAGGAATGGCGGTGTCAAGGATTCATGGAAAATTGATTATGAGGCTACCCACAACAGCCTTATTGCAGGAAAGGCAGCAGGGGCATCACATTTTGTTCTGCTGTCTGCAATCTGTGTCCAGAAACCCCTTCTGGAGTTTCAGAGGGCCAAGCTTAAATTTGAAGCTGAATTGCAGAGAGAGGCAGAGAATGGGGGGATTACTTACAGCATTGTCAGGCCCACAGCCTTCTTTAAAAGCTTGGGTGGTCAAGTAGAACTTGTTAAAAGTGGAAAGCCCTATGTGATGTTTGGGGATGGAAAGCTGTGTGCTTGTAAGCCCATTAGCGAATCAGATTTGGCTTCCTTTATTGTGGACTGTAGTTTAGACAAGGATAAGATCAATAAAATGCTTCCAATTGGTGGCCCTGGCAAGGCCCTGACTCCTTTGGAGCAGGCAGAATTGCTGTTCAGGCTTATGGGCAAAGAACCCAAGTTGTTGAAAGTGCCCTTGGGAATAATGGACTTTGCTATAGGGTTCTTGGAATTTTTGCAGAAAGTTTTTCCATCTTTGGAAGATGCAGCAGAGTTTGCAAGGATTGGGAGGTACTATGCTGCTGAGAGTATGCTTGTTTGGGATCCACAAACAGGCAAGTATGATGCTGCTGCAACACCCAGTTATGGAAAGGACACCCTTGAGGACTTTTTTGACAAGGTTTTGCGAGAAGGAATGGCAGGCCAGGAGTTGGGAGATCAGGCAGTGTTCTGAGGAAAGGCTTTCCTCTCTTGAATCCTAACTTCTACATGTGGATATGGGCTCTCAACTGGCTTAAACTAAATCCCTAGCATGTTGTTAGGTATTTGAATGTGTCAAATGAAAAACAATGTGCCATTGTTAAACCTCTTCCTCCTTAACCAATATTTGGATCTATCAAATGAAAAACAATGTGCGATCTGTCACTTTTTTTTCATAAGAAAGCTTTTATATGTAGATTCATTCAAACTTATGCTCTATGCTTTATTTCCTAACTCTATTTATGTTTCTTCTATCTGTCATGATTTAAAACACCTATAGTATTTCTTTGTCAAACCCTCTCTGAACTATTGTCTTGGTCGAACTACTGTTTTCAGATTTAAATTTCATGATCCATAACAACAACCAGAAAATAAAAGAAGGAAAAATTTTATGCATGTGAGTTTTCAATCTGAGAAATTTGGTAATTTCAGATGTAAGTTATTCCATTAGATAGTGAAATCTCACAATTTAATAATGAATGTCTCAAATTTTATTTCTGCATGTGAGTTTTCAATTTGAGAAATTTGGTAATTTAAGATGTAAGTTATTCCATTAGATAATGAAATCCCACAATTTAATAATGAATGTCTCAGATATATCAATTAGAAAGAACCAAGAATTCAAAATCAATTAATGTAGAATAGGAACATTAAATCAAGAGTTTGACACGGAACCTCATTTTTGAAGAGGAGCTTCAACATCTTAAAAAGAGCCTCATTGAAACCAAACCATGATTGACTATAGTAGAAAAAGCCTCTCAAAACCTCCAGACTACTTGTTTATCAGAATGATATGGTAAGTTTTAGACTACTGAGCTTCACTCGAGTTGATTTTCTGATGTTTGAATGCATATAAAGATTGTAATGCTTAGAAGCGCTTTAGTGGAATCTATTGGATTGTTGTAATGTTTCTGGTCAGGATCTTATGTAAATTTTTCATTTAAGCTTTGTGCAAACTAATTTTCATAAATGAAATATTTATATTTCATCAATAATAGATTTGTTTATTAATTTCCTTGTTGATTTATATCTTGATATATCATATTTATAATTATAAGATATTATTATTTAATGTAGTATATTTTGATTATTATTTATCTTTAATATTTTATATGATGTTCAACAAAAAATTAATATATAATCTTGATGAAGAATATTGTACTGTTCTTTCTTATTCTCCTTTATGTGATTTCCTACAAAACCGGTGTTAGTACAGATAATATGTAACATTTATATGACTCATACTCTACTCTACGTTAGTAAGGGGGGGATTTGATTCTTAAGGCTGCCTCTAGGTCGGGCTTCACAAAATTCTCGATTCTTGGCTTGAGGGATATAGGATTCACTCTAAGCAACAAGGCTATCGACACGTCATCCCATAGAGCACTGCCCATAAGAATCTCTTGGAAGCGCTAATGCATTCCAACCCTACGCATATGCATATGACTGACAATCAATATATATACTACCTACGTGAGATTATAATAATCTCGAGAGTAGGGAAATTACAATAATCTCCTCTAGCCCCCTCCAGATACGGGGATCCATCTCTAATGGAATCTGTATCATCATTTTTGGTGAGATAACAATCTCGAGACTAGGAAATTATAATAAATTCTTCTAGTACCCTCCAGATATGGGATCCATCTCTTAATGAACATAATATTCATTCTCTCTATGGTCTGATATCATCAACATATAAATGTACCAAACAATTAATGTAATTAACATAATTATATATATTAAGATTTATAAGCAAATCAAAAACATATGATGTCCATAGCATAATTTAATAGATCCTAATTGCATATGTCTTTAATATACATCAACTATATTATAACCATTTATATATGTATAAGAATGCAATATTTTTTCTATGCCACACTGTTATTTTTTTGTTATATTCCTTGTCCCCATTAATATTAATAGGTGCGGGAGAGGGGAGTCACGTCCCTCCCCACATGGGTCGCCAACCCTTAGGGTGCGACTGGTCGTAGCCAAGGCTGCGATCCGGTCGCAACTCTAAGATGCGGCTGGACCCTTGCCTTCATTTGCCGCCGACCACCTTTAGCTATTAGATATAGTATATATATTATATTATATATTATATTAAATGATTAATATTATAATTTCTTATTTATATTTTAATATAATATATATTATATTATAATATTATTTTATGTTATCAAATAATTGTTATAATATATATTATATTTAAATGATTATAATAAATATATTTTATTAAAAATGATTATTATTGATAATAATAATATATTATAAATACATTTTATTAAATGATTATTATTAATAATAACATTATTAATAGTGTTTGATTTTTATAATAAATATATCTTATTAAATTACTCTTATTAATAATATAGTAATATATATAATATTATTTATTCATTTACAATGTTACATTATAATTAATTTAATGATAATTATATTTATTATTTTTGTTTGTCTATTAATTTATTATTAATTTTTGGTCAAGGAAGGGGACATTACAATTGTAAGGTTCATGTTCTCTTAGGTTAGATTCCTAGACAAACCAACTTCACCATTTTAAGCAAAAGACTAACGATTATGATGAGTATGCTTTTAAAATGATGATGTCATGCTAGTGTAATCCACTTGTAATCCAATTTAACAATGTGTTATTTGATGGTGCTATTTTAGACTCAGATGCTAGATCATAGTTTCTAGATGATTCATTTCTAATACAATGAGTCTTTAAATGCACCACCCTAGTGAGTTATTTAGCACGATAGCAGACTATAATGGCTTGTTGAAAGAGGTGAGCAAATATTAAATTTGAGTTTTTTTAATTATTTTGAACCTTGGATCCAAATTTGAGGGAGAGTGGAAAATTTATGAATTTGGATGAAATGTAGGGATATATGATGGTGGTACTTGAAAATAGGCAAGGTTGTTTGCCAACTTAACATGCAAAATAGATTGTCTCACACATTACTTGATGCATTACAGACAACCTAATCATAGTGGGCTCAAAATGCATGGGTATACAATTTTTACCATTGCTTTTTTTGTCCCACTGCTCTTACACTGTCACTTACATGTGAACTACCATGAAAATGCATGTCAAAAGTAAAATCAACCAATCAACAAGAAAATTTATATATTTTCAAGCACTCAAATTATACTAATTATCTTTGTAGGTGACAAATCATGGATACATTTCATGCATACTCTTGTGGCTATGAGTGTTCCACCTTGAGCACCCACACTAACAAAAGAAATATTTGCAATAATTAGTACCTATCAAGCATTTAAAAGTGAATAGAATTACAACTTGTTAAATAGTTGTAAAAAAAGAAACTTGAGTAGGGTGAGAAACCCCAATTGTTACAAGAATTGATAAATAGATGTCAACTATGTATAAATGTAAAAAGACTTTGACAATGTGGATGAACATAAAAGGGCTCTATCTTGATACAAATAACAAAGGTCTTTTAGGATTTAGGTGTCGTCAACCTTGTATATCCTTTAATTAATTGATCCCCTAATGTTACTTGTAATCTACCCATACCATCATAAAAAGTTAGCACCCATAATAAGATGTTCTATTAGGACCCATTTTGGTGATTCCAAGATCTAATATTTTTTATGCATGATCCTAGCAACTTGATTCTTCTTTTCCTGCATATTTTCCACCATCCCGACATGTAAGTCAAATCTAGGTTAATTCTCCTAGGTATAGAACGTTTGAAATGTTTTGTTCCTACACTTTTTGGCCCAAATTTGGTCTGGAACTCTATGTCAGGGTGTTAGTGGGAAATCAAATCTTGTGGTCAACTTGGCTTATTTTTTAATTTCGAAATGATTGATAAAGTATATAAACACCCTATCTCTCCCCATTTTGAAAAATACAACTACACTCAAGCTATCAAAGTGTAATCAAGAGCAATAAAGCATTCAAGCAATTGGATTCAAGATTTGAAGCAAGCATCCAAGATATAGTTTCTCTAATTCATTCAAGTCAATTCCAAGGCAATCTTCTCTATTGAAGCAAGTTTCTCTATCATGATGGCGAAGTAGAGAAATTCTTAATCAAGAAAGAAGATCCTTCCTTCCATCTGCATTTATCACTCCTTCATTGCAAGTGATTATTAAACATATCTACATTGAATATCTAGGAGTGGCATTCATAGATCCATGCATTTGTGAGGGCATCCTTGATTCCTATTCTCATTTCAAGGTCAACTCCTTTATTTCAAGCACATTCAAACATCTTCATGGGTATGAGTGATTCCTACATCCGTCCATGAGGGTCTATACAAGGTGAATCAAACATTTACCTTATTATATACTTTCCTTCATGCAATTTCATTACATTTTCAAGGTTGATTCCTATATAGGGGTTTGACAAAGTAAAACCCCTCTTACCCTACATTTTCTCCATTTTTATATGTGCAGGAACAGGTTATGGAGATGTTAAAACTTTTCCAAGTAGATTGAAAATAGTCGAAGGATCCCTAAAAATTCCAAGCAAAAGTATCTGTAACATAATGTTTGAAACATTTTGTTCTAAGGTACAAAATGTTTGAAACATTATGTACCTTGCAACTTCATCTCAGATTGAAATCACAAGTCAGTACAATAGTCTGGACCCTGATTCATCTAATTTCCAATTTTTGGTAGTTAGTTATCAGTCTGTTATTTCTATTTTTGTCTCTATTCATCAATTTTTTCATCTACATTGCATCTTTCCTCTTTTCCATTTTCAAATTACATATTTAGCAAAGGATCGCTACCCCATTCAATGCTTAGGTCCTCACTCGAGCCTATTGGGACATCTTCCTTCCAAGTGTGCAAATTCGAAAAGGAGGAGTAATCAACCCCTTTGTCTTTGTTCCCCGTTTCACCTTGTATGTCTCTGGTAAGCCTGATGGATGACATTTCCATTCTGATTTGGTGTCTAGATCTCCTTTGTGCATATTCAATATTTACTACATTGTATGTATTAAATCTTCATGTTTGATTTGACGGTTAGATGTATTTTTCATTAATGTACTATTGTTCTTACTTGATGAATGTTTGCATATCTCTTTCAAAGTTATATTTACACTAGATCTATCTTTTTTCATCTTTTTTCATGTGAATTTTATTACATTGAGTCCTACTTATAGCATTTCAGTTAGGAGAATTTGTAGACTTATTGGTTCCTTTGATCCCGAGTCCTCTATGTTTCCTAGGAATCTTAATGAGAGCAACATGCCTACTAATGACATTCCTCGTATTATTGAGAAAAAATCTTCCCACTCTTTTCATGATGAAGATGAGACCTTAAAAGTTCCTCCTATGTAAGTGCAAAAGTTTTTCATGACTTTGTGAAGTTTGAGCAATGGTTAGGACAAGAAAACTCCAATCCTAAGGTCATCTTTGTAGTAGAAGGTTTGAGAAAGACAATTCATAATGATGAACATGGTGTTAGCATCTTGCATAGTATCTCTCATCTCATTGATAACAATTCAATCATATTAGAGATTGTGCCCAAGAATTAGGTTTCATTCCACCTACCACTAATGTTGAGACCTACATTTCAACTATTCCTACCTTAATACGTAGTGTTTCTACTTATGCTCCACCTCTCATGACCACTTCCATTCAAAACGTCAATCCTACAAATGTTAGCATTCCCAGTCTTATTTTTCTTCCTCCTTCAAGTGCTCCATGTGTTTCCCTACCTTCATCCATGTCCACTTCTAATAGTGTTCAATTTTCATATACTATTGTTCCTTCCATTTCCCATAAGGGTCCAAGTCTTTCTCACATATGTCGTACCACTCTTTCTATCGGATTTAATATCAATAGCTTGGCTCAAACCATTTCATCTTTGCAACAAAAAATTACATTCATGACTCAATCCAAGTTTAACATCCCTACTTGTCACATTGCTAGTCCTTTGTCCTTAGACATCATTTGTGTCGTTATTCCTCAATACATGGAAATTTCTCATTTAGAGACTTACAATGATAAGGGTGATCCTTTGAATCATGTTAAAACCTTTCAAACAATACGTCATGATTTCTCTCATGATCATAGTTTCATGACTAAAGTGTTTACTTGAACCTTGAGAGATAAATTCTTGCAATAATATTATTCTTTGCCTCCTTATTCCATTGATAACTTTCAAAAACTTGTTAATGATTTCATTCAATAGTTTCAAAATAATTGTGATTTTTTTTCTTTGACTAATATGTGATGATCTACAACTAATTGAATATCTAGATGAACTCAAGGAACAATGATTAGAGATCACCGAGCTATAAAAGTGATATGTAAGATGATTAAATCAGTCAATATGTTGTCATTGATGTCAACTAATTTTTTACTACACTTATCATGATAGTTAAAAATACTTGAATATCTGTAGAAGGAAGAAATGGTGAAGAAATGAGATATCTACATAAGGAAAAGATGGATATGACAGATAAGGATAAGGTATACATTGGGTAACTTATTGATAAGTCTATGGCTTTATATTGTTGACTTGAGCATGTTACATTAATCTATTATGAAGAAGAGATTTGAATTGAACAAGTTAATGTGGTCGGTAATTGAAGAATTTTGTATACACCGAGCTAGTACAATGTATACCAAGTTACAGTAATAACTGAGTTAGTTATCACCAACGCATTTTAGTATTAACTGAGTATGGATGAAAACATTAAATGCTAAGAACAATGGACTAAAATTGATGAGTTGGAAATTGTTATGATTTCAAGCTTGTTGAAGTTAGTTATAAGATCCATGACTGACATAATTCAGAGATGATCTAAAGGATGAGATTGAAATGTGTTATGGACACATCTACCGAGAAAAGTTTAAGCGGAAAAATGGACAAAGGAGATTAAGAGGCAAAATCCGATGGCTGATATGAAAATGGTTTACTTGTCTATTTAAGAGACATGAGTTTCATTGTTGAAACATCTCAGACAAATAGAGACTGCAAAAGATTTCATGTGAAGACTTTATTCATGCATTCCTGATCAAACTGGTTACAAACATAACCGAGCTGTAGACATTACTGAGTGTTAGAGATATATACACCAAGTAAAGTAAGTTGGGAAAATATTGAGGAAGTGAATTGAGTAATGATCAGATGAGTTTTATGAGCTTAGCATAGATTTGAATATCTATAATTGAGTTGTATTTGAATCATATCAGAACTGTATCAATTTAACCATTGATTCACCAAAATCTCTTAACCGAGTGGACTTAACAGTCTTATTGTATTTCCATATGACATTCGTTGAATGTTAATTGTTATCTTGTTGACCCCGTAGTAAATGCTGGTCAAGAGTTAACTATTAGTGATAGATCCTCTAGCCAGGTCACACCTAACAGTGTGCATTGTAACCTTTAACAGGGTTGGCTCTTAACCGAGCTCACTTCAAAAGAGTGAAATATTTTGGGTTACCGTTCCTAGGTAGTTTTTCCCTTATCAAGGTGTCCACGTTAAATCATTGTGTTATGTGTTATTTTCTATGATTGTTTTTCTATCATACTTTACATATTGCATCTTTGATTTAATCAGTAATCATAGTTTGGATAATTACTAGTATTCGGTAAATGAACAGACATATTGATATTTTATCTTACCTAGTTTCATAAATTATTGAGAAAGTTTTGAAAAGTACATCTGAGAGTTTGGGACTGTAGGATAACTAATTTAATTGATTCACCCCCCCTCTGAGTTATTCTAACAATTGGTATCAGAGCATATTGGTTGCTTGGAGGAAAGTTTCAAGGACTTAAGCAAAAGATCACAAGATGTATAAGAGGGAAGTACCTAAGCTGAACAAAGACAACTTCACCACATGGAAAAGTAGGATGAGGCTGCACATATCTAGAATTGGAGAATCTGCCATCACTCTACTAGACAATGGCTATATACAACTGACTATCAGATTGTTGAAAGTTGATCGGTTGAGAGACAGACATGAGAACTATATAACTATGATAGAGATTTTTTCTACTCTAACTGATGCTAAATTTGAAGATGTCAAAGCATGCACTATAGTGAAACAAATGTGGGATAAAATTATACTAGTTCATGGTGGTGATGTAAATGTAATGAGAGCTAGAGCTGAAAGCTTAAGAGGTAGATTTTATGACATGAAGATGAAGGAAGGTGAGAACATCACACAATACTCTAATTGAATCAAAGAGGTATTCAATGCTCTGCAAGGAGCAGGAGGTATTATTTCTAAAAATATTGTTTTAAGTTAGATACTGAGAACCTTGTTTCCTATCTATGTTATTAGAATATCCGCAACTCATAAAATGAGATCTGCACCTGGTAGTACTCTTACCCCTGATAGTTTGATTGGAAATTTAACTACTTTTGAGTTGAATAATTATGACAATAGTGTTGTACCAAGTGTTGATTCTGCTTTTATGTCATCCCTGAAGATTGGTAAATCTAGCAATAAGCACAATATAAAGAATAAAAGTCACAGTGACAACAAAGATGAGCTTGATGAGCTTAAAGCACTTATGGCTTGGAGACTTCAGAAAGGTAAATTAAGGTATAAGGGAAATTTACCTTTAGCTTGTTTTAATTGTAAAGAGATTGGCCATATTGCTGCTAGATGTCCTAACAAGAAAGTGGAAGATAAAGACAATGACCGATCTGGTGATGGAAAGTTTGGAAGAAGAGATAATAGAGGAAATAGACACTATGACAGAAGAAATAACCGAGATTAAAAAGACAAAGGCAAGAAGGCATGTTACCTTGTTGGAGAAGATGAGAATGACACCGACACCGACACTGATGATGAAATTTAAGTGGTATTTATTGCAATGAAAGATGATTCGGAAGAAGAAGAAAGGTATGTAGAAACAAACCTTATTTCTAAAGTTAGCAAGCATGATACTTGGATCATTGATAGTGGTTGTACACATCACATGACTGGTGATGAAGATAAATTTGAATACCTTGAACACTACAATGGAGGATCAGTGAAAATGGGAAATGATACACCTTGTCAAGTGAAAGGAAAAGGTTCTATCTTACTGAATGATAGGATTAGATGTGATAATGCGTATTGGGTAAAAGGACTTAACTACAATTGTTGACTATAGCACAACTGAATAAATCAGCTCACCGAGTTACATTTGAAAGTAAGAAGGTGAAAGTCTATGATGCAACCAAAAAGCTGGTCGGTACTGGAGGGCAATCAAAAGAAAATCTATTCTATCTTAACAATGCTGAAAATTCTTGTTTATTGGTGAAAAATGAAGATGTATGGTTTTTGCATAAGAGATTGTGTCATGTGAACTTTGATAACATGGTTAAGATCAGCAAAAAGAGAAGAGTTAGAGGCTTACCAAGTCTAACCAAACTTGATCATGTTATGTGCAATCAATGTCAGAAAGGAAAGATGATCAAATCTAGTTTTAAAAGAAAATACTATTCATCTAAAGGTATTTTGGAGTTGGTACATACCGACTTATGTGGTCCTACAAGAACTCAAAGCTATTATGGTGACAAATATTTTATTTTATTTGTTGATGACTACTCTAGGATGATGACAGTCATGTTCTTAATAGAAAAATATGAGGCATTCAAGTTGTTTAAGTGTTATAAGGCTAAAGGTTAAAAATAAAATGGGAAAGAATTAAAATGCTTAAGATCTAATAGAGGAGGAGAGTTTAGTTCTGATGAATTCACTCATTTCTGTAATGAGCATGGAATCAAAAAACACATTTATACACCAAGGACACCACAACAAAATGGAATTGCTGAAAGGAGGAACTGATCTATTGTTGATTGTGTCGGAACATTGATGATTGAGAAAGATGTTGCACAAATGTACTAGAGAGAAGCAGTTAGCACTGTTGTATACACCTTGAACTGATTTCAACTGAAGAAAGACACGAACAAGATACATTATGAGTTATGGTTTGGCTATACACCGAATGTAAGTTATTTCAAAAAATTTGGAAGTAGATGCTACATTCTGAAAGATGATAGAAATGGTAAATTTGACTCTAAATGTGATGAAGGAATATTTTTAGGATATTCTACTAAGAGTAAAGCTTATAAGTGTTTGAAAAAGTCTACTAATAAAATGGTTGAAAGTGCTAATGTAAAAGTTGATGAGTTTGCTGAAAAGAATGATGAAGAAAAAAAAAAGTAACCAGAAGACTATGGTAGGTTCACATATGTTGAGCATCCAGACTGTCTACCGAAGCCATAGGCTAAATCTATTGAGCATCAGGAAAATGCTACTGAGAATTAGCAAATGCAAAACAAGAACCAGGAAGAAGCTACCGAGCAAGAAAATGAACCTGAACCAAATGATGAGCAAAGAAGAGAATAAGTTCTTGCAATATTTGTTAGAAGACACCATCCGCAGAACCAAATCATTAGAGACAAGCAAGCTGGCATGATGACTTGAAGTAAGTTGAGACAAAACACATGCTTAGTTTGTGAATTTGAGCCTAAGAATGTTAGAGATGCACTTGAAAATGAGGAATGAATTAAGGCTATGAATGAGGAAACTGAATAGATTGAGAAAACTAAGACATGGACATTGGTACCGAGACCAAAGGATAAAAATGTAATTGGTACTAAGTGGATTTTCAGAAATAAGTTAAATGAGAAAGTTGAGGTCACTAGGAATAAGGCAAGACTTGTATGCAAGGGGTATGCACAAGAAGAAGGTATAGACTATGGTGAAACTTTTGCACCAATAGCAAGACTTGAAGGAGTCCGTATATTACTTGCATATGTTGCACATAAGGGATTCAAAGTATATCAAATGGATGTGAAATCAATATTTCTGAATGGAATTCTTGAGGAGGAGGTCTACACAGAACAACCAGAAGGTTTTGTTGATCCAAATCAAAAGAACGTGGTATGTAGACTGCACAAAGATTTGTATCAACTAAAGCAAGCATAGAGGGCATGGTATGAAAGACTACATGCTTATCTTATCAGTATTGGATTTGTAAGGACAAGTGATAACAGTAATTTGTACATGGAAGGAGAATCTGGTGATAATATTTTGATTGCTAAAATTTTTGTTGAAGACATAATATTTGGAGGACATGATTTGATTTGAAAATCTTTTACTGATGAAATGAGAAAATAATTTGAGATGTCAATGTTTGGAAAGATTAAATTCTTTCTCGGTTTGCAAATTATACAACAAAATGATGGGATTTTTATCACTCAATCAAAATACATAAAGGAAGTGTTAAAGACTTTTGGCATGGAAGATTCAAAACCAGTAGGAACATCAATGGTAACAAGATGTAAGTTGACAAAGGATGATGAATCAACTGAGGTAAATCAAACACTTTACAAATCAATGATTGGAAAACTGATGTATGTGGTACATAGTAGGCCTGATATAGCACATGAAGTTGGGATTGTGACAATATTTTCTTCCAATCCTAAAGATTCACATATGGTTGTTGTTAAAAGGATTATGAGATACTTGAAGAAGACTTGAGACTATGGTTTATGGTACATAAAGGAAGGAAAATTTGAACTTCGAGTTTACACTGGTGCAAATTGGGCTGGAAACATTTATGATCAGAAGAGCACAACCGGTAGAGAATTCTTTTTAGGAGAAATGCTTGTGACTTGGATAAGCAAGAAACATGCATGCATTTATTAGTCTACTTCTGAAGCAGACTATGTTGTTGTTTCTACAAATTATTCAAATATTGCTTGGATAAAACAAGTGTTGGAAGGAATGAATGAGGTGATCACTGACCCAGTGATTATATATTGTGACAACACTAGTGCTATAAACATTTCCAAGAATCCAGTGATGCATTCAAAAAAAAATCACATATCTATTAAGTATCAGTACTTAAGGGAACAAGTTCAAGAGAAGCAGGTGAAACTAGAATTTGTAAAATCTAAAGAACAACTTGCTGATATTTTTACCAAGCCCTTACCGAATGACACTTTTGAGTATTTGAGGACTAGACTAGGGGTCTGTCCCCTATCTATCAGTCACTAAGGTGATCAGCAGGTTGCATCAACATACGCTTTATCATAAAATCATTCATGTTGATGCACATAGCTCACACTTTAGGATTCCTAAGGATGTGAAAGATTGTAAAAGCTAGAACAAAGAATTGTTTATCGGTACATGAAGGTACTTGATCTAGACTGAACAACAAAGAATTACTTGGCTGCTGAAGAGCTGGTTATTTTCTTTGGCATTGTTGTCAAAGGGAGAGGAATTTATATGAAATATCTTTCGATAAGAACATGGAAGAGAGAAAGAATCAGAGAGCTGAAAAGATCAAATCCACAGGGAAAGTCTGCATGGAATGTTGTATGTAGTGATTAAATATATTAAATATCAAACTAAGGAGAGCTTAGCGAGCTACAACATTTACCTACATAGTTTTAGAATACATGTTTGTTATGTGTATGGCATATTTCATATTGTTTGTGTTGCCATCAATGCCAAAGGGAGAGATTGATGACCTACAACTGATTGAATATCTAGATGAACTAAAGGAACAATGATTACGGATCACCGAGCAATAAAAGTGATATGTAAGATGATTAAATCAGCCAATATGTTTTCATTGTTGTCAACTAGTTTTTTACTACACTTATCATGATAGTTACAAACATCTAAATATCTGTAGAAGGAAGAAATGGTGAAGAAATGAGATATCTACATAAGGAAAAGATGGATATGATAGATAAGGATAAGGTATACATTGGGTAACTTATTGATGAGTCTATGGCTTTATATTGTTGACTTGAGCATGTTACATTAATCTATTATGAAGAAGAGATTTGAATTGAACAAGTTAATGTGGTCGGTAATTGAAGAATTTTGTATACACTGAGCCAGTGCAGTGTATATCGAGTGACAATAATAATCGAGTTAGTTACCACCGACGCATTTTAGTATTAACCGAGTATGGATGAAAACATTAAATGATAAGAACAACCGACTGAAATTGATGAAATGGAAATTGTTATGATTTTTTGGTTGTTGATGAAGTTAGTTATAAGATCCACGACTGACATAATTTAGAGATGATCTAAAGGATGAGATTGAAATGTGTTATGGACACATCTACCAAGGAAGGTTTAAGCGACAAAATGGACGAAGGAGATTAAGAGGCAAAATCTGATGGCTGATATGAAAATAGTTTACTTGTCTATTTAAGATACATGAGTTTCATTGTTGAAACATGTTGGATGAATAGAGACTGTAGAAGATTTCATGTGAAGACTGTATTCATGCATTCTTGATCAAACCGGTTATAGGCAAAACTAAGCTGCAGACATTATCGAGCATTAGAGATATATACACCGAGTAAAGTAAGTTGGGAAAATATTGAGGAAGTGAATTGATTAATGATCGGATGAGTTTTATGAGCTTAGCATAGATCTGAATATCTTCAATTGAGTTGTATTTGAATCAGATTAGAATTATATCAGTTTAACCATTGATTCAACAAAATCTCTTAACCGAGTGGACTTAACAGTCTTATTGTATTTCCATATGACATTCATTGAATGTTAATTGTTATCTTGTTGACCCCATAGTGAATGTTGGTTAAGAGTTAATTGTTAGTGATAAAGCCTCTAACCAGGTCACACCTAACAGTGTGCATTGTAACCTTTAACAAGGTTGGCTCCTAACTGAGCTCACTTCAAAAGAGTGAAATATTTTGGGTTACCGGTCCCATGTGGTTTTTCCCTTAGCATGGTTTCCACATTAAATCATTGTGTTATGTTTTATTTTCTATGATTTTTTTGCTATCATACTTTACATACTACATATTTGATTTAATCGGTAACCATAGTTTGGATAATTACTAGTATTCGATAAATGAATAGACAGATTGATATTTTATCTTACTGAGTTTCATAAATTATTGAGAAAGTTTTGAAAAGTACATCTAAGAGTTTTGGATTGTAGGATAACTGATTTAATTGATTCACCCCCCCCCCCCCCCCTCTTAGTTATTCTAACAATATGATGCATTGTAAACAAGTTGTTAAAGAAAAACTAATTGATTTCATTGGTAGATTTAAGCATTTTCATGCTTGGATTTGTTATCATATGTCTAATGTTGATATTCAACGTATTTTCATTGTTAATTTGCAAACTGACATTAGAGATAAGATATTGCTTTCTAAATTCTCTTCTTTTACTCAATTGTGTCTAGTGCTTCATAATTATCAACTCCAAGTGAGTCAATTTAATAGAACTCCTCCAATGGCTCTAGTTGATAAGAGTGATGTCACATCTCAATACTTTCAAAAGTTTCAAAAATCTAAGAGCTTTATCAAGATCAATAATTCATCATAAAATGTTGATGAGCAAGTGGAAAAAACATACAAAAGTTTGGATCATTTATCATCTATTTTTAGAGCTCATAATTTTACACCTCTTTCTAAATATTTTCATAATGTGATGTTGAAGGTTATTAATGTTAATATTTTACAACTTCATCTCATTAAACCAATTGACACATCCAAATATTTGTCTAAATCTTTTGAACACAAATTTTTTTGTCAATAACATCATCAACTTGGCCATGATACTAAGAAGTGTATATGTTTGAAATCTATTATTCAAGACCTCGTATATTCCATTGATATATCTATTGAGGGTGTTAATAATCAAAGAAACGAGTTTGTAGCACTTGTTGAAATAACTGATGCTAACTGATGAAATGAAGTTAAGTGACTTCTGGAGCTATAATGATATGGATTTGATTGTATGATGATATGTTATTAGGTTGTCATTGATGTCAAGTATTGCCCTAGTGTTCCTAGTATGTTGCTAAATATAAGTATGATGATCAAGTGTTGTGGTAAGTTTCAGTTGCAATGATTATTATGAGAGACTTGGGGATGTCTTTGAATGTCAAATGGATGACCGCTATAATTGGTGTAGACCGGTAAGAAAGTTATGATTGGATGAAGGCTAATAGAAAAATTTCTAAAATAGTTAGTGATAGGTGATACATGATTTGGTTGGTTTATCAAATATTTACTATTTTGTGTGGTGCAGTTATGGGATATGGTGGTAAATAGTGTGTAGTAGCTATGGTTGCAATCACAACTAATTTGAGAGACTGGTGTAAAGGATAGATGACCAGTGAGAAGAGATAGAGATGTTACAAGTTAAAGTGTTTGTGTTCTTAAGTGATAGTTGATGAATCTTTGATCATTGATCAGTGTAGAGGTTTCATTGAATTCAATTGAGTCATTCATGATTTGGTGATGTGTCTATAAGATTGGAGGTGATGATCTAGTTCCAGAATGTTTGATACTAGCGTGTGGGGAAGATTCTTGAGGAAGCAAGTATTTGGGACAAATGTGTTTGTCCCCATGACACAAAGTCCTATGTAAAATCATTGTATTGGTCGATGTGGTCTTGGAAAATTATTTTGTATTGTGGTGTGTTAAATTTGAGCAGGATCTTGAAAATTAAATATCAGGGCTTTCTTAAGGTGGTGGAAGACTCTAGGGCTTACTGAACAATATTTAGGTGATTAAGTTAAAAGTTTTTGTGTGTTGATAGTGTGTTGGTTAAGTGCAATGTAAAGTGTGATTTGCAATCAAGCTAGGACAAAGTCAGCTATGTTGTGAAGAGATTTTGTGCTTCAGTAGATTTGATCAAGCAAAGGTAGTGCTATTTCACAAATCATTCTCTTTTTTTTTCCCTAACAATTACAAAGTCAAGATCCCTTAATCGGGTGGATCCTAATAGGCCCCTCTTGTAAATCCTCTAACAAGGTGGCACATTATCTTGTGCTTGAAGTCCTCTAACAAGACTACTCTTAACAAGGTAAAGGTCCTAATAGGCCTGAGGTAAATCCCTTAACCGGGTAGCACCTAATAGTTCTTTTCTAAACTCCTAACAAGGTTAATCTCCTCACAGGGCATACTTCAGAAGAGTACATCATTTAGTGGGTACTAATCCCCACTGTGCTTTTTTCCTGATTTGGGTTTTTACAAGACAAATTTTTGTGTCAAGTGTTGCATTGTTAAGTGAATGTGCTTATGGTTATATTTTCATTTTTTTCTATTAAAGATAATCTTGTGAATGTTGTGGTAAAGTTTAAGAGGTCATAAAGTTGCAAAATTGGTAGATTATTGATTCACCCCCCTCTCAGTAATTTGATCTTAGGACTAAAAATTGGTATTAGAGATTTGGTCCTCTATTGTGGTGAAGCTTAACAACTTGAGGCAACGATCCGAAGATGATGAGAAAGGAAGGTCCTAAATTCACAAGAGAGAAATAATCGGTGTGGTACAATTGGATGAAACTCTATCAAAAAGGAATGGATGATCACTAGTACATTTGACCTTATTTTTCAACTAAACAATTCGACCATCAAATAAAAATGTTTAGGTTGGTCAGATTATAGAAGGAAAACTTTTGTTTTTTTTAATACATGCTCGTGTTGGTCAAAATTTTGACCTCCATGGGCATAACTTAAAGTAAAAAAAAAAGGTTTCAAACCTCATTTCAATCCCCCCACATGTGATATGCTTAACTTTCCTTGAATAGGTTTGAGAGGTAGAAGCTTGAACAGGTTTGAGAGGTATGTTTTCTTTCTTTCCTTAACTTTCCTTTGATTAATGCAAATGTTTTGGGTGGCAATGGAGAATCTGGTGCATCACAAGGTCCCCTCTTTAGGGATGCAACTATCCATGGTGCCCTAAGTAATTCGACAAAACCTAAACTTAAACTACCTTCAAACCTCAATGAATGTGTAATGATATTTTCTTTGTCCACACAAGCTTACATATTGAAATGCCTCTATAAATATGGTGCTCACAGTTTCATTTGACTGTCACGCAAACTGGCATGGATCTACACCTTAGCCATTTTGAATTTAGTCCCTACTGCACAAAGTCCCTTCTCGGTTCCAATTCAACATGACTGTTATCACATCTTGTTTTTTTCTACTATTTCATGGCATGAAATACCCATCCACTAGTCGATATCAAGATTTTACACCAGTAAGAACTTAGTGTAACCGTTCTTGAAAACAAACCACACTTTATGAACTGTTTCAAGGATTGACACCAATGTGAACTCGGATGAAATGAAACATCGAATATTGGAGTAACATGTATCTTTCCCAATATTGGTTTCTTTGATAACCGTTTCAATATTAAAATTCAATCAATGATGAATCTCAATTTTGAAATCTTTCATTGTCACAGTAGACACAAACACAAATAGGTTCTTGATTATCATCATCATGAACCGATTCATATAACTTTAAATAACTTCAATAAAACCATGAATCAACTTATATCAAACAAACAGAGATCTTCAACATTATTTCATTCAACCAAAACTTAGTTCAATAGCATTGCTTAATCTGACTTGTATTTGAGATCCTCAGTCAATAATCTAAACAGATAAAGGTAATAGGAATGTAAAGAACCCGAGGATCTTGAAATAAAATTAAATCCTTCTAATCACTATTCAGTTCCATTACATTGTTTATTTTCATTCATCGGTTCTCCATCTTTCATACTCTATCCTATTACCTATTCTTTGGGGCTTGAATATACAATAAAGACTTCCCCAAATACTCGATCACTTCCGAAAACTAATTCTCATAACTTCTTTTTAACTTCCCATAACCGACTCATGCTAAATCCTCTAACGGTTCTCATCACCGATTAGAGTGAGTGCTAAATATATTAAAGAAACTAGAAAAGTATCATGGAGATGACAATGTCAACTTCATGATGATACATAACATTTATTATATAAAAACACTTAATTCTACCCGATTGAAAACATCATTAAAATAACCATTTAGAACTAAGACACAACCCTAAATTATTAACATAAAAACCAAACAAAGTTGTTATGGAAAATGAACATACAATAATATGATGACTCAGTGTTTGGGTATGGTTTCAACCTTAGCCATAAAGATTATCACCTATCATTTCCTTTGGTCATGATAGAAAAGTGCAAATTAGCTCTAAAAACATTACGAACGGCTTTACCATTAAAAACATTATGAAGTTGATATAAAGCTTTACCATTTAATAGATGAAATAGGTGGACATAAGAACTGGCAAGAAAGAGAATTGATTCAAACCTATACAAACTCATTGGAAACTATTAGATGTTCTACATTCCTTCATGAACATTGAGGGAATCTTCAAGGGACACAAGTGTATACCAGTGCAGCTAATTCAAGTCGAAAGATCTAAATGCTCAAGACCCTACCCCCAGAAGAATCTAAAAATAGCTGCTAGTACACAGTTTGTCCTCTGGATTCACCTAACTCATTGAAACAAAATGGTTCTTGTTTTAGCTTGTAACAAATTTAAATTATAGGATTTGGAATTCTTTTGACATTTTTGAAAACATAATAGGTGAGAAAAAGAAATCATCAAGCTCAAACATAAGAGCTAATAGCCTTGACCCCTAAATTTGGAGTGTCTTGTGTCATCTTTAAATCATTGAAATTTGTCATCATCATTCTCACCAATTCTGCTCTACCAATTGAGTTACAATCCTTTGACACTAATTCATACAACTCAAGTAAAGGCTCATGTTTTGATATATTTGACTCAACATAGTCTCAACTAACAAATTACCTAGAAAATATGGATGATTCACTTACCGACATGGTTCCTTACCGAGTTAAAATTGGATAGGCATTGCATAGAAAGAGGCTATGGACTTCTAAACCTTCAACGTAGTTTACACTCACATTGACCTTTACCGTAGGATTCTCTATAGGATAGTCATGACATTTTTGTACTTGAAAATTTTCTATCATAAACAAACCTTACTCATATGACTCAAGGGTAAATACATGCAAAATAAGATTTTGTAATACCAAATCTAGAATAATCATACTCCATCCTAATAGGACATCCATACTTATAATTGTATTTTTTACTCCAAAGGACACCAAATAAAAGGGACTAGTCTACAAAAATATTAGACACCTTCCCTCATGCTAGTTCCATCATGATAATACCTAAACACACATTCATATGCACAAATATTTTTAACACCTATCGATCTTGATCATAGCAAACAACAAATCCATTTCACTTTGCAATAACTTCTTTACTTCAATGTCCCTCAATGACTTGTCTCCTAGGCTACCCCAAGTGTACCTAGTTCCTCCTAGTCACCATATCTTAATAGTGAATGTCTCAGATATATCAATTAGAAAGAACCAACAATTCAAAATCAATTAATGTAGAATTGGAACATTAAATCAAAAGGGTTTGACAGGGGAACCTCATTTTTGAAGAGGAGCTTCAACATCTTAAAAAGAGCCTCATTGAAACCAAACCATGATTGACTATAGTAGAAAAAGCCTCTCAAAATCTCTAGACTACTTGTTTATCAGAGTGATATGGTAAGTTTTAGATTACTGAGCTTCACTCAAGTTGATTTTCTGATGTTTGAATGCATATAAAGATTCTAATGTTTAGAAGCGCTGTAGTGGAATCTATTGGATTGTTGTAATGTTTCTGCTCAGGAGCTTACATAAATTTCTCATTTAAGTTTTCTGCGAACTAATTTTCTGTATCTTTTTTTTCTTCATCATAAATGAAATATTTATATTTCATCAATAATAGATTTGTTTATTAATTTCCTTGTTGATTTATATCTTGATATATCATATTTATAATTATAAGATATTATTATTTAATGATGTAGTATATTTTGATTATTATTTAGCTTTAATATTTTATATGGTGTTCAACAACCGATTAATATATAATCTTGATGAAGAATATTGCAGCGTTCTTTCTTATTCTCCTTTATGTGATTTCCTGCAAAACCGGTGTTAGTACAGATAATATGTAACATTTATATGACTCATACTCTACTCTACGTTAGTAGGGGGGGATTTGATTCTTAAGGCTGCCTCTAGGTCAGGCTTCACAGAATTCTCGATTCTCGATTTGAGGGATATAGGATTCACTCTAAGCAACAAGGCTATCGACATGTCACCCCATAGAGCACTACCCATAAGAATCTCTTGGAAGTGCTAATGCATTCCAAGCCTACGCATATATGCATATGACTGACAATCAGTATATATACTACCTACGTGAGATTATAATAATCTCAAGAGTAGGGAAATTACAACAATCTCCTCTAGCCCCCTCCAGATACGGGGATCCATCTCTAATGGAATCTATATCATCATTTTTGGTGAGATAACAATCTCAAGACTAGGAAATTATAATAATTTCTTCTAGTCCCCTCCAGATATGGGATCCATCTCTTAATGAACATAATATTCAAAAACATATGATGCCCATAGCATAATTTAATAGATCCTAATTGCATATGTCTTTAATAGACATCAACTATATTATAACCATTTATATATGTATAAGAATGCAATATTTTTTCTATGCCACACTATTATTTTTTTGTTTATATTCCATGTCCCCATTAATATTAATAGGTGTGGGAGAGGGGAGTCACGTCCCTCCCCACATGGGTCGTCAGCCCTTAGGGTGTGACTGGTCATAGCCAAGGCTACGATCTGGCCGCACCTCTAAGATGCGGCTGGACCCTTGCCTTCATTTGCTACTGACTGTATACACCTAAAAATGGTCATCTAGACTATTAGCCCCTTTTGCTAAATCATAAATTGCTTATTCTTGATCAAATCCTAGTTCTATCATTTATTCGATTATTTTCTATGGGCTAACCATTTTATCCTAAGTTTTTATTTATTTAAAAGGAATATTTCCTCCCCTTTTAAATAAATAAAAGCCCTCACTTTTCCTCTTATCCTAAGTTGCACAAATAAAGCATTATTCCTATTTTAAAAAAAGGGAAAAAAAACTTTTTGTCTCATATGGACACAAAAGTCAACTCTTATTTTCTCATTGGAGGATATTTGTGCACATGGATTGCTCTTCTTTGATGCTCCACTGTTGATTAAATCTTTTGCCTCTTAATCTCCATGGTCCATTTTCATCTCATTTCTTATAAAAGGAGAGCTTTCTTCTTCATTTTCATATCTTAGGTTTTTATGCTAATGTTATGCTGCAGGTTTTCTAGGTACATTTGGAGCATTCTTGGCTTTTGCATCTACATGTTATCATAGTTTTCATTTCTTGCATTATCATGACATTCATAGCTTCATACTTAGCTTAGATTTCATTTATGCTTTAGATTAATTCATCTAGCTTAACTAGGAGGCTTTGTAATACTTGTTCTTTCATTTTCATAGCTTAGCTTGCATTTCCATTTCTAGCATAGCATTGCATTGCATTTTCATTCTTGATTCTCGAGGATATTGGCATTATTGCCCTTGTCTTCATTTGAATCTCCCATTGCATGGTTTACTAGCAAGGTTATTGGCTTAATAGCTCTAGCTGAGAGCATTCTTAAAAACCCTTGCACTCCATGCCTAGGGAGCTATGGATCAATTTTTGAGACCTCATTCTTGAGTGTTCTTGAATGTAATGATTCATAGAAGTGTGACACAATTATAGCACACATTTTTGGCACCCACTGTGGGGCTCTAAGCCTCATTCTCTGCATTTTTATCAAGTTTTTTTTTTTAGCGTCACTTTTTCATCAATTTTGTGCAAACAGGAGAAACGCCACTTACGGGAGTTTTGTTCATGCCTCTGAGCATTTTGTTCATGCTTTTGAGCATTCTGTTGTCACCTCTGTAGGTTTTGTTGTCGCCTTTGCAGGTACTATTGTCACCTTTGCAGGTTCTTTCCTCGCCTTTGCAGCTTCTGCTATCGCCTGTGCACATTCTGTTTGCGCGTCTGAACATTTTATTGTCACCTATGGACATTTTGTTGTTGCCTGTGGACATTTTTCTTGTGCATCTGCACATTCTGTTGTCACCTTTGCAGGTTTTGTTGTCACCTTTGCAGGTTCTGTTGTCGCCTTTGCAGGTTCCATTGTCACCTTTGCAAATGGTATCGAAAATCAAAGTGTGATATATAGTTGGAAAGGTCTTTCTATGCCTAATCCAACCATGATGGTTTCATTTTCAGATTTTGTCATTTGATCAGTTATTTTTTGTACATTATCTAATTTTTCATGTGCTAACCATTGTTAGATTTTGGATTTTCCTAACCCTTGTTGGTGTAACAAGTTGTTTTAAAGGTGCTCTTGCTTTCATGGAAAATGCTTAAAATTGCTTGAGGTGCTTTGTTCCATCTCTACAACATTTAGATTTTGGGATTAAAATTAAACCTCTCATGTGTTTGGCTTGAGTGTTTACATGCTTTCATAGAACACATTTCAATTGATGCTCTTAATGGGAAATGAAAGAACATAGATTTGTTTTTACAAGTTTGTGTAAGTGAATGCTTGTGTTTAAACCTTAAGTAATTTTTGGTTCCAATATCAAATATCTCATTGAGTGATTAAGGGCATGGATTCATTCCTTGTTTACATAGGGAGTTAAATGCACCACTTTGTGGACTCACTCTATGTTTGCTTGGAAAGTTAAATATTCCATTGATTCAACCCTTTGTCATTTGTGAGTAGTATTGATAAGCAACTTTAGATTGCTTTTGATTGATCTTGTTAGCTAAATTGGGTGTTGGACTCACTTATTTCTAATAAACCCTCATTATCACCCTTTGGATGCAAGGTTAGCATTCATACATAGGGGAGGGATCTACTTGAAAAAAGCGTTAAGTGTTCCACAAAGTTTCCCCCTTTTTATGCTTTCTTGATCTCATTAGTTTTTTAAGGTGTGGACTCACTTTGAGTTTGTGTGAGGAGTTAAATGGTCCACTTTTGGACTCACTTTGAGTTTGTGTGAGGAGTTAAATGTTCCACCTTGTGGACTCACTTCACATTCACTTGAAGTGTTAAATGTTCCACTTTTGGACTCACTTCACATTCACTTGAAGAGTTAAATGTTCCACTTTTGGACTCACTTCACATTTACTTGAAGAGTTAAGTGTTCCACCTTTAGTGCTTTAAATACTTTTGATAGTGAATTACTTACTTTTTATTTCTAGAAGGCCTGCTTGGGGACACACCACCTCAAGGGATGACCTTAACTCCTGTGTTCTGGTGGAGTATAAATAGTGGGAGGTGAATTGAAAGACACCTCTCTTGGGAATTGAGTTTGATATCACTCTTGGCTAAGCCTCAAAGAACTTTATACCTTTGAGAAGTGAAGGTGGAGATTTGGGTTACCGTCTCCCCCTGGCTGTGTGATTTCAAATTTTTCTCATCTATGGATTTAGGCCTCACGTACCTTGTGTATATCGAGGACTCCCTTTAGCAAAGCTATGTATATCCCTATAGACAACTTGATAGGATGTTGTTGTGTTCTAAGTGCCTGCTAAAACATTTTCAAGAACATACACAAGTAGAATCTTTAAGGAGTAGAAATACTAAGTCACTATTCTTGTTCATGTGCAAGGTTTCTTTGCCCCTTGCTCATTGTTTGAAGACAATTGATTGCTTGAACTCCTTGATTTCTATCTTATGTGCTTGATCCATGATAAAAATCTATTGATATACTTACTTGATCTTTTAAAATGCTTCAAAACTGAGATTTTTATGTTCATTGGTCATAGAGTTGTACGACCCTGCAAAAGTGTCACCTTGCTATAAACTGTCACCTTGTCTGCCTGGAAAGTGTCACCCAAAACCTTTTTGTTGTCTTGTTGCTGTTGCAATCCGGAGCTGCTAAACTTGCATTTTAACCTATCATAGAGTGTCTTTTTCTGTTCTTACCTAAAGCTGGTTTGTTATCCACATGCTTAGACTTGTTCTAGATTGAAACAAATGAGCTAAAACTATTGGATTTGATCTTAATGAATGCTACTCTTGATCACTTGTCGCATCACGGTTACCTCTCTAGCTACTTTCTTATTAAGCTTCTTGCTCGCTGCTCGGCTTTAGTCAATTGATTGCTGTAAGTACTTGAGCACTTTTGATGAGCCATCTCTCTATTGTTCTACTTTGACAAGTGATCTTTATTAGCTTTTCTTATCTCAAATCTGAGAAACTGTGTCTCATTCTATTAGTCAACCAACATCTCTTTTCATGCCGGTTAAAACTCGGTCTCAATTTGAGTAGGAGAGTCATCCTCCATTCAATTATACACAGTTACCTTCTCCAACTAGATGCTCATGAGCACCCATTAGCAACAACAATTATAGTTCTAACCAATCTGAGGATTCTAAGGCTACCCCGTGGTACAAAGGAGGTTTCCTCTTTTTCGCATTCAAGACCCCCAAAAACACGGACATTGTCTCAATTACTTTGACTGAACAAGAAAAATTTCAACGCTTGCAAGAACATTTTGAGCATAAAGATACCCAAGCGCACTTAGACAAAGAACACAATCAACAAAGGATGGATGCTACTAGGTGCATGGCTTATAGAGGGACATTTCATGAGCAACCTGAGACTAGTAATCATGAGCATAGATCTTTTTTTATCAATGGCAACAATGGAAACAACACACCACCAAGATCTCCTCCAAGACCCATTTTTGGTATGTCTTCTTCACCTCCTAGACCTCCTCCCTCTCAACATGAGGCAGAGGCTGATGATGAGATTTCTAGTGAGGATCTTATGAGATTTGAACAAGATGTGGTCTCCCAATGAATGATGCATAAGCTTTTAGAGCGTAATGGCGATCAATATTTTCAATATATGACTTCTAGAGGATACAAGCTTCCTCCTGGCTATGATGTCAGACAAATTGTCCAACAAAGAGTACCAACTGAATTGGAAGTCCTTCAAGAAGAACTGTGTCGAACAAATCAATGCCTTACTTAAATGGCAATAGACAGAGAGCCTCCAAAAGGTCTCTTTTGTAGAATCAATTTGTGCTCTTCCCTTTGATAGGAGTCTATACATGGTCTCATTTCCTAGGGATATTGAGGTTCCCAAATATGACAAGTATGATGGAAATGGTGATCCCCATGACCATGTGTGTCACTTTTACACTCTTAGCATGGACTTCCTTCATGAAGACACATTTCTTCTATGACTATTCCCTAGAAGTTTAAGAGGCCAAGCTTTGGAATGGTTTGCAAAATTGACACCACCTCTTAAGACTTTTGATGAGTTAGCTATGCGCTTCACACAACACTATTCATATAATATCCAACAGCCTATCACCATGATAGATCTTGGTACTTTAAGACAAAACCAAGGAGAGTTATTTTCTACTTATTTGCAATGTTGGAGGTCATTGTATTCTTGATATCCTCGTTAGCTACCTAAAAGGGAAAAGATTGATATTTTTTTCAACACTCTTGTGCCTGAGTTGTATTATGATCTAAGGAAACAACTGTTCTCCTCTTTCAATGACATAGTTGACAGAGGATATCAAATTGAGGATGTAGCTATAAGAAAAGGGGATATTGTTATTAATAAAGATGCTAAAGGCAATGGCAAAGACAAGAACAAACCTTGGAATAAAAACAAGTATGTTGTTAATGATGGGGTTGTTGACGCTCCTAAAGCTAAAGAGCCTGCTTTCAATCTCTCCAATGCTATCTATGTAGCCAAACAATAAGAAGCTACCAATGCTCACAGTGCTCCTAAACCTCAATATGCAGATAAGCCTAAGAAGTCATTTCGAAAGCGAGTCTATACCAAGTTGGCAGAACCTTATGATGTGATCCTTAAGACTTTGGTTGATAATGGATATCTTATGCTTCTTGATAAACCTGGTAACTAGGATTTGATAAATAGGCATGATTGGTGACGAGAGGATTCTTATTGTCATTATCACAGAAACAAGGGACATCTGACAGATAATTATTTTAAGCTTAAGGATGATATTCAAGATCTTATTGAGAATGGCACAATCTCCACTGATGGCTAACTAAAAATTCTGATCACACAACTTTCAAAGATCCTCTACCTAAGCATGATAAGGGGGAAACCTCTCAAGTACATAAGAAGAATCATGATTCTAAGATCAATTACACGTATCCTTCTAATACGCCTGTGATCAACATGGTAGAGCCCGTTGAGAGTGTTTTAATGATGAGGTCTCAAGAGGATAATAAAGCCAATCATGGTAAGCCAAAGTTGGTCTTGCAAACACATGGTAGTTCATCTTCCTGAAGTGAGACACTGAATGTTTCTACTAGGGGGAAAGCCAAGATTATCCTTAAAACTACGCAAGATCCCAAGCAAGCTTTGCCTTCCAAACAAGAAGCTCCTTCAGCCACCCTTAGCTATGATCTTGTCCAACATTTGCAAAAGACACTAGCATAGATATCTATCCGTGAGTTGCTTCGATTATCCCCTTCACATAGAAATATTCTTGATGATGCTCTACGTACAACACGTGTTCCCAATGACATTGATCCAGATCAATTTCAGGCTATGGTCAACCACATTTCATCTCTGCTATCTCTCTCCTTTTCTGGAGAAGATGACATATCTATTGCTCACCCGCATAATCTAGCTTTACACATTGAAGTTCTAGTCTACAATACTCGAGTCCGCCGAGTCCTGTTAGACAATGGTGTAGGGTTAAATATTGTTTCTTTCAATGTCATACAACAATTGGGTTTGTCAGAATTTGCTTTAGATTCTAAGAAGAAGATTACTATAAAAGCTTACGATGAAGTGGAAAGATCTTCCAAAGGTCTTGTCACGCTTCCTGTCTGAGTGGGCCCTATCACAAAAGATATTAACTTCCAAGTATTGGACATCCCACTCGCATATAACATTCTTTTGGGTCATCCTTGGATCCATGACATGTAGGCTATTCCTTCCACTTATCATCAGTGCGTCAAATTTCTGTACAATGGCACTGAAGTTGTGATTCTTGGAGACCATACTATTGCTATCAATGCTCTTGCTGCTGCTGAAAAATTTGTTCCTCATAATGAACCTTCTATTGATGCTAGTACGTCTCTAGTTGCTGCTGAGAAAACACTTAAGATGATGAACCTTGGTATGGGTGAATATACACTAGGTTCCTTTGCTTCTATACCTATTTCTCCTAGGTCATATGGGAGACCTTCTGATCAGATGAAGCCTTCCACTTCTGCTATGACGATCTTTGATACTTTTGTTCCTTCATCCATTCCTTTAGAAGCAGAAAGAGAAGAACAAGCTATTCAAGAGTGGATCTATAGAGAAGATGAGGGTTGTACAGCAAATGCCCTCTTTGATCATTCCAGAAATACTCCCATGCTCAGTAATTCAGACACAGATATAGATGAGTCACCACTACACACTATGGCTTATATGGGAGATGATCTTCCTTCTACTTCCCTTCTTTGGGGAGAAGAATGTATATCTACTGATGATATGGCTAAGGCCTTTATGTCTAGAACCTATGTGCATAAAGAATCATTGCACTATGATAGACAATGTTGCAACATTGCATGGCTACTACAAAGAGGTGATCTATCACATGATGACATGAGTATCTCTACTTCTCAGCATCTTAACCCTCTTCCAGAAGATCCTCCCATGACAGATATGGATGTTGATGTGGTTCATACTTATGGTGACCAACCTGACATAGTTGATGAGTCTTGCGTAGGGTCTGACGAGTTTAATCCACATATTGGTTTAGTGGATCAAGCTAGTCCTTCTATGACAAGTCTAGATCTTAACACTTTTGGAGCTTACCCTATAGGCTTGACCTCTCTTGTCACGAAAGATGACATCCCTCGCATAAATGCTATTGAACCAGTCACTTCATTTCATCTCACATCAACACATGTTGCTTCTTCTGCCAGTGAACTAGCAACAAAAGAGATTGAATCAGAAATCAAGTATCACAGTCATCACGTCAAAAGAAAAGAGCAATGGTCGAATGGAAAAAACCACATTGTGGTGATATCCGAACCTAAGAAAAGTAAAAATAAAAATCTGCTCAAAAATAATGATTCTCAAATAAAAGATGACAAGCTGATTCTCTACAAAAAAAATTAGTGCACTACTTCAAGCATGATCTCATATCTGTTACACTTCAGCCCATTCCTAGAGCTAAGAACAAAGTTGCTAATGCCTTGGTTACTTTGGCATCCATCTTACAAATGAAAAAGTATAAATTTCACTTCAAGTTCCTGGTGGACGAATTACGCTATCCTGCTCACATATCTTACAATCCTACCATATTTTCATATCTTCCACCTCATATTCCTCCTAAAAATCCACCACGCCATTCTTCTTGCCATCCCTTACACTTTTCCTTTGTCTCTGGTGACTTGTATAGGAAGGGTCTAGACGGAACTCTCCTTAAGTGTCTAGAAATAGAGGAGTCAAAAAAAGTGCTAGCTAAAATCCATGATGGCATATGTGGATCACATTCTAATGATCCTCCGCTAGCTCAGACATTGCTTAGGGCTGGTTATTATTGGTCGAACTGGTTGAGACCTCCTATCATCACAGTTGCAGCATTTGGGCCTGGGGCCTATCAGTTCTCTACATCTGAGGAAGTAGATTCTTGATGCCCATTTCTGTCTGGGGCATTCTTTGTACATACTTTATGATCCTGAAAAAATTTCAAAAAAATTCATATATGATGTTGAAAAAATCCTAAAAAGCATAAAAAGTACTGAAAAAAAAATGAGCATCATAGTGAAAACCTAGCAATAGGCGCTTTGATGTCTCACCAAAAAAATTAAAAAATTTAAAAAATCAAAAAAATAGAAAAAGTGCCTTGGTGAAAACTTGGAAACAAGCGCCTCGGTAGCAAAAATACAAAAAAATTATAAAAAGTCCTTAAAAAATTGCAAAAAAATCTATCAAGTGGTGAAAACCTGGAAACAAGCGCTGCTTGAGACCCTCTACACCTTTGTCTATCAGTCTTGTGTGGCGCTCCTTCGCTCCACTTCTTGCTTTGCCTCTCCTAGCCTGGAATTGACTTTTGTCTTAGTCTAGGGGGCATACGTTGTTCTAGCTTATCTTGGGTCTCTTTGTGCATCTGGGTTTCTTAGGCACCTCGCAAATGGTGTTTTTCAACACCCCCCAACTGTGTTTTTCAACACTACCCTAGCGTCGAGTATTTCTCAACACTTATCAGATGTCCTACCTGTAGTCTAGTATGATGCAATATTTCTCACTGGCAGATGCGATACTCAAAGCTTGACTCTATGACCTACACACACGCACTTGACTCACTAAGACTTGCTTGGCTTTATTTTCTTTGTGTGCTATCTATGATGATTTCTTTGCTGAGTGTTCTCCCCCTATGATCATTTTCGATGATGCATAGCTAGAAGACCGAGGGAATGAGAACATGTTTTATTGCTTTTTCTGCTTGTGGGTATATTTTGTTGGTCATAACTGTCATGAGCATTTATGCTGGTCTTACTTGACACTATAGATTGACAAGGTATTATCCTTGACTATTATGCGAGTGCATGCTTATAGTCATCTTGACTTTCATGTGTCTTGATATAAGCATAATCTCACCATATCAAAATTAGGTAATCTCACTGCACTAGTCATCTTGACCTACATGTCTCTGATGCCTAGGTGAGATTTTCACATTTCTATCTGATATAGATCATATTCAGATTCACATAGTTATGCTAGTGTGTATTGTATGATCTTGCGATGCTACCAATAATGCTCAATGATGAATATTAGATGTCTATTAGCTTTTTAACCTTGCAAGTAAACCACTTTTCATGTAGCTTGCATTCTTAAGTTCATGTTAGTTTAGTTTTCCATCTTGCATATGGAGAGAGCTCTCCTTTTCATCTTTCATGGACTTGTTAATCAACTGCGCTCACCTTTCGCTTCTTCCCGATCATGTCTTTCACTTCTGATCTTTCATATCACATCATTTTCTTTTCATTTCAGGATCCAAACTAGTGGAAGTGGAAGTTTTTTATTTATTTAAAAGGAATATTAGCATAAAAACCTACTGGAAGTTCTTGCCAAGGTATTATATTCCTAAAATACTTTCTAACCACACTATAACTTCCAACAGGTTTTTATGCTAATCAATAATTTGGCAAGAACTTCCAGTAGGTTTTTATGCTAATCAATTCAATATTTCCTAAGGTTTGAGCCTTATTTAATTTAAAAGAGAAAAAAAATAAAAATCTTATTTAATTAAGAGAACATGCTCCCTTTTAATTAATTAAAAATCTCTTTTAATTAAATAATAAAATCACTTTATCCTAAGCTTTTATTTAATTAAAAGGAATTTCCTCCCCTTTTATTTAAATAAAAAATTCCCACTTTTCTTCTTATCCTATGTTGCACAAATAAAACATTATTCTTATTTTATAAAAAGGGAAAAAGTACTTTTTATCTTATGTGGAACACAAAAGTCAACTTCTATTTTCCTATTGGAAGATATTTGTGCACAAAGATCAAGCTTCTTTTTTTCTCCATCGTTGATTAAGTCTTTTGCCTCTTAATCTCGATCATCCATTCATTCTCATTTCTTATAAAAGGAGAGCTCTCTCCTTCATTTTCATATCTTAAATTTTTATGCTAATGTTATGCTGATATAAACTCATGACCTTGCTAGTCAACCACACAATGAGAGATTTTAAATCAAAGACAAGGGCAACAATGTCAATATCTCCAATGAAATCAATATGGATGCAATGCAATGCAAACTAATCTATGAGAATGAAAGATGCAAACTATGCTATGAAAGAAAAATACAAGTGTTACAAATCTTCCTATTAAGCTATGTGAGATTAATCTATTGCATAAAGGAAATCTATACTAAAAATGTCATGATTATGCAACTATGATGTAAGAAAATAAGCTAAATGAAATGCAACAACAATGTCTTCAAAACTTGAATGCAAGAATGTCTTCAAAGAGCTTCAAATGACCTAGAAATCCTGCAACATAACATTAGCATAAAAACCTAAGATATGAAAATGAAGGAGAGAGCTCTCCTTTTATAAGAAATGAGAATCAATGGACGATCGAGATTAAGAAGCAAAAGACTTAATCAATGATGGAGAAAAAAAGAAGCTTGATCCTTGTGCACAAATATCCTCCAATAGGAAAATAGGAGTTGACTTTTGTGTCCCACATAAGACAAATAATATTTTTTCCCTTTTTATAAAATAAGAATAATGCTTTATTTGTGCAACATAGGATAAGAAGAAAAGTGGGGATTTTTTATTTAAATAAAAGGGGAGGAAATTATTTTTAATTAAATAAAAGCTTAGGATAAAATGATTTTATTATTTAATTAAAAGAGATTTTTAATTAATTAAAAGGGAGCATGTTCTCTTAATTAAATAAGATTTTTATTTGTTTTCTCTTTTAAATTAAATAAAGCTCAAACCTTAGGAAATATTGAATTGATTATGATTTGATCAAAGAAATTGATATAATTGATATTGTTGATATTTGAAAATATTGATTCAGGGATTTGATAAATTGAGAAATGGGGGCCCAAAGTCTAGGCGACCATTTTAGGGTGTATACATTTGCCCCTGTTTGACTAATGTGAGATCGATTTGGGATCACATGCAGTCAAAGAATGAAGTTGAAATGTGAGATCGATTTGGGATCACAAAACAACTTAGATATGAGGTCGGTTCGGAATCACATCCGAACAAACATAAACAAAGGATTCTGGACATGAGGTCGATTCGAGATCATATCCAAAATAAGAGATAAGAATGTCAAGCTGAGCTGAATGATAAAGTTGAATCAAAGATTAAAGCTGATAGGTACTGCCCCCTCAGAATCAAAATTGAAATCAGATAGAGGAAAACAACAAATTGATAAACCTGATCAAGTCACAATAAATCATAATCAAAGGATGGAGCATGATACGCTAACCATCAAACAGTGAAGATATGCCTCAGGTTGACAAGGTTTGACTGAAAAAGATATAGGATAAAGATTAAGTCAAATCTTAGAGAAAGGAAGCGAAAGGGGTGAATGAAAGACTAGAAGTTTGGAAGATATGGAAAAGAAGAAATTCCATCAAAGATTGAAGAATTATGCCTCAAAAGGTCAGTTAACTACGTAGAAGAATGAGAAAACTTGGATACGCGACTCAAATTTTGATTTCAAGTCAGAAAATGAATAGAAAATGATGTGATATGAAAGACCACAAATGAAAGATATGATAAAAAAGAATCAGAAAATGAGCATAGTTGACCAACTAGTCCGTAAATGATAAAAAGGAGAGCTCTCTCCATATGCAAGATGCAAAAACTAAACTATGATGAACCTAAGAATGCAAGCTACTATAAAAAGTGGTTGACTTGCAAGGTCACAACACCTATAGACATCTAATTATCATCATCAAGTGTTATTGGTAGCGTTGTAAGATCATACAATGCACACTAGCATAACTATGTGGATATGAATATGATCTTTATCAGATAGAAATGTGGAAATCCCACCTAGGCATCAAAGATATGTAGGTCAAGATGACTAATGCAGTGAGATTACCTAAGTTTGATATGCTGAGATTATGCTTGTATCAAGGCACATGAAAGTCAAGATAACTAGAAGCATGCACTCGCAAAACAGTCAAAGATAATATCTTGTCAATCCATAGTGTCAAGTAAGACCACCATAAATGCTCACGACAGTTAGGATCAATGAAATATACCCACAAGAAAATAAAGAAAGAAAACATGTTCTCATACCCTCAGTCTTCTAGCTATGCATCATCAAAAAGTTCTCAGGGAGAGACCACTCATCAAAGAAATCCTCATAGATAGCACACAAAGAAAAAAAAAGTTAACATATCTCAAGCGAGTTGATTGTCTAAGTGCGTGTGTGTTGGTCATAGAGTCAGAATCTAGTTATCACATCTATCAATGAAAAATATCGCATCATACTTAGACTATTGGGTAAGACATCTGATAAGTGTTAAGAAACACTTGACGCAAGGGTAGTGTTGAGAAACACTATTTGGGGTGGTGTTGAAAAACATCGGTTGTGAAATGCCCCAAGAGACAAACGCACCTAAAGGACCTATGCTAATAGGTATGCCCCCTAGACAAAGACAAAGACCAATTCCAGACCAAGTCAAATAAGATCAAGGCATGATGGAGAAAGGTTCAGTGTCGAGAGCGAAAGCTAAAAGACAAGGGTCCAAAGGCCTCAAGTAGCGCCTGTTTCCAAGTTTTCACCACTTGGAGATTTTTTGATTTTTCAATTTTTTTATATTTTTGCTACCAAGGCACCTATTTCTAGGTTTTCACCAAGGAACTTTTTCTATGTTTTTTTGAATTTTTTGCATTTTTTTATTTTTTTAATATTTTTTCAGGACTTTTTATGCTTTTTAAGATTTTTTCAGCATCATATATCAATTTTTTTGGTATTTTTTTTTCAATATATATATATTTTTTTGGAGATACATCAAAGCGTCTATTACTAGATTTTCACTAAGATAATTTTTTAAGACATTTTTTAATTTTTAAAATTTTTAACAATATACCATTTTTTTGGATTTTTTTAGGATCAATAAGTATGTACAAAGGATGCCCCCAGACAGAATGGGCATCAAACTCCCAAGCAAGATCACATCGTGCAGTTCCAAAATGTGGCAAGGTGAGGGAAAAGAGGGATTAGCAAGCTGGTGAAAAATAAGAGAATGAAGGAGAATGAAGGGAAGAAATTCTCAAGGACAAATTCCTCAAGAGTGCCCAAGCTAGAGAAAAATTGTCATGTAAAGCACATTTGGACAAGTAATAAAAGGCCAACATAGGATAAGCCACAAAAGTGCAATGCAAAAGAAGGAAATGATGTAGTCCAAAAGAGTAGACATATCAAGAGGCTTCATAGCATCATGTTTTACTTTTTTTTATTAGATCAAGAGCAAAGGGGAAGAGGATAGCGACAGGCTAGAATAAATGAAAGAAAATGAAAGTGAAGGCTAAACATGAAAGGAATGAAAGAAAGATCATCATAAGATAGCTCACAAGATTTCCAAATGTTCGTGCATAGGTCAATATTGTCAAGATCAAAGAGCAAAGATGAAATGGATGCAATATGTAGAAGAACTACGCATGATGCCTGATTGCCAGGTTTTCATCACGGTACTTATCCAACGTGCCACAAGGGAGTGGTTTTCACTATAAGATGAATTTATTTATCTTTACTTTTGCTACCAAGGTGCCTGTTTCCAAGTTTTCACCATGGCACATTTTTAATTTTTTTTTTTTTTTTTTCATGTTTCTTTTTTTCTATTTTTAAAATTTTTTTAAATTTTATTTTTATTTTTATTTTTGGAAGAAGGCAAGCTTTTTAGATAATGCTCCTTAAAAGGATAAACCATAATATGTTAAGGATTCAAAATGATATGCTCAAAGATGCTGATAGGGAAAGGAAAATGGAAGAGAAAAATGGAGGATAAGGCTTTATGTAAAGCGAGTGAGGTTGGAAGATAGGAGGAATATGCAAATGAGGAAAAAAGATAAAAGGTAGAAGGATAATAAATAGAAGGATTGTGAAAGGGTAGATGGAAAGGAAGGAAAGATCAACATCAACACACCTTGAAGGGTGGTGAGAGGATGGAGGAAATGTGAATGAAGGAATACAAGAAGGAATATGGTGAATGTTTAGCAGAGGTTGCAGTTTGGGCACATGGAATAGAAGAATGTTTTTGGAAGAAGATGAAGTGGAAGCCTTTGGAAGCTTGAATGTCAACTTCACTTGTTGTTCAACATGAGACTCTCTTAAGAGAGATCTTGGAATCCATATAGCCATTAGATTTTTATTTCCTTTTGATGATTTAGAGAGAATATCTTGAATGATGGATTTTGGAACCCATACTTGTCTTGTAGTTTTCTTCTTAGATATCTCTTTTGACTTTATGCCTCCATGTCGATTAGAGTAGACATAGTGATCTTCATTGTTTGATGAATTCTTATATTTCTTCTTTTTCTTGTATTGAACATTCAAGTTACTTCCAAAAGACTTAGGACTTGTGGAAGAAGGAGGATATGACTGGTTTAGATGGGTGGGTGGATGAAAAAGATTCAAGGGTATGAATCTATGTTGATCTTGAGGAAAGATAGGAGATGGAGGGACATAAGGACCCAAGATGGATGATAAATTAAGAGAGTTAGGAGGGGAAAGTGAAGGGACATAAGGGCCCAAGATGGAAGGAAGACATGAAGCCCTTAGTATTGGTGGAGGAGGTCCAAGGATGGATGTGGAAGACGCAAAAGGATAATCAATAAGTTCATCAGCATCTATATCACAACCAAGGATATCAACATCTTTAGAGTGAGCATTAAAATTTTCAATAGGATCATGCACATCTTGAATAGGAGCACCATCTTTGATAGGATTGTTTAGAGCTTCCAAAGACTCAGGAAGAGCAGAAAGCGGAAGCGAACATGGAATGGTAGAACAAGAAGATGGAAGACTTTGATCTTGACAAGGATCTTTGGATAGCGTAAGTGTATCATTTTGCTTTGAATTTTCAATAGGCTTAACATTGGAAGTAATGACACCATTTTTAATAACCTTAATGGAAGTATCATCTTTGGAAAGCACAAGTGTAGTAAGGTTATTTTGTTTATCAATAAGCTCAATGATGTGAGTAGTAGCTCGATCTTGCTTAGGAGAAGATTTAAGACATGGTGGAATGAATGAGGAAGGGTGTAAAGGATCGAAAGAACCATGAAACGAATGAGAGATATTATGAACATGATTGGATGACATGGAGGGTTCTTGATCTTGATCTTTCTTTATGTTCTTTTCTTTATCATTTTTAGAGTCCTCTTGACATGGAGCCACTTCTAAGGACAAGGAAGTAGGTTGGGATTGTATGGAAGACTTTGGAAGAGATGGTGAAGGACTAACTGAAGTAGGCATTATAACACATGAAGACTTAGGCTCTTCAGGTTTAGCATTATTGAAAGTACTCACAACCAAGTGAAGGTTAGCTTGAGTTTCTTTAAGAGGTAGCCCTTGAGGATAACTATAGGGAACCACATGAAAAGCTTTAAGATCTTTGTTGGATGAAGGATTTGTGATAGATTTGGAAGACTTGAAAGCTTTAGGAAATGTATGGGTATTGGAGGAATTAGGGGATGGAAGGAACCATCACAAGACAAAGGTTCAACATTAACATGATCTTGCTTGAGAGTGTCATCTTTATTTTCAACATGAATGTTCTTAGAGGAAGGATTTTTATAATATTTATGTTTCAAATCAGCACGGTGCATTTTATATTCCTCAATAGTAGTAGCTGGATTATAATCAAGGTATTGTTCACAAAACTCATCAAAGTTTCTTTCAAAATCTGAATCATACGGATCACCATCACAATCTTTCCAATATGAGGACCCATTTCCAGTAACCACAAGGACACGACTAGGAGGACTCTTAGGAATAGAGGTGTCATAGGTATCACTACATTGTCCATCATCATAGTCATCATAGTCATCATAGGTGGGTGCATCACTCTTCGTGGAAGAGGTATTATAAGGACTATCACGTTTCTCATTATGGTATGTCTTGTGAAGAGAAGTAAGACTCTTTGAAGAAGTAGAAGATGAATGAGATCGTGAAGAAGAGGAAATTGAAGACTTAGTGTAGGAAGAGGACTTGGATAATGAGGAATTTAAATAATGTTTAGAAGAGTCATGATAAGATTTGGAAGATAAAGAATGTGAATAGTGTTTAGAAGAATTGTGATAAGATTTAGAAGATGAAGAATATTTGGATGAGATCATGAGTATGATTCTAGCAAAGGTGTCTGATTTAATCAATTTTTCTTTTATATTGTTCATAAATTCATCACTCATGAGAATTTTGGAGGAACAACACTTTTCGAATATGTCAATGAGCTCAAGATCATCTATTCTTAATAAAGGTTCCAAAATCATATAGTCAAGATTCATGGTTCTAGAAGAAGAAGAATCAAGCATAGGAGCAACAGAAGAGATAAAATAGAAAAAAATAGACTAGATAATAAGAGGAAAAGAATCAAGAACAATTTTCCATAGGAATAGAAGACTTCAAAAGAACATGGGAAATGGAGAAGAAAGAAGAAGACTAAGATTCATCTTATGCAATTGATACCATAATGTTCATTGAGAAGAAAAAAGAAGCTTGATCCTTGTGCACAAATATCCTCCAATAGGAAAATAGGAGTTGACTTTTATGTCCCACATAAGACAAAAAGTACTTTTTCCAGCAATGTACCTTAGCAAACTAATCTATGAAAATGAAATATGCAAGTTATGCTATGAAAGGAAAATACAAGTGTTACAAATCCTCATAGTTTACTTTGTTCACAAAACTCATCAAAGTTTCTTTCAAAATCCAAATCATACGGATCACCATCACAATCTTTCTAATATGAGGACCCATTTCCAGTAAGCACAAGGACACGACTAGGAGGACTCTTAGGAATAGAGGTGTCATAGGTATCACTACATTGTCCGTCATCATAGTCATCATAGTCATCATAGGTGGGTGCATCACTCTTCGTGGAAGAGGTATTATAAGGACTATCACGTTTCTCATTATGGTATGTCTTGTGAAGAGAAGTAAGACTCTTTGAAGAAGTACAAGAAGAATGAGATCATGAAGAAGAGGAAATTGAAGACTTAGTGTAGGAAGAGGACTTGGATAATGAAGAATTCGAATAATGTTTAGAAGAGTCATGATAAGATTTGGAAGATAAAGAATGTGAATAGTGTTTAGAAGAATTCAATAGCGTTAGCATAAAAACCTAGAAAAGTGGAAGTTTTTATTTATTTAAAAGAAATATTTCCTCCCCTTTTAAATAAATAAAAGCCCCCACTTTTCCTCTTATCCTAAGTTGCACAAATAAAGTATTATTCCTATTTTATAAAAAGGGAAAAAACACTTTTTGTCTCATATGGACACAAAAGTCAACTCTTATTTTCTCATTGGAGGATATTTGTGCACATGGATTGCTCTTCTTTGATGCTCCACCGTTGATTAAATCTTTTGTCTCTTAATCTCCATGGTCCATTTTCATCTCATTTCTTATAAAAAGAGAGCTTTCTTCTTCATTTTCATATCTTAGGTTTTTATGTTAATGTTATGCTGCAGGTTTTCTAGGTCATTTTGGAGCTTTTGAAGATTTGGAGCATTCTTGGCTTTTGCATCTATATGTTATCATAGTTTTCATTTCTTGCATTATCATGGCATTCATAGCTTCATACTTAGCTTAGATTTCCTTTATGCTTTAGATTAATTCATCTAGCTTAACTAGGAGGCTTTGTAATACTTTCATCTTTCATTTTCATAGCTTAGCTTGCATTTCCATTTCTAGCATAGCATTGCATTGCATTTTCATTCTTGATTCTTGAGGATATTGACATTCTTGCCATTGTCTTCATTTGAATCTCTCATTGCATGGTTTACGAGCAAGGTTATAGGCTAAATAGCTCTAGCTAAAAACATTCTTAAAAACCCTTACACTCCATGCCTAAGGAGCTATGGATCAATTTTTGAGACCTCATTCTTGAGTGTTCTTGAATATAATGATTCATAGAAGTGTGACACAATTATAGCACATATTTTTGGCACCCACCGTGGGGCTCTAAAACTCATTCTCTGCATTTTTATCAAGTTTTTTTTTTTTTTAGCGTCACTTTTTCATCAATTTTGCGCAAATAGGAGAAACGCTACTTATGGGAATTTTGTTCATGCTTTTGAGCATTTTGTTCACGCCTGTGAGCAGTTTGTTGACGCCTTTGAGAAATTTGTTCATGCTTATGCAGGTTCTGTTGTCACCCTTGCAGGTGTGCGCATTCTATTTGCGCGTCTGAACATTTTATTATTGCCTAAAGACATTTTGTTGTCGCCTGTGGACATTTTTCTTGCGCATCTACACATTTTGTTGTTTCCTTTGCAGGTTTTGTTGTCGCCTGTGCATGTTCTATTTGCACGTATGAACATTATGTTATCGCCTACAAACATTCTGTTGCCGCCTTCGCACATTTTGATCACGCCTACCAGCGTTTAAATGCCGCGTATTAGCTGTTAAATGTTGCTTGGTATTTTCTGTTGAATGTTGCTAGTTTGCTTGCTGTTTTTAATTTTTTTGAAAATTTTAGCATTTTCAAATCCGTGCCACTGTGGAAAACGGGCACCCATTTTTGAGAAATTTTTGCAAATGGTATCAAAAATTGAAGTGTTATATATCGTTGGAAAGGTCTTTCCGTGCCTAATCCAACCGTGATGGTTTCATTTTCAAATTTTGTCATTTGATCAGTTATTTTTTGTAGATTATCTAATTTTTCATGTGCTAACCATTGTTAGATTTGAGATTTTCCTAACCCTTGTTGGTCTAACAAGTTGTTTTGAAGATGCTCTTGCTTTCATGGAAAATGCTTAAAATTGCTTGAGGTACTTTGTTCCATCTCTACAACATTTGGATTTTGGGATTAAAATTGAACCTCTCATGTGTTTGGCTTGAGTGTTTACATGCTTTCATAGAACATATTTCAATTGATGCTCTTAATGGGAAATGAATGAACATAGATTTGCTTTCATACAAGTTTGTGTAAGTGAATGCTTGTGTTTAAATCTTAAGTAATTCTTGGTTCCAATATCAAATATCTCATTAAGTGATTGAGGGCATGGATTCATTCTTTGTTTACATAGGGAGTTAAATGCACCACTTTGTGGACTCACTCTATGTTTGCTTGGAAAGTTAAATATTCCATTGATTCAACCCTTTGTCATTTGTGAGTAGTATTGATAAGCAACTTTAGATTACTTTTGATTGATCTTGTTAGCTAAATTGGGTGTTGGACTCGCTTATTTCTAATCGCCCCTCATTACCGCCCTTTGGATGCAAGGTCAACATTCATACATAGGGGAGGGGTCTACTTGAAAAGAGTGTTAAGTGTTCGACAAAGTTTTCCCCTTTTTATGCTTTCTTGATCTCATTATTTTTCTAAGGTGTGGACTCACTTTGAGTTTATGTGAAGAGTTAAATGTTCCACTTTTGGACTCACTTTGAGTTTGTGTGAGGAGTTAAATATTCCACCTTGTGGACTCACTTCACATTCACTTGAAGAGTTAAATGTTCCACTTTTGGACTCACTTCACATTTACTTGAAGAGTTAAGTGTTCCACCTTTAGTGCTTTCAATACTTTTGATAGTGAATTGCTTACCTTTTATTTCTAGAAGGCCTACTTGGGGACACACCACCTCAAGAGATGACCTTAACTCCTATGTTCCGGTGGAGTATAAATAGCGGGTGGTGAATCGAAAGACACCTCTCTTGGAAATTGAGTTTGATATCACTCTTGGCTAAGCCTCAA
This sequence comes from Chamaecyparis obtusa, assembly GCA_027943335.1. Lineage (NCBI taxonomy): Eukaryota > Viridiplantae > Streptophyta > Pinopsida > Cupressales > Cupressaceae > Chamaecyparis > Chamaecyparis obtusa. The sequence continues at coordinate 2,151,523 of BSBK01001534.1, forward strand.
AGAACTTTATACCTTTGAGAAGTGAAGGAGGAGATTTGGGTTACCGTCTCCCCCCGGCTGTGTGATTTCAGATTCTTCTCATCTACAGATTTGGGTCTCACGTACCTTGCATATATTGAGGACTCCCTTTAGCAAAGCTATGTATATCCTTGTAGACAGCTTGATAGGATGTTGTTGTGTTCTAAGTGCCTGCTAAAACATTTTTCAAGAACATACACAAGTAGAATCTTTAAGGAGTAGAAATACTAAGTCACTATTCTTGTTCATGTGCAAGGTTTCTTTGCCCCTTGCTCATTGTTTGAAGACAATTGCTTGCTTGAACTCCTTGATTGTTGTCTTATGTGCTTGATCCATGATAAAAATCTATTTATATGCAAACTTGGTCAAAATGCTTCAAAACTGAGATTTTTATGTTCATTGGTCATAGAGCCGTATGACCCTGCAAAAGTGTCACCCCGCTTATTGGAAACTATCGCTTGGCTTAGGGTGAAGTGTTGCCTCACTATAAACTATCACCTTGTCTGCTTGGAAAGTGTCTCCCAGAACCTTTTTGCTATCTTCTTGTTGTTGCAATCCGGAGCTGCTAAACTTGCATTTTAACCTATCGTAGAGTGTCTTTTTCTGTTCTTACCTGAAGCTGGACTATTATCTACATGCTTAGACTTGTTCTAGATTGAAACAAATGAGTTAAAACTATTGGATTTGAGCTTAACAAATGCTACTCTTGATCACTTGTCGCATCACGGTTACTTGTCTAGCTACTTGCTTATTGAGCTTCTTGCTCACTGCTCGGCTTTAGTCAATTGATTGTTGTAAGTGCTTGAGCACTTTTGAGGAGCCATCTCTCTATTGTTCTACTTTTACAAGTGATCTTTATTAGCTTTGCTTATCTCAAATCTGAGAAACTTTGTCTCATTCTATTAGTCAACCAACATCTCTTTTCATGCTGGTTACAACTCGGTCTCAATTTGAGCAGGAGAGTCACCCTCCGTTCAATTATACGTAGTTACCTTCTCCAACTAGACGCTCACGAGCACCCATTAGCAACAATAGTTCTAGTTCTAACCAATCTGAGGATTCTAAGGCTACCTCATGGTACAAAGGAGGTTTCCTCTTTTCCGCATTCAAGACCCCCAAGAACACGAACAGTATCTCACTTACTTTGACTAAACAAGAAAAATTTCAACGCTTGCAAGAACACTTTGAGCATAAGGATAACCAAGCGCGCTTAGACAAAGAACACAATCAACAAAGGATGGATGTTTCTAGGTGCATGGCTTATAGAGGGACATTTCATGAGCAACCTGAGACTAGTAATCATGAGCATAGACCTCTTTTTATCAATGGCAATAATCAAAAAATTTTAAAAATTCAAAAAAAATTTGAAAAAGTGCCTTGGTGAAAACCTGGAAACAGGCGCCTTGGTAGCAAAAATACAAAAAAAAATTATAAAAAGTCTTGAAAAAAAATTGCAATAAATCTATCAAGTGGTGAAAACCTGGAAACAGGCACTGCTTGAGACCCTCTGCACCTATGTCTATCAGTCTTGTGTGGTGCTCCTTCGCTCCACTTCTCACTTTGCCTCTCCTAGCCTAGAATTGATTCATGTCTTAGTCTAGGGGGCATCCATTGTTCTAGCTTATCTTGGGTCTCTTTGTGCATATAAGTTTCTTAGGCACCTTGCAAATGGTGTTTTTCAACACCCCAAACTTTCTTTTTCAACACTACCCTAGCGTCGAGTGTTTCTTAACACTTATCAGATGTCCTACCCGCAGTCTAGTTGATGCAATATTTCTCACTGGCAGATGCGATACTCAAAGCTTGACTCTATGACCTACACACACGCACTTGACTCACTGAGACTTGCTTGGCTTTATTTTCTTTGTGTGCTATCTATGATGATTTCTTTTCTGAGTGTTCTCCCCCTATGATCATTTTTTATGATGCATAGCTAGAAGACTGAGGGAATGAGAACATGCTTTATTTCTTTTTCTGCTTGTGGGTTTATTTTGTTGGTCCTAATTTTCAGGAGCATTTATGCTGGTCTTACTTGACACTACGGATTGACAAGGTATTATCCTTGACTGTTATGCGAGTGCATGCTTATAGTCATCTTGACTTTCATGTGTCTTGATACGAGCATAATCTTGCCATATCAAACTTAGGTAATCTCACTGCACTAGTCATCTTGACCTACATGTCTCTGATGCCTAGTTGAGATTTCTACATTTCTATTTGATATAGATCATATTCAGATTCACATAGTTATGCTAGTGTGTATTGTACGATCTTGCGACACTATCAATAACGCTTGATGATGATAATTAGATGTCTATTGGCTTAGTAACCTTGCAAGTAAACCACTTTTCATGTAGCTTGCATTCTTAGGTTCATGTTAGTTTAGTTTTGCATCTTGCATATGGAGAGAGCTCTCCTTTTCATCTTTCATGGACTTGTTAATCAACTGCGCTCACCTTTCGCTTCTTCCCGATCATGTCTTTCACTTCTGATCTTTCATATCACATCATTTTTCTTTCATTTCAGGATCTAAACTGAAATCCTTGATCACCCAAATCACCTTTCTCCTTCTTTCGCGCAATTGGCTGACCTTTTGAGGCCTGATCCTTCGATCTTCACTGGGGCATTCTTCACCTCTTCATCTCCATCTCTTTCAAACTTCTAGTCTTTCATTCACTTTCAAATCCCAAGTTCAAATCCCCCCTCCATGGTGTTTTCAGGTTTAGGGACCGATAGGTTCATGCCCCGTGTCCCATGTGTGGGGCATACCTTCACTGCTTAATGGTTATTCTATTCTCTTTCTTCGATTATGATTTCTATTGATTTGATCATATCTCTCTTGCTTCTACTTTCCCTCTACCTAATTTCACTTTCGATCCCAAGGGGGTAGACACATCATATCTTATTGGCTATCTCTTTCCTAAGTGTTCAGTACTGTCACTACCAGGCTGATCATGCATGATTTGCTATCTCTCTACACTTCATTCTTTGGAGTCAGATTGCTTGCCTTCTTGGCTATCTCTTACTTTCTTGGCTAATCTGAGTTGCTTTGTGATCCCAAATCGATCTCACATTTCAACTTCATTTCTTTGACTATATGTGTTCCCAGATCGATCACACATTACTCAAAGAGGGGAAAATGTATACACCTAAAAATGGTCACCTAGACTATTTAAAAGGAAAGGAAAATGATGTGATATGAAAGACCAGAAGTGCATGCTTTTATGCTAAGGAATATTACAAGGGCAAGAACTTCCAGCAGCATAACATTATTGACTGTTATTTTTCTTCCAGCAGCATAACATCATTTTCCTTTCCTTTCCTTTTATGTCACCTAGACATCAAAGCACCTATTGCAAGGTTTTCACTAGGATGCTCATTTTTTCAGTACTTTTTATGCTTTTTAGGATTTTTTTAGCATCATATATGATTTTTTTTTGGAATTTTTTCAGGATCATAAAGTATGTACAAAGAATGCCCCAGATAGAAACAGGCATCAAGAATATGCTTCCTCAGATGTAGAGAACTGATAGGCCCCAGGCCCAAATGCTGCAACTGTGACAATAGGAGGTCTCAACCAGTTCGACCAATAATAACCAGCCCTAAGCAATGTCTGAGCTAGCGAAGGATCGTTAGAATGTGATCCACATATGCCATCGTGGATTTCAGCTAGCACTTTTTTTGACTCCTCTATTTCTAGACACCTAAGGAGAGTTCCATCTAGACCCTTCCTATACAAGTCACCAGAGACAAAGGCAAAGTGTAAGGTGTTAGTCCATTTTCCAGTCACAGTAAAAATCCTTTGAAAATGGCCTATCTTCCTTGCAGTTTTTTGTTAAGTTATCCCACCCTGCTGCATAGTTTTGATGTGTGATGAAAGTCCATAGTGTTTCATGGTGTGTGCCCTTAGCCCCTGGTAGTCTATTGTGTCACCTTGCTCCAGTTGAAAACATAGGTGTTGAATCGCAAAATCCAGAAAGTTATTCGAGTTTCAAGGTCTGCAGGAAATGTTTTCAGAATCTGCCACAGTGTCGAAAACCCACAGTATTTTTTAAAATCCATGATTTTTTCGGTCTATGTGAAAACCTTCATTGTTTTCAACCTTGTGCCTTCCAGCTTTTGTGCACTTGTCTTTTGGTGCCAGAAACTTTGTGTGTTTTCGATCCTCTTTCATCGAAAACCTTGTGTGTTTTCGACCTCACAGTTTCCTGTTGGCTGGCGTTCCCTAACTGCGCAAGTACGATGGATGGTGGGCCTGGGTCTTCAAAGGGTTTCAAATGATTGGTTGTCGCATGATCACATGTCAGGATTTTCGAACATGCGACCATGCAACCAGATGACACATGTCCCAGTGGGCCCATTGGCTAGGGTCTGATAGATGTTTAACGGGTGACAAAGATCGGTGGTTATCGCTATACCATGAGGAAAAGTTGCAAGCCTTTTAATCTCCATGCTTTAACGAGAGTCATTGATGCGGTATGAAGGCCATTGGATTTTCTTGTATGGGCGTGTAGTGGGACCTATCTGCTTGGTGGCACTGATGTGTCAATTTTCTATTGGTTGCCTGCGATGAGTTGGACTTCATGTCAGTGGGTCCCGGTGTCAGAGATTTAAGATCTATGGTTGGCATGTGATCGCAAGGAATATTCTTTCCCCTTGTGATCATGTGACAACCATTTGATCTTGCAGTGTTTAAAAGGTAAGGCTTTTCTCAGTGGTGGGTCCTGTGTCAGGTGACTCAATGGTTACAGCGAATGGTGGTGTGACATGTGGCAAAAAGGGTGGGCCCATGTGTGGGTCTAAGCGGTTTGGTGGTCTTGATAGTTTTCTTCCTGTTTGCTAGTTCGCGTAATGTTTTGGCGGTGCCCCAATTTATTTGGCGATTCAACGAACAGTGGTCGCATGATCACTAAGTTTTTTAGCGATGGTGGACAGTGTCTCACGAATTGGCGGAAGTTCTTCAGTCACCAGTTCGCCAGAAAAAGTGGGCCGGTGTTTTGGTGACGTGGAGGCTTGTCGCATGTTCACATAGCCCGTTTCCTGGCTATGCAATCATGCGACCATTGATGGTGTTGCGGTTGCGGAGTTATGAAGTGGGGTCACAGTTTTCAAAGTGATGCAAAGTGTGTGGGGCCCACGACTGTTGTGAGGTTAAATATGACCGCCCAATTTTTCAGGAAAGGGAAAAGATCGACGGCCATGTTTTAAATTTTGCCGATTAGCCGTTACATTTGAATTCAAACTTGCAGATGGTTTTCACAACCGGGTGTACCAAAATTTATGGTTTCTTCACTAGATTTGACTGGTTTGTTAGCGGTAGGTGTTGTAATCTGGCCCGAGGGTCCTGCTGATTGGTGGCATGGTGATTCCGTACCTAGTGATGAATCTCAGTGGTGTGTCACATGTTTGCATAGCCTAGTTTCTGGCTATGCGATCATGCGACAACCTTTGTTTTGCGGGGTCTTCTAGTAGTTTGGCAGTATGCAATGAGTGTGGTAGCTCGGTGGTAGTTGCGATAATGATGAAGAGGATATGTGCGGCCATCCTAATCCAATTTTGTTGCCTGGGATGTCTTGTCGATTTAAATGCATTAGACTATTTGAGCTTGCATGATGCGGTTTGATCCCTATCTTGTCTGTGTTAACTCCTCAGTGGGGTTAGGTAGATTTGAATTTTGAGTCTAAAATTATCATTATGCTTGCATTGTAACCCTAGTATAAAGGGATTTTTATGATCATTCAAGATTGTTGGGAGTAGGTTTTCAAACTTTTCTGGTTGTGAGTCTTCTGCCCAGTCTGAATGGTAATGACCTATTTTGGTATATTTTGACAATAGAGAAAAAGTTGCAGGTCTAAGCTGTAATTTGCAAGCTTGACTCCTCTGGATTGACTATTTACACTTAAGGATTCTTCATACTTAATACAAGTACATGACTCTTATCTCTCCTTTGTGTCAACTTAGATAGATTCTAAACTTTCTAGTCCTCTGCATATTGTTTTATGTATATGTATCCATTCTTGAGTTCTAATCCAGGATTAGATGAAATGATGCTTTAGATGGGACATAGAGCTATCTTATTGTCTATGTAAGGATATCTCATAAGTAGTAAAGGGGATTTTAGGTGTGTTTATGGCTTGGAATCTCAGCTATTGTCTGGTGTGTGTAGCATTCATGTTCTAGGAGGTCTTGCCCAATGGATGAGGCACTGGCCTAGATAAGTATTTCCTTGTTGACATGTCTTGATCAAGGTTGTTATGATTCAAACTTATAAATTAAGAACCATCCTTAAGCTTTTAGTATTTGGTTGTGTAAGTTTCTACCCCATAGTAATGGAGAGTCAATGAGTGTGTGGTTAACACTTAGTACTTTCTTACTATCCTATTATCTGTTATTCAAACCTAGTTCTTGGTGTATGAGGTATATTTTATACTAGGTTAGGTGCACCCGCCTTGGTTTTGTAGAGCCAGAAGTAGAAGAGGGCAGTCTTGTCCCTATAGTTGGTCCAGTTACCCTAAGACCTCATAACATTTTGGAATTAACCATTCCTAAAATCCATCTGAGGGTATATTGGCAGCCTAAAGAGCATAAGCATCATTTTGGAGACCAACAAGATGGTGACTCTACTAGGAAAGTGTTATACATGTTCATCCTAACCAGTAGGTCATGATTGGAAGAAACAGGGTTGTTCTTGTCCCTTGTCTCTCTAACTCATTTGAATATTTCTAGAGTGAAGAAACTATATTGTGATATTCCCAATACACTTAGGTGGCGACTCAAACATCTCTGAAGCAGTGCTAGTCAGTATTTATTTTGCAAGATGAGTTATAGAGCTACTAGGTCTCAGAGAAAGGAGCATCCTAAAGATATAATGGAAGAAGGCATTCCAGGCACTTCTAGGCCTAGTTGGACAAGGGGAGGAAGGAAGAAAAGAGGTGTTTCTCATACTTGGAGAAACAAGAAAGATACCAGACAAGAAACCCAAGCCAGGCCTAGTCAAGAAGAAAATAATTCAGAATATGAAGAGGCTGTTGATTTGGGATTGAACCAATATGAGGATGAAACTCAAGTGGGAGATGATGACTCTGAGACCACTCTCCCTGAATCAAAAGAGATCTTTGAGGAGGTCTATGAACTAGAAAGAAGAGTTCAAGAACAACTTTCCATTAGGTAGCAAAGAGAAAAGGACAAAGAAGATAAAGTAAGACAAGCCATGATAAGGGCTGATCAGCTAAAGAGGCAGTTACTAGATTTGGAGGCAATTAATTTTGTCCCAGAGCCTGAAAGAGTAAATGAATAGCCTATTATTCAAAAAATATATGAAGAAACAAGACAAAGAGATAAAGGCAAACAAAAGGCTGTTGGGATTCAAATCAGTGAACAATTTATTATGGATAGGACATCAGATCCGAGACTGAGATTAGATTCAGATTTGGAGATAGCTAGAAGGAAGAAAGAAATATTGGATAAAGAACTAGAGAAAGTAGAGTTGGAGGCTTCTGCTGCAGAAATCAGAAAGAAGATAGATTTTTTCAAGCATGCTTCAGGACCTTCAAATATTTTTGCTTCCTTTTTAGGACAAGGTGGAACTCATGGTAATAATGCAGCTCAAGCAAATGGTGTACCGGGTGTCGCTAGAGTTCCTGATGGTTCAAACACAAGGACATCTACATCTCAAGGAATGGATCCACTACATGGAGCTCCTATTCATGAAAGGTACAAACAACTTGTCTTCTTTGGTATTCTTGGTTATCCTAATGTAATCCTTGATGAAATTAGAAAGAAGCTTCCTAAATTTACTGGAAATAATGTCATCACATGTGAAGAACATCTGAAAAATTTCATAGATGTAATAGATGATTATAATGTAGAGCCTGATGATGTTATAATGAAGCTATTTGTACAATCCCTAATTGAGGATGCTAGGGATTGGTTTAGAGGGTTACCCCATGCTAGTATAGGATCATGGAATGAATTTAAAAATTGTTTCAAGGAACACTATGGTGATAAGACTAATGAGGGTTTTATCCTAAATGAATTCAATAACATAAAGAAGAATCAGAATGAAGAGGTCCTGGAATTTAATATAAGATTCCAAAAGGCTATGCATAGGCTCTTGTAGGTTATCAGACTAGATGATAGGGTATGTCTTGTGACATACTTGAATGCCTTTTATGCAAAAATGGGATACCTCTTGAGGGACAAGAACCCTAGAAATCTTGGGGAAGCTTACAAATTGGCCATCAACATAGAGAGCAATAGAAGAATATCAGGAAAGATAGGAAGAAGAGATGATTGCAGGCCTCAAATGCAGAGTAAGAAAGAAATGGGAAGGTTTGCTAACTCTAAACCCAAAGAGTATGACAATCTAAAACAAATTTTAAAGGCTTTGGAAGGTTTAAAGCCTGGTGAAAAGGGAAACAATAGAGCTATGACTATGGAGAGGTCAGATCCAAACAATTTTAGCAGACAGCCAAGAATGCAAAATTACCCTTACAACACTCAATGGAAAGATGGCAAGCCCAGTTTCCCAACCAAGCAAGAAAGGCCTGATGGAAGGATCCTTGATCCCTTGCATAGAAATTCAGTGAATATGACTGAAGATATCCCATGGTGTGCTGCTTGTCAGTCTCCTCATGACCCTGAGCATTGTGTCATTGCTTTAAACTTACAAGAAAATCAAGAACAAGAGGAGAAATATGACAAGAGTGGTTGTAGAATGACTTCTGCACATGTAGAGGATGAGAATGATTTTGATGAAGAAGATGAAGAGTTTGATGATGTTGGATGTGGTATTGTGAGGGGTGAGGAGAAGGTTTCTTTAAGAAGACCATCAGATAAATAAATTGCTCAGATCACTGTAGACATGGTTACTCAAGCTAGAAATAATTATAACTTGAGGAATAGGGCAGCTGGAAATGCAACTGGTAAGCTAGGTAGTATGTTTATCAAGGAGATAGAAAATGGTACACAATAGCATGGAGAAAAGGGCAGGGGTGCCGATGATACTAACCAAGTGAAGGTAAAAAGGAAAGTTGTACCTATTGTAGCACCTAAGAATAAAGCAAAGATAGCAGAGGTAGTTGTTCCCATTCCTCAGAAGGGAGAGGAATCTCCTCTCAAAGACAAATCTGGTTTCACAAAGGATAAAGTTGTCACTATCTTTGAAGAAGACATGAACAACCAAAAGTATGTTTCGATTGATATGTCCAAATTGCTTTCACAGATCACTGTCAAGGTTCCACTTTTGGAAATGATGAGAATAGAAGACCATAAGGTCAAGGCCTTGAATTGGGTAAATGATGTTTCTTCTGCAGGAATCCAAGAGGTGAATAGAAATGACAAACATGTGGCTTCCTTGGAAGACACATCTGACAGTAAGAGTGAAGAAATTGTTTCTAAGATTCCTCAAATCTTCTTGGATACAAATATTGTAAATAATGCATCAGGGATAGTTGATCCTTTCTTTTTGTCCCTTATGATTGATGGTAAAATATTGAAGAATTGCATGATCGATTCTGGAGCATCAAACACTATCATGCCTGCAGAGATCATGAAACCATTAGGACTAAAGTTTGATACACCTCACGGGAGATGCCAAGCTATGGACTCAAGAGAAGTGCTAGTTATTGGTACCATCAAGGCTTTGCCTTATAAACTAGCTGCATTTCCTAACAAATAGTTGACTATGAGTGTTCTTGTAGTTGACATTCCTCCTCAATATGGAATGTTGTTATCTAGAAAGTGGAGTGCCTCCATGGGAGGAAGTATTCAATGTGACTTGTCCTTTGCCACTTTTGACATTGAAGGAGAGAGTGTGAAGGTGTCAAGGGAAGCTAGGACCCAACATATGATTGAGGAAAATGAAAAGGATAGCATGAATTGTTTTGTTGACACTAACATTGGCTCATTCCAAGTCTAGAGGAATGAGATGCAGGAGAAGGTCAGGCCTATCCTTTTGGCTGATGATGAGGGTAACATGGCAAAGGGTAGTGTCTTGTGGACATTATATTTTGATGGAGCAAGTTCTAGAGAAGGTGCTGGAGCAGGAGTGTTGTTGGTGTCCCCAAGTGGTAAGACTTTTAAGTTTTCTTTCACTCTCTTGTTTCCTTGCACAAACAATGTTGCAGAATATGAGGCCCTATTGATTGGTTTGAGACAAACATCAAAACATGGGATCAAACATCTTAGGGTGATTGGCGATTCTGAATTAATAGTTTCTCATATTAGATCAAAGTATGCATCTAAGAATCAAAGGCTGAAACAATATAGAAATGCTATATGGGATGAAATTGAGGGTTTCAGTGCCTTTGGTATTGATTGGGTGGATAGAAGCCAAAACAGGATGGCAGATTTACTAGCAAACATAGCCTTAAGGCCAGACGATGTTACCTTTGTAGGGATATCTAGAATTGAGTGTAAGTCCAGGCCTTCTATCCCAGATAATGTTGAGAATTGGCAAGTATTTTCTGATGATCAGGATATTTTGAGATTCTTGCAGTGTGAATCTCATTTTGATGGTCAGGAAATGGATTTTAGCACCTATGTTGACATCAGAGATGGAAAAGAAAGTGTTCTTGGGAAGGAAGTTTTGCAACTAAAGTCAAATAGGATCCCTATGGGATTGGTTTCCCTTGAAAGGACATTTGATGATAAGGAGAGGGCTTGTGTTGCCAGAATTGTTGACAAGAAAAATGATTTGGAGGAAGTGAATCTAGGAACAAGCCAAGAACCAAAAAATATTTACATAGGTAAATGCTTATCTCAAAGAACTAGAAGAAATCAAATTGATCTTCTCAAAAAATTTAGACATGTCTTTGCATGGTCTTATGAATATTTGAAGGCATATAGAGAAGATCTCTTTCAACATGAGATACCATTGAAGGAAGGAACTATACCATTTAGGAAAAAGTTGAGGCCTGTAAATCCTACTTTGGCACCAAAAATGCAAGATGAATTGAAGAAGATGATGGATGCAGGAATCATAAAGCCTGTCAGAGATTCCTCTTGGGTGTCAAACTTGGTTCCAGTTAGAAAAAAGAATGGTGACATTAGGCTGTGTGTTGATTTTAGAAATCTGAATGTCAATTCTTTGAAAGACAACTATGGTCTCCCTAATATGGAAAACATGCTGCAAAGAGTCATTGGATCAGATTTAATGTCCATGATGGATGGCTTCTCTGGATATAATTAGGTCATGGTCAATGAGTCATAACAATTTAAGACTGCATTCACTACCCCTTGGGGAACATATGTTTATGTCAGAATGCCATTTGGTCTGACAAATGTAGGAGCTACCTTTCAAAGAGCTGTGGATGTGGCCTTTGCTGATTTCATAAATAAGTTCCTAGTAGTGTATCAGGATGATCTCATGGCATATTCAGAGAAGGAGGATCAGCATTGTGAGCATCTTGAAAAGATTTTTATCAGAGCTCTGGAGTATGGAATCTCTTTAAATCCAAAGAAGTTTTCTTTTGGTGTTGTGGAAGGAAAGCTCTTAGGACACATTGTGTCCAAGGATGGAGTAAGAATGATCCTGAAAGGGTTATAGCAATAGACAAGATCTCACCACCAAGGAATGTTAAAGGAGTACAATCTTTCTTTGGGCAAGTGAATTTTCTAAGAAGATTTGTTACAAATTTTGCAAAAATTTGTATTCCTATCTCTAGGATGTTGAAAAAAGATGCAAAGATAGAGTGGAATGAAGAAGCAGATAAATCTTTTAGAAATATCAAATAGGCCATTAAAGATGCCCCTATTTTGAGGACCCCTAATTATGGTAAGCCCATGCAGATTTTCTCTTTTGCTTCTTATCATACGGTTGCAGCAGTTTTATTGCAAAAGAAATCAGATGGGTATGAGCAACCCATATCATTTTTTAGCAAGTCTTTACATGCAGTAGAATTGAAATATGATATCACTGAGAAACAAGCTTATGCCCTAGTCAAACCAGTCAAGACTTTTAGGTGTTATCTTGTGGGAGCCAAGGTGGTTGCTTATGTTCCTAGTGCTGCTGTTAAGGATATTTTGGTGCAACAAGAGGTATCAGGAAAAAGATGTAGATGGATCAACAGGATCCAAGAATTTAATATTGATATCCAGATTACAAAATTGGTGAGAGGCCTAGGTCTTGCAAAGTTGATGGCACAAAGTAATCTGGTTGCAAATCATGTGAACATGTTAGAGGAAGAAGAGAGGCCATATATTTGTGATATGGATTATTGTGATTGGTATAAATATGTCATCAATTACTTGAAAAAGTTGGTCCTTCCCCCTGACATGAATGAGAGTAAGAGGAGGACTGTCAAGTTACAGTCAACAAGGTATGCCATTATACATGGTGAGTTGCGGTGGAGAAGCAGTGAAGGAGTATTGCTAAAGTGTGTTGATCATGAAAGATCTAAGACTCTGCTAGAGGAAATGCATCAAGGTGTATGTGGAGGACACTATATGGAAAAGACCACAGCCCACAAGATCCTTAGATCTAGATTTTGGTGGCCTACAGTTTTTAAAGATACACATCAGTTTGTGAGGAAGTGTGATGCATGCCAGAGATTTGTAGGAAGGATGAAGTTCAATGGGAATTTTCCACTCAAACCTGTTTCAGTTCAAGCTCCTTTCCAGAAGTGGGGTATTGATTTCATTGGTGAGATTCCAAACAAGTCTAGTGGTGGACATTCATACATACTAGTGGCAACAGACTATCTTGCCAAGTGGGTTGAAGCTGTCCCTACTAGGAGGGCTACTAGTAAAGTGGTAAGATTTTATAATGCAGAATATCCTCACTAGATTTGGTTGCCTAGAGACAATTGTGGTTGATAATGCAATGTACTTTAGATCACAGGAGTTTGGTGATTTTTGTCAGCAATATGGGATACAAATTTCATTTTCTTCCCCATATCATCCACAAGGAAATGGCCAGGCTGAATCTAGTAATAAAAGCCTTATTAAGATTCTCAAGAGGGTGTTGGATAGAAATAAGAAAGCCTGGGACTCAAAGTTATGGTGGGCATTGTGGGATAATAGAGTAACTGTAAAGAAAGCCATAGGTTGTGCCCCTTTTGACCTAGTTTATGGAATAAGTGCTAGATTACCTCAGAACAATTTGTTGCAAATGTACAGGTTCATCCAGGCATATGATGAAGATTTGATTGATGAGATGAGAATGAGAATGGATGAATTGATCCAATTAGAGGAAGTAAGGAGGGATGCACATGAGAGAGATGAGGCATTGCAGAGGCAGTGTAAAAATTTGTTTGATAAGAAGACAACTCAAAGAAGTTTTGAAATTGATGATCTGGTCCTGATGTGGAATGCAAGGTTGGAAGATAAGGGAAGGCATGGAAAGTTTGATCCTATTTGGTTGGGCCCTTATCTTATTGAGGGAAAGTGGGGAACAGATTCATATATCTTGAAGGATTTAATTGGTGGTACTTTGGAATTGCATGTTCATGGACAATTCTTAAAGTTTAACTTCTCGTGAAGTATCTCTTCCATGAACACTAGTTTAGGTTCCCTTGTTTTTGTTTGCTCTGTGTTGTTGAGTCAATTTTTTTTGAGTTGGTCTACTCTCCCAGTGATTCTAAATCCTTGCCATGCCTGCAAGAGACATGCATCCCCAACTAGAGCCATTGTTAGTCCATTTTCTAGTCACAGTAAAAATCCTTTGAAAATGGCCTATCTTCCTTGCACTTTTTTGTTAAGTTATCCCACCCTGCTACATAGTTTTGATGTGTGATGAAAGTCCATAGTGTTTCATGGTGTGTGCCCTTAGCCCCTAGTAGTCTATTATGTCACCTTTCTCTAGTAAAAAACACAGGTGTTGAATCGCAAAACCCAGAAAGTTATTCAAGTTTCAAGGTCTACAGGAAATGTTTTCAGAATCTGCCACAGTGTCGAAAACCCATAGTATTTTTGAAAATCCATGATGTTTTCGGTCTATGTGAAAACCTTCATTGTTTTCAACCTTGTGCCTTCTAGCTTTTGTGCACTTGTCTTTTGGTGCCAAAAACTTTGTGTGTTTTCGATCCTCTTTCATCGAAAACCCTGTCTATTTTTGACCTCACAGTTTCCTGTTGGCTGGCATTCCCTAAGTGCACAAGTGCGATGGATGGTGGGCCTGGGTCTTCAAAGGGTTTCAAATGATTGGTTGTCACATGATCACATATCAGGATTTTCAGACATGCGACCATGCGACCGGATGACACATGTCCTAGCGGGCCCGTTGGCTAGGGTTTGATAGATGTTTAACGGGTGACAAAGATCGGTGTTTTATACCACGAGGAAAAGTTGCAAGCCTTTTAATCTCCATGCTTTAATGAGAGTCGTTGATGTGGTATGAAGGCCATTGGATTTTCTTGTATGGGCATGCAGTGAGACCTGTCTGCTCGATGGCACTGATGTGTCAATTTTCTATTGGTTGCCTGTGATGAGTTGGACTTCATATAAGTGTCATTTTGGACACCAACATAAGGGATGGTAGAAAGAATGGTGTGGTGGATTTTCAGGAGGAATATGAGGTGGAAGATATGAAAAGATGGTAGAATTGTAAGATTTGTGAGTAGGATAGCGTAATTCATCCACCAAGAACTTTAAGCGAAATTTATGCTTTTTCATTTGTAAGATGGATGCCGAAGTAACCAAGGCATTAGCAACTTTGTTCTCAGCTCTAGGAATGGGTTGAAGTGTAATAGATATGAGATCATGTTTGAAGTAGTGCACCATTTTTTTGTAGAGAATCAGCTTGTCATCTTTTATTTGAGAATCATTATTTTTTAGCAGATTTTTATTTTTACTTTTCTTAGGTTCGAATATCGCCACAATGTGGTTTTCACCATCTGACCATTGCTCTTTTCTTTTGACGTGATGACTGTGATACTTGATTTCTGATTCAATCTCTTTTGTTGCTAGTTCGTTGGCAGAAGAAGCAATAGGTGTTGATGCGAGATTAAATGAAGTGACTGGTTCAATAGCATTTATGTGAGGGATGTCATCTCTAGTGACAAGAGAGGTCAAGCCTATAGGGTAAGCTCCAAAAGTGTTAAGATCTAGACTTGTCATAGAAGGACCAGCGTGATCCACTAAAGCAATACGTGGATTAAACTCATCAGACCCTATGCAAGACTCATCAACCACGTCAGGTTGGTCACCATAAGTATGAACCACATCAACATCCATATCTATCATGGGAGGATCTTCTGGAAGAGGCTTAAGATGCTGAGAAGTAGAGATACTCATGTCGTCATTGGATAGATCACCTCTTTGTAGTAGCCATGCAATGTTGTGATGTTTTCTATCATAGTGCAATGATTCTTTAGGCACATAGGTTCTAGACATAGAGGCCTCAACCATATCATCAGTAGATATACATTCTTCTCCCCAAAGAAGTGAAGTAGAAGGAAGATCATCTCCCATATGAGCCATAGTGTGTAGTGGTGACTCATCTGTATCTGTGTCTAAATTAATGAGCATGGGAATATTTCTGGAATGATCAAGGAGGGCATTTGCCGTAAAACCCTCATCTTCTCTATAGATCCACTCTTGAATAGCTTGTTCTTCTCTTTCTGCTTCTAAAGGAATGGATGAAGGAACAAAAGTATCAAAGACCATCATAGCAGAAGTGGAAGGCTTCATCTGATCAGAAGGTCTCCCATATGACCTAGGAGAAATAGGTATAGAAGCAAAGGAACCCAACGTATATTCACCCATACCAAGGCTCATCATCTTAAGTGTTTTCTCAGTAGCAACTAGAGACGTACTAGCATCAACAAAAGGTTCATTGTGAGGAACAAATTTTTCAGCAGTAGCAAGAGCATTGATAGCAATAGTATGGTCTCCAGGAATCACAACTTCAGTGCCATTGTATGGAAATTTGACGCACTGATGATAAGTGGAAGGAATAGCCTGCATGACATGGATCCAAGGATGACCCAAAAGAATTTTATATGCGAGTGGGATGTACAATACTTGGAAGTTAATATCTTTTGTGATAGGGCCCACTCAAACAGGCAGCATGACAAGACCTTTGGAAGATCTTTCCACTTCATCGTAAGCTTTTATAGTAATCTTCTTCTTAGAATCCATAGAAAATTCTGACAAACCTAATTGTTGTATGACATTGAAAGAAACAATATTTAACCCTGCACCATTGTCTATCAGGACTCGGCAGACTCAGGTATTGTAGACTAGAACTTCAATGTGTAAAGCTAGATTATGCGGGTGAGCAATAGATATGTCATCTTCTACAGAAAAGGAGAGAGATAGCAGAGATGAAATGTGGTTGACCATAGCCTGAAATTGATCTAGATCAATGTCATTGGGAACATGTGTTGTACGTAGAGCCTCATCAAGAATCTCTCTATGCGAAGGGGATAACCAAAGCAACTCAAGGATAGATATCTGGGCTGGTGTCTTTTGCAAATGTTGGACAAGATCATAGCTAAGGGTGGCTCAAGGAGCCACTTGTTTGGAAGGCAAAGCTTACTTGGGATCTTGCACAATTTTAAGGACAATCTTGGCTTTCCCCCTAGTAACAGCATTCAGTGTCTCAGTTCAGGAAAATGAACTACCATGTGTTTGCAAGACCAACTTTGGCTTACCATGATTGGCTTTATTATCCTCTTTAGACCTCATCATTAAAACACTCTCAACGGGCTCTACCATGTTGATCACAGGCATATTAGAAGGATACATGTAATTAATCTTAGCATCATGATTCTTCTTATGTGCTTGAGAGGTTTTCCCCTTATCATGCTTATGTAGAGGATCTTTGAAAGCTGTGTGATCAAAATTTTTAGTTAAGCCATCAGTGGAGATTGTGCCATTCTCAATAAGATCCTGAATATCATCCTTAAGCTTAAAACAATTATCTGTTGGATGTCCCTTTTTTCTGTGATAATGACAATAAGAATCCTCTTGCCACCAATCAGGCCTATTTATCGGATCCCAGTTACCAGTTTTATCAGGAAGCATAAGATATCTATTATCAACCAAAGTCTTAAGGATCACATCATAAGGTTCTGCCAACTTGGTATAGACTCGCTTTTGAAATGACTTCTTACGCTTATCTGCATATTGAGGTTTAGGAGCACTATGAGCATTGGTAGCTTCTTGTTGTTTTGCTGCATAGATAGCATTGGAGAGATTGAAAGTAGGCTCTTTAGCTTTAGGAACATCAACAACCCCATCATTAACAACATACTTATTTTTATTCCAAGGTTTGTTCTTGTCTTTTCCATTGCCTTTAGCATCTTTATTAATAACAATATCCCCTTTTCTTATAGCTACATCCTCAATTTGATATGCACTTTCAACCATGTTGTTGAAAGAAGAGAATAGTTGTTTCCTTAAATCATAATATAGCCCAGACACAAGAGTGTTGATGAAAATGTCAATCTTTTCTCTCTCGGGTAACAGACGAGGATACCTAGAATACAATGACCTCCAACGTTGTAAGTTGCAAATGGCTCACCTTGATGTTGTCTTAGATTACCAAGATCTATCATGGTGACAGGTTGTTGGATGTTGTAAGAATAATGTTGGGTAAATCGCTGAGCCAACTCATCAAAAGTCTTAAGAGATGGTGTCAATTTCGCAAACCATTCCAAAGCTTGGCCTCTTAAACTTCGAGGGAATAATCGTAGAAGAAATGTGTCTTCATGAAGAAAGTCCATGCTAAGAGCGTAAAAGTGACGCACATGGTCATGGGGATCACCATTTCCATCATACTTGTCATAGTTGGGAACCTCAATATCCCTAGGAAATGAGACCATGTATAGACTCCTATCAAAGGGAAGAGCACAAATTTATTCTACAAAAGAGACCTTTGGAGGTTCTCTATCTATTGCCATTTGGGTAAGGCATTGATTTGTCTGACACAGTTCTTCCTGAAGGACTTCCAATTCAGTTGGTACTCTTTGTTGGACAATTTGTCTGACATCATAATCAAGAGGGAGCTTGTATCCTCTAGAAGTCATATATTGAAAATATTGGTCGCCATTACGCTCTAAAAGCTTATGCATCATTCATTGGGAGACCACATCTTGTTCAAATCTCATAAGATCCTCACTAAAAATCTCATCATCAGCCTCTGCCTCATGTTGAGAGGGAGGAGGTCTAGGAGGTGAAGAAGGCATACCAAAAGTGGTTCTTGGAGGAGATCTTGGTGGCGTGTTGTTGCCATTGTTGCCATTGATAAAAAGAGGTCTATGCTCATGATTACTAGTCTCAGGTTGCTCATGAAATGTCCCTCTATAAGCCATACACCTAGCAGCATCCATCCTTTGTTGATTGTGTTCTTTGTCTAAGCGCGCTTGGTTATTCTTATGCTCAAAATGTTCTTGCAAGCATTGAAATTATTCTTGTTCAGTCAAAGTAAGTGAGCTACTATCCATGTTCTTGGGGGTCTTGAATGCGGAAAAGAGGAAACCTCCTTTGTACCATGGGGTAGCCTTAGAATCCTCAGATTGGTTAGAACTAGAACTGTTGTTGCTAATGGGCGCTCGTGAGCATCTAGTTGGAGAAGGTAACTATGTATAATTGAACGGAGGGTGACTCTCCTGCTCAAATTGAAACCGAGTTGTAACCGGCATGAAAAGAGATGTTGGTTGACTAATAGAATGAGACAAAGTTTCTCAGATTTGAGATAAGAAAAGCTAATAAAGATCACTTGTCAAATCACCATTTGCAGGCTATCTCTTTCCTAAGTTTTCAGTACTGTCGCTACCAGGCTGATCATGCAGGATTTTTTATCTCTCTGCACTTCATTCTTTGGAGTTAGATCATTTGCTTGCCTTCTTGGCTGATCTGAGTTGTTTTGTGATCCCAAATCAATTTCACATTTCAACTTCATTCTTTGACTGCATGTGTTCCCAAATCGATGCCACATTAGTCAAAGAGGGGAAAATGTATACACCTAAAAATGGTCAGCTAGACTATTAGCCCCTTTTGCTAAATCATAAATTGCTTATTCTTGATCAAATCCTAGTTCTATCATTTATTCGATTATTTTCTATGAGCTAACCATTTTATCCTAAGTTTTTATTTATTTTAAAGGAATATTTCCTCCCCTTTTAAATAAATAAAAGCCCTCACTTTTCCTCTTATCCTAAGTTGCACAAATAAAGCATTATTCCTATTTTATAAAAAGGGAAAAAGCACTTTTTGTCTCATATGGACACAAAAGTCAACTCTTATTTTCTCATTGGAGGATGTTTGTGCACATGGATTGCTCTTCTTTGATGCTCCACCATTGATTAAATCTTTTGCCTCTTAATCTCCATGGTCCATTTTCATCTCATTTCTTATAAAAGGAGAGCTTTCTTCTTCATTTTCATATCTTAGGTTTTTATGCTAATGTTATGCTGCAGGTTTTCTAGGTACATTTGGAGCTTTTGAAGATTTGGAGCATTCTTGGCTTTTGCATCTACATGTTATCATAGTTTTCATTTCTTGCATTATCATGGCATTCATAGCTTCATACTTAGCTTAGATTTCCTTTATGCTTTAGATTAATTCATCTAGCTTAACTAGGAGGCTTTGTAATACTTGTTCTTTCATTTTCATAGCTTAGCTTACATTTCCATTTCTAGCATAGCATTGCATTGCATTTTCATTCTTAATTCTTGAGGATATTGGCATTCTTGCCCTTGTCTTCATTTGAATCTCCCATTGCATGGTTTACTAGCAAGGTTATTGGCTTAATAGCTCTAGCTGAAAGCATTCTTAAAAACCCTTGCACTCCATGCCTAGGAAGCTATGGATCGATTTTTGAGACCTCATACTTGAGTGTTCTTGAATGTAATGATTCATAGAAGTGTGGTCACTTTTTCACCATACACCGACCACCTTTAGCTATTAGATATAGTATATATATTATATTATATTATAATATATATAATATATATATTATAATATATTATAATATATAATATATATATTATATTAAATGATTCATATTATAATTTCTTATTTATATTTTAATATAATATATATTATATTTAAATGATTATAATAAATATATTTTATTTAAAATGATTATTATTGATAATAATAATATATTATAAATACATTTTATTAAATGATTATTATTAATAATAACATTATTAATAGTGTTTGATTTTTATAATAAATATATCTTATTAAATTACTATTATTAATAATATAGTAATATATAATATTATTTATTCATTTACAATGTTATATTATAATTAATTTAATGGTAATTATATTTATTATTTTTGTTTGTCTATTAATTTATTATTAATTTCTGGTCAAGGAAGGGGACATTACAATTGTAAGGTTCATGTTCTCTTAGGTTAGATTCCTAGACAAACCAACTTCACCATTTTAAGCAAAAGATTAACGATTATGATGAGTATGCTTTTAGAATGATGATGTCATGCTAATGTAATCCACTTGTAATCCAATTTAACAATGTGTTCTTTGATTGTGCTATTTTAGACTCAGATGCTAGATCATAGTTTCTAGATGATTCATTTCTAATACAATGAGTCTTTAAATGCACCACCCTAGTGAGTTATTTAGCACGATAGCAGACTATAATGGCTTGTTGAAAGAGGTGAGCAAATATTAAATTTGAGTTTTTTTAATTATTTTGAACCTTGGATCCAAATTTGAGGGAGAGTGGAAACTTTGTGAATTTGGATGAAATGTAGGGATATATGATGGTGGTACTTGAAAATAGGCAAGGTTGTTTGCCAACTTAACATGCAAAATAGATTGTCTCATACATTACTGTGTGTGTGAAAATTGTACCTGATCTGTAGACACAACACTCAGTAAAACATTAGAGGTTAGTGATAATCAAAATCGTGCAAAATTGAAATCTAATCTAACCAAGTGATTTACTGCCTTCTAATAGGTGCGAGATTAATGTTCTCAGATTGTAATCGAGATCAGTGACCTAGACAACACCTAAATGAAGGATTTGAATGCAATTGATCTAGATATGAAAATGAATGCAATTAATCTATATTTTTGATATTTTCTATGCAATAAGAATGATAAACTGATATATTATGGATGCTAAATGATCTAACAATGACATGAAAACTATGAAATTCTATGCTAAGATATAAAAGCTATGCAATCGAAATTGATCTCACAAAGCTTTGAATTCGCAAGTTGATTCCTCAACCTCTAATTCTCCAGCGTGATTGTGCAAAATATGAGATGCTTGGATGCAAATTTGAGAGATTGAGAGATGAATTATGAAGAGCTGAGCTTTGTTTTTATAGAAATCCAGGGCTTTAGAGGTGCATGGATAAAAGCCATAAATCACTCAAATAACTCAGCTTGATTTTTGAGTTATCTGATAATAACAGATAATCAAGTCACAAAAACATGCAAAAGCTAAGTTTTAACTCAAAATAGAGTTTAGCTTTAATTGATAATTGACAGTTGTCTGCTTTTATGATTGTGCATGTTTTAATTATGAATTAATTTAATAATAAAGTGATTTATGCTCAACTTAACTGATTTTTTAAATAAAATAATTAATTTATGGGTTAATTAACTATTTTATCAAACTTTTATTAAAAAATTATATTATTAAATAATCACAACATGCTTTAATTAATTAAATAAGAATTTAATCAATTAAAGATAAGAATTTTGATTTATTGTCAAAATTAAATAATACAATTAATAATAGATAGAATTAAATTTAATTAAACAATTAAGTGGCAAATATTAAATCTAATTAATTAAATATGAAAATATTCAATTAATCAAACTTAGGATAAATGTGATTTATTGCCAAATAATTATAAAATTAAAGATAATTATGATGATTAGGAATATTGCTAGGAATATTCCCCGATGCAGAATTTAAGATAATCAATTAGGATTCAATGATGTTTAGATGTGCCTTAGGTTAGGACTTTGATGTCAATTTCATTTGAATTGTTGATATTGGAGGTTAATGAACATATAGGCCATTTTTGGGGTATTACAGTTACTTGATTCATTACAGAAAACCTAATCATAGTGGGCTCAAAATGCATGGGTATACAATTTTTACCATTGCTTTTTTTGTCCCACCGCCCTTACACTGTCACTTACATGTGAACTGCCATGAAAATGCATGTCAAAAGTAAAATCAACCAATCAACAAGAAAATTTATATATTTTCAAGCACTCAAATGATACTAATTATCTTTGTAGGTGACAAATCATGGATACATTTCATGCATACTCTTGTGGCTATGAGTGTTCCACCTTGAGCACCCACACTAACAAAAGAAATATTTGCAATAATTAGTACCTATCAAGCATTTAAAAGTGAATAGAATTACAACTTGTTAAATAGTTGTAAAAAAAGAAACTTGAGAGGGTGAGAAACCCCAAGTGTTACAAGAATTGATAAATAGATGTCTACTATGTATAAATGTAAAAAGACTTTGATAATGTGGATGAACATAAAAGGGCTCTATCTTGATACAAATAACAAAGGTCTTTTAGGATTTAGGTGTTGTCAACCTTGTATATCCTTTAATTAATTGATCCCCTAATGTTACTTGTAATCTACCCATACCATCATAAAAAGTTAGCACCCATAATTATATGTTCTATTAGGACCCATTTTGGTGATTCCAAGATCTAATATCTTTTATGCATGATCCTAGCAACTTGATTCTTCTTTTCCTGCATATTTTCTACCATCTCGACATGTAAGTCAAATCTAGGTTAATTCTCCTAGGTACAGAACGTTTGAAATGTTTTGTTCCTACACTTTTTGGCCCAAATTTGGTTTGGAACTCTATGTCAAGGTGTTAGTGGGAAATCAAATCTTGTGGTCAACTTGGCTTATTTTTTAGTTCCAAAATGATGGATAAAGTATATAATTTCCAATTTTTGGTAGTTAGTTATCATTCTGTTATTTCTATTTTTGTCTCTATTCATCAATTTTTTCATCTACATTGCATCTTTCCTCTTTTCCATTTTCAAATTACATATTTAGCAAAGGATTGCTACCCCATTCAAGGCTTAGGTCCTCACTCGAGCCTATTGGGACATCTTCCTTCCAAGTGTGCAAATTCAAAAAGGAGGAGTAATCAACCCCTTTGTCTTTGTTCCTTGTTTCACCTTGTATGTCTCTGGTAAGCCTGATGCATGACATTTCCATTCTGATTTGGTGTCTAGATCTCCTTTGTGCATATTCAATATTTACTACATTGTATGTATTAAATCTTCATGTTTGATTTGACGGTTAGATGTATTTTTCATTAATGTACTATTGTTCTTACTTCATGAATGTTTGCATATCTCTTTCAAAGTTATATTTACACTAGATCTATCATTTTTCATCTTTTTTGTATGTGAATGTTATTACATTGAGTCCTACTTATAGCATTTTGGTTAGGAGAATTTGTAGACTTATTGGTTCCTTTGATGCTGAGTCCTCTATGTTTCCTAGGAATCTTAATGAGAGCAACATGCCTACTAATGACATTCCTCATATTATTGAGAACAAATCTTCCCACTCTTTTCATGATGAAGATGAGACCTTAAGAGGTCCTCCTATGTAAGTGCAAAAGTTTTTTCATGACTTTGAGAAGTTTGAGCAATGGTTAGGACAAGAAAACTCCAATCCTAAGGTCATCTTCATAGTAGAAGGTTTGAGAAAGACAATTCATAATGATGAACATGGTGTTAGCATCTTGCATAGTATCTCTCATCTCATTGATAACAATTCAAGCATATTAGAGATTGTGCCCAAGAATTAGGTTTCATTCCACCTACCACTAATGTTGAGACCTACATTTCAACTATTCCTACCTTAATACATAGTATTTCTACTTATGCTCCACCTCTCATGACCACTTCCATTCAAAACATCAATCCTAAAAATGTTAGCATTCTTAGTCTTATTTTGCTTCCTCCTTCAAATGGTCCATGTGTTTCCCTACCTTCATCCACGTCCACTTCTAATAGTGTTCAATTTTCATATTCTATTGTTCCTTCCATTTCCCATAAGGGTCCAAGTCTTTCTCACATATGTCGTACAACTCTTTCTACCAGATTTAATATCAATAGCTTGGCTCAAACCATTTCATCTTTGCAACAAAAAATTACATTCATGACTCAATCCAAGTTTAACATCCCTACTTGTCACATTGCTAGTTCTTTGTCCTTAGACATCATTTGTGTCGTTATTCCTCAATACATGGAAATTTCTCATTTAGAGACTTACAATGATAAGGGTGATCCTTTGAATCATGTTAAAACCTTTCAAACAATACGTCATGATTTCTCTCATGATCATAGTTTCATGACTAAAGTGTTTACTTGAACCTTGCGAGATAAATTCTTGCAATGATATTATTATTTGCCTCCTTATTCCATTGATTCCTTTCGAAGACTTGTTAATGCTTTCATTCAATAGTTTCAAAATAATTGTGATTTTTTTATTTGACTAATATGTGATGACCTACAACTAATTGAATATCTAGATGAATTGAAGGAACAACGATTAGATATCACCGAGCTATAAAAGTGATATGTAAGATGATTAAATCAGTCAATATGTTGTCATTGATGTCAACTAGTTTTTTAATACACTTATCATGATAGTTACAAATATCTAAATATCTATAGAAGGAAGAAATGGTGAAGAAATGAGATATCTACATAAGGAAAAGATGGATATGACAGATAAGGATAAGGTATACATTGGGTAACTTATTGATAAGTCTATGGATTTATATTGTTGACTTGAGCATGTTACATTAATCTATTATGAAGAAAAGATTTGAATTGAACAAGTTAATGTGGTCGGTAATTAAAGAATTATGTATACACCAAGCCAGTGCAATGTATACCAAGTTACAGTAATAACCAATTTAGTTATCATTGACGCATTTTAGTATTAATTGAGTATGGATGAAAACATTAAATGCTAAGAACAGGGGACTGAAATTGATGAGTTGGAAATTGTTATGATTTCAAGGTTTTTGTTGAAGTTAGTTATAAGATCCACGACTGATATAATTCAGAGATGATCTAAAGGATGAGATTGAAATGTGTTATGGACACATCTACCAAGGAAGGTTTAAGTGGCAAAATGGACGAAGGAGATTAAGAGGCAAAATCTTATGGCTGATATGAAAATGGTTTACTTGTCTATTTAAGAGACATGAGTTTCATTGTTGAAACATCTTGGACAAATAGAGACTACAGAAGATTTCATGTGAAGACTTTATTCATGCATTCCTAATCAAACTAGTTACAGATAGAACCGAGCTGTAGACATTACTGAATGTAAGAGATATATAAACCGAGTAAAGTAAGTTGGGAAAATATTGAGGAAGTGAATTGAGTAATGATCAGATGATTTTTATGAGCTTAGCATAGATCTGAATATCTATAATTGAGTTGTATTTGAATCATATCAGAACTGTATCAGTTTAACCATTGATTCACCAAAATCTCTTAACCGAGTGGACTTAACAGTCTTATTGTATTTCCATATGACATTCGTTGAATGTTAATTTTTATCTTGTTGACCCCATAGTAAATGTTGGTCAAGAGTTAACTATTAGTGATAGATCCTCTAGCCAAGTCACACCTAACAGTGTGCATTGTAACCTTTAACAGGGTTGGCTTCTAACCGAGCTCACTTCAGAAGAGTGAAATATTTTGGGTTACCGGTCCTAGGTAGTTTTTCCCTTAGCAGGGTTTCCACGTTAAATCATTGTGTTATGTGTTATTTTATATGATTGTTTTTCTATCATACTTTACATATTACATCATTGATTTAATCTGTACTCATAGTTTGGATAATTACTGGTATTCGGTAAATGAACAGATAGATTGATATTTTATCTTACCGAGTTTAATAAATTATTGAGAAAGTTTTCAAAAGTACATCTGAGAGTTTGGGACTGTAGGATAACTAATTTAACTGATTCACCCCCCCTCTAAGTTATTCTAACAATTGGTATCAGAGCATATTGGTTGCTTGGAGGAAATTTTCAAGGACTTAAGAAAAAGATCACAAGATGTATAAGAGGGAAGTACCTAAGTTGAACAAAGACAACTTCACCACATGGAAAAGTAGGATGAGGCTACACATATCTAGAATTGGAGAATCTGCCATCACTCTACTAGACAATGGCTATATACAACTGACTATCAAATTGTTGAAAGTTGATCAATTGAGAGACAGACATGAGCACTATATAACTATGATAGAGATTTTTTCTTCTCTAACTGATGTTGAATTTGAAGATATAAAATCATGCACTATAGTGAAACAAATGTGGGATAAAATTATACTAGTTCATGGCAGTGATGTAAATGTAATGAGAGCCAGAGCTGAAAGCTTAAGAGGCAGATTTTATGACATGAAGATGAAGGAAGGTGAGAACATCACACAATAATCTAATCAAATCAAAGAGGTAGTCAATGCTATCCAAGGAGCAGGAGGTATTATTTTTGAAAATATTGTTTTAAGTTAGATACTGAGAACCTTGTTTCCTATCTTTGCAATTAGAATATCTGCAACTCATAAAATGAGATCTGCACCTGGTAGTACTCTTACCCCTGATAGTTTGATTGGAAATTTAACTACTTTTGAACTAAATAATTATGACAATAGTGTTGTACCAAGTGTTGATTCTTCTTTTATCTCATCCTTGAATATTGGTAAATCTAGCAGTAAGCACAATATAAAGAATAAAAGTGGCAGTGAAAACAAAGATGAGCTTGATGAGCTTGAAGCACTTATGGCTTGGAGACTTCAGAAAAGTAAATGAAGGTATAAGGGAAAGTTACCTTTAGCTTGTTTTAATTGTAAAGAGATTGGCCATATTGCTGCTAGATGTCCTAACATGAAAGCAAAAGATAAAGATAATTACCAATCTGATGATGGAAATTTTGGAAGAAGAGATAATAGAGGAAATAGACACTATGACAAAAGAAATAACTGAGATTAAAAAGACAAAGTCAAGAAGGCATGTTACCTTGTTGGAGAAGATGAGAATGACACCGACACCAACACTGATGATGAAATTGAAGTGGTATTTATTGCAATGAAAGATGATTCAGAAGAAGAAGAAAGGTATGTAGAAACAAACCTTATTTCTAAAGTTAGCAAGCATGATACTTGGATCATTTATAGTGGTTGTACACATCACATGACTGGTGATGAAGATAAATTTGAATACCTTCAACACTACAATGGAGGATCAGTGAAAATGGGAAATGATACACCTTGTCAAGTGAAAGGAAAAGGTTCTATCTTATTGAATGATAGGATTAGACGTGATAATATGTACTGGGTAAAAGGACTTAACTACAATTTTTGACTATAGCACAACTGAATAAATTAGGTCACCGAGTTGCATTTGAAAGTAATAAGGTGAAAATCTATGATGCAACCAGAAAGCTGGTCGGTACTGGAGGGTAATCAAAAGAAAATATATTCTATCTTAACAATGCTGAAACTTCTTGTTTATTGGTGAAAAATGAAGATGTATGGTTGTTGCATAAGAGACTGTGTCATGTGAACTTTGATAACATGGTTAAGATCAGCTAAAAGAGAAGAGTTAGAGGCTTACCGAGTCTAACCAAACCTGATCATGTTATGTGCAATCAATGTCAAAAAGGAAAGATGATCAAATCTAGTTTTAAAAGCAAATACTATTCATCTAGAGGTATTTTGGAGTTGGTACATACCGACTTATGTGGTCCTACAAGAACTCAAAGCTATTTTGGTGAAAAATATTTTATTTTATTTGTTGATGACTACTCTAGGATGATGACAGTCATGTTCTTAGCAGAAAAATATGAGGCATTCAAGTGGTTTAAGTGGTATAAGGCTAAAGGTTAAAAATAAACTAGGAAAGAATTAAAATTCTTAAGATCTAATAGCGAAGGTGAGTTTAGTTCTGATGAATTCACTAATTTCTGTAATGAGCATGGAATCAAAAAACATGTTTATGCACCAAGGACACCACAATAGAATGGAATTGTTGAAAGGAGGAACCGATCTATTGTTGATTGTGCCAGAGCATTGATGATTGAGAAAGATGTTAAACAAATATACTAGAGAGAAGCAATTAGCACTGTTGTATACACCTTGAACCGAGTTCGACTGAAGAAAGACATGAACAAGACACATTATGAGTTATGGTTTGGCTATACACCAAATGTAAGTTATTTTGAAAAATTTGGAAGTAGATGCTACATTCTGAAAGATGATAGAAATGGTAAATTTGACTCTAAATCTGATGAAGGAATATTTTTAGGATATTCTACTAAGAGTAAAGCTTATAAGTGTTTGAACAAGTCTACTAATAAAATGGTTGAAAGTGCTAATGTAAAAGTTGATGAGTTTGTTGAAAAGAATGACGAAGAAAGCAAAAAGTAACCAGAAGACTATGGTAGGTTCACATATGTTGAGCATCCAGACTATCTACCGAAGCCACAGGCTAAATCTATCGAGCATTAGGAAAATGCTACTGAGAATCAGCAAATGCAAACCAAGAACTAGGAAGAAGCTACCGAGCAAGAAAATGAACTTGAACCAAATGATGAGCAAAGAAGAGAACAAGTTCTTGCAATATTTGTTAGAAGACACCATCCATAGAACCAAATCATTAGAGACAAGAAAGCTGGCATGATGACCCAAATTAAGTTGAGACAAAATACATGCTTAGTTTGTGAATTTGAGCCTAAGAATGTCAGAGATGCACTTGAAAATGAATAATGGATTAAGGCTATGAGTGAGGAAACTGAACAGATTGAGAAAAATAAGACATGGACATTGTTACTGAGACCAAAGGATAAAAATGTAATTGGTACTAAGTGGATTTTCAAAAACAAGTTGAATGAGAATGGTGAGATCACTAGGAATAAGGAAAGACTTGTATGCACGCGGTATGCACAAGAAGAAGGTATAGACTATGGTGAAACTTTTTCACCAATACCAAGACTTGAAGTAGTCTGTATATTACTTGCATATGCTACACATAAGGGATTCAAAGTATATCAAATAGATGTGAAATCAGCATTTCTGAATGGAAATCTTGAGGAGGAGGTCTACATAGAACAATTGGAAGGTTTTGTTGATCCAAATCAAAAGAACATGGTATGTAGATTGTAGAAAGCTTTGTATGGACTAAAAAAGCACCAAGAGCATGGTATAAAAGACTACATGCTTACCTTATCAGTATTGTCTTTCTAAAGATAAGTGATAACAGTAATTTGTACATGAAAGGAGAATCTGCTGATAATATTTTGATTGCTGAAATTTTTGTCGATGACATAATCTTTGGAGGACATGATTTGATTTGCAAGTATTTTAATGATGAAATGAGAAAATAATTTGAGATGTCACTATTTGGAAAGATTAAATTCTTTCTAGGTTTGCAGATTATACAATAGAATACATAAAGGAAGTGTTAAAGACTTTTGGCATGGAAGATTTAAAACTAGTAGGAACACCGATGGTAATAGGATGTAAGTTGACAAAGGATGATGAATCAACCAAGGTAAATCAGACATTGTACAAATCAATGATTGGAAAATTGATGTATGTGGTACATAATAGACCTGATATAGCACATGCAGTTGGGATTGTGGCAAGATTTTATGCCAATCCTAAAGATTCAAATATGGTTGTTATTAAAAGGATTTTGAAATACTTAAAGAAGACTGAAGACTATGGTTTATGGTACACAAAGGAAGGAAAATTTGAACTTCAAGTTTACACTGATGCAAATTGTGCTAGAAACATTGATCATCGAAAGAGCACAACTGGTGGAGCATTCTTTTTAGGAGAAAGGCTTGTGACTTGGATAAGAAAGAAACATGCATGAATTTACAAGTCTACTGCTAAAGCATAGTATGTTGTTGTTGCTGCAAATTGTTCAAATATTGCTTGGATAAAATAAGTGATGGAAGGAATGAATGAGGTGATCACTGAACCAGTAATTATATATTATGACAACACTAGTGCTATAAAAATTTCTAAGAATCCGCTGATGCATTTAAAAACAAAGCACATATCTATTAAGTATCACTACTTAAGGGACCAAGTTTAAGAGAAGCAGGTCAAACTGGAATTTGTAAAATCTAAAGAACAACTTGCTGATATTTTTACCTAGCCCTTACCGAAGGACACTTTTGAATATTTGAGGACTAGACCAGGGGTCTGTCCCCTGTCTATCAGTCACTAAGGTGATCAAGAGGTTGCATTAACCTACACTATATCAGAAAATCATTCATATTGATGCACATAGCTCACACTTTAGGATTCCTAAGGCTATGAAAGATTGTAAAAGCTAGAACGGAGAATTGTTTATCAATACATGAAGGTACTTGATATGGCCCAAACAACAGAGAATTAATTGGTTGTTGAAGAGTTGTTTATTTTCTTTGGCATTATTGACAAAGGGAGAGGAAGTTATATGAAATATATGTTGATAAGAACATGGAAGGGAGAAAGAATCAAAGAGCTGAAAAGATCAAATCTGTAGGGAGAGTCTGCATGGAATATTGTATGTAGTGATTAAACATATTAAATATCAAACTAGGGAGAGGTTACGGAGCTACAACATTTACCTACATAGTTGTAGAATACATTGTTGGTATGTGTATGGCATATTTCATATTGTTTGTGTTGCCATCAATGCCAAAGGAAGAGATTGATGACCTACAACTGATTGAATATCTAGATGAACTGAAGGAATAGTGATTAGCAATCACTGAGCTATAAAAGTGATATGTAAGATGATTAAATAATTCAATATGTTGTCATTGATGTCAACTAGTTTTTGAGTACACTCATGAAAGTTACAAACATTTGAATATCTGTAGAAGAAAGAAATGGTGAAGAAATGAGATATCTACATAAGGAAAAGATGGATATGATAGATAAGGATAAGGTATACATTGGATAACTTATTGATGAGTCTATGACTTTATATTATTGACTTGAGCATGTTGCATTAATCTATTATGAAGAAGATATTTTCATTGAACAAGTTAATGTGGTCGGTAATTGAAGACTTTTGTCTACATCGAGCCAGTGCAGTGTATACCGAGTGACAGTAATAACCGAGTTAGTTATCACTGATGCATTTTAGTATTAACCGAGTATGGATGAAAATATTAAATGCTAAGAACATCCGACTGAAATTGATAAATAGAAAATTGTTATGATTTTGAGGTTGCTGATGAAGTTAGTTATAAGATCCATGACTAACATAATTCAGAGATGATCTAAAGGATGAGATTGAAATGTGTTATGGACACATCTACCAAGGAAGGTTTAAGTGAAAAAATGGACGAAGGATTTAAGAGGCAAAATCTGATGGATGATATGAAAATAGTTTACTTACATCTATTTAAGAGACATGAGTTTCATTGTTGAAACATGTTAGACGAATAGAGACTATAGAATATTTTATGTGAAGACTTTATTCATGCATTCCTGATCAAACTGGGTATAGACAGAATTGAGCTGCAAAAATTACCATGCATTAGAGATATATACACTGAGTAAAGTAAGTTGGGAAAATATTGAGGAAGTGAATTGATTAATAATTAGATGAGTTTTATGAGCTTATTATAGATCTAAATATCTACAATTGAGTTGTATTTGAATCATATCAAAACTGTATCAGTTTAACCATTGATTCAACAAAATCTCTTAACCGAGTGGTCTTAACAGTCTTATTGTATTTCCATATGACATTCATTGAATGTTAATTGTTATCTTGTTGACCACATAGTGAATGTTGGTCAAGATTTAACTATTAGTGATAAATCCTCTAACCAGGTCACACCTAAAAATGTGCATTGTAACCTTTAACAGGGTTGGCTCCTACCCGAGCTCACTTTAGAAGAGTGAAATATTTTGGGTTACTGGTCCCAGGTGGTTTTCCCTTACCAGGGTTTCCACGTGAAATCATTATGTTATGTGTTATTTTCTATGATTTTTTTTCTATCATACCTTACATACTGCATAGCTGATTTAATTGGTAATCATAGTTTGGATACTTACTAGTATTTGGTAAATGAACAGACAAATTGATATTTTATCTTACTGAGTTTCATAAATTGTTGAGAAAGTTTTGAAAAGTACATCTGAGAGTTTGGGACTCTAGGATAACTAATTTAACCGATTCACCTCCCCACCCCTTAGTTATTCTAACAATTGGTATCAGAGCATATTTTTTGCTTGGAGGAAAGCTTCAAGGACTTAAGCAAAAGATCACAAGATGTATAAGAGGGAAGTACCTAAGCTGAACAAAGACAACTTTACCACATGGAAAAGGAGGATGAGGCTGCACATATTTGGGATTGGAGAATCTGATATCACTCTACTAGACAATGGCTACATACAACTGACTATTGGACCATTGATAGTTGATCAGTTGAGAAATAGATATGAGCACTCTATTGTAATACCCCAAAAATGGGCTATAGGTTCATTAACCTCCTATATAGACATATCGAATGAAATTGACATTGAAGTCCTAACCTAAGGCACATCTGAACATCATCGAATCCTAATTAATTTTATCTTAATTCTGCATTGGGGAATATTTCCTAAATATTCCTAATTTATCTAATTATTCTTAATTTAATGATTATTTGGTGATAAATCGTATTTATCCTAAAGTTGATTAATTGAATATGATGAATATTTAATTAATTAATTTAATTCTGCCACTTAATTATTTAATTAGATTTAATTGCATTTATTCCTAATTAATATTGTTTTTAAATTTGACAATAAATCAAAATTCCTATCATTAGTTGATTAAATTCTTATTTAATTAATTAAAGCAAGTTGTCATATTTAATGATATTATTTAATTGGAATAAAGTTTGAAAAATAATTGATTAACCCATAAATCAATTGTTTTATTTTTCAAAATCAGTTAAGTTGGAAATAAATCACTTTATTATTAAATTAATTCATAAATAAAACATGCACAATCAGAAAAGCAGACAACTATCAATTATCAATTAAATCTAAACTCTATTTTGAGTTAAACTCTGCTTTTGCATATTTTTGTGAGTTAATTATCCTTTACATAAAAAAATAACTCAAAAATCAAACTAAGTTATTTGAGTGATTTATGGCTTTTTTTCAATGCATCTTCAAAGCCCTAGATTTCTATAAAATTAAGGCTTTAGCTCTTCATTTGAGATCCATCCACGAATAGCACACTCATGCTGTCAAATTGGAGACTGAAGAATCAATCTTGAGAATTCGAGTTGTTGTGAGATTTTTATTTTTTTTGCATAGTATCCATATCATTTAGAATATTATTGTTAGATCATTTTAGCATATCAATTTTCATATTAACATAGATTCATATCAAGTTTTCATTATCATAATTACACAGAAAAAACCAAAAAAAATAAATTAATTGCATTCAATCCATATCTAGATTTTGCATTCAAATCCTCCGTTTAGGTGTCGTCAAGGTCACTGATCTCAGTATAATCTGAGAATACATACTCGCATCTACTAGAAGGTAGTAAATCACCTGGTTAGTTTAGTTTTCATTTATTACACGATTTCAATTTTAGCTAACCTCTAATGTTTTACTGAAGTGTTGTGTCTACAGCTAGGTACAAAATTCACACACACATATATAACAATGACAAAGATTGTTGTTGCTTTAACTGATGTTGAATTTGAAGATGTCAAAGCATGCCCTATAGCAAAACAAATGTGGGATAAACTTGCACTAGTTCATGGCGGTGATGTTAATGTAATGAGAGCCAGAGTTGAAAGCTTAAGAGGAAGATTTGATGACATGGAAATGAAGGAAGTTGAGAACAACACACAATAATCTAACTGAATCAAAGAGGTAGTCAATTCTATCCGAGTAGGAGGTATTATTTCTGAAGAATACTGTTGTAAGTAAGATACTGAGAACCTTGTTGCCTATCTATGAAATTAGAATATCTACAATTCATGAAATGAGATCTCTACCTGGTACTACTCTTACCCTTGATGGTTTAATTGGCAACTTGACTACTTTTGAGCTAAATAACTATGACAATAGTGTTGTATCAAGTGTTGATTATGCTTTTACATCATCCTTGATGATTGGTAAATCTAGCAGTAAGCACAATATAAAGAATGAAAGTGGTAGTGATAGCGAAGATGAGCTTGATGAGATTGAAGCACTTATGGACTGGAGACTTCAGAAATGTAAAGGAAGGTATAAGGGAAAGCTACCTTTAGCTTGTTTTCATTGTAAAGAGATTGGCCATATTGTTGCTAGATGTCCTAATAGGAAAGAAGAAGATAAAGACAATGACCGATCTGGTGATTGAAATTTTGGCAAAAGAGATAATACAGGAAACCGACACTATGATAGAAGAAACAACTGAGATTACAAAGACAAAGGCAAGAAGGCATGTTACCTTGTTGGAGAAGATGTGAATGACACCAACACCGACACTAATGATGAAATTGAAGTGGTATTTGTTGCAATGAAAGATGATTCAGAAGAAGAAGAAAGGTATGTAGAAACAACCCTTATTATAAAGTTAGCAAGAATGATACTTGGATCATTGATAGTGGCTATACACTTCACATGACTGGTGATGAAGATAAATTTGAATACCTTGAACACTACAATGGAAGATCAGTGAAAATGAGAAATGATACACCTTGTCAAGTGAAAAGAAAAGAGTCTATCTTATTGAATGATAGGATTACATGCGATAATGCATATTGGGTAAAAGGACTTAACTACAATTTATTGAGTGTAGCATAGTTTAATAACTCAAGTTACCGACTTACATTTTAAAGTAAGAAGGTGAAAAAATATGATGGAACGGGAAATCTTGTCGCTAGTGGAGGGCAATCAAAAGGTAATCTATTCTATCTTAACAGTGATGAAACTTCTTGTTTATTGGCGAAAAATGAAGATGTATGGTTGTGGCATAAGAGACTATGTCATGTGAACTTTGATAACATGGTTAAGATCAGAAAAAAGAGAAGAGTTAGAGGCTTACTGAGTCTAACCAAACCTGATCATGTTATGTGTAATCAATGTCAGAAAGGAAAGATGACCAAATCTAGTTTTAAAAGTAAAGACTATTCATCTAAAGGTATTTTGGAGTTGGTACATACTGACTTATGTGGTCCTAGGAGAACTCAAAGCTATTATAGTGACAAATATTTTATTTTATTTGTTGATGACTACTCTAGGATGATGACAATCATGTTCTTAAAAGAAAAATCTGAGGCATTCAAGTTGTTTAAGTGGTATAAGGCTAAAGTTGAAAAAGAAACCATGAAAGAATTAAAATGCTTAAGATCTGATAGAGGAGGTGAGTTTCTTTTTGATGAATTCACTAATTTATGTAATGAGTATGGAATCAAAAGGCAAGTTTTTACACCAAGGACACCACAGTAGAATGGAATTCCTGAAAGGAGGAACCGATCTATTATTGATTGTGCCAGAACATTGATGATTGAGAAATATGTTGCACAAATGTACTAGAGAGAAGTAGTTAGCATTGTTGTATACACCTTGAAATGAGTTCAATTAAAGAAAGACACGAACAAGACACCTTAGGAGTTATGGTTTGGCTATACACCAGATGTAAGTTATTTCATAATTTTTGGAAGTAGATGCTACATTCAGAAAGATGATAGGAATGGTAAATTTGACTCTAAAGGTGATGAAGGGATATTTTTAGGATATTCTACTAAGATTTGAGCATCTAGACTATCTACTGAAGCCATAGGCTGAGTCTACTGAGCATCAAGAAAATGCTACCGAGAATCAACAAATGCAAATCGAGAACCAAGAAGAAGCTACTGAGAAAGAAAATGAACCTGAATCGAATGATGAAAAAAGAAGAGAACAAGTGCTGGCAAGATTTATTAGAAGAAACCATCTGCAGAACCAAATCATTAGAGACAAGCAAGATGACATGATGACCTGAAGTAAGTTGAGAAAAAACACATGCTTATTTTGTGAATTTGAGCCTAACAATGTTAGAGATGCACTTGAAAATGAGGAATGGATTAAGGCTATAAATGAGGAAATTGAATATATTGAGAAAACTAAGACATGGACATTGGTACCAAGACCAAAGGATAAAAATGTAATTGGTACTAAGTGGATTTTTAGAAACAAGTTAAATGAGAAAGGTGAGGTCACTAGGAATAAGGCAAGACTTGTATGCAAGGGGTATGCACAAGAAGAAGGTATAGACAATGGTGAAAATTTTGCACCAGTAGCAAGACTTAAAGGAGTCTGTATATTACTTGCATATGTTGCACATAAGGGATTCAAAGTATATTAAATGGATGTGAAATCAATATTTCTGAATGGAATTCTTGAGGAGGAGGTCTACACAGAACAATCGGAAGGTTTTGTTGATCCAAATCAGAAGAACGTGGTATGTAGATTGCACAAAGATTTGTATCAACTAAAGCAAGCACCGAGGGCATGGTATGAAAGACTACATGCTTATCTTATCAGTAATGGATTTGTAAGGACAAGTGATAACAGTAATTTGTACATGAAAGGAGAATTTGATGATAATATTTTGATTGCTAAATTTTTTTTTGAAGACATAATCTTTGGAGGACATGATTTGATTTGCAAATATTTTATTGATGAAATGAGAAAATAATTTGAGATGTCAATGTTTGGAAAGATTAAATTCTTTCTCGATTTGAAGATTATACAACAAAATGATGGGATTTTCATCACTCAATCAAAATAAATAAAGGAAGTGTTAAAGACTTTTGGCATGGAAGATTCAAAACCGGTAGGAACATCAATGGTAACAGGATGTAAGTTGACAAAGGATGATGAATCAATCGAGGTAAATCAGACACTTTATAGATCAATGATTGGAAAATTGATGTATGTGGTACATAGTAGGCCTGATATAGGACATGTAGTTGGGATTGTGGCAATATTTTCTTCTGATCCTAAAGATACACATATGGTTTTTGTTAAAAGGATTTTGAGATACTTGAAGAAGACTCGAGACTATGGTTTATGGTACACAAAGGAAGGCAAATTTGAACTTTGAGTTTACACTGGTGCAGATTGGGCTGGAAACATTGATGATCAAAAGAGCACAATCGGGAGAGCACTCTTTTTAGGAGAAATGCTTGTGACTTGGATAAGCAAGAAACATGCATGCATTTATTAGTCTACTTTTGAAGCAGAATATGTTGTTGTTTCTACAAATTATTCAAATATTGCTTGGATAAAACAAGTGTTGGAAGGAATGAATGAGGTGATCACTGACCCAGTGATTATATATTGTGACAACACTAGTGCTATAAACATTTCCAAGAATCCGCTGATGCATTAAAAAAAAAAGCACATATCTATTAAGTATCATTACTTAAGGGAACAAGTTCAAGAGAAGCAGGTCAAACTAGAATTTGTAAAATCTAAAGAACAACTTGTTGATATTTTTACCAAGCCCTTACCGAAGGACACTTTTGAGTATTTGAGGACTAGACTAGGGGTCTATCCCCTGTCTATCAGTCACTAAGGTGATTAGCAGGTTGCATCAACCTACACTTTATCATAAAATCATTCATGTTGATGCACATAGCTCACACTTTAGGATTCCTAAGGATGTGAAAGATTGTAAAAGTTGGAACAAATAATTGTTTATCGGTACATGAAGGTACTTGATCTGGACTGAGAAACAAAGAATTACTTGGCTACTGAAGAGCTGGTTATTTTCTTTGGCATTGTTTTCAAAGGGAGAGGAATTTATATGAAATATCTTTCGATAAGAACATGGAAGAGAGAAAGAATCAGAGAGCTAAAAATATCAAATCCGCAGGGAGAGTCTACATGGAATGTTGTATGTAGTGATTAAATATATTAAATATCAAACTAAGGAGAGCTTAGCGAGCTACAACATTTACCTACATAGTTTTAGAATACATGTTTGTTATGTGTATGGCATATTTCATATTGTTTGTGTTGCCATCAATGCCAAAGGGAGAGATTGATGACCTACAACTGATTGAATATCTAGATGAACTGAATGAATGATGATTATGGATCATCAAGCAATAAAAGTGATATGTAAGATGATTAAATCAGTCAATATGTTTTCATTGATTTCAACTAGTTTTTCTACACTTATCATGATAGTTACAAACATCTAAATATCTGTAGAAGGAAGAAATGGTGAAGAAATGAAATATCTACATAAGGAAAAGATGGATATGACAGATAAGGATAAGGTATACATTGGGTAACTTATTGATGACTCTATGGCTTTATATTGTTGACTTGAGCATGTTACATTAATCTATTATGAAGAAGAGATTTGAATTGAACAAGTTAATGTGGTCGGTAATTGAAGACTTTTTTATACACCAAGCCAATGCAGTGTATACTGAGTGACAGTAATAACTGAGTTAGTTACCACCGACGCATTTTAGTATTAACTGAGTACAGATGAAAACATTAAATGCTAAGAACAACCGATTGAAATTGATGAGATGGAAATTGTTATGATTTTTTGGTTGCTGATGAAGTTAGTTATAAGATCCACAGTTGACATAATTCAAGCATAATCTAAAAGATGAGATTGAAATGTGTTATGGAAACATCTACCAAGGAAGGTTGAAGCGACAAAATGGATGAAGGAGATTAAGAGGAAAAATCTGATGGCTGATATGAAAATGGTTTACTTGTCTATTTAAGAGACATGAGTTTCATTGTTGAAACATGTTGGATGAATAGAGACTGTAGAAGATTTCACGTGAAGACTGTATTCATGCATTCCTGATCAAACTGGTTATAGGCAGAACCGAGATGCAAAAATTATCGAGCATTAGAGATATATACACCGAGTAAAGTAAGTTGGGAAAATATTAAGGAAGTGAATTGATTAATGATCAGATGAGTTTTATGAGCTTGGCATAGATCTGAATATCTTCAATTGAGTTGTATTTGAATCAGATTGGAATTATATCAGTTTAACCATTGATTCAACAAAATCTCTTAACCGAGTGGACTTAACAGTCTTATTGTATTTCCATATGACATTTGTTGAATGTTAATTGTTATCTTGTTGACCCCATAGTGAATGTTGGTTAAGAGTTAATTTTTAGTGATAAAGCCTCTAACTAGGTCACACCTAACAATGTACATTGTAACCTTTAACAGGGTTGGCTCCTAACTGAGCTCACTTCTAAAGAGTGAAATATTTTGGGTTACTGGTCCCATGTGGTTTTTCCCTTAGTATGGTTTCCACATTAAATCATTGTGGTATGTGTTATTTTATATGATTTTTTTTCTATCATATTTTACATACTACATATTTGATTTAATCGGTAACCACAGTTTGGATAATTACTAGTATTTGGTAAATGAATAGACAGATTGATATTTTATCTTACCGAGTTTCATAAATTATTGAGAAAGTTTTTAAAAGTACATTTAGAGTTTGGGACTGTAGAATAATTGATTTAACAAATTCACCCCCCCCCCCCCCCGCCCTCTTAGTTATTCTAACAATATGATGCATTGTAAACACGTTGTTAAAGAAAAATTGATTGATTTCATTGGTAGATTTAAGAATTTTCATGCTTGGATTTGTTATCATATGTCTAATGTTGATA
Organism: Chamaecyparis obtusa; assembly: GCA_027943335.1. Lineage (NCBI taxonomy): Eukaryota > Viridiplantae > Streptophyta > Pinopsida > Cupressales > Cupressaceae > Chamaecyparis > Chamaecyparis obtusa. The sequence goes on from BSBK01001534.1 coordinate 2,191,166, forward strand.
TTCAATGTATTTTCATTGTTAATTTGCAAACCGACATTAGAGATAAGATGTTGCTTTCTGAATTCTCTTCTTTTACTCAATTGTGTCTAGTGCTTCATAATTATCAGCTTCAAGTGAGTCAATTTAATAGAAATCCTCCAATGGCTCTAGTTGATAAGAGTGATGTCGCATCTCAATACTTTCAAAAGTTTCAAAAATCTAAGAGCTTTATCAAGATCAATAATTCATCATACAATGTTGATGAGCAAGTGGAAAAAACATCCAAAAGTTTGGATCCTTTGTTGTCTATTTTTAGAGCTCATAATTTTACACCTCTTTCTAAATATTTTCATAATGTGATGTTGAAGGTTATTAATGTTAATATTTTACAACTTCATCTCATTAAACCAATTGACACATCCAAATCTTTGTCTAAATCTTTTGAACACAATTTTTTTTGTCAATAACATCATCAACCTGGCCATGATACTAAGAAGTGTATATGTTTGAAATCTATTATTCAAGACCTCGTATATTCCATTGATATATTTATTGAGGGTGTTAATAATCAAAGAAATGAGTTTGTAGCACTTGTTGAAATAATTGATGCTAACTGATGAAATGAAGGTAAGTGACTTCTGGAGCTATAATGATATGGATTTAATTGTATGATGATCTGTTATTAGGTTGTCATTGATGTCAAGTATTGCCCTAGTGTTCCTAGTATGTTGCTAAATATAAGTATGATGATCAAGTGTTGCGGTAAGTTTCAGTTGTAATGATTATTATGAGAGACTTGGGGATGTCTTTGAATGTCAAATGGATGACCGCTACAATTGGTGTAGACTGGTAAGAAAGTTATGATTGGATGAAGGCTAACAAAGAAATTTCTAAAATATTTAGTGATAGGCGATACGTGATTTGGTTGGTTTATCAAATATTTATTGTTTTGTGTGGTGCAGTTATGGGATATGGTGGTAAATAGTGTGTAGTAGCTATGGTTGCAATCACAACTAATTTGAGAGATTGGTGTAAGGGATAGATGACCAGTGAGAAGAGATAGAGATGTTACAAGTTAAAGTCTTTGTGTTCTTAAGTGATAGTTGATGAATCTTTGATCGGTGATCAGTGTAGAGGTTTCATTGAATTTAGTTGAGTCATTCATGATCTGGTGACGTGTCTATAAGATTGGAGGTGATGATCTAGTGCCAAAATGTTTGATGCTAGCATGTGGGGAAGATTCTTGAGGAAGCAAGTATTTTAGACAAATGTGTTTGTCCCCATGACACAAAGTCCTATGTAAAATCATTGTATTGGTTGATGTGGTCTTGGAAAATTATTTTGTACATTTAATTTTGTATTGTGGTGTGTTAAATTTGAGCAGGTTCTTGAAAATTAAATTTTAGGGCTTTCTTAAGGTGGTGGAAGACTCTAGGGCTTGCTGAACAATATTTAAGTGATAAAGTTAAAAGTTTTTGTGTGTTGATAGTGTGTTGGATAAGTACGGTGTAAAGTGTGATTTGCAATCAAGCCAGGATAGAGTTAGCTATGTTGTGAAGAGATTTTGTGCTTCAGTAGATCTGATCAAGCAAAGGTAGTGCTATTTCACAAATCATTCTCTTTTTTTTTCCTAACAATTACAAAGTCAAGATCCCTTAATCGGGTGGATACTAGTAGGCCCCTCTTTTAAATCCTCTAAAAAGGTGGTACATTATCTTGTGCTTGAAGTCCTCTAACAAGGCTACTCTTAACAAGGTAAAGGTCCTAAGAGGCCTGAGGTAAATCCCTTAACCGGGTAGCACCTAATAGTTCTTTTCTAAACTCCTAACAAGGTTAATCTCCTCACAGGGCATACTTCAAAAGAGTACATCATTTAGTGGGTACTAATCCCCACTATGCTTTTTTCCTGATTTGGGTTTTTACAAGACAAATTTTTGTGTCAAGTGTTGCATTATTAAGTGAATGTGCTTATGGTTATATTTTCATTTTTTTCTATTAAAGATAATCTTGTGAATGTTGTGGTAAAGTTTAAGAGGTCATAAAGTCACAAAATTGGTAGATTATTGATTCACCCCCCTCTCAGTAATCTGATCTTAGGACTAATAATTGGTATTAGAGATTTGGTCCTCTATTGTGGTGAAGCTTAACAACTTGAGGCAAAGATCCGAAGATGATGAGAAAAGAAGGTCCTAAATTCATAAGAGAGAACTACTCCGTGTGGTACGACTGGATGAAACTCTATCAAAAAGGAATGGGTGATCATTATTGGGATTATGTGGTCACTAAATATATTGTCCCTTCAAAAATCTTGATTGTTAACCAATTGAATATCAGACAAGAACATGCAGCTACTATGGAATCTATTGCCAATACTCTTTTAGATGTAGGATTTATTCATGTCAAATACTTGGATACTGCTTATGAGATATGGGAGAAGATGAAGACTATCTATGGTGGAGATCGACATGTATAGAAGGAAAAGGTTGATAGTTTGAGAGGAAAGTATGATGAAATGAGGATGTAAGAAAATGAGAACATAGAGCAATACAATCAAAGAATCAAAGAGGTTTTTTCTATTGTTCATGGTGATGGTGGTAATCTTCCTGGGACGATGTGGTAAGAAAAGTGTTGAGAACTTTATTACCTCAGTATGTCATTAGGGTTTTAGCTATACAAGAGCTCTGACTTTAGGGAAATATTATTGTTACTCTTGATGCATTAATAGATAAATTAACTACATTTGAGTTAAGCAATTATTATAATAGTATGCCAAAAGTTTAAGCTACTTTCAAGTCATCATTGACTCTTGCTCCATCTAGAAAAGGAAAGGAGATATCTAAAAACTCTTCAACATTGTACTCCAATGATTATGATTTTTTTTTGTCTAAAGAAAGAGAACAAGAGGAATTGGAAGCTTTATTTTATAAAAGGTTGCCTAGAGGGAAAGGTAAATATAAGGGTAAGTTGCCCTTGAAATGTTTTGCATGCAATAATATTGAACATATAGCCTCTAGCTGTCCTTATAATGTTAGGAAGGAGAAGCCAAGGAGATTCAAGGACAATATAAATAAGGCATGTTGTCTAGATGAAGAAGGTGTTACTGATGAAGAATCTGATGGAAGATATGAAGAAGAAATAATGTTTGTTGTGGTAAAGGAAGAACCATCAGAAGAAGGTGATAAATCTTTAGTTTCTAACATGAATAGCAATGGTTATTGGATCATTGACAGTGGGTGCACTCATTAAATGACTCGTGATAGAAAAAAAATTCATCAAGATGGATGAATGTGATGGTGGTTTAGTGAGATTTGGTAATGATGCTCCCTGTATGGTAAAAGGTAAAGAATATGTTACTTTAAATGATAAAATAAATTGTGATGATTTTTACTGGGTTGATGGTATGAAATACAACTTATTAAGCATTTCTTAGTTGAATAAAAAAGGATATAGATTGGAGTTCAATGGAGGTATTTGCAGGATCATTCGGAAATCAAGAGAATTGATTGCTACTGGTGAAAAAACCAAAGGTAACATGTTCGGTCTGAATTATACTATTAATATGTGTCTGATTGCTAAGGTATAAGATTGTTGGTAATGATGTAAAAGGTTTTTCCATGTAAATTTTGATAACCTGGTCAAATTTTGTAAGCTGAAGATAGTAAGGGGTTTTCCTAACCTAGTAAAGCTAGACAATGTAATGTGTAAAGAATATCAGCTTGGGAAGTTAACTAGTTCTAGTTTTATCAGTAAGAACTGCTCTTTTGAAAGTATTTTAGATTTGATTCATACTGATCTCTGTGGTCCAATGAGATCTCAAAGTTACTATGGTGATAGATATTTCATGTTATTTTTTATGATTATTCTAGAATGATGTGGGTTATGTTTCTAAAAGACAAATCTGAATCTTTTCACATGTTTAAGATCTACAAATCCATAGTGTAGAAGGAAACCAGTAAGACCCTGAAATATCTCAAATCTCAAAAAGGAGGTGAGTTTACTTCACATGAGTTTATTTCATATTGTGAGGAATGAGGAATCAAAAGGCATATGTCAACTCATAGGACACCTCAACATAATGCTATTAGTAAAATAAGAAATAGGTCTATCATTGATTGTGCCAGAACATTAATGATTCAGAAAGGTGTTGCACAAATATTTTGGAGAGAAGCGATAAGAACATCTTTTTACACATTGGACAAAGTTCAGTTAAAGAAAGGTAGAAACAAAACTTCTTATGAATTATGGCATAGTCAATCTCCTAGTGTAAGTTATTTCAAATTTTTTGGAAGTAGATGTTACATAAAAAGAGATGAAAATTCAAGAAAGTTTAATCCAAGATGTGATGAAGGAATTCTCTTAGGATATTCCACAAAGAGAGAAGCCTACAAGTGCTTGAAAAAGAGAACAAACAAGATTGTGGAAAGTGCTAATGTAAGAGTAGATGAATTTTCTAACAAGAATGACAAATCCAGCAAAAAGGAACCTGAAGACTATCACAAGTTTGTATATGCACAATAAACAAAAGAAAAGAACAAGATGGCATGGCATGCAAGGCTCAAGTACCTGTTGATGTGATTTTTTTCTACTAAAACATACAAAACTAAATACTTAGTATTCTAAGATAAAACACCAAATCGTCAACTCTCTTTTGAATAAGGGTGCACATATGCTAAATAATGTAGGCAGAATGTGTGATCAAATGAGCCAACCTTAAGGTTCCTTCTTAATTGTGGATTTCACTCGATTTTATGATGTGATATGTTGGTTGTCACAAAGGGACTTACATTGTTCATTAAATAGATACCAACTTGACTTTTACTTCTCCAATCACTTCTATATAGTGGAAAATGGTGAGAAATGCTAGGATGTAGATTACTCACCAAATTCAAGGGGCTCACTATACATTAGAATACAAACCCACTCTTAAGAAAAATCTAATTAGCACAACCAAGAGAAGAAAGGTGCTAATGCAAGATCTAAACTAAATGGGAATTTGGATTCTTAATTGAAATATGACATGATAAAGAAAGTAATAGAAAATATGATCAATGAAAGTAAATGAAAGAAAAAGGGAAGAATGAATGTACCTTGAAAAAAGAAGAGGATTTGAACTTTGAATCTGAATCTGACTATCAATGGAATGTCATAATCAGTTGTAGCTCTAGATCTAGGAAAATGAGACTTGTAACTATCTACTGTGCAAATTTCAGCCAAAAAGTGCAGGGAAAAGTTAGGTCTCAACTTGTACCCTAGGGACAGGTTGAATCTTGACTTGTTCCCAATAGTGCCAAAATTGATGAAACTTTCAAAGATCCTATGTCTACACCTATACTTCTTAGATCTAAGACCACAACTCCATAATTTGGTCCTGCACACAAAAAATGGGGGAAAAGGTTGTGGAAAGGGGTTTTCCTTGGTCAAACCCATGTTTAGGAATTAACCTTGAAATTTCATAAAGGAAAACAACATGTAAAGTTAGAATTTAAATGATTGATTCACATTGTATGAAACCCTCATGAATGGATGTAGTAATTACTCAAATCCATGAAGATGATTACAATATTATTGGAATGAGATGTAGCATCAAGGATGCCTTCACAAATGCATGAATCTATTATTTCCACTCCTAGATCATGAATGTATGTATGCTTGATAACCACATGGAGAAGGAAAGAGAAAAAAGGATGGATGGATGAATCTTCATGCTTGGTTGTGAATTTCTCCACTTGGCCATCATGTGAGAGAAACTTGCATCAAATAGAGAATATTTTCTTTTTTTGAATGGATCTTGAATAAATTGGGACTTAGAGATATTGAATTGGATGCTTGCCTTAACATCTTGAATCCAAATCCTTAATTGTTTGAATGCTCGAATGCTTGCACTTGGACAATAATGGATTTCAATAGTGAAATTATGGATGCTAATAATGGATGCCAAAATGAGGGGAGAGTATGTCCTTTTATACTCATTTTGGAATTCAAATTTGATCAAGGTCGATCACAGATCTAGACCTTAGAGGAAAACCTCAACATCAAGCCTTGTGCCAAATATGGACTCAAAAACCCAAAGACAAGTCAAGGGAACAAGTCAAGATCTCAACTTGTACCTTGGGGGCAAGTTGAGAGGTTGACTTATTCTAGGTAAAATGAACCCAATATTTGTTGGGATGTTAAAGGAATGTGATAAGATATGGGAGGAGGAAATGCACATTGGTGGGATCAATCATAATGGACATTTCAACCTCAAAATCACCAAATTGGGGTATAATAGTGTTAGGATTAACAAGGTAAAAATAACAATTACATGCAAAAATAACCAATATCAGAACAACCATATATATTTCTTCATCCAAATCACCATGAAGAAAAGTTGTTTTAACATCAAGCTGCTCTAAATGCAAATCTTCAGTAGCCAAAATACTTAAAACAGTACGGATATAAGTCATTTTAACAACTGGAGAAAATATCTCATCAAAGTCAATGCCCTTTTTCTATGCAAATCCTTTTACAACTAACCTGGCTTTAAATCTTTTCTTACCTCCATCCTCTTATTTTATCCTGTAAACCCGTTTATTCTATAAAACCCTTTTGCCTGCAAGTAACTTACATAAATCCCATGTTTGATTTTATAGCAAAGAGTCCATTTCATCTATCATTGCAAACTCCCACTGAAGCTTTGTATCCACCTGCACAGCTTCATTATAACATTCAAGTTCACCAGCATCTGTTAATAAAATAGAATACAAAGAGGGAGAGAATCTGTCTAGAGGTCTACTTACCCTTGTTGACCGTCTAACATTCATAGGGGTGTGTGGTATTTTCTATTGCTATTGTTGTAGAGCATAAGGAACTACTGGAACATCATCTTTTGGAGTATCATCCAGTACTACATAATCATTTTCTTTCTTCTCATGCTGCTACAATAGATCTTTGTACAATACTTTCTCATTGAATATGACATCCCCACTTCTTAAAATTTTGTGATTTTCAAAATCCCAAAGCCTATAACCAAATTCATCAATGCCATATCCAACAAATACACATTTCTTTGACTTATCTTCCAGCTTGGTTCTATTTTTAGAATCTATACGTGTAAAAGCTTCACAACCAAAGGTTTTGAGAAAAGAATAACTCACCTTCTTACCACTCCATGCTTCCTCTGGAATACCACAGTCCAAAGGAGTAGAGGAGCCTCTATTGATTAAATAAATGGTAATATTCATAGCCTCTTCCCACATGTTTTTGGGCAGCCTAGCATGCAACCTCATACTCCTTGCATGCTCCATTATTGTCCTGTTCATGCATTCAGCCACTCCATTTTCTTGTGGAGTCCCTGGTATAGTTTTCTACCTACGAATACCATTAGAGGAACAATAATCTTCAAATTTTGTGCTACAATACTCACCACCATTATCAGATCTGAGACATTTTAACCTTTTACCAGTCTCATTCTCAACCAAGCATTTCCATTTCTTAAAAGTTTGAAATACATCAGATTTTTGTCTAAGGAAATAGATCCATACTTTTCTTGTTGCATCATCTATAAATGTAACATAATACAGAGAGCCACCAAGGGAAGATACCTAAGTTGGTCCCCATACATCTGTATGCACAAGCTCTAATCTCTCATTTTTCTTTTCCTTCCCACTTTACAAAACTAACTCTCTTTTGTTTTCCATACACACAACTTTCATAGAAATCCATATTGACACATTTCAAACCAGGTAAAACTTTCTTTGAATGAAGTAATTTCATACCTTTTTCACTCATGTGCTTGAGTCTATTGTACCACAGTGTCGTGTCAGAACCTACAAAAATAGTTTGATGTTCTTCTTGCTCAACTGTAGCTACTGTTCATGAATATTCATTATCTTCTGAAACAATTAAAATAGAAGGAACAGTATGACCTATACAAAGATATAAGGTGCCGACTTTCACACCTTTTTCTACTACTAAGGAACCTTTTGAAACCTTCCAATTTCTATCATTAAAAGTAATTGTGCAACCCTCATCACCCAGTTGCCCTGCTGAAATTAAAGTCCTACTCAGCCTTGGAACATGTCTTACCTCTTGTAGTAGCCAATGATTCCCATTCTGCAACTTAATCTTAATTTTTCCCTTTCCAACTATCTGACAGGGTTCATTATCTCCCAAATAAACTAGCCCAAAATCCCCTTGGACATAATCAAGAAAGTAACCTCTATGGGGTGTAGCTTGAAATGAAGCCCCAGAATTTAAAACCCATGAATCATCAATACTTTCTAAAGAAAGAAGCAAGGCATCCTCTTCAGGTTTATTACTTACCACATTTGCCTCCTTGTTACCTTCTTGTTTGTCTCCTTCTTTATTCTTTTGAGACCATCAATCTTTCTTCTTATGACCTAGTTTTCCACAGTACCAGCAATCATTTGGCCCTTTGGATTTGGACCTCTTTCCCTTTGATTTTCCTCTTGATTTCCTATGATTTCTAGAGTTGTTTCCTCTCTAATTGGTTCTACCCCTGCTTTGTGCATTTAAGACACTATCTGATGTGGAGCCACCTGAGCTTTTCCTATGAATTTCCTCACTCAAAATAGCACCAATAACATCATCAAATTTTAGGGTATTAGAACTAGGAACAGAGTTACTAACATTCATTACCAAGCCATTCTAGCTTTCAGGCAAAGAACACAAAATCAAGAGAGCCCTAACTTCATCAAAAATAACATTGATAGAAGTTAATTGACTGGTAACTATATTAAACTCATTTAAATGATTAGCAACTGACCCACCTTCTGTCATTTTCATATTAAATAAACACTTCATTAGAAATACCTTATTTGAAGCGGAGGGCTTTTCATACAACTTTGCTAGGGTTTTCATCAAATCTTTAGTCATCGTTGCTTGTGTAATATTGAATGTCACCGATTGTGCCAGGCATAATCAAATACAAGCAAGAGCCTTTCTATCAAGAATTGTCCAGTCCTAATCAGAAATGCTTGCCAATTTATTGGATTTTCCTTCCAGCGGCTGCCATAAATCCTTCTGATAGAGATAGTCCTCCATTTTCATTTTCCATAATTGAAAGTTCTGCCCCTTTAAACTTGTCAACCTTCAGCCTACCCTCATCTTCCATTGCTCCCACTCAACCATGAGACTCCCACTAAATTTTTAGATCTTCTTGCAAAGGATAACTGAAAACAACCTCGCTCTAATACCACTTATTAGGATTAATAAGGCAGAAATAACAATTACATGCAAAAATAACCAATATCAGAACAACCATAAACCACATAGAAGATAACACAAGACACAAATATTTAACGTGGTTCACCCAATCCCTGGGCTACGTCCACCAACAATGAGTCTAATATTTTATTATCCAGTGATTACAACCTGATTACAATATGTAATCCCCTTATAGCTCAATTCCATCGCAAGTACTAAAATCATACATTATAAAAAAAAAAACCTAACCCTAAGCCATATTATACAATATTTTGTTTCTTTAGGGTTAGAATGAGTTACAACATGTCAGCCCAAAAATTATCAAAAATATGTCAGCCTCAAAAAATTTTGCCTCGGGAGCGGCACCCCCAAACCCCCACTCTTGGGGGCTGCCACCCCCAAACCCCCACTCAGGGCCTGGCCCGGCCCTGAACCTCAGAGAGGTCAGGAGAAAAAGTGTACAGTACTTTCCTGGATAATACTTTCTTGATCAGTCACCACAAGCTAACAAATAGGTCCTAGAGTCTCCAAGTATGGGTGCTAAATTGTTAGGATAATATATTTAGCCCCTACTTTAGCGAGAGTATGAGACAAACTCATTCTCACAATAAACTAGATAGAATGCATAAGGATTATCTCATCAAGCTCAAGGAGACAAAGAAACATCAAGCCCCCAAGTGACTCAAGTCTTCCTCAAATCCAAAACCAAGATAAGAGAGGAATCTCTCAAAAGAGAAAGAAAGAAAGAGAGAGAGACAAAGAGTGTGACTACTGGCCTAGTAAGAGATAGTCTTACTATGGACCACACTGAAGGAAAGTACCACAAAATATGGCATTGAAAGGTCTAGAAAGTTATGGTATGATAGTCAATCCATCAAAAAGGATCGAGCCTTTACAAAAGCATTGTCTCGATTAAGGGATTCAAAAAAGACACGATCGAGCCTAAGGAAAGGACGTTTCCTTAGGGATCAAAGGAAAAGAGATCAGGCCTTAAGGAAAGATTATTTCCATTAAGGGATCAAAGAGGAAGTGATCAGACCTAAGGAAAGATTATTTCCATAGGGATCAAAGAGGAAGGATCAATCCTTAAGGAAATATTTTTTTTGTTAAGGGATCCAAATGAAAAGATAAACTCAAGGACAAAATTGTCTCCTTAGTCATCCATGAGAGAGGTTGCATGAAATCATTGTATATGTGTGTGAAAAATGTGAAACATGAAGCAGAGTCTATGTCCCCATGTTACAACAATTGTAAATGCCTCAATAGGAGCAATGGCTTTCACCGAGTGTACATGAACCCACTAGAAATGTTTCCACTATGAGATGCCCCCAAGAAAGTAAAAATCAAGGGAAATAAACACATGAAAAAAGAGATAATTGAAAGGATCTACTAACTTTGGGATCAGTATGATCATATGATAATACATGAGATATTATATCAAAATGAAATGTCATCATCCTCCAAAGGTAGTAGAACTACAAGACACAATGGAAGAATAGAACATAAGAGCTCTGAAGAAGAGTCTTTTTAGGTCGGCATCGCAAAGACCAAAAAGAATAGGTAGCTATCATTTTGCATCATCCCCAATCAAAAAACACAAAGCCACATTTACTAATAGTGGCACATTCATGACATCACATGTAACAACATATAGAAGAAGTGAGATACAAATAGAAGAATTTTTATGACATTTTGATTTCTTTATCACCTTGTGCCAATGGAGCAACAAGGGTCATTTAAGGAAATATAAACAAACAAATAACATGCAGCAAATCATAGGGGAATTAACACATTACAACAAGAAAATACACATAATCCACTACACAAAAGGATCTAATCAAGTGTATCACCTCCAACAATCTCATTCTATATTATTTAGGGAATGTAGTAAAATCTCAAGAGGAGCAAAAAATAACATGAAAGATGGAACAATAGCCAGTTCCAAACAAGGACCATGTTGTAAAGATAGGTCACTTTATTGTCACTAGGAGTGATAGATAATTGTTGTGAAAACATAGCTGGAAAATCATGATCAAGATCAATAATATCACACATGTCATCAGAATCAGTAGCATGAATATCATTTTTAGCATCAAGATCATCATCTTCAAGAGTATCATCTTCATCCAAATTAATTGTAATAGAATCTGAGATACAAATAGAATTGTCATGTTTGCTTAATTTCACATTTTTCAAATTAACTTCCTCCTTTGGTTCAAGCATGGATTGGTTAAAGGGAATCAAAGTATTGGTAGGTGTATGAGGTGAAGCAATTTTTTGAGAAGCAAGTTGATGGTCTCTAGCATGATGTTTATGGCATTGATAATAAGCATGATGGTTACGTTTGGTTCAGGATCAATCAACATCAACCCCTTTTCTTCTTGAGGAAGAATGGAAGGAACCGCACTAGGATGAGAGACCACATGAGGAGAATGTGTATAAGATGTAGGAGGTGGAAAAAAAGCATATATAGGAGGTGCAGGAGGTGTAGGTAAAAGTCTACATCCAAGGAAAAGAGATGGAACATCTTTGGGTTTGCTAAGGTAACAAATGTAAGCTTGATATGATCGAGATTAATTATCAGGATGAGTTTGAGTTGGTTAAGGTATGGAAGGCCAAAATAAATCAAAGTCAACTAAGTCTTGAGGTACAAAAAGGATAATAAAGACTATGGATAAGAGTTATGATTTCTCCATTATGAGGAAAATTAAGATATTTATGGATGGGGGAACTCGTAGCTTTTATAGAGGTGAGTTAAGGAAGACCAATTTTGACATGAAATTGACCAGAAGTTGGGATCATAGTGAAGATAAAATCTGAAGTTGTATCAAAAACTTCAACAAGAAATTAAATGGAATCATAGGAAGGATAAAGGAAAAGGAAACCATTCCAAGTTTGGCTCATAACATCAAATTTATCATAAAAATCATTTTGTAACTATCTACTAAAGATATGTTCTTAAATGATCACATTCACCATGCAAGTGGAATCAATAAGGATTCTATGAGAATGAATGTCATTAACCTTAGTGACAATATAGAGGGGACCATCAGGTGCTCTAATTTTTTGGTAGAGTCAAAGATAATACAAGCATCAGATTGAGGTTAGGTTTGACTTGATCAATAAGGATGACAACATGGTTTTCTTCATCACATTCCATATTATAGTCAATGTGTTTAGAAGAATACAAATGTTGAGAAGACTCAATGATATTGGTTGAATGAGATGGAAAAGGGTTGGTATAGATTTGCAAGTTTTGAATAGGAGGTGCTAAAATATTGTTTCCTTGATCATTGAAACCTTCAATAGATATAGTATTAGAATCAATAAGGGCTTGGATAAGAGTTTTTAAGATGTAAAATTTTTCACTATCATGGCCAGGTTGACGATGCTATTGACAAAAATCTTTGTGATCAAAGTGTTTAGGAAAAGGTTTGGATATATCAATGGGTTTGATAGGAGGAAGTGTTAACACATTAGCATTAATTGACTTCAAAATCACATTATGAAAAGATTCAAAAAGATAAGTTAAATTATGAGAAGGTCTAAAGATATATGTAAAAGGAGCCACACCTTTGGATGCTATTGCCACTTGTTCATCAACATTGTTGGATGAGTTGTTGATTTTGATGAATTTTCTTGATTTCTAAAATTTCTTGAAATTGTTGGATGTGGTATCACTCTTATCAGCAAGAGCTATTGGATTGGTTCTCTCAAACTGACTCACTTGAATTTGATAATTATGAAGTACTCCACACAATTGAGTGAAAGAAGATAATTCAGAAAATAAAATCTTATCTCTAATGTCCTTTTGTAAATTAGAAATAAAAATGCATTGAATATCAATATCCTCTAGGCACAAGATAAGAAATATGAGCATAGAAATGCTTAAATCTACCAATGAAATCATTCAAATTTCTCAAAGTCATGGGAAATTTTTTGGACTTGCATAGGAGGAACTATTAAATCCTCATATTTATCATGAGAAGAATGGAAGATTTATTCTCCATAATAGGGTTGATATAACTAATATGCATATTGGTCTCATCAAGATTCCTAAGAAAGGGGGAGGACTTGAGATCAAAGGAATCCATAAGTCTATGGCTTATTTTAACCAAAATTCTATAAGTAGGACTCAAAGTGATAACACTAATGCACAAAGGAATGAGAGGAAAGAGAGATGAAACATAATTATAAGATTTTTAAATGAATATCCAATCCAAACAAAGAGATTCTTTTATGAAAAGTACATTCAACTATCAAATTCAAACATGTCATGTAAAGCATACACAAGTAAATGTAATTATGGAAATGAAAAGCACGTAATATAGATCTAGATCCAAAGATATAAAATCTATAGATCTAGATGCAAACAAGAAGATAATACAAAAAGGATCTAACTATCAAATCTAGATATCCAAATGCATAGAAAGAAAATCTAACACCAAAATGAGAAGGGAAAATGTACCAAGTTGGGTTCACCAAAATGTATAGAGTGAACCTATATATCTAGATACATACAATGTAATAAAGTATGATATAATATAATTCATACAAGGAGACCTAGACACCAAATGAGAATGAAAATGTAATGTGTGGGTTCTCTAAAATGGAACCTATATATCTAGATACATACAATGTAATAAAGCTATGATCTAATATAATGCATACAAGGAGATCTAGACACCAAATCAGAATGGATATGTAATGCACCATGTTCACCAAAATTTATAGTGGAAAATGGTGAGAAATTCTAGGATGTAGATCACTCACCAAATTCTAGGGGCTCACTATACATTAGAATACAAATCCGCCCTTAATAAAAACCTAATTAGCAAAACCAAGAGAAGAAGGGTGTTAATGCAAGATCTAAACTAAAGGGGAATTTGGATTCTTAATTGAAATATGATATGATGAATGATATGATAAATAAATTGATAGAAATTCTTATCTATGAAATTAAATGCAATAAAAAGGGAAGAATGGATGTACCTTGAAACAAGAAGAGGAGATTTTAACTTTGAATCTAAATTTGACTATCATCAAAATGTCAAAATCAATTATAACTTTGGATCTGGGAAAAAAACTTGTAATTGTCTACTCTGCAATTTTCAGCCAAAAAATGTAAGGACAAGTCAAGTCTTTACTTGTACCCCAAAGAAAATTTGACTCTCATCTTGTTCCCAATAATGCCAAAACTTATGAAACTTTCTAGGATCCTGTGTCTGCACTTGTACTTCTTATATCTGAGATTGCAACTTTATAACCTATTTCTGCACATATAAAAATGGGGTAAAATATTGTGGTAAGGGGTTTGCCTTCGTCAAACACCTATTTAAGAATTAACCTTGAAATTTCATATAGGAAAGCAACATGATGTAAAGTAAAAAGGTAACTGATTGATTCACCTTGTATGAAACCCTCATGAATGGATATAGTAATCACTCAAATCCATGAATATGCTTACAATATTCTTGGAATGAGATGTAGAATCAAGGATGTCTTCAGATATGCATGGATCTATTATTTCCACTCCTAGATCATGAATGTATGTGTGTTTGATAGCCACTTGGAGAATGAGAGAGAAAGAAGGATGGATCCAAATGAATCTTCTTACTTGATTGGTAATTCCTCTACTTGTCCATAATGGGAGAGAAACTTGCATCAACTAGAGAATATTTCCTTTTCTTGAATGGATCTTGAAGAAATGGAGACTTGGAGATCTTGAATTGGATACTTGCCTTCAAATCTTGAATCTGAATCCTCAATTGCTTGAATTATTGAATGCTTGCACTTGGACAATAATAGATTACAATAATGAAATTATGGATGCTAATAATGGATGTAAAAATGAGGGGAGAGCATGTCCTTTTATAGTAATTTTGGGATTCAAATTTTATCAAGGTTGACCACAAATTTGGACCTCAGAGGAAAACTCCAGCATCATGCCTTAGGCAAAATTTGGACTCAAAAACCCAAGGACAAGTCAAGAACTAACATGTACCTCAAGGAACAAGTCAAGATCTTGACTTGTACCCCTATGAAAAGTTGAGAGGTCAGCTTGTTCTAGATAAAATGATGTTTAGGGAATGTGATAGGATGTGAAAGGAGGAAATGCATATTGGTGGGATCAAGCATAATCAACATTCAAACCTTAAAATCACTGAAATGGGATCTAATACATCCTAGAGCCTCCAATTGTGGGTGCTAACTTTTTAGGATGATACAACTTCTAACCAAATAACTGCAAGGAAAGGCTCTTAAAATTCTATCTAACTCTAGAAATGTAAGATAATGTTGATGATGGGGTGAGGTTCTAACCAATCCTTGCTTCACCAAAAAACCTAGGCATGGGAGGGTGCTATCTTCTATGCATGTAGGAATGATTTTCACACTAGCAATGTTCATCCAAATACCTTATGAAGTTTCAATCTAAATGAACATCTCTAGTAGAAGTTGAAAAATTATAATTTAGGCCTAGACTAACCTTACACCTTTACTTACAATCAGAAAGTAATAAAATTTATGGACACTAGCTTCACCATTAATCACCATTCAACAATATCTTTCATATAATCCACTTCTACTTCTACTTAACATGAAATGAAATTCTAAGAGAATTGAAGAAACCATGAAACACTTCAAAGAAACATTAAGTAATCCATAGTGAAGACCAACAATGAATCATCAATTAATTTAGTAGCATTATGGTAACAATTTCATCAAGTCTCCTCCTACTCTAATTCTAGCTAATCTAACTGTGTGACCCCTATAAATGAGAAGGAATTGGCCTTTTGTAGTTGTTCAATTACAATGAAGGTCCAAGATTGATTTGAGATCAAGGGCCAATATTTACCCTACAAACCCTAAATAGGGTTGCCACACTATCAACCAATTACATGAAGGCACCACTCTATGGGCCAATAAGAAAATTACAATACTCTTGAAAACTAATAAGAAAATTGAAATGCATAACAACCAGATAAGGTGCAATAACAAGTGGACCAATGAGAACAAAGAGCCTTTAAAAGAATCCACCAACCAATAGATCAATGGGAAAATTCAAATGCTTCCAAGAGCCAATCAGAAAAAAGGTTATATGGGCCTATGCCACTTGGTGTCAAATAGGCCAATAAAAATAAAGAATTTATTAATCAAACAATGAGAAATTTTAGAACCATATAGGCTGATTCCACATCATCACCTTGGTAATTGTATCCCTCATCCTCATTCTCCTTTTCATATTCAATGAACTTGGACATGATCTCATTAATCATTTCCATGGGGACACTTGGCATATTTTTATTGGTTGAGGATATGAATTCCACCTCAACATATTGATCTAGAAACTTGATAAATACCCCTTAAGTTCTAGTGATAAATCATTGTTAAGCCTTCAATTGTGATGGCTCATATTCTCAATTTCTTCATCTTTAATATTTTTCATCACTTTCTCTCTTGATTTTCTATAAATCTTGTTGATTCTTTCTCCATATGACCTAAACCTTGTGATTTTTCCATTCCATGCAATCAACCTATCATTTGATTGTCTATTCATTCACTTCTTTTTTTCAAATTTACCCCTGCAAATCAAGAACTTTGTTTGTTAACTCTCGAACCTACAATAGTTTTTAATTTCTGTTATGGATTTGTTTCTTTTATTCCTTGAATTTTCATGACTTCTTCTATGAGTTCACTTTGTTTATACTCTTACTTCATATTTCATATCTGAGTTGAATTCGCCCTTATATATTTTTTGTAAAACTTAAGTTTTACCCTTGATGAAATCACTTCTGATTGATGGTAAATGTTGCTTCTATATTTGAGTGTATTTGATGGGGAACATGAAATTTTTTTATCTCTATCATTGAAAAATATTGGTAACATTTTGAATGACTTGAAAATTGATGACACCTCAAATTGTTTTTGAAGTCACTCAAGTTTTTGTATGTATTATTTAAATCATGAACCCTTGGTACTTGATGGTCCTAGTTCAAGTATTGAACTTCATTTCTCCCTCTCTTTGAACTCCTCCTTTTTCCTTGCACAACAAGAAAACATCGGTCATAGATTCATTCTCTTATACTTGTTTCTTAAATTGCAAGACAAAATTACCTTACATCCTAATGGCATTCAGATGCAAATCAAATTTCATTACTTAAGATCCATAATGAACTACATGAGCTTACATATGAAAGATTCAAAAATTTTATAGCAACCAATCTTTTGATTTAATTTTAACCTTGACTATTGATTTTCTAAGTCTAAAATATAAATGAGAATTCAGTTTCCCTTTGTAAAACACACAGTAAGTAACTAAGTTTTGGCCTTATCATCGCAAACCTTGATTCCAAATCTGATTGGATTAATCAAACATATGACTCCTAGCACTCCTAATTTTTGCACTCTTTCATCTTCTTTTCCCTTCTTGTGGATCGGATTTCCTACAACAACTTGTAAACATGCTCCTTGAAATTATTTTAATTATGTTTGGGTATTGAACAACACCCAAACATAAATATTTTTATTCCCCAAATTAATGTTTCTTTAGGCTAACTTTGTCACACTTCAAACAATTAAAATTTGATGGCCATATCACCTTATTCCAGTCACCTCCTTTCTTTCATACCAAAATCTAATGCTTTCCATTCAACACTCATGCTTCTCTTATTAAATTTGTTCCATCTATACTTTCAAATTTGTAGAATTGAGCCTTCCCACTAGATAGAATTTCTTCTTGATACATTGTAATTAAATTCAAGTCTCTCCTTGGTTAAGCATTAAGGTTTAATAGATCAGGCTCTGAGGCTTTGTATTGAAAATTGTGATACTCTACCTTAAATTTGAAATTTTATGTTAAATTTTTGCAGTTCTTATATTAATTTCATGTTATCTTGTATTGAATCTAGACCCACGTTTAATTCTTGGAGGCCTAAAATTTAATTTCAACCCATATGCCCTTGATTGGGATCTAATTTAGGGCCTTTCACATCAAATTAATGGGCCATATTCTTGAATTTAAACCATAATTTGGATATCAAACCCACATGTATCCCATTCATGGCCCTATTTAAGTCTTATCCTATTTGGATTTAGGTTTGATTTGTTGGAATGGAGAGATAGGGTACTGAGAGGGGAGGGGTGAATCAGTGCCCTCAAAAACTTTAACTCCAAAAACTCAATCAGCAAAAGGTAGTAAAATCATCTATCAACCGAATCCATTGCATGCATCATTCATTCAATTAACTTATAAATAAAAATTGCATGAAATCAAACAATAAATCAATCACATAACACAGGTATTTTGGTTATGTAGAAACCCTTGTTAGAAGGTAAAAATTGCGGTGGGGATGACACCCACAAATTGTTCACTACTGCAGATAATTAAGTATGCCTATTAGGGCTACAAGTTGTGATCACTTCTAGTGATCTTACCCTATTAGGAGTAACAAAAGATCAGCTAGATCTACCTTGTTAAAGGATTTCAACAGCACTACTTGAGTGTGTACTCGGTTAAGAGATTTACAATAAAGACTGTTAGGTCTACTCTGTTAGGAGATTTTACCAAATATCTGTTACAATGATTAGAGAATAATAGTAGGGTATCTATAAATTGACAACTTATACTTGTCTGAAATAGATCTATGAAATATCAAATGTATATCACCTTAGTGTGTAGATATATGTCCTCTGTACTGCTCGGTAGCCTATCTAATTCTGAATAACTGACTATGTCTGATTACTGCTCAACCTTGTCTAAAAACTGTTATCTTGAAGGTGGCTGCTACTTCAAGATCTTTTTCTCAGTTCATTACGCACACAATCAAAATATCATAAAATAAAATGATATAAAAAAATGCTTTTATTTCCTAATGCCGCTTAACTTTCATGACCTAATTAGGTTACATCATCTTAGGAAAAACCCTAAGATCTACGGTATACAAAATTAACCTAGATCTAACAATTATATAGAGATCATCATCATAATTAATGATTAATACATCTACAATAAATGATCCTCGATCTTGGTAAGATGTTTTTTGATTTTTCTATAACCGTTTGCATAGATAAATGTGCCAAAACTGATTACTATATCATTTCTTGGATGGCTCGGTAAACACTATCAATACTGCTCAGTGAATGTGTTGGTGCTCGGTGTCCAGTCTGCTCGGTGTTTACTGATGCTTAGTATCAGTATACACTAATGCTCGGTAAAACTTCTCTAGTGCTTGGTTAGAACTATATCCTTATAGTTCTCTATACTTCCTATGACTACTCAGTGTGAAGGCTTATGTAGTTAATCGACTAGCATATGTAGCTTGTAGTACTAATTCCTTTTACCAATTGAATAGCATAGGTAATCGACTACTCATCTTTTATCCTTATGAAAATCCTTAATGCTCAAATAGAGATAACAATCTCCCCCTTTGGCATTAGTATCAAAACCTTGAATGTATATAGACCTAATGTCTCAAAACTATTCTAACTTCACCATATATATACATAGATACTTGAACCTAACAAAATTTCTCAAAATTTCTCCCCCTTGGTGCATGCTCCCAGTATGTATGTAGTACACTTAACATATAATTACACAATTTGGCATATACATTAGTTTTCCCCCTTTTTGATAATAATGCCAGACTCAAAATTGTGTACTTATAGTTTATCAAAAATGTGCTGGTGAGTTTTCTTCAAAGAATAAGAGGTTTTCCCATTCCTCTTTCAAGTTGGTTAGAGAAATGTGCTCAAGACCGACTTGTACATGCATGTCAAAGATATTATCCAACACAAAGATTTCTGGTGTTGAAACTAAAGCTTTTGCTTTGACAATGTGTTTCTCAAAAATCTTAAGATAGGGAGGCAACTTTGTTTGAAGCTCGGTGACTTGGTCACTTATCCTCTCTTCCTGCTTCCTCAAATCTGCTCTTAACTACCTGAGTTCTTGAAATTTCAATATATGCTTAGCAAAAGCATCTGGCTTGGTTAAGGCTGCTTGTACACTGGCTTGGATTTTGGCCAGTTGTTTAATCTTCTCACTAATCTCAGTAGTGAAGGTCTCCATAGTGCAAAGCTTAATCAACATCTAAATAATTAACTGAGTAATAGATTGTATGTCAGTTATTACCTCAAATAATTTGACCTTGTTTATTGCCACTTCTTGGCTGATTTTCTCTACAAGTTTGTCCTGTATTTTTTATTCTGCCATTACTTCAATTATTTTCTCAGCTTCAATGTCAGGGGCATTGATTTCTTGTGCAAGGGTAGCAAGTTGGTTCATAATAGGTGTGTCTTCATTGATCTGTACCTCAGGTACAACTTGTTGTAAGATGTCTCTTACATTTTCTAGTATTTCCTTGTTCTTGCATTCCTTCCTTAGCTTCTCTTGAGTTTCCTTTCTAGTACATAAATCCCCATATTTTCTTAATTCTTTGGGGGATAGGGTCCTTGGGTCACAGTCTCGTATAACAATGACTTCTTCAAGTGTGACCAGCTCTTTTCCATGTTTCTTCTTCTTCTTCTTTGGCTCTTGAGGTGAGCTCTTTGCAAGTGGAACTATTTCCTTCTCCTCAATATTTTGTGTGTCATGCCCAGTTCACACATTTTCCTCCTTTTTCTACTCCTTGGTAACCTGTGTGTCAGTTGACTGAGATGGAGCTTCTGATGTTGTGTCCTATGGGGTTGCCTCAGTTGCCTTAGGGTCATCTTGGCCCTGTGTATCTGCCTCTTTTACCTTAGGTTCATTTGTTTCTATTGGTTTACTAGCTCCTTGTTCCCCTAATGTATCCATCGGTTTCTTAGGGTTTGAGCCCTTAGGTTGTTCCTTAGTTACAATTTCAAGTGCTTCCATCAAGATAGGAAGTTCACCTGGTAATGATGTGATTGCTAGTTCGGTAAATGTACCTTCATCTTGTGTTAGAGCTCCAGCAGTGTTCACATCTTCATCATCATCTTGGTCATCAGGATCACCATTTTTTATGTCCTCAATGAGTACATATAATGCTTTGTTATCTATAATTTGGATCTCAGCTTGATTTGGTGCATCTTGTGAAAAACTTAAGTCCTCAGTGGCAACTGTAGTATTAGGTACCTTGGTATCTGATATATCTATCTTGTCTTGTTTTTGTGTCAGGTCTACATCATCAATATGAATTCCTTTACCTTTTGATTTTAGCTTCTTCTTAGATGATTTGGCTAATGCCATCTTTTTTGCTTACTCTCGAGCTGCAACTATAGAAGTCCATATGAGTTGACTAGACTCATCTATATATGCCAAATTTTCATTGTGTATCTGCATTTCCCAGTTCTTTACTCTAAATCTCTTGGAATATGTTGTCATGTAGTCCTTAATCTTAGAAATAGTTAATTGTGGTATTGTCAAAACTAGGGATTGTTCTCTCATTTTCTTCTCAGTATCTAAGGCATAGGACCATTTTTGTGCAATTATATCCTCTCGTGCCTTAGGTAGATGTTTGGAAAATTCAGTAGGAACTCTTTTGAACCGAATCATCATCTGGATGATTGCTTCTTCTATTTTATTATGATCATTAGTTGACATGTGCTCAAACTGACTAATTTCAGGATTAGTGAGTTCACCATTCTCAATTATATCTTCTTCAACTTCATCAATTGACCTACTTTTATTACTAACAACTTTAAACCGATTATTATTATCTTCTTCATCTTCTAAATCTTCCTTACCTCTTATCAATTTTCTTCATTTCCTTAGGGCTTCAACATTAGTTTTGTACCTTTTTTGGTGTATGTCTTTGTCAGTGATGCTGCCTTTGGTTTTGTATACTTCACAACTCCTTTCTTTAGTGGTGGTGAGGCTGCAGTTTTTGATCTTGTTTGTGCCCTTGATTGCACTTCTAACTGCTTCTTCTTTGGAGTTGGTGAAGGGGAAACCAGTGTAGAGTATGTACCTTTATCTAACTCAGTTTCTTCACTTTCATGTGGCTTGTCAGTGAGCATTAACTAACCTTCAATTGCAACTTCAACCGGTGAACTGTCAAATGATCCAGTATCATCTCCAAATTTCTCAACTAGAGCTTTCATCATATTTCTGGATTTCTTTGTTATCTTACCGATAACTAGGTTTATTTTTATTCTTGTCTTTGCCTCCTCATATGTTCCAAATCTTTTTGCTTCCTTATCCTTTGGTGTAGCTAGTAGAGCCTTAATTAATTTTGAAGAAAAATCAATATCCATTTCATAACCCATAGGGGCTATCCATTTAATCCTAGGCTCCACAACCTTTATCAATGTATGGTCGGTGTCCACAAGAAAACAAATATCCTGCTCATAATCTTCAACTAATTTACTGGGAATTCTACTCCAAGAATTCATTCTAATTTTAAATTGTTCAAAGTAGTTATCCAAAACATTATTTAGATTATTTCCCAAGTCATTGATCATATATGTTATCTGCACTATGACTGGATTTTCGGTTGACCGTTCTACATTACCGGTGGAAGGGAAAAATCATTGCACATAGAAGAATATTCAAACTAAAAGTGATCCAAACTTACAAGTATTAGACTTTTCTGACTGGATAGTCTTCATGTTCTCTTCAATTTGCCTCAACAGTAGCTCGGTGAGGTCTAACTGGGTACTTTTATTGATCATTTTGTACGCAATGTCAACGGATCCACATGGTACACTGTTCAATATTCTTGACTAAAAAATCTTGTAACCGATGACATGAGCTGCAAACTTAACCTCTGGATCATTGATTGAACCAATCTTCAGTGCTCGGCCAGCCCACACTACTCCGGTGTTCTTTTCAATATCATCCCTAGAAGCATTGTGAAATGGCTTGGACTTGTCAATTGTTGGATACTGGTGACTGTGTGAGTCATATTCTTCATGATTTTAACTGTTCATCTAACCAAAATATTCCATCGTGAAACTGACTTAGCATGATCCTAATCCATTCATTTTTAAAGTTCTTTGGGAAACTTAGGGCATTTGTTAGACCAATTATTTCAACTTGTTTATATTTGAGTTTAAGGTTTCCATCAACACCGCCAAGCTTCTGGAAAGCTGCACACATCTTGAAATCACCAATTTTGCCTATTTTGTAGTGAATGTACGATCTAACATCTTCAACTAACAAAACCCTAGGGGGTATGCTTGAAAAAGCTCCCGCTGAATCAGTCTTGGATGTAACTTTGAGATGAAGTTTATATCGGGGTTCATCACAGTTAGCTAACATAATCAAGTTCACTTCCTCCTCTACAAGTTTATATTTTCTTGTCTTGGACATGGATGCCATTTTTTTCTCAACTTAGGGTTTCGGTAAAAACTTTGAATAATCTTGAGTGATTGTACTTACTTGAAAATGATGAAGAACATGCTTAGTTGAATCTGAGATAGCTTTGAATGCTCCTAAAATTCTTTGCCTGAATTCACTTTCTAGAAATTTTTTCTCTTTGAAATTGCTTTGTGAAAAATAAACCAAGTTCTCCCTCTATTTATAACCTTTTTCAAATTCCTGCTTAAAAGTACTTGTCATAAATGCTCAACCTACTTCCACCATGATGACACCTGTCAACTCAGTGATTATCGCAAAATAACAACAACTTAGTTAACACATAACTTTCCACTCAGTTGATACTGATACTTACTTAAGCTTGCATAATAGTCACCGATAGGTAACTCTTTACTCAGTCTTGCATATACCGATTGTATGACTTTGTTAGCTCAAAATGTATAAACCATAATGCATCTTAATTCATATAGATTTGATATGTGTTCATTCAAATATAGGAACTGTATGTGAGATAAGATCAATTAGGAATATCAATTCCATACATACCTTCTTCACCTTAGGTGGAGGTGCTGATGTCACCCAATCCAGTGGATGAGGTTTCACTGACTGCATTGCTTGACTCAACATTCTCATTTGATGCCTTTCTCCACATAGTGTTTCTTATTCTCATGATATATGTAATTGTGTTTCCATTCTCGAATGTTTTTTCTTCTGGTGCGCGGTCTCTGCAATCTTTTCTTAGGTGACTGACTTTGTGACAATGCAAACATGCCATATCAGTTCTTGTCCAGCTTCAAGATTTTCCATCCCAACTCTTCCTCATACAATTTTCTACAATGTGTCCATACCTTCTACATACTGTGTAGTTAACCCATGTATTATAATCCCAAGTGTAATCATTACTTTGTCTTCTCAGTTGATAGGATTTGTTCTGTCCTTTCGGTGTCCAGACTTGTTTCATTTTTGTTCTACACTCTTGTGAGGTGTGTACATGCATGTTGCAAGTATATAAAAGTTTCTCCATGTGAGGTTGGTTAGGATTCCTAGTCATCTTAGATCTGTATTCATATGCTTGATGTCCAAACTTGTTGCAATTATAACAATGACCATTAAATTTAGGAGTGGATTTCGGTTTACCTTATACCTTACTCCTACAAACATTTGAAGTATTTCCTAGTTTTCCATAGTGATAGCATGTTAGTGTCTTAGGTCTCTGATTCTGATTGTTATTCACCTATTTATCTTTCTTGGATGATTCTCCTTGCTCAGTGTAGCCTAATCTAGCTTTGCTTCCAAATCTTCTTTGATTAAACAGAAAATCATCAATCTTCTTAGAACTGTCTTCAGCTTTTTTCATCATTTCATTGTGTTGTAGTTTCATCTTCACTTCATTTCTTAGTTTTTCATTTTCTTCCTTGAGTACTCCAATGTCTTCAAGTTTTATTGACAACTCACTGTTTACTTGGTTGATCTCCTAATTTACAATAATCATCTGATTAGATATTTTGAAGTGATGCTCGGTAAGTCTTAATATTTCAGTTTCTTTTTCTTGAAGTTGTTCAGTCATCTATCTTCGGTCTTCAATTTCTAGATTCCTTTCTTGTTCAGCTTGTCTAGCATTGTTCATTACATTGATCATTCTTACCATCTATGACTCTTGACTGATCTGCAGAGCTTTTACTTGTTCAGTCAAGTGAAGATTCTTTTCAGATAAATCAAAGATTGCACTTTCATAACCATTAGAAATACTTCCTGAACTAGATCAATGTTATCAAATAAGTCATCAATCTCTTCTTCATGGTAGTTAGTCTCACTTTCTAAAATATCCAAGTTCTTTCTCTGAACCAATAATTTCTTCAATGCATCCTTATCTTGTTTTTGTGTGTGCTTGAATGTGACCTCTAAATCAACCACATACGCAACATAGTCATTACTCCTATGGTCAAATTACGAAGAGAATATGAATTATTTAATCTGAAATTCGTGAGGAAGGGACCTGTTGCCTCCTATGCAGGCGGGGTGTATAATCGCTCTCAGATTGGAGAACCAACAACCATCAGACCGCTACTACAACAGAGGATTTTCCAAGAAAGCCATAAAGATGATATGCAAAGCTTAGAATCAAACTAAGATGAATGCAATTAATCTAAGAATACTTTGAGAGAAATATGCAATTAATCTAAAGTACTTGAAAGGAAATATGAAATGCAGATTTTTAGTTGATTTTGGAATAAAAATGATCTTAATCTAAGAATAATTAAACAAATTTAATCTAAATGAGAAATGCAATTACACATAAAATGAGAAATTAAACTAGTTGCAAATGAAAGCTTGAAATTCAATCAAAAATTCACTATAGTGCCTTTACTCTCAAAATTGTCTTTTTTCTTGAATGAGAAGAAGAGGCTCATTAAATAGAAAAGCTCGGGAGAGGAATGAAGAGTTTCTTGATTTGAAACTCCTGACTCTTCATTCCCCTTTGAGACAAAAAGGTATGAATTATTTAATTAAAAGAATGAAATTTTCCACATGTGGGGAGTGACCTTTCGAGTAATTTGAATTATTAAATTCAAATAAAGAGATGTCCATTCAATTTAACTAAATATTTATTAATTCCTTTCAAGGGTATTTAGCTAAAGGGGGTGGAGTTTAATTTAATTAAAAGTACTTAGGACTTCATAATTAAATTAACTTATCATAGAGATTATTTAGCCAAATAAAGTCTAGGACTTAGGAATTATTTTAGCGTTTGATTATTGCAATTTATGGTCTTTGCAATTGACATCAAGTCAAATTAAGTCAGATATGAGAGAGAAAATTGCCTAGGGAACTAGGACTTTGGTGATGTAAAAGTGAGATAATGCACCAAAATTGATGAAATTAAATAGGTGCCAATTTTGGGGTATTACATTTGCCCCTCTTTGAATTGATGTGCGAACAGCACGTTGATTCAAAGAATAGTCTGAAGTGACAGATGAAAGCAGATCAAAGCATGAATTTTTCAAAGTCTAAGTTAGATTGCGAAGACAACGATCTTTAAAAGAGAACCGGAATCGGGGTTAGATTGCCCCAATACCAATTGATGAAGATGCAGATTTAGGACTATCTCTGAATCAGGGTTAGATTGCCCCAATACGAAGCTTAGTCCTCCGAGACCCAGGTTAAATTGCCCAGATAACGGTCTAAAAGAGATTTCGAGAGTCATCTCCAGAACAAAGATTGACTCCCAGGAATTAGGGTTAGATTGCCCCAATACCCAATAGATTTCAAGAACCATCTCCAGAACGAAGAATGATCCTCGAGGATCTGAGTTAGATTACTCAGATTCCTAAGAGATAGATTTCCAGATAACAAGATGCAAGGAGTAAAGATGCCCCTAGCAATGAGGACTGATGATTCAAATCAGACTGATTCAAGAATAGATCCGACAAGATTCAAATGATGTAATCATCCTGCCCCCTCGGGAGCGAAATTGAAAGATGACATGTCAGAAAGATGATAAACAATAAGATATTGTAGAGCAAAAGCAATTATACTAGATTCACGAAGCTATAGAAGTGAAACGGAGCAAAGCAGAGGTCCTGTTGACCAATTTTGACCATAGTTGACTAAATTTTGACTAGGGTTGACTTGATGAAAAGAAGCAAAGATTTGAGAACATGATGCAAAGATGAGGATCTGGCAGGAAGATGACACCAGAAGGCTGACTGCACAAGCGTCCGATCCAGAAGGAGTCCAATATTTAAAATGCGATTTCGAGCTATCTAGAGATGTCAGATTTCAATTTCGATCCCGAAAAAGGATGCAGCCAAGATGAGACTGGGACAAAAGATGAGAACCTTTGATGAGAAGATCTAGAAGAAAGCAATCAAGAGAGAAACAAGAAAGCACTCCAAATGCAAGCCTAGAATGAAAGATGCAAGTCTAAATGCAGGCCTAGGATGAAAAAATGCAATCCTGCAGACTCGACTGTTGGACTCATCGTATTTATCATCATTGAGTTCATTTAAGCACAAGACAATCGCAAGATGCCATACAATTCTCCCCAACATGAGAATATGAATATGACATAAGTCTTAAATTTGTCGGAATGAGGTGTAATCATTAAGGCACAAGAAGCGAGAATGACCTGAACACCTATTCCTTTTAATTTAGCAAGTTAACATAAGCATTAGAGCATAAATGCTAGAATGACCTGAATGTCTCTTGTGAACAAACACACCAAGCACGCAGGAGTTCCTTCTTTTGCCAAAGATTGCTCACAGTGACCCTCATGTTCACTTAGCAGGATGAGCATTTACAATTTCATCAGTAGCAGAAAGAAGTCACTCAAAAGACAAGGAGAAGAACCAACCTCACCAAAGCATCCATATAAAAGGAGTCGAGGTACGCATGGCCATCCAATACGAGATAGAGGCTCTTACAGATAGACACCCCTCTTAAATGAATTCTTTGGATCGTTGGAACTAAACCAAAAAGTAGAAAGCAAAGAAAGAAAACAAACAAACACTCAAAGAAAACAAAGCTCAGCAAGCCTCAAAGGAACACACATTTAGTTTAAGTTTCAGTTCAAGTTCGTGTTCAAGTGGATTGAAGTTGATTCGAAAAAATAACATTCAAAGTCTCAATGAGATAATGACAGTAGGCAGACGTAATGAGAATCATTGGTGATTGATAAAAGGGAGAAATCCCAAAGAAGAGAGATCGAACGAAAGCTAGGTATCCGCAGGCAGGCATAGTGGGAACCACTGGTGACCAATGCTCAAAAAAAAGTTTCTGAAAGTGATAGGACAATGCCCCCTAGACCAAGCAGGTGCCCCCAAGTGTGAACCAGTTCCAATCCATGAAGAGTCGAGGAAAACTCAAAGACAAGCGCA
The DNA here is from genome assembly GCA_027943335.1 of Chamaecyparis obtusa. NCBI lineage: Eukaryota > Viridiplantae > Streptophyta > Pinopsida > Cupressales > Cupressaceae > Chamaecyparis > Chamaecyparis obtusa. The sequence goes on from BSBK01001534.1 coordinate 2,219,504, forward strand.
TGAGCTAGCAAACCAAAGCAGGAAACAAACTAAAGCAGGAAAGCAGGAAAACAAACTAAAGCAGGAAAGGAAGGAAACTAAAGCAGGAAACTAAGAGCCAAGCGACGCTGAGATGAGATGTTACTTCAGGAAAACAAGAGGCACCTGTTTACCAGGTTTTCACCATCTTGGCAGAGATTCTATTTTTGCTACCATGACACCTGTTTACTAGGTTTTCATCAATGGCACATTTTTCTCTTTTTCAATTTTTTTGTACTTTTCTCTTTTTTTTATTTTTTTGTATTTTTTTTGAATATTTCATTTTTTTTGTATTTTTGTATGTTTTGATTTTTTTGTATTTTTTTTGAATATTTCATTTTTTTTTTGTATTATCAAGGCGCCTGTTTACTAGGTTTTCACCAGGATAATAGATACATCAAAGCGCCTGTTTGCCAGGTTTTCACTAACATGATCATTTTTTCAGGACATTTTGCAATTTTTAGGATTTTTTGCAATATATCAATTTTTAGGATTTTTTTAGGATCAATAAGTATGTACATGAGCACACTGAGAATGTTAGCTGTAGAACTTCCTCAAATGAAGAGTGTTGATGGGCTCTTTGAGTTTCTCTCCTTCAGTGGTGATCTCTGGAGACACAATCATTTGTAGTAGTAGCCAGCTGAGAAGTTGTAGAATTAGAACCAGATGTTGTAGCAGTAACAAGAGATCCAACCAGTAGTGTCCAACTATCAAGAGATCCATAGTCAAGGAAAGATCACTTAAGTGAGACCCACAAATATCCTCATGGACACACCTTAACTCTTTGTCGGATTTCCCACGCTCTAAACACTTAGGAAGAGTACATTCTAGATTTTTCTTAGTCATACCATTAGTAATAAGGAGATACTGATATGCACTTTGGGAAAAGGCAAGATGGAGTGAAGAGGGTAAAGTATGAGAGGCAAGGGTGATGAAATGGAGGGAAGCATGAGAATTTTGGAAGCTCGAATGACAATTTTGATTTTTTCTTTCTTTGGAATCCACATAGCTTTTGAATTGTTTCTTCTTTACTTTGAGGTGCTTTTGATGACAATGCCTATAGAATGGATTTCGAGATCCATTTTTTATTTTATTTTCTGGCTTTTGATTGTCTTCTTCTTTTTGAGGACCTTTGCGGTCTTTTGAACACCTTTGTTGCTTTCCTTTCTTCATAGTCACATGTCAATTAGATGGGACATGGTGACCTTGAGATATAAGTGGATTCTTATTATTTTTATTTTTATGTTGCACATCCAAGTTACTTCCAAAAAACTCAGGAATGGTGGATGAAAGAGGCTTATATGACTGGTTCAGGTGGAGAGGTGGAAATGGAAGTGGACGGGCCACTTTTTTGGGAGATGAAGAGGGAAGAGAAATCGATGGGATGGGCTCAAGTGCAAATATATCAGTATCATCCTCATCATTCATGAATGCATCAGGTAGATCAAGAAAGTAATCTTCCATAGAGCGTTGTCGATTGTGAGTCATCCTAGAAGAGTCAGATAAGTTTGGAGGAATATTATGTGAGCCTAACCAAGATGGTCTATTCCAAGAGTCAAGTCCCCTTTCAGGTGGTAAGAGTGCATGAAAAGGAACCATTTCAATTTTGGATCTTCCAATATTCCATGAAGCTGTAACAGAATGGGATCTTACATACCCATGATTTGCTGGAGCAGTAGGAGTATAGCTTGGAGTAGATGGCCTAGGAGCCATAGGAATGATCTCCACAGAAGGGTGGAAAGGATCATCATCAATAGCTTGATCTGGAGGATCATAACTTTCTCCTCTTTCTGAGTTGTTAAGACTAGCATATAAGTGCATAGCATCAACTGGTATTTTTGTAGTAGCATCTGATATAGAGTCCCATTCAGCTAGAGACATAGTCAGAGGTAGACTTTCTTCATTGTTGTCATCTAACATAGGAAGTGTTTCTTCAACAATAGGATCTTGTTCAGTAGTAGAAGCAGCAGAGTAATCTGGAATAGGCATATCTTGAGGCATACCCAAGAGGAGGGAAGCATCCAACAGTTGCTCCCAATCAATATGTGCGCCATTGGAGTTGGCAATAGTAGGATTCTATTCAATAGCAGAAGTGGTGGAACAATCTAGAGTAGGCATACCCCAGGGCATACCCAAGATAAGGGAAGCATCCAGCAGTTGCTCCCAATCAGTATGTGTATCATTGGAATCGGTAGTAGTAGGATTTTGTTCAACAGTAGAAGTGGTAGAACAATCTAGAATAGGCATACCTTGAGGCATACCAAAGATAAGGGAAGCATCCAACAGTTGCTCCCAATCAGTATGTGTGCCATTAGAGGCAGTGACATATTCAGTAGTAGCTGTAGTAGTAGAAATCTGTTCAGTAGAGTGTATAAAATCCTCCTCATGAGGGCCAAGATCATGTTCTTGAAGCACTTGAGAAGGTAGATAAGACTCTTTCTGGTAGTTTGAATCAGAATTTTGATCATTCAAAGGTCTTTCATATGTCATAGGCTAAATCTATGTTTCTTCATTATCTGAATCCTTGCATGAGTGAAAGCTGTAGCTAGGTTGGTCAAGCTCATCACTCTGATAGCCAATACCAAATCCATCTTTAGAAGGTTCCTCATAGGAATGTGGAGATGGAGGGAGAGTTTTCAATGACAAGATAGACTCAATCTGATATTCCCCCATGCCAATATCTTTGATCTTCAGGGTCTTTTCTATTTCTTTTAGCTTAGCCTCATAGAACTCAGTGGACTCTCTATTGGCAGGAACAAAGTTGTCTATTGTTTGGGTAAGCATCTTAGCAGAGCAAGTATTTAAGCTAGCACTATTGTTAATGAGGATGCGGGGGATATGCTCGGGACCTTCCATAACTTTAGTGTGCAGGAGAGCATTATGTGGGTGGCTCAGCAAGTGATCATCTTCTTCAGAGAAGGATAAATAATGAGGTGAAGTCAAGTGACCCACCATAGATTGAAACTGGTCAAGATTGAGATCTTTGGGGACATTTGCCTTGGTGTGGGCTTTATCCATAGATAGTTTTGGTTTGAAAGTCGAAGGCTCGGGACCTTGGAGAATGATCTTTGCATGAGATTGAGTGATAGTATTCGCACAAGCTGGAGATTGTGTGTGGTTATAAGAGGGAGGTGCAGGGCCTCGCAAGATAAAGGGAGTTTTGGGTTTAGGAGTATCCTCACTCCCTGGAGCAATGATCATGTCACAGTGAGAGATCCAAGGTTTGTTTCTAGAAAATTTGGAAGGCAGTTGAGCTTCTGTCATAGCCTTCTTAGTGGCTTTGATCGTTTGTATGTTAGAGCTGAGATTGAAAACCAACTTTGAAGGTTTTGGCATGTTAGAGCTGAGATTGAAAACCAACTTTGAAGGTTTTGGATCTCCCATCTTGTTGTTAGTATTCTGAGAGATCGTGAAAGAGTTGATAGGTTCAAAAGGATCAATAGGTTTAATTTTAGAAAGTGATCCTTCAGAGTCTTGCTAGTCTTGAAACAATGGGTTATAATATTCTTGAAATAGTAAGTCAGACTGTATCTGAAACAATGGATTGTAATACTTTTGGAATGAGGAGGAATGTGAGGATCCCTCAGATTTCATAACAGATTTGGGATGACCTATGTCTTGATTACGAGGTTTACTTTGATCTTGATCAGCATTTTGAATGGGATAAGTCTTGCCACTTCGAGTCGTGACAGTCATAGACGAAGATGTAATGAGCAAAGATTCAGGATAAAGCTAGGCTCTATCTCTAAGATAACGAAAAAGAGATAAATGGCTAGAATAACCAAGATGCAAGATGGACCTGGTACGAATTGTCAAAAAGAGATGGCTAGAATAGCCGAGATAAGACAATCGCAATGCGAGGTACAAAAGGCATAAAGAGATAAGATGAATAGATGAGAGACAACACGAACCAAAGCAAAGGTCGATCAATTCCTAACTCAACACAACTAGTTTCTGACAGTAAACAATAGGGAAGCAGAAAAATAGACCCCAAACAAAAAGTAGACTAGATAAAAAGTCAAACAGTGAACTGCAAATAGGTCTCTATTTTGGAAAATTGCGCTACAGGTTCGCATGAGAAAATGCCTGACCGCGTGAGGAAATGACAGCTCATGTGAGAGAACATAGAACTTAGCGTGAGAAAATACAATCTCGCACGAGGAAGTGCTCTGAAGCTAAAAGCTCGCGTGGGAAACAGGCAAAATCTGACAGTTTTGATGCAATTTTCAAAGTTTGAGTTGAATTTTGAGGTACAGTCTAAACTGATGTCTGACAAAAAATCCAATTTCCTGATAGGTTGATAGAATTGTTTAATCAACACACTCATTTTAGGATTCCAAGCATTCGTTTAAAGATACAATGGTTTAGATCAAGCACTTGTGAAGCAAGAAGTAGTCATTAACAGACCTATCAAGGACAAAGCAACTTGATAGCATCAGGGGAGTCTTTGTTTGATAATGTATGGACAATGTTTAAGACTCAATAACAAGCACATAGCCTAGTCCTACAAAAAAAAATGGTGAGAAGCCAAAACCTTTGCCCCATTGCTTGAATGCATACGTGCACCTCACACAGCCGTGTCACCCCCTAGAGGGCGCCCGTGTTTTTGGTGTTTCCAAGGACTCAATAGTGTACATTCAAAGGTTACCCTTGTAGCAGGGGCCAGTGTCGCAACTACCTCCAAACATCCAGGTGTATGCCTATGATGGGAATCTGTGTATTATAAACATACGGAGAGATTCTTCCCCCTCCTTGCGCAAAGATAATGACTCCTTTCAGAGATGAACCGGGTAGGCCACTAGCTAAGAAGGTTTTTTACTAGGCTTCCATTCACAATAACCTTTGATGCCCCTGATACAGGGTTGAGGCCTCGCAGCCACACCAACACCTGAAAATCACACACCCCCACAAGCAGGGCTTGGAGCAGTGCCGCTTAGTGTAATAGACAGGGCCTTTCCATGATGATCGTCAAAGTCATGAAAAGGAAGTTACCATGGTTTTGGAGTCTTTAGACTCAAAAAAAATTTCTTTATTATAGTGAGGTGGAATCACCGGCAATAGGTGTGTACTCACTTGGGTCGTTCCTGGAGGTTCAATACTGACAGGCCCTCTAAAGGTGACACTAGATTTGGTTTAGATTTGGGAGTCTGATTTTTTGATTCTCCCAAAGGGAGAAGAGCATACTTCTCTATCCTATTTCCTCACCCAAGCACATCAAGAAAGTTCATCACCGAGTTAGTTTCACCTCACCAAATCTATACGCTTTTGGGTTTCTGATTCTCTCTCAAGGAGAGAAGAGCATAATTCCCTGACGAATAGAAATGTTAAAGATTCACTAACTTTCTCCACTTCCCCAAGAATTTTTCATATTAGTAAGATCATTAGAATTCTGGATTCATTCATGGTCATCACCTCCATGTAATGAAGAGCCAAAATTCCTACTCACTATCGAAATTCTCAAGAAATTTTAACGGAGCCCTATTTATACTATGTGAATAAAAGTAGGAAAAAAAACACAACGTTTTAGCAATCTTCAACTATTCATCCTGCAATCAAACCATTAGTATGTTTTCAAATTCTTTGACAAGCATCCTGCAGAAACTGTTAATGCTGTAAAATATCAGAGAGATAAAAATCAATAGTTAGCAGAAGTTATCAGAAATTAAGAGCAGAAAGAACAAGAAAACTGGAAACTGGAAAAAACTGTAATATAACTTCACGCGAGAAAGTACAAATATGCGCGAGAAAGTGTAGTATCTGGTGCGAGATACCTAAAATCTCATGCGAGGAAGTACTCCAGTGCGCGCGAGAAAGTGCAAACTCTGGGGAGAGAGAGTAAAATATCACGTGAAAGAGTGCTCCAGAAGCAAAACTTCACGCGGGATGCTCTGGATTCTCGCGTGAAGATCCGTACACATACAGTATGGACGCACGACAGAGCTTAAATTTTTGTCAGAAAAAAAAATGATAATGAGGCCAGAAATCAAATTTTTTGCCCCACGGTGGGCGCCAAAATGTGTGTGCTTGAATGTGACCTCTAAATCAACCACATACGCAACATATTCATTACTCCTATGGTCAAATTACGAAGAGAATATGAATTATTCAATCTGAAATTCATGAGGAAGCGACCTGTTGCCTCCTATGCAGGCGGGGTGTATAATCGCTCTCAGATTGGAGAACCAACAACCATCAGACCGCTACTACAACGGAGGATTTTCCAAGAAAGCCATAAAGATGATATGCAAAGCTTAGAATCAAACTAAGATGAATGCAATTAATCTAAGAATACTTTGAGAGAAATATGCAATTAATCTAAAGTACTTGAAAGGAAATATGAAATGCAGATTTTTAGTTGATTTTGGAATAAAAATGATCTTAATCTAAGAATAATTAAACAAATTTAATCTAAATGAGAAATGCAATTACACATAAAATGAGAAATTAAACTAGTTGCAAATGAAAGCTTGAAATTCAATCAAAAATTCACTATAGTGCCTTTACTCTCAAAATTGTCTTTTTTCTTGAATGAGAAGAAGAGGCTCATTAAATAGAAAAGCTCGGGAGAGGAATGAAGAGTTTCTTGATTTGAAACTCCTGACTCTTCATTCCCCTTTGAGACAAAAAGGTATGAATTATTTAATTAAAAGAATGAAATTTGCCACATGTGGGGAGTGACCTTTCGAGTAATTTGAATTATTAAATTCAAATAAAGAGATGTCCATTCAATTTAACTAAATATTTATTAATTCCTTTCAAGGGTATTTAGCTAAAGGGGGTGGAGTTTAATTTAATTAAAAGTACTTAGGACTTCATAATTAAATTAACTTATCATAGAGATTATTTAGCCAAATAAAGTCTAGGACTTAGGAATTATTTTAGCGTTTGATTATTGCAATTTATGGTCTTTGCAATTAACATCAAGTCAAATTAAGTCAGATATGAGAGAGAAAATTGCCTAGGGAACTAGGACTTTGGTGATGTAAAATCGAGATAATGCACCAAAATTGATGAAATTAAATAGGTGCCAATTTTGGGGTATTACAGTTTGTATTGCTCATTAAACATCTTCATTTGAATCCTTTGATTCTCTATAGTTTTGTCCAACTTGTATCTCTCCATGATTAGATCTTTACTCTTTAGTGATTAAACCATCCAATAAGAGATCTAAGCTCTAATACTAATTGTTGGAATGGAGAGATAGGGTACTGAGAGGGGAGGGGTGAATCAGTTCCCTCAAAAACTTTAACTTCAAAAACTCAATCAGAAAATAGTAGTAAACTCATTTATCAACTGAATCCATTGTATGCATCATTCATTCAATTAACTTGTAAATGTAAATTGCATGAAATCAAACAATAAATTAATCACATAACACAGGTATTTTGGTTACACAGAAACCCTTGTTAGAAGGTAAAAACTGGGGTGGGGATGACACCCACAAATTCTTCACTACTGTAGATAATTAAGTATGCCCGTTAGGGCTACAAGTTGTGATCACTTCTGGTGATCTTACCCTGTTAGGAGTAACAAAAGATCAGCTAGATCTACCTTGTTAAAGGATGTCAACAGCACTACTTGAGTGTGTACTCGGTTAAGAGATTTACAATAAAGACTATTAGGTCTACTCTAGTAGGAGATTTTACCAAATATCTGTTACAATGATTAGAGAATAATAGTAGGGTATCTGTAAATTGACAACTTATACTTGTCTAAAATAGATCTATGAAATATCAAATGTATATCACCTTAGTGTGTAGATACCTATCCTATGTACTGCTCGGTAGCCTATCTAATTATAAATAACTGACTATGTCTGATTATTGCTCAACCTTGTCTAAAAATTGATGTCTTGAAGGTGGTTGCTACTTCAAAATCTTCTTCTCAGTTCATTATGGACACAATCAAAATATCATGAAATACAATTATATAGAAAACTACTTTCATTTCCTAATGCCGCTTAACTTTCATGACCTAATTAGGTTACATCATCTTAGGAAAAACCCTAAGATCTAAGGTATGCAAAATTAACCTAGATCTAACAATTACATAGAGATCATCATCAAAATTAATGATTACATCTACAATAAATGATCCTTGATCTTGGTAAAACATTTTGTGATTATATTGTAACCGTTTGCATAGATAAATGTGCCAAAACTGATTACTATGTCATTTCCTAGATTGCTCGGTAAACACTATCAATACTTCTCGGTGAATGCATTGGTGCTCGGTGTCTAATATGCTCAGTGTTTATTGACACTTGGTATCAGTATACACTGATGCTTGGTTAGAACTGTATCCTTATAGTTCTCGGTATTGTCTGTGACTACTTGGTGTAAAGGGTTATGTAGTTAATCGACTAGCATATGTAGCTTGTAGTGCTTCCTTTTTCCGATTGAATAGCATAGATAACCGACTGCTCATCTTTGATACTAATAACAATCCTTAATTCTCAAATAGAGATAACATGATTTATTAATCCAATGTCATATGCTATAGTTTTGGGTCTATGGCCACCCATATTTAGGGCCTAGCTAGGCCTATACACTTGGATATTGGTCCCAAATGGACCACATTTTTGGTCACAAGCCCCCTAATTTAAAATTTGATTGAATTAGGACCTTGTATAGGCCCAAACATTTTAGTTATATGGTCTAATTAATGCCTCAAGGACACACATCAAGATTTGGGGCTTATTTTATTGAGCTTTGTGCCCAGATCTGGGCCTAATTTTCCTTAAATTAGTCACACACCAAGCTTATATGATAGGGCCCATTTTGAAATTTATATAGATTTTAATGTCAATTAGCCCATATGCTAGATATAGGGTAGGCTTTGCTTCTTTTAATGCCTAGATCTAATTTTTTTGGGGGCCCATGTGGGCCACTTGTTACATATATAGGCCTTGATTTTAAAATCCAATGCTACACGCCACATTGTAGATCAGATTTAGGGCCAATCCTTAGTAATTAAACCCAGATTTAGGTCCTAACTTATCAAAATTAAGTCTAGATGCTTAACATTGGGACCAATTATTTATAAATATGAGTCCAAACCAATTAATGAGGCCACATGTTTCATAAAAGATTATATTTAGGTCCTCATTCATTTCAAAAGTAGGCCTAGGTTGATATAAGGCTCACACACTACCCCTTGTAAGGTCTACAATTCAATTTTTTGAGCCTGCATTTTTCAAATTTTATGGCTCACATTTCATATTAGGTCCTTAGTCAATAAAATTTAGGTCTAATCTAAACTATGACCACACTCTTAATCAATTATAGGGCCTGATTTAGTTTGCTAGCTCACAAATGACATTTAAGGGGTCTTTACCTCGAGTTTTGAGTTCAAATCTAGAAGTTTTTTTAAGGCCCACATTACATGTATCATCACTACCCATCATATATGGGCCAATTAATATTAGGCGTTATCTTTTGATGACCCAATTAAGGCCTCATTTTATCAAATTATACCCTAGTCTACGTGGACCAAACCAACATCTTTTACATAGAGTTGTGTACATTGCCTTTCAAATGATATCAATGGGCCCGAGCCCACAAAATTTAGTGATGAGTGATTATCCCTTAGATTTTTGGGCCCTTGGATTCAAAATTTAGGTTCATCCTACTAGGATCGAACTCATGCCTTATCTCTTTCTTCCTTTATTCAATCATGTGATGAGAATGTGCTTCCTCTACCTTTATTTTGAGACAAGGAGATGCTTCATCTACCCCATTTGAGATGAGGAGAGGCTTCCTCTAACCCCTATTTGAGATGAATAAGTGCTTCATCTCATTCAACTGAGATGAAGATGATGCAGGAGCATCTCGGGTCCTTGGCAATCCTATGTCACCAAAAACATGTTTGAAGTTTTTTGTGTTGCTCAGTTCGTTCTTTGACCAAGTTGGCTCGGTGTTGCTCAGTTTCCTTTGTTTACCGATGTTGGTTGGTTATCTCTTCGATGGTCGGTGAGCTTCCCTGGCCCTCGATGATGCTTGTCTAGCGCTCGGTTTCCTTGCTTACTAAGATATTTATTTTGGATTTTTGTTGAGGCAGACTTGTGCATTTAATTTGGGTCACAGATTTAATGTTGGTATCTATCATTGGGAAGTGTGTGGACCTAGATCTAGTCATTCCTTCCATTGATGGTGAATCTAAAGGTTGACTTGATTTGGTAGCCTCTTTTATAAATGTATTTGTTTGGGTAGAGTTTAGGAAGTCAGTTCAGTGAGAAGATAGAAGATAGAAAATTAGAGATTGTTGGCATATCCTCACATGTTGGAGGACTTATGTACTTGATTGTAATATCTGGCAAAAACTAGGAAGGCCTTACAGGCTGACATGTATGAATCAAATTGAAGTAATATATGAAAGTGGTCTGCATTCTCTCTCTATCTATTGTGTTTTTTGCTTCCGTGTGTTGTTCTACAAGGTGGATCTGGTTAGGGTGTGCCCTTGGCTCCTCTTTATATCCTCCCTTGCATCAGGTGGTATCAGAGCGAGGTGAGATTTGGATCTAGGTTTGAGGGTTCCTTCTTGTCAAACCCTAGTTGAATTATTGTGGGCTAGCAGATTGCGATCTAACCTAAAATTGTAGAGGGTTTCAAGATGGTTCATGAGAGGTGAGATGCGGATCTAGGATTGGCAGACATGTTGAGACAACTTGTTGCTAGATTGGAAGCTATTGAAACAGCCCAAAGAAGAGGAAGACATCTTGAAGATGTTAGTGATGATGAAATTAAGGAAGAACAAGTTGATGTAGAACCTACATCGGTGATGGATCAAGGTGAGGAAAGATTGTTGAAAGTTTTGACAAATATGAAGTCTACACCACACTTTAATCCTCCTGAGTATAGTGGAAAATTGGATTCTGATGAATTGGTGGATTAGATCACTGAGATGGAAAAGTACTTTGAATATGAAAATGTACCTAAGGAAAAGAAGGTGAAAATTGCAAGCACAAAGTTGAAGAGTCATGCATCCTTGTGGTGGGAACATCTGTAGTTGGATAGAAAGAGGAAAGGCAAAGACAAAATCAAGGTATGGAATAAAATGGTGAATAAATTGAAAGGAAAGTTCTTACCTTGTGATTATCAGATTAACCTATTTAGGAAAATGCAAATTTTGAGGTAGAAAGATAGCTCAGTAAAAGAATATACTGAGGAATTCTAAAGACTAGATTTCACATTTGGACATGATGAGGATGATGTGGAAAGAATTGCTAAATACCTTAATGGTTTGAGAGTTTCCATCCAAGAAGAAATCAGTTTGGTCAAATTGGAGAACATTGAAGAGGCTTATCAATTTCCATTGAAAGCTGAGGAGAAATTGAACAAGAAACATGAGAAAAGACAAAGAGGTAGTGGTGGTAGATTCCCTAGAGGAAGAGGTAGATCTTATGGTGAAAATAGTAGATTTGAACCTGAAAAGACAACTTTGGATAAAGGAAACACCAAGTGGAAAGGTGAAAGTTCATCTAGAGGTAGACGTAGTAACTACCAAGGTGGTTATAATAGAGATGGTTTGCGAGGAACTTGTTACAATTGTGGAGGACATATATCATTTGAGTGTACACATGCAATTAAGAAGGTTGGTAATAGTAGAAATTCTTTGGTGCAAGAAGAGTCACTGAGTGAACCTAAGAAGGAAAATAACTTGATGGTAAGGAGAGCACTTTGGAGTGAAAGTAATAAGGAAGATCCGGTAAGGAAAATTTTGTTCAAGATTAGATGTAGAGTTTTTGATGAAGTTTGGAAGGTAATCATTGACAATGGTAGCTCAGAGAATTTGGCATCTGAGGAAATGGTCACAAAGTTGCAGTTGAAAAGGTTGGAACATCTGAAGCCCTATCAAATTTCATGGATCAAAGATGAGCATACACTCTTGGTAAGTGAACAATGTTATGTATATTTAAAAATTGGAAAGTACTATGATAAGGTGTTATGTGATATCATGCCTATGGATTGTTGTCATATTTTGTTGGGTAGACCTTGGAAATATGATAGACATGCTATATATGATGGGAGATTGCATAAATATACTATTTGGGCTAATGGGAGAAGAAAAATCTTGTTACCTTTGATTGAAGAACCTGTTAGTAATGTTTGCACATCTTTGAAAGTTTTCTTAGTGGAAGGAAGAAAGTTTGTTAAGGATTTGAAGAAGAATGATGTATGTTTTGTTGTGATTCCTAACAAACTGAGTAAGAAAATAGAGGATAGTGTTCCTAAGGAGATTGATAAGTTACTCACCAAGTATAGTGAAATTATTTCTAATAATGTACCTGATGGTTTTCCACCAAAGAGAGGCATTGATCATTGCATGGATCTAATCACTAGAGCTAGTTTACCAAACAAGGCACCACATCAGTTGACACTTACCAAGAATTAGGAATTGAACCGACAAATTCAAGAATTGTTGCAGAAAGGTTTGATCAAAGAAATTTTGAGTCCTTATGCAGTACTTGTTGTATTGGCACCTAAGAAGAATGGAGAATGGTGAATGTGTACTAATTCCAGAGTAATTAACAAGATAACAGTGAAATATAGGTTTCCTATACCAAGAATGGATGACATAATGGACAGCTTGACTAGAGAAAAGTATTTTACCAAAATTGATTTGAAAAGTGGGTATCATCAAATCAGAATCAGAGAAGGTGATGAGTGGAATATTTCTTTCAAGACAAAAGAAAGTTTGTATGAGTGGTTGGTTATGCCTTTTGGTTTAACTAATGCACCAAGTACTTTTATGAGATTGATGAATGAAGTTTTGAAGAAATTCTTGGGTAAGTTTGTGATTGTATATCTTGATGATATTCTGATATTCAGTAAGACTAGAGAAGAACATTTTTTGCATGTTAAACAAGTATTGTAGAGGTTGAAAGAAGAAAATTTGCTAATAAATCTAAAAAAGTATTCATTCATGAAAGAGGAGATTGTGTATTTGGGATTTGTGATTTCAATTGATGGTTTGAAAATGGATCCGGAAAAGGTTGAAGCTATTTTGAATTGGCCTACACCTGAGAATGCTAGTGAGGTAAGATCATTTCATGGTTTGGAAAGTTTTTACCGAAAGTTCATTAGGAATTTCAGTTCAATATGTAATGCTATGACTGAGACTATGAGAGGAGATAAAAGAGAATTCAAGTGGACACATGGATCTGATAAAAATTTTGAGACTCTGAAGGAGAAGGTTGTTGAATTACCTATTTTGGCATTGCCTGATTTTAATAAGGTATTTCAAGTGGAATGTGATGCAAGTGGTAGTGCAATTGGCATTGTATTGAGTCAAGAAGGTAAACATGTTTCTTTCTTTAGTGAAAATTTGAATGATGCAAAAAGGAAATACTTTGTGTATGATCAGGAATTCTATGCTATTGTTAAAGAACTAAAGAAATGGAGACATTATTTGATACCGAGTGAATTTGTGTTGTATACCGATCATAAGGCTTTACAGTATTTGGGTAGTTAGAATAAGTTAAATCAGAGACATATGAAATGGCTTGAGTATTTGCAGAGTTAGACATTTGTGATAAATCATAAGAGTGGAGTCACTAACCGAGTTGTTGATGCATTGAGTAGAGGGAGATCTTTGATGACTGAGATGAAATTTGAAGTTCTTGGCTTTGATGACATGAGAGATTCTTATGAATTTGATGCTGATTTTTTTGAGTCATGGAGAAAGTGCAGAGCACCTATTCAAGATCAACCGAGTACTAAATGGGAAGAATATTTTATTCAAGAAGGTATGTTGTTTAAAGGTATTCAGTTGTGTAGACCGAGAGGAACAATGAGAACTAATTTGATAAAGGAAAAACATAGTAGTGGTTTGGCTGGACATTTTGGTGTTGAGAAGACATTGAATTTTCTTAAGGAGAAATACTTTTGGCCATAGTTGTAGAAAGATGTTTAGAAATTTGTGAAAAGTTGTGGAATTTGTCAAGTTGCAAAATGAGTAAGTCAGAATATTGGATTGTATACACCAATTTTTGTTCCTGAGAAACCTTGGAGTGACATCAGTATGGATTTTGTTCTTGGCTTACAGAAGACAATAAGAGGTAAAAATTCTATATTTGTTGTTGTGGATAGATTTTCTAAAATGGCACATTTTATACCTTGTAGAAAGACATCAGATGCAATACATATAGCAGATCTTTTCTTTAAGGAAACTGTCAGATTGCATGGATTAATGAGGAGTATTATCTTTGACCAAGATAGTAAATTTGTTGGATACTTTTGGAAGACCCTTTCAAGAAATTTTGGCACCGAGTTGAAATATAGTTCTACATTTCACCCACAAACCGATGGACAAACAGAAGTTGTGAATAGAAGTTTGGGAAATATTTTGAGATTTTTAGTTGGAGACACACCAAGAAATTGGGATTCTATGTTGGCGAAAGAAGATTTTGCATACAATAATTCAGTGAATAGGAGTACTAGAAAAATGCCTTTTGAGATTGTAAATGGCATACAACCGAGAGGTATATCTAATTTGAGGGATATTGATGATGAAAGAAAGAGAAGTTTTGAAGGAGTGAAGTTTTCTGAGTACATGAAGACATTGCATGAAGATGTGAAACATACATTGGAAATAAGTAATTAGAAATACAAAGACAGATCTGATAGATCAAGAAGACATAAGACTTTTGCAGTCGGTGATGAAGTAATGGTTCATTTGAAGAAAGATTGATTTCCTGTTGGAACTATGGGAAGTTGAAAATGAAGAAGTTTGGTCCTTGTAAGATACTGAAGAAATTTGACAATGGAAATGCATATGAGATTGAGTTACCTGATGACATGGATATATCACCTATATTCAACATTGCTAATTTGTATGAGTACCATGAACAAGATGAAGACATGTCAGTACCGATGGATTATCCTAAGAAATAAGTGGAAGAAGTTGAGAAGATTTTATAGAAAAGAATTGGCAAAATTACAAGAGGAAAATAGTATATGGAATATCTGGTAAAGTTGAAGAGTAGACCGATTGAGGACAGTGCATGGATTTCACAATCTGAGTTGGATATAGCTCATATCATACATGTTTCATGATTCAAAGAATCATTTCAAATAACCTCAAGTGTCTAATGAAGGAGCATCTCAGGTCCTTGGCAATCCTGAGTCACCTAAAACATGTTTGAAGTTTTATGTGTTGCTTGGTTCCTTCTTTGACCGAGTTGGTTTGATGTTGCTCAGTTTCCTTTATTTACTAGTGTTGTTTGGTTATCTCTTCGATGCTTGGTGAATTTCCCTAGTGCTTAGTGATGCTTTTCTGACACTCAGTTTCCTTGCTTCTCAAGTTGTTTATTTTGGATTTTTGTTGAGGCTGACTTGTGCATTTAATTTGGGTCATGGATTTAATGTTGGTATCTATCATTGGGATTCTTGTGGACCTAGATCTGGTCATTCCTTCCATTAATGGTGGATCTGAAGGTTGACATGATTCGGTAGCCTCTTTTATAAATGTAGTTGTTTGGGTAGAGTTTAGGGAGTCAGTTCAGTGAGAAGATAGAAGATAGAAAATTAGAGATTGTTGGAAGACCCTTGCATGTTGAAGTACTTTTGTAATTGATTGTAATATCTGGCCTAAACCAAGAAGGCTTTACAGCCTAGCATGTATGAATTAAATTGAAGTAATATATGAAAGTGGTCTGCATTCTCTCTCTCACTATTGTGTTTGTTGCTTCTGCGTGTTGTTCTGCAAGGTGGATCTGGTTAGGGTGTTCCTTTGGCCCCTCTCTATATCCTCCCTTGCGTTAGAAGAGGTGCTTCATCTCATTTCACACTTATGAAAATTTACTCTCCCTTACCTCAAAATTTATCTTTTATTTCTAACTTCCAGACTTAGCCAAATTTTGCAAATTTACAAGTTTTGTTCTAAGAAGACCTTCTAAATCCCAAATTATTTCCAAATTCACTCTATCACCTAAACTAAGTATAAAAAGAGGGGGTTCCCATTTGTAATGGGGTGATGGTGTGAAAACCTCACAATATTACCATAGTTAGGTGACAAATAATGCAATGATAGAGAAATATACCAAAATAGTGTTTAGTAAGGTAAGTACAATTAGTTTGAGTTAAAATCAATAATACATATTATTATATGGTATGTTGATGATGATGTGATATGAACAAAAGAAATCCATATGTATGTACATTCAAACAAGAAAACATGATCAAAGAATAGTGAACAGTCATCGTAAAGGGCACTTGAATAGAGAATGGACCATCATTAGTCAATGAAATATTATAGTACCATTACAATAAATTGTGATTTATGAATCTATGTCAATATCAATGACCCTGATACAAATTAGAAGTTCCATGGTTTCAAAAGGACATTACATCATAATGAAAAAAGAGTCATAGCTATAGCATATACAAAAGCATGACAATGGCCTTCAGAATGTAAAAGAGAAAACCCAATGATGAATATTGTATGCACCCTAAAATATAAGAATGACTCATATAAGTGTATCAACATTTTAGCACACAAATATAAGAATAAGTCCAAGTAACAGTGATCTAACAATGAGAAGATGAAAATACAACAAAAGACTTCACCAAGGATTAGATCACCATAAAAATATAAGGAGCACGATATATAAAACATATTGATTTGTTATCAGATCTACAAATACAAAGCAGAATAAATCATGGAGAAAAATCAGTGATTCATTGTTATTTCAAAGAGCACAGTGACATAGATATAAACAGAGGTCAAATTCTTGAGTAACAGGCATGATCAAATAAAAGGTATATAAGTGGTCCAAGAAATTCATTCATCAAGGTCTTGAATAGTATAGATGTCAAGCATGGAGGCCTCAAATACACAAGAGAAAAACAATCTTATACAGATGCACAAATATAATGGGTAGGTATTTCACTGTCATTATTAGAAGATATCATATATAACCATGAAATAAAGGGATCTATCCACTAATCATTGAAAGTTTACTATTTCATAGAGAAAATAGCTAGTGATAACAAATGTATTAGACAATGATCAAAAAGACAAGGTCAAAACCATAAGATGCACAATGTTTAGTGATATCAATAGGTCTAAGCAGAGATAACTATGGACCAAAAGATTATAGTAGCTATAGAGACACATAAAATTCAATGGTCAAGAGAGCAACAAAGACAAACACAGTCCATAATGCATGAAGATGAACATAGTGCCACTCTTAAAGAAGCAACCATGGATAAATGAGAGGCCACATATCATAAAAAATTTCAAACAAGGATCCATGAAAAATAGAAAAGAACATGTAGTCAATAGAGGGTTTTAGTAGATCATAACAAAAAATGTACTATTAATACAAGATAAGTATGAACAAAGTGTAATTGTAATCATATCAAGGAAAGAATACATGGAATAGAAGCCACAACCATCTTTGTAATTAAACCCTTGAATAAAAGTATCCACATCCATGTTTATGAGAAAATAAATCAGTCAAAGAGTGTAGAAAGACATGAATATTCCCAGTATTTCAAGAAAATAGAGAGCACAAAGTATCAAATACATACAGAGAATAGAGTATTTTTCATTATTTCTTAGCAAAAGTAGATATCTTGAGGAATCTTCTTCTATTTGAAAAGGTAATGGAAAACTTACTTGTAGATGTGGACGACCTACAACAAAAATATAGGATGAAACCCTCAAAACCATGGAAACAAAGAGAAGAGCAAATGAATCAAGGATCAAAATCAATGGCCTTATTTTTTTTAGGGTTTCTTTTTACCCTAAATGACTGATCAGAAAAGAGGCAATTTTTCATCTTTAATTTATTTTATTCTCCAAATTTCTAATGCCTCAGTCCTAATACTTTATGTATGGTGTTTATAGGTTTGCATTCGACCTAAGTTGTAAAATTCCTAAAGTGATGTTATTATAAATCACTTAGGCATATTTGTGTGCAAACTATGAGCTTTATGCCTTATATTCTTTTTATTTTCATGAGTTTTAATGTAAAATATTGGCTAAGGGTGATGTTAATATAAGTCACTTTAGTCAATATTCTTGATGATGCAATTAAATTAGTATTTAAGTATGAGTTAAGTGGAGTAATTGGAGATCAAAAGAGATTGAGTAATATGTGAAGGAGAATGAGGGGGATTTTGAAGACTTAGGAAAATTTTGACATCAGTTTAGGGGCCCACATGGGTGAAGTATCTATCTAGGAGGATTTAGAGGTAGTTAACTACATGTTTCTGGTAGTTCAACCCCTCTTTTTTCTTGATTTTCTCATTTTCTCGACCCTTGTAGATGTTGATCTATAAGTCTCATTATCTTCTCATCTTTTCTAGATTTATGAGTTTGGTGACTAATATATCAGCTCATGCATAATTTGTAGCTCATAAATGAATATTTTTTCCTTGTAATGGAGAGAGATCCCTAATTATCAATAAAAGAAGCGTGTTTCATTTTGAATTTTTTTAATTTTAGTATTGATTGTGAATAATCCGATAATAATGTTGTGTTTTCCTTCATTTTATCAAATTTCTTCAATGTTGAATGTAGAGAGTAGCATGCTATATTGCAATTCTTTGATTGTGTTTAATTTTTTGTTGTATCAAAATTGTGAAACAACATTATTTTCCTTTTTCAAACATCTGAAATCTAGAACCTTTCATAAGAATCATTTTGCTAGTGTATCTAGTTGAGTTGTGAGATAATACAATTCCTTCAATTGACTTATTTGAGAGTTTCTTTAGCATTACAAGTTCTAGCCCTCTAGTGTATCACATGTTAGTGTAGGTTTGAAATTACAAGCATTTCTTATCCTTTTCCCCGTCAAGCATTATTCCTTAGGATATCTAAAGGGGAGATAGCCCATAATCTAGAGGTATGTCTTCACAATGAGAAACCCACAGGCTCGAAGATGTTCCCATATTGCATGGGATTGTTGAGAAATAGCCTTATCTCTCAAGTGCAAATCCTCGTGATTAATAGTTGGTTCTCTTGCATCATTTTAGTCTTTCTCCTTTGGCATTTTTGTCAAAATGGGGAGAAAAGTGGTAATTTGGTTAGGTTTTTAGTAGTTGTATTTCAATTGTAGTGAGTATGCTTACTAGACAGTGAGATAGTTTCAGTAATTCAATGACTTGTGTTGAGAGTAATCTTGTGTAGCAAAGATATCTTTATGTGATTGAGACAGTAATTGTGCATGATTGTGATATTGTGACTTTCAATGACACTTTATGTGAAAGGGATAGTGTGACTATTTGGCTCATTGCAGTTTATATTCAATGAACACTATGGACATTTTTCTCAATTATTGTGGCATTTTCCATATCTGATAGTTTTTTATGACTTGTGATAGGTTCTTGATATGTTGAGGTTAAGGAATAATTGCTTGTTCAAGTATAATTGCATCTAGTATTTATATTTTATTGGTTTAATTTCAATGCCAAATGGGGAGTCTGTTGCCACTCTCAATCATTGTTGGAATTAATGTCAAAGGTCAATAAAATGACATTGCAAATGATGAACTCAACTTTGAAATTTTTGATCAGATTTAGATGATAGGTAATTTTAATTTTATTTTATCTGTTATGCAGGAGTGTATAATCAACAAAATTAAACTATACATAGTTTGATAATCTGGAAATATGGTTTCTTGTACTTCACAATAATATCACCGAAATATGTTTATTAGTTTCAATTTTTTGTAGTTAAATATCGATGAGATAGGTTAATCGATTCATTGTATACTAAATTTTCTCTACACTAATGAATTTTGTACATTACAAAGTATTTGGAATAGTTTCATATATATATGACAATGAAGAGTCATGTCTCACGTAGAGACATGGCTCTACGTGAAACCATATGGTTTCACATAGAGACATGTCTCTACGTGAGATATGTATGTTATCAATATCTCTTATTGTTACCATTAACAATGTTATTCAATTACTAATTCTCATCGATATCATTAACAAGTTAAACATGAATGATTATATATATCCATTGCAACAATTATATCAATATGAATTATCGATATATTCAGCAACAACAATATGATTATTAATCATCCCAACATAAACAATTATATATATATAATCGATGATGATTATTCCATTGATAATTAATCATATACAATGGGGATTAATAATATTATATTATGATAACCATAATCATAATATGGTATTATTACAGATAATTAGATCAGTATAAGATAAAGAATAGAAATCAAATGTTCAAGGCTAATAGGCCACTTATACATTTGGTCAAATCAGTTAGAGTAATCTGACCAAAGCTACATATCTTTAACACTCCCTCTTAGCTAGGGAGGAGCATTTCTATCCTTGATGAAAACACAATAGATTCATTTATTGTGTGAGAAAAAGATATCAACTCACCGTGATATCAGGAGTAATGGCATGTCCATGAAAAAAATGTCACATGATATTCACCATAAACTCACATTATAATATCTATCACTATGGCATGTGTGGGCATCAAGTCACATGATACCTACCATAAGGATATTAGTTCATGACATATCCACAGATATTAAGTCACATAATATACACCATGAATATCTCATTAATAACATTCAACATGGCTTATCCATAGATATCAATTCTCATGATATCCACCTTTCAATTGATATTACTCAAGAGATAACATGATTATTGTAAGATCGTCATCATACAATAATAACCAATAATAAAAGTTCTCATAATTGAAAGATCATCACATCTCAATGATGGTCACAGGGGCCTATGAAGTCATGGAGTCACACACATAACAATAAAAGAGTTTACACATTAAACATCTTTAGAATATATTAGTACAACAAATTAACATTGTTGAGACTCCATCTCAGATAAGGTTACATTTTATACCATACCAAGCTTACCTCGAAACTATTCAACCTTTGTCTTGGAAAGAGGCTTGGTGAGAATGTATGTCATTTGTTCACTTGTACTAACATATCTCAAATAAATAACATTGTTTTCAACCATGTCTCTAACATAATGGTAGGGAATTTCTATATGCTTTGATATGTCATGGAACACCAAATTCACTAAAATCTTTATACAACTCTAGTTGTCACAGTGAATAAAAGTAGGATCCAAGGATTGTCCAAACAATCCTACAAGAAGTTTCATTAGTCATACTGCTTCTCAAGCTAGCATGGATGTTGTAATATACTCAGCTTATGTGGAATTTGTGCAACTGAAGATTGATTCCTACTAAACCATGAGATCATAGTTGAACCTAAGCTGAAATGACACCCTGATGTTCTTTTCTAATCAACTACACTTCCAACCCAATTTGACTCAGTATATCCATGCAGATTTAGATCTACATTATTACATTTTAGAACATATCCAATTGTGCCACATAGGTATCTCATAATGTGTTTTTCCACAACTAGATGTAACTGTCTTGGTTCACACATAACTTGACTGATGCAAGGTAGGGATGCAAGAGGGGCCAAAGGATGGCACACCCTAATGATCCAAGCCTGCAACACACATGCGAAAGCAACAAACAACAAGAGAGAGAGAGAATGCCAGATCTATCATATATTATCATCAATTTGAATCATACATGTCAGGTTGTAAGGCCTTCCCAGATAGGGCTTGCTATTACAATGAATTACAGAAGTCCTCAAACATGCGAGGATCTGCTACAAATCTCTAATCTAATGCCTTCTATCTTCTATCCCAAAACTGACTCTCTAAACTACCACCAAACATCTACATTTATACAAGAAGCTACCGAGCTGAGTCGACCTTTAGATCCACAATTAATGGAAGTAATGGTCAAATCTAGGACCACATGCTTCCCAATGATGGATACAAACATTAATTCCATGATCCAATATAAATGCACAAGTCGGCCACAAAAAGAAACAAAACTGAACCTATCAATAAGCAAGATAATTGAGTAGCAGACACACAACGCCGAGCGCCAATGAATTAACCAACCGCCCATGAGATAGCTGACCACACTTAGTAACCAAAGGAAACTGACCAACTACTGACCAACTCGGTCAAAGAAGAAACCGAGCAACATAGACAAAACTCCAAATTCTTTTTGGTGACACAGGATTGCCAAGGACCCGAGATGCTCCTGCATCAGACACTTGGGGTTGTTTTGAAATGATTCTCAGAATCATTTGGTAGGTCTAGTCCGAGCTACATCCAACTCAGACTATGAAATCCATGAACTATCTTCCATTGGTCTATTCTTTCACTTAACCAAATATTCCATGTATTGTTTTCCTCTTGTACTCTTGCCAACTCTTTCCTTCAAAATCTATTCAACTTCATCATTCTACTTCTTAGGATATTCTGTCAGTACTATCACTTCTTCATCAGATTCATGATACTCATACAAATCAGCAATATTGAAAATCAGTGATATGTCCATGTCATCAGGTAACTCAATCTCATATGCATTTCCATTGTCAAATTTCTTTAGAATCTTGCAACGTCCAAACTTCTTCATCTTCAGCTTTCCATATGTTCCAATAGGAAACCGGCCTTTCTTCAAATGAACCATCACTTCATCACCAACATCAAAAATTTTATGTCTTCTTGATCTATCAACTCTGTCTTTGTATTTCTGATTACTGTCTTCAGCTTCAGCTTCACATCTTCATGCAATGTCTTCATGTATTCAGCAAACTTTACTTCTTCAACATTTCTCTTTTTCTCATCAGCAATGTCTCTCAAATCAGATATTCCTCTCGGTTGTGTGACATTCACAATCTCAAATGGTGTCTTTCCAGTACTTCTATTCATTGAATTGTTATATACAAACTCTTCTTGTGCCAACACAGAATCCCAATTACTTGGTGTGTCTCCAACTAAACATCTCAAAAGATTTCCCAAACTTCTATTCACAACCTCAGTCTATCCATTGGTTTGTGGGTGAAATCTAGAACTATACTTCAACTCAGTGCCAAATTTCTTCCAAAGTGTTTTCCAAAAATAACAACCAAATTTACTGTCTCAGTAAGAGATAATACTCCTTGGTAATCCATGCAATCTGACAATTTCCTTAAAGAAAAGATCTGCTACATGTACTACATCTGATGTCTTTCTACAAGGTATAAAATGTGTCATCTTAGAAAATCTATCCACAACAAAAAATATTGAATCATTACCTCTTATTGTCTTTGATAAGCCAAGAACAAAGTCCATACTGATATCAATCCAAGGTTTCTCAGGAACAGCAATCAGTGTATACAATCCAGTATCTTGACTTACTCCTTTTGCAACTTGACAAATACCACAACTTTTCACAAATTTTTGAACATCTCTATACAACTACAGCCAATAGTACTTCTCTTTTAGCAAATTCCATGTTTTATCAATGCCAAAATGTCCAGCTAAACCACTACTATGTTTCTCTTTTATCAAATTAGTTCTCATTACTCCTCTCGGTATACACAACTGAATACCTTTAAACAACATACCTTCCTAAATGAAATATTCATCCCATTTAGTGTCTTGTTGATCTTGAATAGGTGCTCTACACTTTCTCCATGGCTTAGAAAAATCAGGGTCATTTTCATACAAACCTCTCATCTCATCAAAACCCAGAACTTCAATTTTCATCTCAGTCATCAAAGATCTTCTTCTACTAAATGCATCAACAACTCGGTTAGTAACTCCACTCTTATGCTTTATCATAAACATATAACTCTGTAGATACTCAACCCATTTCATATGTCTCTAATTCAACTTATTCTGACTACCCAAATATTGTAAAGCCTTATGATCAATATAAAACACAAATTCACTCGGTATCAAATAATGTCTCCATTTCTTCAGTGCTTAAACAATAGCATAGAATTCTTGATCATACACAAAATATTTCCTTCTAGCATCATTCAACTTTTCACTAAAGAAAGCAACAGGTTTACCTTCTTGACTCAACACAGCTCCAATTGCACTTCCACTTGCATCACATTCTACTTGGAATACTTTACTAAAATCAGGTAATGCCAAAATAGGTAATTCAACAACCTTCTTCTTCAGAGTCTCAAAACTTCTATCAGCTCCATGTGTCCACTTGAATTCTCTTTTGTCTCCTCTCATAGTCTCAATCATAGCATTACAAATTGAACTGAAATTCCTTATGAACTTTTGGTAAAAACTTTCCAAACCATGAAATGATCTTACCTCAGTAGCATTCATAGGTGTAGGCCAATTCAGAATAGCTTCAACCTTTTCAGGATCCATCTTCAAACCATCAGCTGAAATAACAAATACCAAATACACAATCTCTTCCTTCATGAATGAACACTTTTTTAGATTTATTAGCAACTTTTCCTCTTTCAATCTCTACAAAACTTGTCTAACATGCAACAAATGTTCTTCTCTAGTCTTACTAAATATTAGAATATCATCAAGATATACAATCACAAATTTACCCAATAATTTCTTCAAAACTTCATTCATTAGCCTCATAAAAGTACTTGGTGTGTTAGTTAAACCAAAGGGCATAACCAACCACTCATAAAAACCTTCTTTTGTCTTGAAAGCAGCCTTCCATTCATCACCTTCTCTGATTCTGATCTGATGATATCCACTTTTCAAATCAATCTTTGTGAAATACTTTGCTCCAGTCAAACTGTCCATTATGTCATCCATTCTCGGTATAGGAAACCTATACTTCACTATTATCTTATTGATTGCTCTGGCATCAGTACACATTCTCCATTCACCATTCTTCTTCGGTGCCAATACAGTAGGTACTACACAAGGACTCAAACTTTCTATGATCAAGCCTTTCTCCAACAACTCTTGAATTTGTCAATTCAATTCCTGATTCTCGGTAGGTGTCAACCGATGAGGTGCCTTATTCAGTAAACTAGCTCCAAGGATTAGATCCATAAAATGATCAATGCTTCTTTTCAGAGGAAAACCATCAAGTACATTATCAAAAATGATATCACTATACTCGGTGAGTAATTTATCAATCTCCTCAGGGACATTATCCTCTATTTTCTTACTCAGTTTATTAGGAATCACAGCAAAACATACATCATTCCTCTTCAAAGAGCTAACAAACTTTCTTCCTTCCATCAAGAAAACTTTCACAGATGTGCAAACATTACTAACAGGTTTTTCCATCAATGGTAACAAGATTTATTTCTTTCCATCAGCCACAATAGTATAATTATGCAATCTCCCATCATATATAGCATGTCTATCATATTGCCAAGGTCTACCGAACAAAATATGACAACAATCCATAGGCATGATATCACATAACACCTTATCATAGTATATTCCAATCTTCAAATTCACATAACATTGTTCACTTACAAGGAGTGTATGTTCATCTTTGATCCATGAAATCTGATAGGGATTCGGATATACCAACCTTTCCAACTGCAATTTCGTGACCATCTCTTTAGATGCCAGGTTCTCTAAGCTACCACTGTCAATGATTACTTTCCAAAATTTGTCAAAAACTTTACATCTGGTCTTGAACAAACTTTTCCTTATCAGATCTTCCTTCTTTCTTTCATTCCATAGTGCTCTCCTTACCATCAAGTTATTTTCTTTCTCAGGTTCATTCGGTGACTCTTCTTGCACCAAAGCATTTCTACTGCTACCAACCTTCTTACTATCTTGTGTACATTCAAAATATCTATGTCCTTCTTCTCCACAGTTATAACAAGTTCCTCAGAAACTTCCTCTTCCATAACCACCTCGGTAGTTACTGCCTCTGCCTCTAGAACTTTCACCTTTCCACTTGGTCTTGCCTTTGTCCAGATTTGTCTTTTCTGGTTCAGATCTACCAGTTTCACCATTAGATCTCCTCTTCCTCTAGGGAATCTACCACCTCGACCTCTCTGTCTTTGCTCATGTCTCTTGTTCAATTTCTCCTTGGCTTTCAAAGAAAATTGATAAGCCTCTTCAATGTTCTCCAACTTGACCATACTAATCTCCTCTTGGATGGAAACTCTCAAACCATTCAGGTATCTGTTGATCCTTTCCACATCATCTTCATCATGTCTAGATCTAATATCTAATCTATATAATTCCTCATTATAATCTTTTACCGAGCTATCTTTCTGTCTCAAACTTTGCATTTGCCGAACTAGGTTAATCTGATAATCACAAGGTAAGAACTTTCCTTTCAATTTATTGACCATTTTACACCATACCTTGATTTTGTCTTTGTCTTTCCCCTTCCGATCCAATTGCAGATGTTCCCACCATAAGGATGCATGACTTTTCAACTTTTTGCTTGCAATCTTCACCTTCTTATCCTCGGGGATATTTTCATATTCAAAATACTTTTCCATCTCAGTGATCCAGTCCACCAATTCATCAGAATCCAACTTTCCACTATACTCAGGGGGATTGAAATGAGGTGTTGACTTCAGACTTTTCAAAGCCTTCAAAAATATTTTTTCACCTTGATCCATAACAGGAGCAGGTTCTGCATTCGCCTGTTCTTCTTCAATTTCATCATCACTAACATCTTCAAGATGTCTACCTCTTCTTTGGGCTGTCTCCACTACTTCTAATCTAGTAGCAATTTGTCTTAGCATATCTACCAATCCTAGATCTACATCTTGCCTCCCATGAACCATCTTGACAACCCTCTACAATTGTAGGTTAGATCGCAATCTACTACCCCACAACAATTCACTAGGGCTTCGAGAGGAACCTGCAAACCTAGATCTGTGGCCCTAGATCAAGATCTCACCTCACTTTGATACCACCTGATGCAAGGCAGGGATGCAAGAGGGGCCAAAGGATGGTGCACCCTAATGATCCAAACCTGCAACACACATGCGGAAGCAACAAACAACAAGAGTGAGAGAGAGAATGCCAAATCTGTCATATATTATCATTAATTTGAATCATACATGCCGAGTTGTAAGGCCTTCCCAGTTAGGGCCTGCTATTATAATGAATTACAGAAGTCCTCAAACATGTGAGGATCTACTACAAATCTCTAATGTCTTTTATCTTATATCCCAAAACTGACTCTCTAAACTACCACCAAACATCTACATTTATACAAGAAGCTACCAAGCTAAGTCAGCCTTCAGATCCACAATTAACAAAAGTAACGGTCAAATCTAGGGCCACATGCTTCCCAATGATGGATACAAACATTAATTCTATGATCCAATATAAATGCACAAGCCGGCCACAACAGGAAACAAAACTAAATCCGTCGATAAGCAAGATAATCGAGCAGCAGAAAAACAATGATGAGTGCCAATGAATTAACTGACCACCCAGGAGATAACTGACCACACTCGGTAACCAAAGGAAACCGACCAACTACTGACCAACTCGGTCAAAGAAGAAACTGAGCAACACAGACAAAACTCCAAATTCTTTTTGGTGACACAGGATTGCCAAGGACCTGAGATGCTCCTGCATTACTGACTGAGTGCATTTACTCCATAACAAATGTCTAGTGTAGTGTTGACCAAGTACATCAAGGACCCAATTATCTTTCGATAGAGAGTAGGATCTCCCATGTCTGATTTAGTTGCATTCATTTAGCTTATGTAATTTTATTTTCATGGGAGTAGCCATGGGTTTACAATCCATCATTCCAAACCTTTTTAGAATGTCAATAGTGTATTTTCCTTGATTTAAAGTGATTCCATCAGCCTACTGCCATACTTCTAAACCAAGAAAGTAGTGTAAAGGACCAAGATCCTTCATGTCAAATTCAGATGCTAGATCTTGTTTACATTTCATAATGAGATGGTTTTCTCTTGTAATCAATAAGTCATCAACATAAAGAATGAGAATCAACATTTAACCATTAATTTCTTTGAAGTATAGATTCAGATCTGCATCATTCTTAGCCCGAGCCTAAAATTTAATGATCTATCCTCTCATACCAAGCATGAGGAGCCTGTTTCAGACCATACAGTGCCTTCTATAATTTTCAAACATGAGAATCATTTTCGTGTATTACAAATCCTATAGGTTGCTCCAAGTACACTTCCTCTTCTATTATGCCATTAAGAAAAGAAGTCTTTACATCTATTTGGTGAATCTTCCATCATTTTGATGCAGCAATAGAAATCACAATCCTAACATAATTATATCGAGCAACCAAAGAAAATGTTTCCTCGTAATCAATCCCCTCCTTTTGAGAAAATCCTCTGGCAACAAATCTTCCTTCATATTTTTCAATACTGCCATCTGTAGCATGTTTGATTTTGAAGAGCCATTTAAATTAAACTATTGATTTATCCTTTGGTCTAGGAACAATGTCCCAAACATAATTCTTAAGAATAGATTGATATTCTTTTGTCATAGCATCTTTCCAAACTTAGATTTTGAAAGATTCCTAATGCTAGAAGGTTTTCATAGCATCCTTCCAAACTTGGAGCTTGAAAGCTTCCAATCTCATTAAGGCAACCTAGATGGAGTATCTAAGAGTTATTTTTCTTTCCCTGAAGGTTTCTTTAGGTGTTGCAAAACTTTCAACCTCTTGTATCATTTTCCTTTCCCATAGAGGTCTTTTTCAGTTCACAGTGGTGTCTCTAGGCCCATTAGCAGGATTCATAGGCTCATTTGGATTAACATCTTCCATAAGTTCATGGGTCTCCCTTTGAATCTCAAAAGTATGATCCTCTTCTATATTTTGAGGAGATTCTTGATCTTCAATGGCCATCTCATGAATGTCCTTGGATCTTTTGAATACATCTTCTTCAAATATTACATCCCTACTTAGCTCAATTGGTTTTTGTCTAGGAATATAAATCCTATAGGCTTTAGATATTTCACTATAGCCCACAAATGTTCCCTTTTTTTCCCGAGGGTTCTAGTTTAGATCTAGCACTTATCCCTTGATTGAATGCTTCCCAAGATGTTGGGAATCTATTGAGAGAAAACATGGTTAACTCCTTGCTATCAATTCTGTGACCAATGGTGGATAGTTGATCTCTTAATTCTATTATCCTCATGAAGTAAGACGTGGTGGATTTTCCTTTGTTCATTTTCACGTGGTGGAGTTGTTGCTTTAGTGTAAGAGTCCTGCTTATGTTATTTATTTCATACATACTTTCTAATGTTGTGAACATGTGATAGGTTGTATCTAATTTGGAGATAACTGGAACTATGTGATCTTTTACTACATCCACCAACATCTTCATGGCTTTATTGTTGGTTTTCATCCACTAAAGTTTCTCATTGTCTTCATTAGGTACAGGTATTTCCTTCTCCATGAATGTATCTAAATCATGTTCTCTTAGGGAAAGTATCGATCCTCAATTTCCAAGATACAAAATTTGAAGCCCCTTCAAGTTGGTCCTCAAATCTAACACCATTCACCATTTTGTTGAATATAAAGAATTCTAGAAATTTTAATAGCACTTAGATGATCTATGCTTATAAATATGATTGGATCTTCCTTATTTTGGCTCTGATACCATGTCAATTTTGATCATATTTAGATGATAGGTAATTTTAATTTTATCTTATCTGTTATGCAGGAGTGCATAATCAACAAAATCAAGTTCTACACAATTCGATAATCTGGAAATATGGTTGTTTGTACTTCATAATAATATCACTAGGATATGTTTATTAATATCAGTCTGTTGTAGTTCAATATCGTTGAGATGGTTTAATCGATCTGTTGTATACTAAGTTTTCCCTACTCTAATGATTTTTGTACATTACAAAGTATTTGGAATGGCTTCATACATATATGACAATGAAGAGACATGGCTCTACATGAAAGCATATGGTTTCACGTAGAGACATGTCTCTACATGAGATATGTCTTTTATCGATATGTCTTATTGTTACCATTAACAATGTTGTTTGATTACTAAGTCTCAGTGATATCATTAACAAGTTAAACATGAACGATTATATATATCTGCTGCAACAATTATATCGATATGAATTATCGATATACTCAGCAATAACAATATGATTCTTAATCATCACAACATAAACGGTTATATATATATATATATATATATATATATATATATATTTATTTATTTATTTATTTATTTATTTATTTAATCAATGATGATTATTGCAGTGATAATTAATCATCTACAATGGGGATTAATAATATTATATTATGATAATCATAATCATAATATACTATTATTACAGATAATCATATCAGTATAAGATAAAGGATAGAAATCAAATGTTCAAGGCCGATAGGCCACTTATACATTTGATTAAATCAGTTAGAGTAATCTGATTGAAGCTACATATCTTTAACATTTTGGTATATGTATAATTAATTTTTATAATAGTGGTATATGTGGACAGTGGACATGAACATGCACATTTGATTAGTATACAATTGGTTGATATGGCAGTGGTTTATATCTATATATATACTTGCGTCTTTGGTATACTTTGACAGGATTCAAACGTATACACAGAGTTATCTCTGAATAGGAATAGCATTGGTATTGAATCAGTTTGGTATCATGGCAGTTCATTTGATATTTTCATTGATATCTTCTACAATTTTGAAACTTTTTCTTTCGGATTGACTTTGATACAGAATACTCTTCATATTCATAATATAGTGATATTATTGATATTTCTTTGATATGCAGGGAACAATGAACAGGTATACATGACACTTACAGTGTGATACATTGGTCATATATGCTCACATAATGTTCAGTATTTTGTCTTCTCATATGGTTTATTATCAATTCTTGTAGACCATAAAACGTTGATATCTTATATATCTTTTCATGAATGAAGATTGATATCTTATCAATAAAACACCAATAGCTTATTTATACAAGATCAATGAGTTATCGATAACTTATGTTGTGTAAAGGTTTATTGATGAGTCAATATGACTTGACTACCAATATTTTATATAAGTTGATGATATCATATTGATATTGATATCATATCATATCAATATAAGGCTTGGAAAG
Organism: Chamaecyparis obtusa; assembly: GCA_027943335.1. Classification (NCBI taxonomy): domain Eukaryota; kingdom Viridiplantae; phylum Streptophyta; class Pinopsida; order Cupressales; family Cupressaceae; genus Chamaecyparis; species Chamaecyparis obtusa. The sequence goes on from BSBK01001534.1 coordinate 2,250,426, forward strand.
CCAAGCATCTTGTGAAAAAAGTTTGGCAGCATATTATGGTTTAGAGTCAGTGTAATTGCTTTTCAAAGTATGTAAAGGTTTCATTGTTAAGCATAGCTTTGCTGTTTTTGACTTGGCTTAGTATCATGACTTTCAACACCATTATTATATTGAGAATGTGTAAGGGATACACCTTCGTGATCGGTGTTAATCTATTGGCATCATAGTGTCGGGTATTATTGACATTCAAATGTCAATATGGTATGTTGCATGTCATTATTATTGATTTGAGTTACACTTGGATTTAGGGCATTGAAGGGAAGACAGATTTCTTGTTTTGCAAAGCATTTGATTGTTCATTGTTTTGAAACCCTATCGAGATAGGGCATGAGCATTGCAACTGGTTTGAATTGAGATCACAGTGAACTTGGACTTGTAGATAGAAATGGCAATGTTGTGGTTATTGGAATAACATTTCATGAAACCGGTATTTGGTTTTCAATTTGAGAAAGGAATTTGGTTTGGTTTGTTTAATTTGTTATTGCTTCTTTACAAATAGAAGAATTTTTGTTTCTGCTCTGTTTTGAAATGATTGGGATTTCCATGGAAACTGTAGAAAGATTAGTTGGGATGGTTCTGTCCTGAAATAGTTACAAGATGTTTGATTTGGGTATTATGTGAATACAATTGTTCTCTATTTTTGAGTTAGGGATGGCACTTTAAAGAATACATTTCCTTCTATTTTTGAAAGCGATATGAGGTCTATGAAAAGTATAACACAGAGCTCTAGTGTTTCAAGAAGTTTCATTTTGTGAAGAGTGATTTAGGGTATGAAGGATATATTTGTTTTGGATTCATTGACAGTTGATTTTCATTGTTTAATATCTGCAACACAAAAAGATTTATTGTATAGGCCTTTAATGTTTGAAGGGTTTTTAATTCTGTTGAAAAGAGGTTTTAAATGTTGTAAAATATTATATTGTAAGTCTGGTTATTATACTTCATGATGAGTTAACAACATTATGTTGTATTTATTCCATAATTGTATGTAATCCTGAATCTCAAGGCAAATGAGATATTCAGGAAGGTGATACATTTGGAGAGATTTCAATTTTTTTTATTTGATTTCAATCAGTTTGATTTTCTAGTGAGGCATTGTTGATAATTAGGGAGGCATCTGATTTATAAGTCAGTGACACATTTTCGAGTGGTTTTTCATCCCTATGAGGATTTTCCACTCATGAAAATAATTGTGTCAATTGATTCTGCATGTGCTCTTTTGCTTTGTTAAGTTGAGTTCATTTATCAATTTATTAAAAGGTGAATTATATTTATTGTTATGAGAATTAGTTCATAAGCATCTTTGTTTGAAAAATAAATCAGTTCATAAGAAACTTTATTTGAAAAAGGAATTGTAAAATTTTAGAACACTGATTCACCCCTCCCTCCCCCTCCTCCCCTATCCCAATGTTCTTTTTACTCCAACAAAGAAGGTATGGAAAAATATTACCATGTGTCTTAAGAATTGTCATCTTGAATGTCTCTATAGAAGGCATTGCATATAAGCTATACAGGAAAATAGGTAAAATCTACCAAACTAAAAGTTTGTCTAATAAGTTACATTTAAAAAGACAATTGTATTCTCTCAAATGAGAGAGGGTGATTCAATTGTTAATCATTTGAATTATTTTAAATTTGATTACAAGTCAACTTGCTTCAATAGATGTTAAGTTAGAAGATGACGATAAATGTGTTCTTCTACTTTGCTCTTTTCCTGATACTTGGAAAAATCTAATTGTTGTAATAAATAATGGTGGTGTAGAGACTAAGATGGGCAATGTGGTTCCTTTCTCTCAAAAGAGATGAGGATAAATATCATGAGTGTTAGCTCCCAAGATGCCTTCCATGTTTGAGTAAGGTCTAAAGAGAAAGGGAATAATTCTAAAGGATGTTCTAAGACCCCTGGAAAGAGTAAAGTGTTGGAACTGTGAAAAAGGAGGACATGTGGAGGAGTGTAGGAATAAAAAAGAAAGACCACTTAAGCTTCTACGAATAAGTCATCCAATGTTGGTGATCTTGATGTTTTGTTTACTTCATCTAACTTTATTAGTATTGATGTTTGGCTTGTTTATTCAACTATTTCCTACCATATGACTCCTCACAAGAAGTGGTTTTTTGAAAGTAAAGAATGTGATGGAGGAGAATTTTTACTTGTTGATAATACCCTCAGTGAAGATTGTTGGAAAAGGAAAGATAAAGTTATGTTTTAGTGATAGGGGGATTATTTCCATTCAAAATGTTTTTGCATATTCTAGATCTTGTGAGAATTTTACTTTCACATTTCACATTGAATGATTCTAGAATGCATGTGGAGTTTGATAAATCTAGTTGCAAGTTGGCAAGGGGGAGTTTGGTGATTATTAAGGGATTATAAATCTAGTTGCATCTTGACCATCCATTTGGCCTTCTCTTTGCCTATAAATTGAGCCCTCTTCTCCTTCATTTTCATCCACCATTTGAGAAAAGTTACCATGCCATTTTGAAGAACAAAAATCACATCCATACCCTCATAACAAAATCTTCCTACATTTGAAGCTTGAGAAAACTTTGAGCACACATCTCTCCATCTTGGACAAATCTTCTACACTTTGGAGGCTTCTTAGGTATAAGGTTTGCATTCCCTTGTGTTTATTTCTTTCATTTGTAGGTCTAAACTAAAGGTTTTATCTTCTTTATTTTTTTGAATGCTAGCTTAGTTTAGTATTCTCTAACACTAGATTTTAGGTATTACATTTTTGTACGCCCAGTGGGACCCACTTCTAGGGTCATTTCTTCATCTTTTTCATTCATTTTACATTGCAAAACTAACCCAAAACTAATGTTTTTTGTTGTTTGAGTTCTTTGCAAGTGTTTTTTGGGTGTTTTGCAAGTTTGAGGTGAAAGAAAACACATGTGCGCCACCATTCCCATCTTCAGATTTTACATAGCAAAAAAAACACAGTTTTGCAGGAATGTGGGTATGGTCGGCGGGATTGACTATATGGTCAATGGGATCGCATTCCCACGAACGACCCTTCTAGTCTTTGTCTAAATTATTCTCATTGTCCCAAATTCACCAATCATTTCTCTGTGACATAACTGTGGGATTGCTTTCCCGCAATGCGAGAACGTTGTTTGACCAAACAGGACCACATTTGTACGAATTATAAGCCATAAGGAATTATTAAAACCTCAAAAAAATTTCCCACATTCTTGCAACGTGGGATCGACAATTGACCTTGCAAAATTGTGCATTGACCTTGTAGGATCACGTCCGCAGGTAATGCACTAAACTCGACATTTATTGCTTTCTGTGAATTTTTGTTATTATGACAATCCTGCGGGATCGCTTGTATGGTCTGCGGGAATGCTATTTTTTCATTTGCGAGATTGCAGGGATTGGCGAGAACGCTGGTTAATATTTTTTAAATAGAATTTACACACTTGTATTTGGTGCACTAAAATGAACATTGAATGCAAACACAACACCTCATTTTTTCAATTTGGGCTTAAAATGAACAAGGGCTAAAAATGAACAATCAAACATTTCATTTGGTGTTTAAAATCAATCCAATTCAATCTTGAATGCTTAAGGGACAATAAACCAATGCGATGAAATATTTTGATTTGGGGCTTAAAAAGAATCAAAATCAAAGTCTTGAATGCTAAAAGCAAGTAACACTTGTTGTTTTTGCAAAGAATCAAATATTATTTTAAGCATTGTCATTTACTTTCCAAAGAACCTTGTATGCTAAAAATGAGTGTTTGATGTTCTAGGATAGAAAACACTTAGTCTAATCTAGGTTAAATTTGGAATGAAGACTTCTTGGCGTGTTTGAAGGAGTGTTTTTCAATGCCTCCTTAGAGCTTCTCAATTCTTGCAAAAACCTTGATAAATTAAGCGACATAAGAACAATTAGCTTGTATGTGTATCCTCTCCCCTCACCTTTGTGGAACTTGGTTGAAGAGAAAGATCAAGATCAATTAGTTTTTCTTCTAGTGAGGCCTATTTGGAGAGAAGCGCTTCCTCTCTAGAGAATGACCTCAAACCGATAATTCCCTGATTGGTATATAAACAAGGTGTTGAGAAAACTCTTGCCTTATCCCCTCAAGCTCAGGTGAGGCATGTTGATGGTAGCCTAAGGTAGGTGAATATCCCTACAATTTTGGCATGGTCAACTAGGCTCTTAAGTGAGTCACACGCGTACAAACTGATTGGGGGGATGCCATGGATCTTACTAAAAGTCATTAATTAGAGGCCCATCTGATCTACTCTTGAAGGTATCAAAATCTTTGTGTAAGGACCGATCCAAGTGGTTTCTTGGATCACCTAAAGATTACTCATCATCTATATTCCTCTTTTGGGATACCATGTTGTGGGAAAAGGTTTTGATACTAGCTTTTCTTGTAGGTAGAAATTGCTTGTGCATGTTCTCGAAGTTATCAAACCCAATGAAAACATTTGTTTGAACATACACAAATCAAAGTTACAAAGTTCTTTGCCAAAGAGATCATCTACCTGCTCTCCCACAAGATTGATTTGTCTCTTGTGGGACTGTTTGTCAATTATCCCAAAAGCAACCCAAGTTTGTTCAACACCAAGCCAAGGTATACTTACTGTATTCACTTCCTAGCTTGACTTACTCCAGTATCCAAGGAGTGAAGATATTTTTGGACCTATGACCGAACTAGTGAAACACAAGAAAGCTAAGCTACCAACACCACATGTGTATCGAGAGAAAAAGGTTGCCAAAAGAAATCTCAAAGATCACCAACCCATTGTCACTGCAACCCAAGAACAAGAGAAATACCAAGAAAGACTAGACAATGTGGAATACAATGCAAGGGTCAAACAATTTTCATTTTGAATCTGAGTTAACTGCCAGTTCGTCCGACTGGAAAGTGAAGACTAGTAGGCTTAACCCCACTCCCTTCTCAACATCTGCAAAGTTGTCTCAACATCCATACATCTTAGATTACTTCTTAGGTGCATTTACGTCATCCCCATAGGAAGCATCAATTAGTATCATCTCCTATCCAAATCCTGAATCATCATCCTAGATCCACATCCCATCCTAGATCCAAGTCCCATCCAAAGACTCATTTTGAGCTGCTCAAACCTTATCCAAAGAAATCAAAATCTTAGCTTTACCTGTTCGACTAAGCACTATTTGGGGTAGTTAGTACTTACTCCTGTGAACCTCATCATCTTGATCTAGAGATTTTCTCACACTAGTAAGGATCCCGTTGTCCAAAGATCATAAGTCTATCTGAGGATGCCAATTCTTCACATTTTGATCCCACATCAGGAAAGGTAGTTCATCTTGGTCTTCAACCACCCATCCAAGTACATCACTAAAATCTTGTACCATCCAAAAAATCCTTTTTATCTAAGCATCTCAAATCCTTCATTTAGGCTATCATCCACATCACCTAGATCTAAGGCCATCATCCCAAGAATCATCTCGACATGTCTATATCTCCCCCATCCTAGGACTTTTCACTTTCATGCATGTTGAGACATGATCAAACAAGAGGAAAGGAATGGATCCCAACCAAGTCACTAGTTCAACGGACCCAAACGACCGTACCGGTACTATGGTAATGTATGATCCTCAAGCACCTTTGGTTTAGAATGTGTGGGAAGACCCCAATGAGACACCTACCACTAACTCCATGGAAGCTTTCATGTGCCTTCCAAGACACGTGCAGATGGTAAGCATGATTATTGCACAGAATCATCTCGCTATTTTGGCAAACTACGCACAAGAGGGTACTCCCATTCCCCCACATCTATGCCCTTTTGACCCCACAAAACCCATCCATATCTCCACCAACACCCCCCCTCCCTTTGTCATCCAAAAAATCCATGATCCGACCATACAAATATCTCATACAGCTTCATCAATCCCGCATCTCTTGCAGCCTGGCTCAGCAGCCCCCACAACTCAAACAGCGGCCCAATCTGCCCCTTCTCTGTCATGGGTGCATCTCCTCCCCCTACCACTTCACAAACAGCCACACAAACATAGGCTTCTACACAAGCGCCACCTCCACCTCCCACACAAGCTACTACATAGATGATACCTCCACCTGTCGTAAGCCAAGGCTCCACATCAACACCAATTCTGCAAGGAGCGACACAAGCCACCCAAACCACATTCACCTAGTCTGTCACACAACCTAATCCCACACAAGCCCCTCCCCCACCTTTTTTTTTTAGCACACAGGCTCAACATGTCACCTTCAGAAATAGGAATACCATTTATGGCATCCCAAAACCCTTCATCTGCATCACAAAATCCCACTTTTACTCCCACATTCATAGCAACCTCTACATCACAAACCACAGTAGGAATTGCCACCACTTGGAGCCTTAACAAGCGCAAATGAATGCCTTGCATACCCACACACTCACACCTCACCCGACCATCTTATTAGCAAGGAACCATTCTGCAAGTAGCACAACAACCACCGCCACCTCCTTTCATTACATCTTTTCTCACATTCACCAACTACCTATCTATGCCACGTGTTGCTCCTCAAGTTGTCCCCACACAATCGCAATAGCTTGGCTCCACCCATCCCACTAACTCCCTCACTCAACTGCCCATAGTACATAACGAAGCCTTTGTCCCCTCTTTCAATAATGTGGGCATGCACCCTTTGTATATTGGCCAAGCCCAATGCCAGTCCCAATAGAAACCCTTCTACCAACCTCCTCCATAGCAATAGTAGCTCCTGGCACAACAACCTAATCCTCTCATCCCACAGCAACAAACTACACCATACCCCACACATCAGCACGCCTCAACTATGCAACAGTAATACATCACCCAGCAAGCCTTCCAAAATCCATTCCAAACCACCTATGCAGTAGGGAAATCCCCCTACCCCATCCCACAGTATCTTCCACATATCCCTCCATATTCACCCACACCATCTGACCCCTTTCCAATGGGAGTCTGTCGATTTACAATGGGAAGAGATGAAGAACACCCTCAAATAATTCAAAGTTGGCAATGAGGGAAAAGCATTCAAGTTCATAGAAGTATGTCCATACCCTTTCGATAGATCAATCACAGTGGTCCCCTTCCCTAAGTATTTTTAAACACCCAAGTTTGACAAGTATCAAGGGAAGGGAGACCCAGTCAGCCATATCAAAGAGTTCTACATGGCATGCCAAGAGGTGGCATACAATGACATCTATCTCATGCACCTTTTCCCCAAGAGTATGGGAGGGACTGCCATCGAGTGGTTATACAAAATACCATATGGGTCTATTTCCACATTCGCAAAACTCTCAGAGAAATTTGTGGCCCAATATGCGCATAATGTCGAGAATGAGCTCTCCTTGTTGGACCTATGTAATGCCAAACAAAAGGGATGTGAAACCCTAGCCGATTATCTACAATGATGGTAAAACCTCACCACGAGGTTGTCATACCAACCACCGAAAAAATACCTCACTAAGATATTCATCAATAATTTACATCTGAAGTGATCCCACTTCATGCGAATGAACTGCATACAAACTTATCATGATATAAAAGGGAAGGGAATGGACATCGAACAAGGTCTTTTGGATGATTGTGCCATTAAACATTACAAAGAGACCTCGTAAGATAGGCCCAACAATGATCGATCCTGCTATTGGAACAAAAACAAAAATGTGGTTACAGAGGGAGCCACAAACACCAAGCACGTCCAAGTTGTTGTAGCTGGCCCCAATCCTCCTCCCCCAATGTACCAACAACAAGTTCCCACCTACCAGCAATCGCCTTGTTAGCCACCCATCAATCAGGCCAATGCCATATCTGTCACTCAGGGACAGAACAAACCTCATGCTCAGAACAACTAGAAACACACATTCACTCCCCTCGGAGAACCCCTAGACACTATCTTCTGTTGCATGGCCAATGCTAATTTGATCGTCTATCTGCAGACCTAGCCATTTGATGAATCAACCCCTAAGCCCACCTGGTACAAGGACAATGAGTACTGTGACTATCACCATGTTAAGGGACACACCATCGTGAAGTGCATGAAACTCAAGCACTATGTCCAAGACCTTTTTAACAAGAAGGAGATCACAGTTGACGCCCCTTTCCAAGCATCACCAAACACCAACTTGCAAATCTACCAAAATATGTTTCCTCAACACAATTCAAGAAATAATCAAACCAATGCTAACCCTCCCCAGAACCAAGGCAAGGGAAAACAAAGTGACCATAGTGATGGGAAAGATTATACTACTGCCTACATCAACTATGATAAATTTGTTGGTTGTATCTCCCAGGTTGAACTAACTGTGAATGTAATCCATGTCAAAGGTGTTGATAGTCAATATGTTGTTACCACCCGCAAAGGCCAGATATCTGTTGTCAGTCCCAATACCACAACCATCCCTAGTGCGTAGTACAACCTCCTAAAACACCTTGGGAACACACCCACAAAAATCTCCATCCTTGACCTCCTTCACACATCACCCCTTCACCAGGAAGTTCTCTATAATGCCCTCCAAGAGACTTGTGTCCTCGTGGACATTAACACCATCCAATTCAAGAACCTTGTCAGACACCTATCCACGTCCTCCACCCTCTCTTTCAAATCCTCTGACATGCCATGCATTGAACCATATCACAATCTCCCACTTCGCATCATCGTCATGGTTAATGACTGTCATAAAAAGGGTCATGATAGATAATGGTTTAGCCCTAAATCTATGTAAATTAAATTTCATCCAGCGGGTCGGTCTCACAGAAGCAGACATCTCTCATGATGTAATCACCAACAAGGCTTACAATAACCTAGAATATACCTTCAAAGGTACCATTTTGTTGCCTATCAAGATTGGCCTCGTAGTCCAAGAAACCATATGTCGTGTTGTTGATCTAGACCTCCCCTACAACATTCTCCTTGGTCGCCCGTGGATCCATTCCATCAAGATCGTTCCCTCCACCTATCATCAGTGCATCAAATTCCCATATTAGGGTACTGAAATCACCATCCACACAAATCCCCAGCCCTTTGCATACTATCATGCGATAGAAACTTCCTTCCCCCATTCTACTCATTATCTTGGAATTGACATCGACACATCTGTTGTTAGTTCCTCCTGATCCCATTGTGATGCAGAAACAATCCTTGCCTCCACCCTTTCTATCATCAAGATCAATAATAGGGGTTGTGGTGAATACAGCCTCGCCAATACCTTCGTAGTAGGGGCTCTCCCCTTGGATCCACACACTCAGGGGCGCCCTTGTCATCAAACCAAGCCACCTCAGGAAAGCCCCAAGATTAAGGCTCTTTTCTCATTATCTTTTGTCTCCAATGGAATTTTAAATGGTTAAGAGCTGGTGTAATACCCTAAAAATGGGCTATAAGTTCATTAATCTCCTACATCTTCAATTCGAACGAAATCGACATCAAAGTCCTAATCTAAGGCACATCTAAACATCATCGAATCATAATTGATTATCTTAAATTCTACATCGGGGAATATTCCTAGTAATATTCCTAATCATCATAATTATTTTTAATTTTATAATTATTTGGCAATAAATCACATTTATCCTAAAATTTGATTAATTAAATATTTTGCATATTTAATTAATTAGATTTAATATTTGCCACTTAATTGTTTAATTAAATTTAATTCTATCTATTATTAATTTTATTATTTAATTTTGACAATAAATCAAAATTCCTATGAATAATTGATTAAATTCTTATTTAATTAATTAAAGCATGTTGTCATTATTTAATAATATAATTTTTAATAAAAGTTTGGTAAAATAGTTAATTAACCCATAAATTAATTATTTTATTTCAAAAAGCAGTTAAGTTGAGAATAAATCACTTTATTTATTTATTAAATCATAATTATCCATGTGCACATTCAAGGACCAGTTAAACTCAAAATTGGAAAATCAATGCAAGTTGTTAGCTTTTTGAAACTCAACATCTTTTTGAGTTTTAAAGTTGATCTAAACTTCTAATTTGAGTTAAACTGTGCTTTTGCATGATTTTTGTGACTTAATTATCTATTATTTAAAAATAACTCAAAAATCAACCTGAGTTATTTGAGTGATTTATGGCTTTTTTTCATGCAACCTCCAAAGCCTTGAATTTCTATAAAAACAAGGCTCATCTCTTCATAACTCATCTCTCAATCATCTCTCAATCATCTCTCAAATTTGCATCCAAGCATCTCATATTTTGCACAATCACGCTTGAGAATTGCAATTGGAAGGATCAAAGCTTATTGCGAATCAACATTGTTGTGAGATCAATTTCAAATTCATAGCTTTCATATTATTGTTAGAATCTTCATTCTCATATCATATCATTTCTAGATTAGCATCATACATCAATTTTTTTATATTAGCATAGATTTCATATTAGTTTTCATCATTATTATTGCATAGAAATATCCAAAAAAATTAGATTAATTGTATTCATATTTCATATCAATTTTGCATTCAAATCCTTCGTTTAGGTGTCGTCTAGGTCACTGATCTCGATAACAATCTGAGAACATTAATCTCGCACCTACTAGAAGGCAGTAAATCGCTTGGTTAAATTAGATTTCAATTTCGCACGATTTTGATTTTTGCTAACCTCTAATGTTTTACTGAAGTGTTGTGTCTACAGATCAGGTACAATTTTCACACACACAGCTGGCACCCGACATCAACCAATGGTTATACAAGGATCCCCCTCCACCTAACATTGAGCTTCTAGGGTATTTTAAGGACAAGTACCCCATATCCCATAAATGTGCCACCGAACAATGGAACTATCAAGGTGGTGGTCTCGGACCCGTAGAGGCTAGAACAAAAGAACCCATGGAGGCATCCAAGAATCCACAACATCAAGGCCTCGGTTTTAATACCCCTCGCTTGCACATACGAGGATCCACTATTGTTATTGGGGGCACTAATTCACCTAGTGTGACCCTCTTGAATATCCAAAATGAAATCATGGAAGTCGAAGACATCTCAGAAGATGAAGAAAAATGATCATGATCGCTTCCTATAAAGGCTTAGAAACTAGGTATAATTCTGGACTCAGGGATTGGACATCCAACCGCGCAGGTTATCCTCTTCATAGAAAGTCATTTAGTATGTCAGACCAGGGACGTATCACTTGAAATGGGCTAGAAAAGTATATGCACCAGGTATCACTCAACCATACATTTTATCATTGCTGTAGGAAAGAAATGTTGAAGGGAAACTATGCTACGATTGTAGGAAATGAATGCTAAAGTAATGTTTAAACTAAAGTTGCAGGAAAGTAAGTACTGAAATGAAAACTACAGAAGTATAACTGCTAACAAAACATGAAGACTCTTACAAACTATGCCATAGCACTTCTGCTATTCCACAGTTTTGGCTATAGGAGGCATTAGTTGATCTATACCTTTGGTTTAAGGAGCAGTTCAACACTTGGCACTAAAATAGCAGAAATGTAGGAAATGATTCTAGCTAGTATGAATCTATCTAACTGTGGATTTCTCACCAAGTGGGCCCCCTTGGATGAGTATCCTAAATCACAATTATACCCAACTGAATATCAACACTTTATTTATTTATTGATTAAATGACAAAGTACAAAAATTCCATAAAATAATGAGATCGACTGAAAACAAATTCTCTCTATAATTAACTTGACAATGCCCTTCTTGTGCTCACATAGGAGTAGGGCTTTATTTAAAGGAAAAACTCCTAACTACTTTCCTAACTGCACCACATAAATAGGTGGATCTTTATTACAACACTACTGACTAGAAAGAAGGAAAGCTTTTAAGACTAAAACATATTAAATCCAGAATGGAGGAAAGAGTTGGTGTGATAGAAAATCTAACTTCCCACTCATGCCTAGATCTTCTTAGGGAATTTAACATGCCGCTTTTCTCTTCACTGAAACTACCACCTTGTTCTTTGGAAACCTTCAACTGGCATTGCACTAAATGCTTCTCTGCTAGAAGTTGCAGGAAGACTGGGTTGAACACTCCATAAATGAATGCGCCATACCTGGTAAAAACAACATTCACTATTCCAATGCGCTAGGCCTTCAAGGGTTAGGATAAGACATTTATGACAGTAATTATCAGAACACGCATAATCATTCATATTCAAACAACTACTCTACGCATATGAAACACAACAACATCTTTCAAAACAAGAAATATAGTAATTCATCCAAGCATAGCGTATTTAAGTATGTTTAAACCAAGTTAAATGTCTGATGGCAGCATGCCATATAGTAGTAGAAAAACATAAAAGTCTTAAGGTAAATGTATCAAAATAGAGCAAAAGGTCTAGTTGTTATCATCCTAGGGTATTCTAAAGTATGGCACTATTATGCCTCATCATTTTTCCCCCTACGAAGACTAGGGCCTGTCCTTAGGAACTAAAGAGTTTTTAATCTTTGCTAGCACCCTAAAGTCACCTTCCTGTGTTTGTCTGATCATCAAACTACGCACCCTCTAGTAGAATTTTTTCATCCTGTCCACCCTTACACATCAGATTAGTTCTAAATCCTCATCTAGCTCATCATCCACACAACTGTATAGTGGCCACAGGAGTACATGAGGCTGGAATGTAAGAGGCATCCATCATTCCGATCTTGACTGTTGGCCCAGTTCTATGTACCAATGGACCCTTTGCATGGTAGCTCTGAAGTTGATGACGTTGTGTGGCTCTACCTTTTTCAAAAACATAGTCAATCTAGCCCACCTCTATTGTAATCCATGTGCAGCTCTAATCCCATTAGCGAAGGACAACCTTTCAAATTTTGTATGTACCTACTCTTTGTTTGCCAATATCCTTCTTCTGTGTGTGGAATCATTAAAACCATAAATAATTTCCAACCAATCACAGTAAAGGTGTCTAGGTGTTTTTCTCTCAGGGCGTAATGGAAGTGAAATATTACGTTCAAATGCCCTATACCTATTTAACTATTCCCCATAATAGATTTCATTGTTGACCCAAGAAATTAGTGAGGACAAATGTATGTCTCCCACAAATAACAAGGAATTCCATTCTGTGTTTGATGGAACAGCATAATGGTGCAGATAAATTTCACAGAGAAGGTTCTTAATGAAGTCAGGTGACATCTCATATGTGGCCATAAAGGATTGAGGGGTATCTATGTTAGGACTCAAATCTTTGATAATTCTCATAAATTGAAATAGTAAAATTGTTCCCTTAGGCACAGAGCATACACCCTAGGTGGTGGTTGGCATTCTATAATCTTAGGAACCAATTGAACAATTGAATCCATCTTATCCTATAAGAGTGTGATTTCTTGTTTATGCTACCCTATTTCCTTTTTTAACCTATCCCTTTCTATTTCCCATATTGCCCTTTCATACTGAATTTGCTAAAAATAATCCAAGGATAAAGAATGTATTGTTACCTAGTCTCAATTTTCCTATGGAATAGGGTGTTTTGGTTCTGCCTGGTGATCTTTTTGTTGAACTGGCACAGATGCCATTGAAACATCATTTGTTTTCATATTCCCTGGATGGGAGGAAGAGACATCGGAAACATCCATTTTTGTTGTTTCTTTTGGTACTGAGGCTATAGGTTCCTTCATCACATCATCACCTTCCATGGTTGGATTCTTTTCTTGTGGCTCCATATCCATAGGTTCCCCAAGAGGAACTTTGTGACTTAAGTCAGCCATCTCAGGTGGGTTCTTTGTCTTTTTCCTTGAATTCAAATAGACACTATGCCATACTAGGGTTTCTTTTGATATTGCAAAGTGTTTCTATGGATTGGATTTTATTGAGGTAGATGTGGTTGCAAGATGAACAGGGGTATCACCTGCTTCATAACTAGACATTTTCCCTTTCTCATCTTTCCTGGCTTCCTAGGAATTATTAGTTTCTTCAAAGCCCCTAATGTTTTCACCCCCCAAATTAGGGTTTTGAGCTTCTACTGTTACGTCTTCTTATTGTAGAGGAGGGTTTTCCTAAGCTCTCTCTAGAATGGCTTTAGTAGGAGGATTTTCCTACGCTTCATGATGCTTAGGATGTGGCCCTATAGGGATGGGTCTATCTCTATTTAATTGGACATGAGGGGTGGCAAGAAATTCATCCCATGTCATAGGAGAATTATCACGCGGGGCGTTTTCTACTATTAATTTTATTAACCCATGATGGGTAACAGCATTTTTCCTACCCTTCCTCACATCTTCAAAGCTCAAATTCAACAAAGAGTATAGGACATTTGGAATGTTAATTAACCATCCATGTCGTAAATGGCTCAAAATTTTAAAATGCACAGCATGCAGAAAAGAAAACCTTCCTTCGCAAGTAATGTATCTGATAATATGAACAATGAACTGAGGGTAATCACCTGGAAGAGAGAGTCTTTTAGTACCTTGCTTTCTACTTTCCAGTGTAGTTTCTATAGGTAGGGAGAATTTGGCTCTGGCTAAGCGGGCGTCATGACCATGCGGAAAAGGTTCTCCTATAGCAGGAAGTCTAGAGACTTCTACCATTTTCACTTCTGAAGCTTTAACTCGGAAACATTTTACATAAGCCATGCCATTGCTAAAAGTACGCAAGAATTCCATTGCAATAGCTTCGTCATGACCATTTAATTTGATAAAATAATTGAGCCAACCCACACGATTGAATTCCCGAACACTAGCCTGATCTTGCAACAATGACGTGTGACTAGCTTGTTTTGACCGAATAGGCTGCCCACCCATACTTGTTCACTAAAAATCTCTGCAACCCTTGTTCTTGACTTCAATCCTTTTCACAATTTCTCCTAATTTTTAAACTTCCCACTTTGCACTGATTCAGGGTTTCTTGCTACTTGTCTGGTTAGGATGGAAGTGAAAATATCAGAGAATATGTGAAAATTGAACTAGCTTTGGTTTTCAAGGGTTTTTTTTAAAAAGGCCAAAATCTAAGGCTGGTGGATTAATGCTCAAACTTGAAGCTTGTATGCTAATAATGACAATTAAATCAAAATCTTGGGAAAATTGTTTATCTCATACCATCGTACTACCCCCTACGAAAAGGACATAGGTGTCCTCACATGCTTGGTTAAAAAGTACAGCAATGCTTGGAAATAATTACTAAATTAAATGAAGCATAAAAGATAATTATGTTTAAATAAGTACAGAGTATGAGAAAGAATAGATGATCATGTACCTGATGTGAAATTTCCATAAATGCCTAAATCTGAAAAGATATGATGACGTGTGTCATGCAAAGAGAAGTACGGGGTGGAAAAGACGTGACGGATGAATAAATGGTGAATAAAAAGGTGATGGGATGGAATATTTATTATGGAATAGAATATTTTCATGGGAAATGAAAACTTTATTATGGTTGTAGTCATGCAGAATTAATGTGATGATTGAAAGTTGTAGCTGGCTGTAGGAGAATCACCCACAGGAGGAGGTCTATCTGCTGGTTGAAAACCTTCAGCTGGAGGAGGTTCAAAATGTGTGGAGTGTTCATCAGCTGCAGGATCTTGATTAGCTGTAGGAGGTTCAGCTATGGAAGGAGAAATATCAAATTGCTGCAGGAACTTGACCTTTGTTTGTGGTTTGTGGTACAGACAAAGTCTGTGCCCATTTACCAATAACTTGAAACATACTGGGCTGATGGTTGATAACTGAACTACACCATTATCATAGACATTTTCAATTTCATAGGGACCTAACCATCGGGTAGTAAGCTTACCTTGGGTTTCTTAATAGCAAGAATCATACAGGAGGGCCCAATCACCAAAAGAAAATCATTTGGTTAGGATGTGTGAGTCATGCCACCTTTTGCATTGTATCTAGATCATCTCTATGTGCTATAAGGCTGCCTTTCTCATTTCATTCAGTTGGTTGAGCTGCAGGACCGTGTCATGTTGTGCTGGTGGAAGATCAATGTTCAACTGTAATGCTATTATCAATGTTTTACGCTCAAATTCTATTGGCATTACAACATGTTTTCCATAAACCATCTCAAAGGGTGTGAAACCGGTTGTGGTTTTCCAAGTTGTCCTATATGCCCAAACTACTTCTTGTAACCTTGTGCTCCAGTATTTTTTATGTAGCTGCACAGTTTTGGTCAAAATGGCCTCTATTTCCCTATTTTTAACCTCAACTTGCCCATTTGCCTGTGGATGATATGGACTTGATGTCCTGTGGAGAATGCTATATTCATTCATAAGTGCAGTAATTGATGTTGAGGTTAACTGAGCACCTTGATCAGTAACCAGTTCTCTTGGGACACCATATCTTGTGAAGATTTCTTCATACAGAAATTTAGCAACCTTGTTATCTCTAGCATGTTTCATAGCACGTACCTCCACCCATTTAGTTACATAGTTAGTACATACAAGAATATAGGAGTTCTCATTTGAGGATGGAGTAATGGGTCCTAAAAAATCTAATCCCCATTTATTAAATGGAGTGACTACCACCTATGGAAAGAGAGGCATTTCATCAAATTTTTTTGGTCATCCCATCCTTTGGCATCGGTCGCATTTCCTTGTATAGTTGACAGTGTCTCTATGGAGGGTTGGCCAATAATATCCTATGTTCAGTATCTTCATGGATGTTCTCTTGGCCACAAAATGCCCCCCACAAGGCTCATTATGACATGCATGGAGGATGTCATAAGTTTCATCCTCCCTTACACACCTTCTCAATATTTGGTCAGGCCCATTATAGAATAAACAATCAGCAATCCATGAAAAATTGAAAGTTTTTTCTATGAGGAGTCTCTTTTCTTTTGGTGAGAAATAGGGAGGTACCTTTTGAGAGACCAAGTAATTGGCAATATCTGCATACCAAGGAGTTTTGGCTGAAATAGAGAATAAGTGATCATGAGGGAAATTGTCATCAATTAGTTGTGGCTCATCCTTGTTCTGCAGTTGTGAGAGGAAATATGCAGCCACGTTGGATTTTCCTGGCTTATCCACTATGGTGATATCAAATTCCTATAATAATAGAAGCCATCTAGCTAGTCATCATGTGATTGTAGGCTTATTAATAAGGTACTTAATGGTTGCATGGTCAGTGTGCACAAAGATCTGATACCCTGTTATGTAGTAGAATTTATTGAGGGCATAAATGACTGCCAAAAGCTCCTTTTCTATGACCGTATAATTCAATTCAGCTCCTTGGAGATTCTTGCTGATGAAGTATATAGCATGCTCTACTATGTCATCTTTTTGGCCAAGCACGACTCATATGGCATGATCTAAAGCATCAATATGTATATGGAATGGTAGTTCCCAATTTGGTCCTTGTAAGACTGGGGTTGTTGTAAGGACTGATTTTAGCTGCAGGAAGGCCTCTTCACAGGTTGGGGTCCAAGTAAATTTTGAATCTTTAGTAAGCAGAGAGTGAAGAGGACTAGCCATTTTACTAAAATCTTTTATGAACCTTTGGTAATAGCCTGCATGTCCAAGAAAACTTCGGACATTTTTTTCTTGGTTGACGTAGGAAGGTTTTGAATGACTTCAATTTTGGCAAGATCTACTTGGATCCCTGCTGCAGATATATAGTGGCCAAGTACTATCCCTTCTTGCATCATCATGAAGTATTTCTCACTATTAAGAGATAAATTATGTTCTTCGCACCTCTTTAGGACCTTATCTAAGTTGTTTAAAGCTTCCTCATAAGTTTCACCATATGTTGTGAAACCATCCATATAAATCTCCATACAGTCATGAGAGATGTCAGCAAAGATGTTGATAACTGCTCTGTGAAAGGTTGTTGGAGCATTACAAAGACCAAATGGAAGAACTGAATAAGAAAATGTCCCCCAAGGGCAAGTGAAAGTTGTCTTTTCCTGATTATCAGGAAAGATTCGTATCTAATTGTACCCACTATACCCATCTAGGAAGGAAAAATAATTTTTTCCTACTAAGGAGTCCAATACTTGGTCAATGAATGGAAGAGGGAAGTGGTCCTTTTTAGTTGCATTATTGAGTTCCCTATAGTCCACACACACATGCCATTTGCCTCTTTTTTTGGCACAATTACTAATGGAGAAACCCACTAACTATTGGATATGGGATAAATGAATCTAGCATTGAGGAGCTTTTGCAATTCTATTTTAACGATTTCTCGTAATGTTGTGTTCACTCGTCTTTGAAATTGTCTTACTAGAGGTTTGTCTTCTTTAGATATATCCTATGAGTTCATAATTTTGGGTCCAAGCCTTTCATGTCAGAATAGTCCCAAGCAAATGCTTTAGTATGTGCCTTCAGCATTTTAGTCAGAGATGTTTGCTGCAGAGTGGTTAGTTTGCTATTAATGTTCAGGCAACGGCCACGAGAAACTTCTATTTTCTTAGTCAACTCTATCATGGATGCATCTGTAAATGAGGGTACTTGTATCTCATGGGGAAGCAGTTGATGGTAGAGTTCTTTGGTTGCAGGAGAGGACCATTGGCAATTTGGGTTCAAAACTTGCAGAGAGCAGTTGTTGGAAGAACAACCCAGAGAATTTGGGTTTGTTCCATACTGGTTTCGCAGGATATTGGTGATCACCTTGTCTTCATCCTGAAGCTATAGAAAGGGGTCTCTTTTTATCATCATTAACTTTGACATTGAATTGATAACCTTAGCTTCTTCTCCTATGTTAGGTCATCTTGGTGAGGCTAAGTCCATTTGGGGTTAAGCAGGGGGATATAGGATGAGATTCTTGGTATGCTGGCCATCAGAGATGGTCATATCCCCTGAGCAACAACCGATGTGAGCATCAACAATTTCTAGCCAAGCCTACCAAGTATAATTGGGTATCCTCCTAAGGTAGCCTTTGGTGACAGGATCATGAAATCTATTGGGTATGACCAAGTTTCAAGGTCAACAACTATATCTTCAACCATTCCATCAAGTTTTATGGTGGAATTGTCTACAAGCTGCAGGATGGTAGGAGTGGTTCGGAGGTTGTGTATTCCAAGTTGTTGCATTATATCCCTGGTCATTACATTTATAGTGATTCCAAGATCTATTAATACATTTTTAATGGTTGTCCCATTAATAATGACCTCAACAATAGGGTTGCCTAGGTCAGAATATTTTGGGATGGTAAGCTTTCCTAACATAATGTCAGCTAGCTTACCTAGCACATGCACTATTTGAGGATCTCTTTTCTTGTGACCATGCTTCTTTTATGGCCTTGTTGTATGTGGGAACATCCTTAATTGCTTGAAATAAAGGTATTTGGACATTGACATTCTTCAACTGATCAAGGATGTTGAATTTGGTTTCCTTAGTAGGCTTAGGGTTGTTGGGCTGCAACCTTTATGGGAAAGGTGGTCCGGTAGGGTGGATTTTATCTGCTATAGGCTATGTTACTAGTAAAAGAGTAGTTTTTTATGTTGTTATTGGATCCTCTTGTGGTACCTTAGTTATGATTGGATGCTCAAGAGAAGGAATAGTAGTCCCAGACCGAAGGTGTATATCATCAAGGGTGATTGCATAAGTAGGATACTACATGGGATACTATAATTGATCAATAGTATACACACTCTGCTGAGGTGTGGGAGGCTTGTTGTTTGGGTTTGGTTGTGGTTGTGTAGGTAATTGGGTCAATTTTGGTGGTTGATTATTAGCGGGTGGTGGTGGTAAAATTGATTGTTGTTGCAGTGCCTAAAGAGGCGGGTTCAGATATCCTTGAGATTGATTTGGCCATTGCTGACCTCCTCGCCACTAAGGATTCAATTTCCAATTACCCTATGGTGGTTGCCATGCCCCCTGAGGTTTTTGTCAATTCCCCTTAGGATTTTTCCATTGTTGACTAGGAAAATTTTTCCATTGATTCTGATAGTTATTCCATGGGGGATTTTGGTAATTCATAGAAGGTTGCCATTGATTTTTATAAAATAAATTGCTGAATGTAAGTGGGTCCTGAGGCATACCTTGTCTTTGTACCCATGGTCATCGCTGAGTAATGAATAACAGTTGTTTTTTCGCTGGTTCTATGGGCTTATAGTTAGTTGGCATCTAGGTAGTTTCCATATTTGCAACCATCTTACACTAGTAATCTCTCTTCTTTTGTCAACAATGTGGACAAAATTCAGCCAACATGGCCTCTGCTTCCTCATGCTTCTTTTTTGCTTGCAAGGTATCCAGTTGCGTGGCCATATTGTTGATGATATCCTATTTAAAGTCAGATAAAAGATGGGTTATCTATGATCTGGAAGCACATGTGCCATTTTTCCTTCCTATTGTAGCTTTGCATCCTCTTCCTCTCTTACCAACAGCTCTTGAGTACTTGAGACATATCTTCTTTATGTCATCCCAACTAGATTGAGTTATGTCTTCTCCTGCCATCAAGTCTAAATCTTTAGTGCATCCATCTTGTATACCTCTTAGAAATAGCAGCTTCTGAGATTCTTCATTAAGCTCGTGCTCTGTATTCCTTTGTAAGCTATACATGAACTATGAGATATAGTCTTCAAGTGACTCATCCTCTTTTTGAGTCTTTTTAAAGATGTCTTCTCCTCGCATATCAGTTCCCCAACAATACTCCTTATACTTGGTCAAGAATGCTTCCTGCATTCCTACCCAATCGTGGACAATATCCTATCCTAGGCCCATAAACCAATGCAAAGCAGACTCCTTAAGAGTTGCAGGAAAGAGTTTGAGCTTGTGAGAATTGGAGGTGTAGTCATAACTTCTACATAGAATATCAAACTCAAAGAGAAAGGTATATGGGTCTTCTATTACTAGACCATAGAATTTTGGCAGGGCAGAGGAAGGTATGTTTTAAAGGTTGTTATTGTCTCATTGGTCAATAATAGGGAATGGAAATGTAGGGGGATTAGCCATCCTGGTAGGATTTATAGGTTGTGGAGGCAGTGGATGATGAGGCGGTTGGTATATGACCAATTGTAAGGAGTTTTCTTATCTGACAGGATTTTCAAGAAAATGGGTTCTCAAATGAGAGAAGACTTCTGCAATTGCGTTAATTTCTTGTTGCTCTTCAAAAGAACCAAAATGTTCTTCTTCAGAAGATGAGGAGGATGACATAGTTTTGGGGAGGTCAATGGTGGCATCAACAAATGAACTCTCTTCTTCAAATGGATGATTGGATTGGTTTGGCAAGTACCTTCCTTTGGTATCTCTTCTTCAATTATGCATATAGGTAGTAGGGAGTGATGTGATTTGTAGAGTTCCTCTAAAAGTAATGTATCCTAATGAAAGCTAGAAATGAAACAAATTCTAAGAATGGCTTAGTAAGGACTTCGTTCAGCACCATCCCTAGCAATGGTGCCAAAAATGATCGCTTCCTATAAAGGCTTAGAAACTAGGTATAATTCCAGACTCGGGGATTGGACATCCAACCGAGCAGCTTATCCTCTTCATATAAATTCATTTAGTATGTCAGACCAGGGATGTATCACTTGAAATGGGCCAGCAAAGTATATGCACCAAGTATCACTCAACCATACATTTTATCGTTGTTGCAGGAAAGAAATGTTGAAGGGAAACTATGCTACGATTGTAGGAAATGAATGCTAAAGTAATGTTTAAACTGAAGTTGCAAGAAAGTAAGTACTGAAATGAAAACTATAGAAGTATAATTGCTAACAAAACATGAAGACTCTCACGAACTATGCCATAGCACTTCTACTATTCCACGGCTTTGGCTGTAGGAAGCATTAGCTGATCCATAGCTTTGGGTGCAAGAGCAGTTCAACACTTGGCACTGAAATAGCAAAAATGCAGGAAATGATTCTAGCTAGTATGAATCTATCTAACTATGGATTTCTCATGGATTTTAGGGACCAAAAAAAGGCATGTCCCAAAGATGATTTTCCACTACCCAACATTGATATGATCATCTACCTCACAGCAGGACATGAAATGTTGTCCCTCATGGATGGTTTTTCTAGGTACAACCAAATTATAATAGCAGAAGAGGATCAGCACAAAATAGCATTCACCACATCATGGGGAACCTTCTACTACAACATGATGTCATTTTGGCTCAAAAATGTGTGAGCCACATATCAAAGGGAAATGACCTCAATTTTTCATGACATGATACATAAGATCCTTGAGGACTATGTGGATGACATCCTGGCAAAATCCAAAACACAGCATGAACACCTTGATGTCCTTGAGTGTGTATTTGATTGCCTGCATCAGTACGGCCCGAAACTAAATCCAAAGAAATGTGTCTTTGGCGTTAGGTCTAGAAAGCTTCTAGGATTCATCGTATCCAGGAAAGGCATAGAGATCGACCTAAAGAAGGTAAAGGCCATCACAGAAATGCCTCCTCCCAGAACACTCAAGTAGTTGAGGAGCCTACAAGGAAAGTTACAGTCGATCCGAAGGTTCATTTCCCAACTAGAAGATAAGTTTCAACCGTTCATACATCTATTGCACAAGGATACGACCTTCAAATGGGATCCCATCTATTAGCGCAGTTTTGAGAATCTCAAGGAATACCTGGCCAATTCACCAATCCTTGTACCACCAATGCCAGGTAGGCCCCTCATTTTGTACATATCTACAACTACCATAGCACTAGGGGCACTCCTAGCCCTACTTGATGATAATGGGAAGGAAAGGGCCATTTACTATATTATTCGTACACTGGTGGGCTATGAGCTAAACTACTCTCCAATGGAAAAAGAATGCTTGGCAGTGGTCTTTTCCACTCAAAAGCTTCATCACTATATTCTCAGCCACACGGTAAAACTAATCTCACAGGTTGATCCTCTCAAGTACCTACTCTCAAGGACCGCACTCACAGGATAGATGGAAAAGTGGGTAATACTTTCAAGTGAATTTGACATCTAGTACGTCGATCGAAAAGCCATCAAGGGACAAGTTATTATAGATCAGCTTGATGAAGCACCCTTAGTCAATGCATACCCTCTAGTGATGGAGTTCCTAGATTAGCATCTTTGCATGGTCGAAGGATAACCCCTATGGAAGCTATAATTTGACGGATCATATACATCACATGGATCTGGGGCAAGGATACTATTTGTAACCCCTCAAGGTGACTACATCCCAAAATCTTTCAAATTAGGATTCTTGTGCACAAATAATCTTTCAGAGTACGAAGCCCTCATCGCAGGCCTCCAAACAGCTATCCACTAGAATATCATAGAGTTACAAGTATTTGGGGACTCCCAACTAATCATCAAGCAAGTCCTTGATGAGTTTTAGACCAAGGATGACAAGTTATTGCCTTACAAAGAGCTTGTGGATAAACTCAAAGAACATTTTCTCAACATTGAGTTCACACAAGTACCAAGACTTCAAAATAAAGCAGTTGACGCTATGGAAACTATCAAGTCATTATTGGAGATCCCTCGTGATGCGACACAATATGAGTTTTTAGTTGAGCAGCTATACGCACCCTCTTATGAGAATGCTGACTTTGAGATGGTGTGCATCTTGGTTGGTCCCCAGTCCCCATGGTACCACAATATTCATGCTTATCTAAAGAATGGTATCATATCTCCTCACCTCACCAACATCCAATGCCAAAACCTCATTCCTAGAGCTTCCTGCTACACTCTTGTAGCCAACACCCTATATCATCATGAGTATCATAACATCCTTTCCTGGTGTTTAGACTCAAACAAGGCCGCCATGGCTTTGCAAGAGGTTCACACTAGAATTTTTGGTGCCCACACAAGTGGCATGGTTCTTGCAAAGAAGCTACTTAGATTTGGGTATTCTTGGCCAACGATGGAGCATAACACCTATGATTTTTTAAAGAAGTGCCTACAGTGTCAACAACATGCTAATAAAATCCATGCACCAGCACAAGATCGTCAGCCCATCGCACCCTCATGGCCCTTTTCATGTTGGGGTTTTGACCTTGTTGGCATGATCACCCCCCATTCCTCTGACTGACACAAGTATATCATCACAGCCACTGAGTATTTCACAATATGGGTTTAGGCAATTCTGCTCAGCCTAACTACAGGTGTCCAAATTTCCAAATTCATCCTTTACCATATCATTTTCTATTTCGGCATCCCCTCCATTATCTTCATAGACCATGACATACCATTTGAGAACCAGCATGTCAAAGGACTCTGTGCCCAATTCCACATCCACCAATGCTTTTATAGCCCATATTTCTTGCAAGGAAATGGTCAAGCTAAGGTAACTAATAAATCCATCCTAAAAATCCTGCAAAAAATTATCAATGCTTCTGGTCGCGACTGGCATCTCCAAATTAATCCTGCCATATGGGCCTATCGCACTTCATTTCGTAACCCACAAGCTGTTATCTCTATTGAGCATTAAAGGTTGTCATTAGTATCAAAGTTTATCTAAGATATTAGTCGGTTACATATATGAAGCTAGTCGATAACTATAAGCAAATCAGGATAGTTGGTTAAAGTGTATACACCGAGCATCAGTCAGTTTAACAAGCATCAGCAGACACTGATACCGAGTGACAGTAAATACTGAGTGTCAGAATAAACACTGAGTAGTTTATACAGTTTTTATCGAGGATCACAGGAAATGGCATAGTAATCAAGAATGGCACATTCTTCTATGCAAATGGTTACAACAGATTAGAAAATGTATTACCAAGATCGAGAACAATTTATTGTTAAGATACGATGAAGATCTTATGTAATAGCTTGATCTAGGTTATTTTTGTACACCTTAGATCTTAGGGTTTTGTCTAAGATTTGTAAACCTAATTTTGTATAAGCGGCATAATGTTGTATGCTATATATTTTGTATGTTACATCATTTTGATGCGGGCGAACTAATGTATGAGAAAAGAAGAACTTGAAGTTCTAGCCAACCTTCAAGATTATCAGTTGATATAGAGAGAAGATCAATATTCAGAGGTTATCAAATTAAGCAAAATTAGAGCAGGCTAACTAAGAAGTTCAGAGCATAGATTCATCACAGTAAAGGTGATATTTTTTCAGTACTTTATTGATCTATATTAGACAATCAAGTTGTCATTAGCAGATAGTTACCTATTTCTTTCTAATCATTGTAATAGAGTTTTTGGTTAAATATCTTAACAGAGTAGACCTGATAGTCTTTTGTAAATCTCTTAACCGAGTGCACACTCAAGTAGTGTTGCTAAAATCCTATAACTAGGTAGATCTAGCTGATCTAATATGTTACTCCTAATAGGGTAAGATCACCAGAAGTGATCAAAACTTGTAGCCCTAATAGGCAAACCTTTTCTATCTGCAGTAGTGAAGAATTTGTGGGTGTCATCCCCACCACAGTTTTTACCTTCTAACAAGGGTTTCTGCATTACCAAAATACTTGTGTTATGTGATAGTTATATTGTTGATTGCATGTTATTTACTTTTGCAAGTTGAATGGATGAATGATACATGTATTAGATACAAGTTATTTTGGAAGGTTATCACTGTTTGCTATTGTAGATCTGGAAGGTTACTATGTTAAAGTTTTTGTGGGCACTGATTCACCCCTCCCCTCTCAGTACCCTATCTCTCCTAATTCTAACAATTGGTATCAGAGCTCAGTTCTCTTATTGGATATTTTAACCATTGAAGGGTAAAGATCTAAGACATGGAGAGGTATAAGCTAGAAAAGACTATTGAGAATCAGAAGATTCAGATGCAGATGTTTATTGAATAGTATAAGCAAGCCAAGGAAGGATTGAATAAATTACTGGTTGAAAGGAAGAACCTAGCTATTCTACAAAATGAGATTGGTTACCATGAAGAAGTAATTGATGATATATTTGATCATGTTGGATCCAATTCTAGAAGTATTTCTGATGGATCTGAAAGTATAATCTCTGATTTGTCTGAAAAGAATCAGCATTTAATTGAACAAGTGAAAGCACTACAAATCGGTCAAGAATC
The DNA here is from genome assembly GCA_027943335.1 of Chamaecyparis obtusa. Classification (NCBI taxonomy): domain Eukaryota; kingdom Viridiplantae; phylum Streptophyta; class Pinopsida; order Cupressales; family Cupressaceae; genus Chamaecyparis; species Chamaecyparis obtusa. The sequence continues at coordinate 2,276,272 of BSBK01001534.1, forward strand.
TCAGATGGTGAGAATGGTAGAGACAATGAACAATGCTAGACAAGCTAAGAAAGAAAGGAATCTGGCTATTGATGACCGAAGACAAATGACTGAACAACTTCAAGAAAAAGAAAGTGAAATATAGAGACTCATCGATCACCATTTTCAAGTATCTAATCAAATGATGATTGTGAATCAAGAAGTAAATTGAATAAATGGAGAATTGTCAAGAAATCTTGAAGAAGTTGCAAGACTCAGAGAGGAGATTGAGAAGTTGAGAAATGAAGTGAAAACTCAACTGCAACACAATGAAATGAAGAAATTGGTTGAGGATAGTTCTAAGAAGATTGATGACTTTTTGATCAATCAAAGAAGATTTGGGAGTAAAGTTGGTCTAGGCTATATTGGCGAAGGAGAATCATCACATCAAGCTGAACAAGTCAACAACAATCAAAATCAAAGACCTAAAGTGTTGACATGTTACCACTGTGGAAAACCGGGACATACATCTAATGTGTGTAGAAGCAAAGCACAAGGTAAACCTCCTGTCACTCCTAAATTCAATGGATATTGTTATTATTGTGGTAAGTTTGGATGCCAAGATTATGAGTGTAGAGCTAAATAGAATGATATTGCTAACAATACTACTATGGAGAAAATATGCTATACTTGTAATAAACATGGACACATTGCTTGAGAGTGTAAGGCTAAGATGAAACAAGTGTGGACTCCTAAGTAGAAGACACAACACAAGCCGTATCAACCAAAGAAACAAGGTAACTCCTATGTTTGAGATTATAACACATGGGCTAACTATGTTGCATGTGGTAGATATGGACACATTGCAATGAATTGTAATAGGAAAAGATGGGTTGGACAATCAAGAAGCTGGACAAGCACCAGAATGGCATGTATGCATTGTCATAAGGTCGGTCATTTAAGAAAGGACTGCAAAGATTGAGCACCAGAGGAAAATCATGTATTTGAGAGTGGAAACACTATTGCAGACATCATGAAGATAAGGAACACTATGTGGAGAAAGGCATCTAATGAGAATGTTGAATCAAGTAATGTTGTCAGTGAAACCTCATCCACTGGATTGGGTGACATCGGTACCTCCACTTAAGGTGATATAGGTATGTATGGGACTGACATTTCAAAATGATCACATTTTACATATAGTTCCCTATATATGTTGTGCACATACCAAATCTACATGAATGAAGATGCATTATGGTTTATATGTTTTGAGCTAACAAAGTTATATAGTCGGTAAAAGTAAGATCGAGCATTGGTTACCCATTGGTAATCACTATTCAAGGTTAACCGAATATCAGTATGAACCGAGCATGGAAATCTTCTATTAACCGAGCGGATAAAAGTTTTCAGTTGTCACCTAGCTGACAGTTGTCATAAACTGGAAAGTAGGTCAGGCATTTATTGCATAAAGTTTTGAGTGGGAATATCAAAAATTCTATAAAGACACGGATGCAAGAGTTCATTTTTCACATTTCAAATATCGAAGAGCTAAGATTTCATAGAGTGAGTTTGAGCAAGAATCCTTCACGCAAATTCAAGTTGTTGCAGATTGAACCGAGCACAGTCTTTGATACATTCCGAGTAAGTTGAAACCCTACCAAGAACATTTATCATATTTATCAAAAAACCTATTTTGTAGAAATGGCATCTACTGCGAGTTCATCTAAGGTTGTGGATGAAGAAGTAAATTTAATTGTGTCAGCAAGTTACAAGGAACCTCCTTATAAGTTACACCCAGAAGTTGCAAGCAAAATGGATATAGCGGGCACTTTTTCAAGCATCCCACCTAGGTTTTTGTTGACGAAAGATATAAGATCATACATTCACTATAACATTAGGGAAATTGGAGATTTCGATATGTATGTTGCATTTCAGGCACTTTGCAATGAGAAAATGGAACTAAAACTAGAGAACAAATTGGTTGAGACACTTGGTCTCACTCATGCCCTAGGTTTTCTGAAGAATTTCATGAATGAATGGATTAGGGTTGTGTTAAGAAGATATCACAAAGGCACATTTTGGTTAGAGAAACTGATCAAAGTAACTAAGAGGATGATTAGCAAGGTTACTGGTTACCCGACTCCTGACAAGGTCAAAGCATTTTGAAGCGCTGCACGAACCGAAGTTGAGAAGAACACTGGCGTAGCATGGGATGCTAGAGCATTAAAGATTTCAACAATTATGGATCCCAAAGTGAAGTTCACAGCACATGTTATTGGTTATAAAATCTTTCAGTCGAGCAGGTCAAATAGTGTACCATGTAGTGCAGTAGATATGGCTTACAAATTGATAAAGAAGGGTCATCAGAGAGACCTAGCCAAGCTACTACTGAGACTGGTTGAGGATAACATGAAGACAATTAAGGCACAGAAGTCCAATACCTGTAAGTTTGGTTCACTACTTGTATGTCTATTTTTCTATCTCCAAAAATTCTTTCCCACTATCGGTCACACTAAATGGGTAGATGAGAGACCGATCCCTGCACAAATATTTGATATTATGAAAGGTGTGGGAGATAATTCTGAGAATGTAATAAATAGTTATTTTGAAGATTTTAAAGTGAAGATGAATTTGAGAAGTAGAATTCTTGATGAATTGGTCGATAAATATGCAATGGACATTTGTTTTCTAGTAGACACTGACCATACCATGATAAAAGTAGTTGAGCCGAGAATCAAATGGCTAGCACCTATGGGCTATGAAATGGATTATGATTTTGGATTAAAATAAATATAGGAACTGCTAGCATTACCAAAAGACCCCAAGGCCACAAGGTTTGGAACCTTTGAAGAAGCTAAGTCTAGAATCAAGATAGGTTTGGTCATTAATAAAATGACAAGGAAGACTAAGAAGATGAAAAAGTTTTTATCTGAGAAATTTGAGAAGGATGCAGACTTATTTGAGGAGTCACCGGTTGAAAAGGAAACCGAAGGTCAGTTAATGTTGGCTGACAAGGCATATGACAATGAGGAAATCGAATCTAAAGAAGAACAAGAAGCTACACCGGTTCCTCCCACTAAAGCTCCAAAGAGGTAGTTACCAGTATAGACAGGTGCACACACAAGGTCATCAACTGTAGCTTCACCACCATAGAAGAAGGAAGTAGAGAAGGTAATAAAATGAAAGGCTGCTACATTGACAAAGACATATGCAAAGAAAGGACCCAAGGTTGTAGCTGAGCCACCAAAGAGAAAGAGAAGAAAATTGATAAGAGGCAAGGAAGATTTAGAGGATAAAGAGGAAGAAAACAATCAAGGACAATTCAAGATTGTCAGTAACAAAAATCATTCAATTGATGATGTCATTGAGGACATATTGGAGAATGGAGACATCTCGGACTTGGAACTTAAAAGATTTGACAAAATGTCAAATGAAGATCAAAATAAAATAGAGGAATTTGTCATCCATTGGATCTAACCCCTCTATTTTTCTCTCTCTGTAGGTTCAGGATCACAGGACCACACCGGGCACACTGAAGATCAAGTCTCATTACCAGGCAATGTCTGGTACCCCTGCATCTATGCTTCATTAATTATGTGTATTTGCACTTACTTATGCAATTCTTGCATTGGCTATGCTCATGGCATGTGTGAGCTCAGATAATTTTCCTTTTCAATTCTTTCTTTCTGTACAACATATTTAGAATATTGGCACATGTAATCTTAGATGCAGTTTATTTCCTTTCCCTTTCATGTACTTTGCAATGAAATGAACACAAATATTAAGCAAGACCACTTAATAATGCAAACTAGGGTACAGTAGCTCATCTAGTAACTAGGTCTTCAAAGGTGTGTAAAAATATGACAACATTCTGGCGACCTCTATGGAGTGCTTGCCTACTAAGCATCCTGACTAGTTACCTTAAAGATCCATTGGGCACAGAGTCATAAAGCTTCAAGCTGAACTTAGCCTCAAATCAAAACAACCCATCCTTCTCAACAAAAACTAAAGCTGACTGCCTGGCAAACTACTCAAGCTTATTGCTACTCAAACCAAACTAAAAATTGAACTGGAAACAAGCTTGTGCTAGGCAATTAGGGGAAACAAGAAACAAAGCTTCTACCCTACCCTACTCTAACCAGTCTCAGCGAACTGGTTAAACAAATCCATTAACTAGATTGTTAAAATAGCTTCCCATTCTCCTCAAAATGTTATACTTTTCGCACTTAATTCCAATAGGGAGAATATGAAATACAAAACCATACTGGACTATCTGGCATATCAACTCTTGAAATTTGTAGTCCAAACAACTCACCTTGCTTAGATCATAGGTGCTATCTTCCCAGGGAGACTGATAAGGCCGAATAAGCTCACGATCACTAATGAGTGGACTCTTGACATCACCCTCTATTAAATCATTGTGTATGGATGCTTTTCTTGACCCCATCTAAGCTAGGTATCTGATAGGACACCCCCTGGAGAGTATGAAACCAGGCCCCTCCTTATGCTTAGTATGCACTTTATGAATGTCTTCAGCATAGTCTTCAAATTTTTGCCCATCCATGATAGTCTGCCACAATATTTCTTCTTCTACAATTAGAGGACCATCCTCCTCATCAGTTGGAACATCTGATAGCTCATCCAAGCTATCACATTGCATCAGGTCCTTAATCATAACTAGCCCCTGCTCATGGTCCATGAAACAAGATTCATGAGATTTATCCACCACCTTATTACAAACAGGACCAGATTCCATAACTGGCACAACATTAGCCTCTTGAAATGAAAGTTCTTCATTAGGAACACACATGTTATTATCTATTTCAGGAAGATGAGGAACACAAACAAAAGCTGACCAGAAAGCATTTATCATAGAGTCAAAATTTTCTTATTGTCCTAAGTTAGCAATAGCCACATCATCTTCCTTGTCACAATCAAAGAGATCAACTAATGAATCTTGCACTACCTCATCTTGCTTAATATAAGAAGGCATTTCCTCAAACAAAACAGCCAGGTTCTCACCTCCTTCACTTTCTTTTTTATCCTTATCTAGCTACTCCAATCCATCATTATGTAATAAATTTACTTGTTCCTCATGATCATCATGAAAGAGTACACTTAAAAAATCATCCTCTTCTTGATGGCCTAAAATGCTATGAGGTGTAGGGGGCTCCTTAGGAAGTGGCTTATAGGGCTTTATCTGCTGCAAGACGGGCTCACTATCATTTAGGAAGTCAAAACTTTTAGGTGTTTCATCTATAGGAATAGGATGAAGTGGCTAGAAATCTGAGATAGGGTCATGAATAGGCTCTAAACATGCATGGAGATCAGGGGCTTGCTAACTAAGATTCTGAACTCAAGGAGAAATCCTAAAGCTTGGAATTTCAATAGGAGTGCTAGTGGACTTACTAGGCAGGAAACTTGGGATTTGAACCTTGTGAGTCTCCTATCTGGTCTGCAAAGCTTATAGGTTCTCTTCAGCAACATGGGGCATCTCCTTCTAGATCTCCTCCTTAAAAAGAGTTGGCATCTCGCAACCTAGATACATAGTCCATGAGGGTCTCCAAGACTGCATTATGTTTGTGTTGCTCTCAGATGGATCTAGTGAGATTTCTTGCATTGGGGCAGCAGTGGCTTCTTGATCTCCTTGCTTTGGTACTCATGCCAATAGATCCTTAATCAATTGATCATTTTATGCAATCTATCTGGCCAGTGTCTCTCGTTCGTGATCATGGAATTCATCATTTTGTTCCAACTCTTTTTGGAGATCCTTCTCAGTCTTTGTAGTTGTTTGGTAGATGCTCTTTATGAATGCTTGACAATCCTCAAGACTCCTCTTATAAACCCTCTCTTGTGTCAAGATCAGGTTGTTCTTCTCTTCAAGGATCTGCTCACGAATTGCTATCTGGTTATGTAGCTTCCTTGAGATGTATTCTTTTTGAGCCACCATCTCCATATACTACCTTGAGAGCTCCTCCTTTTGAGCCACCATCTCTACATAGTCTTTCATGAAAGATCTCATATTCTCCTGAAAAACTCTCAACCAGTCATTGGAGCTCGAATCTGAAGTGGAGTTGGGTTGATTCTGGGGATTATAATGGTGTTCCTCATGGGGTGGTTCATAGGAATGTTGCCAGGATGCTTGATGTTGGGTGGGAGGGAATGGTGGTGTATGCTGGAAATTTGTTGTTGGTGGGCCATTTTGATTGTATGTTGCTGCTTGGCTAGCTTCATATGACATGAATGCTAGAACATGGGTAGGTTTCTCATGATATGGGGGCTGATAGGGAGAATATGCATTAGGTATTGACATGCTTTCTCATCAAATGAGCTGGTAAAAAGATATTTTTTGAAACTTATCAGCACTTGAACTGCTTAAACCAGTAGATTTTTCTCAGAGTCGCCATGGTGCTTGAAACAAACCACCTCTTAAAGGCTAATTACAATGAGGATCACACCAAAATCCCAATGAATGATGGGAAACAAAGTTCTCCCACTGGGTGTGCCAAAAATTATTGTCACTAGGGATTGCACCCGAGTATGGCTAAGTATGAAACCTAGCAATCCCATGAAACATGGGAATACTCTCAGGATGTGGGACTGCTTCGCTGAGAATAGACCTCTGGATTAAGGGTCATCTTCCCCGTTGGATCACTGAACTATTCTAAAACTTGAGAGGAAAGGGATAGAAAATGCTTGGAAAGAAGTAACTTGATACTTGAAATGAAAGGTGATCCACTGAAATTTTAAAAGAAACTGCAATTGATGATAAGTTTACTTTATCAGCGCTTCAAATCTGAACCACAACTCAATCATACTTTCCTAACCCTCAATGAGATAAGGTACTTGGAATTCAGAAAGGAAGAACAACTTCACAATTTTGATATTCCTGATTGTACACAAATCACATCACTAAGCTAAGATAATTTCCTGAATGAACACTTGAATTCAAAATGCAGATCAAGGACATGAAAATATCACAATAATCTTAGCATAAGACTTCATCAACAAAACTGGAAAATGTAGGAAAACAGAAGGATTAATTCTTATTGCTGGAAAGAAACTGGTACAATTGTGTCTCTCAGAGCTACAACACTCATATTAGAGAGAAAAAGTGAAGAGCTAACCTCAATCACCAACAGTGAGAGGTATAAAAATAAAGACCTGGAATCTATCATCAAACTCCACTACCTCCTAACAATAGAAAAGTCAAAATAGGACCCTATGAGGCAGCATCATGGTCTGAGAGTCAAACTCCCAGATTCCTAAGGGGCAAGGAAAGTGGGACCTAAAAATAGACAATCAAAGATGACCATCACACCCATTAAGTCATGTTTTTATAACTGATATCTGACAAGGGCTCATAAAAATGCCACTTGCCTGACATCTTACAATGGTAAAACAATGACTTAAATTAAAAACAATAACTCCCCCTACTATATCAAATATGAGTGGATTCTAAATGTATATTTAAGACACACTCAACTCAAAATGAGGAGAATGTCTAAAAATATATGAATTTTGACCAAATCCAAATCATATTTATCATAAAAAATAGGACTATAATAGCCTCAATCCCAATATAAAAAGAAAGGGGAGGAAATAATTAATAGCCTATTTCGAATTAAAAAAAAGCCCCTTGTAAATAAATAAACCCCTAGAAACCCTAGGTCATAGCTCAAAAGATAGCCACACATTAGCTTTGAAAATAAAACATTAAAATAAAGCTAATGTATGTTCTCAACCCTAAAAAGAAGGGGAGAAAAAGAAAGATGGATCGATAGAATCATTGTTTACAGCTCTCGGCATTGGCAATGTGAAGTTCGATCTTTGACAGATGGCAAGTTGCCATTTCCATCCTCGGCAACTGAACTAAACCTTGAGTTCGAATGAGGAAACAGCACACTCACGACTAATAAGAAGATAGAGGTAGGCATTGTGATCGGTTTCATTTTCTTTCTCTGCATCTTCGAAGGCATTGTATAATCATGGCATGATGATTTATCGAGCTTCATTATCTTCATTGTATTTGTAATATATGTATGGTCTCTATTTTTTCAAATTTGAATCAGTGATGTATCTTGTAATACAGCCCAAGAGCTAGGGCATTGGCTTAATGCCCATGAAAACATGCTAAAGCATCATTGTATATGTTCACTATTTTTATCTTCGCTTCAACTTTGCAATTTTAATATTGGCATGCCTCCTCATGAATGCATACTTGAACAAATGGGTATGGCAATCATGGCATTTAGTATAGACAGGGGCATCACATAATACTGTATTGCATGCTAAGGGCACGTCCCTTTATTTCATTTTTCCTTCACTGTTTAAGAATAATGGCAATATCTTCGTGAATGCATATTCAAGAAATGAATATGCATTCATGGCACTTGCTAACCATATAGCCTGAAAGCTATAAGGCTAGGGCACTGTGAAGATGCATCATTGTATTATTTTCTTTGATCTTTGAAACTCAGGGTTTGGGCACGGTACCACTGTGCCCGTGTTTGCATCCATATTGCCATGGCATAGTATCGACATTGAATCTTATGCATGAGCCACACTCACTGTTACGGGCATAGTGGTACCATGCCTGAGCATCTATGTGTTACTACTATATCAATTGCATCATTCAAGAACCCAAGGCATCGAGCATGAGATGGCTCAAGATGCACTTGAGCTCAGGTTGCCATGCTCTGTTCTATTACTGTATGTTGAACCCGAGAGTACATACCGTGCCTTGTTCTTCTTATTTAGACGGGCAAACTGTTATATTACTGATGTCTTTGTTTCATATTTTGATTTGCATTAGATGATATGTATCTTACCATTATTGAGGCTCGGATATGCCTGAGCCACGTTCATTGCCACCATGTTATGTACTTGCTATTACTTGAGCATGAAACCTAGAGCTCGAGAACCACCTTTTGCATTGGTTTCATTACTGTTTGCTCCCATCTCGGTGTTTGGAATTTGTAGTGTTTCAAAACGCTGTGGCTTAATGTTTTTCCTCCATATGTATTGAATTCTCAAAGACTCGAGCCTACCATGTATTGATATTGCATCTTGCCATGCCATATACTGTGATTGCTTTCATTTACTGTACATATCTCTGTGCCAGTGTTATATTGTCAGTGCCATAACATATGTTATCTTGTATTTCACATTCTGAATTGATGCCCCTCTGTACTTTATTGTATATCAATGTTGAGATGCCACATGCCTGGTGTTCATACAAATGCCACTGTCCAATGCTACTCCATGATGTCATGCTATCATAAAAAGAACCATCCCTAACTTATAAATGAAACCCATGTATTTGTTCCATAATGCAGATTCAACATAATCATGCCACAGTATATGCATAGAATGTAGATTTGAAGTACATTATACTCCAAAAATTGATGCATTGGGCTTAACTTTGAAGTACCATGTGTCATACCTTCTCTGATCATATGGATTTTATGTGCCTTTAACATGCTAATGATGAAGTATATCCCTTGAGACTGCCAGTGTTCTGTTGTCAGTGCTTGCATTTATCTTTGTGCCCCTTTGGGTGTCCCACTGATACTGCCACTTACTAAGTGCCCCCTACATGATTCAGTGCCTCTCCTTGAGATAGTTAGGGTTCCCAGAAACTCTATGGGAATAGAGCTTCTAACAACCTTCACCGGTTTAGTGTAGGGTACTAGGAGACTCAATACTGATCATGGGTGTTGTAACCTGTATCTGCACATGGAAAAAACATATTAGTAAAAACAATGGTATCATTTATTTCCAGAGCCTCTTGATGCATATGCCCTGAGCACAGCCCGTACCCGAGGTGTATAGCTGAGTACACGTATGCATGTTGTAGATGTTGTGGCACCATTCATTGCTTAGATCCATTGGATCTAACCCCTCTATTTTTCTCTCTCTGTAGGTTCAGGATCACAAGAGCACACCGGGCACACTGAAGATCAAGTCTCATTACCAGGCAATGTCTGGTACCCCTGCATCTATGCTTCATTAATTATGAGTATTTGCGCTTACTTATGCAATTCTTGCATTGGCTATGCTCACAGCATGTGTGAGCTTAGATAATTTTCCTTTTCAGTTCTTTCTTTTTGTACAACATATTTAGAATATTGGCACATGTAATCTTAGATGTAGTTTATTTCCTTTCCCTTTCATGTACTTTGCAATGAAATGAACACAAATATTAAGCAAGACCACTTAATAATGCAAACTAGGGTACAGTAGCTCATCTAGTAACTAGGTCTTCAAAGGTGTGTAAAAATATGACAACATTGCTCTCACGAACTTGAAAGAGGAATGGGAAAACCTCTTGGAGTCACTCAAGAAAACCCGTCAGCACATTTTTGACAAGCTGTAAGTATACCATTTTTGTATTTGGCATTAGTATCAAAAAGGGGGAATTCAATGTATATGCCAAATATGAGTATTTTTGTCTAGGTATACTACACATTACTGAAGCATGCACCGAGGGGGAGTACTTAGAAATTTTTGATATGTTTATGTATATGGCGGAGATATAAGTTTTTTTTTGAGACATAAGGTCTATATACGTTCAAGTTTTGATACTAATGCCAAAGGGGGAGATTGTTATCTCTATTGAACATTAAAGGTTGTCATTAATATCAAAGGTTATCTAAGATATCGGTCGGTTACATATATGAAGCTAGTCGGTAACTATAAGAAAACTAGGACAGTTGGTTAAAGTGTATACACCGAGCATTAGTCAGTTTATCTAGCATCAGCAAACATCGATATCGAGCGACAGTAAACACCGAGCGTCAGAATAAACACTGAGTAGTTTATACAGTATTTACCGAGGATCATAGGAAATGGCATACTAATCAAGAATGGCACATTCTTCTATGCAAATGGTTACAATAGATCAGAAAATGTATTACCAAGATTGAGAACAATTTATTGTTAAGATACGATGAAGATATTATGTAATAGCTTGATCTAGGTTATTTTTTTACACCATAGATCTTAGGGTTTTGTCAAAGATTTGTAAACCTAATTTTGTATAAGCGGCATAATGTTGTATGCTATATATTTTGTATGTTACATCATTTTGATGCGGGCGAACTGATGTATGAGAAAAGAAGCACTTGAAGTTCTAGCCAACCTTCAAGATTATCAGTTGATATATAGAGAAGATCAGTATTCAGAGGTTATCAGATTAAGTAGAATCAGAGCAGGCTAACCGAGCAGTTCAGAGTAGAGATTCATCACAGTAAAGGTGATACTTTGTCAGTACTTTATTGATCTGTATCAGACAATCAATTTTTCATTAGCAGATAGTTACCTATTGCTTTCTAATCATTGTAATAGAGTTTTTGGTTAAATCTCTTAATAGAGTAGACTTGACAGTCTTTTTTGTTAATCTCTTAACCGAGTGCACACTCAAGTAGTGTTGCTAAAATCCTATAACTAGGTAGATCTAGCTGATCTAATATGTTACTCCTAACAAGGTAAGATCACCAGAAGTGATCAAAACTTGTATCCCTAACAGGCAAATCTTTTCTATCTGCAGTAGTGAAGAATTTGTGGGTGTCATCCCCACCGCAGTTTTTACCTTCTAACAAGGGTTTCTGCTTTACCAAAATACTTGTGTTATGTGACAGTTATATTTTTTATTTCATGTTATTTACTTTTGCAAGTTGAATGGATGAATGATACATGTATTAGATACAAGTTATTTTGGAAGGTTATCACTGTTTGTTGATGTAGATCTGGAAGGTTAATGTGTTAAAGTTTTTGTGGGCACTGATTCACCCCTCCCCTCTCAGTACCCTATCTCTCCTAATTCCAACACAAGCACCACCCCATACTCCTTGGTATATGGTTTTGAAGTTGTTCTACTGATTGAGGTCGAAGTCCCTTCACTCCATGTGTCCATGAAGAATTACATCACACATGAAGACTATCGCGTGGCACGTCTTATCATGTTGGACCTCTTAGATGAAAAGAGGCAACAGGCCTATGATCACTTGATCGTGTACCAAAACTAGAGTTTCAGTAATAAGGTGCACCCCCCAAAATTATAGGTAGGGGACATGGTCCTAAAAGAGAACCAAAAAGTGCAAGCCAATTGTGAGAAGAAAGGGAAGTTTGAGCCCACCTGGTTGGGTCCCTATGTGGTGACAGCTTGTTTCGGCTCGAGAGCTTACCAGTTATCCACATTTGAAGGAAATCCCCTCAATGATCTCATTAATATCATACATCTGAAGCGGTTCTATGCTTGAACCATATATATGATCCTAAGAAAAATCAACAAAAAAGTAAAAAATCTAGCAAAAATACAAAAAATGAAAAAAATGAAAAAAGTAAAAAGAAAATAATCGCCCAATGGTGAAAACTTGGTAATCAGGTGCCTTGGGTAATTATGTTGGTGAAAACCTGGAAACATGCACCACACATAATGGGTTGTATCATTATCTATCAAACTCCCAAACCCACTCACCATCCCATCATTCGTCCATCTCACTCACCCTTGTTCCCAAGGTGTCATTACTATTACGCCACCAGAGGAGTACTACTATCATGCATCCTAAGCTTTTGTACATATTTTTCAGTCATTGACCTATCCTAATCACCTGAGCTTCTGTAAATACCTGTTGTATATAGTGTCCTCGCTTCTTTGTACATATTGCCCTATTTTCTTTGCATTATCTTGACCCCAAAAGTATTGACCCATCATGATTGCAATGTCATTATTCTCCTCAGCAAACATTCCTTGTCACTGTGATTCTCCAAGCTTCTCCTTTTTCCCATCAAAAATTTAGTTTGCAGTCAAACCCACCAACCAGGTCCTTGTAGGATACATCTTTCCTCTTGTCTAACCTAAATCCCACCACCCATAGTCGATCGATCTCTTTTTGCAAAGGACATCTTTTGGTCTTATCACATTGATTTTGTAATGTTTTCTTGGATTTATCAGTTGTTTTTTAGGTCTCATTTAGCTTCTCTCCTCAAGGTCGCCACGATCCTTTATATCATGGTGCGTTGTGACAAGAGATGTTTTTTTTGGGCAAGGCCTTTTCACTTTTTGTTTTTGCATGTGACTCAGTCTGATGCAACCCTAGTATGGTCTACATGTGATCTTTTGGGTCATATGGTGCCTTTGGGAAGTATCGTTTGTTTGTGGGTTCCTCGGCATCATTTTCACCATGCTTCCCCCTGGGTTCATGTGTGATGTTGGGGCAACCCTTGTGTGTCTTTTTTTGTGTCAGTCCTATGCAATGCTAGCGACACGGCCTCAAGTTCCCAGTAACTTTGGCTAGTCCCTTATGTTGCTATATCAAACTAAGTGCTCAAACTACATGGTGGTATTCCCCTTCGGAATACCCCACTCTCAAGCTTTAATAAATATCCCCCCTATCAAACTTCCTAGCTAAAACCACATCCCTATCAAATCTCAGCAATTATCCTCAAGGATCCCCAACAGCATCACCCTCACATCCTTTTCACCCATTTTCCTTCATCCCCCCATAGGCCTCATCTTGATGCAAACCCATCTACCTCATTCCTCTTCCCCTCACGTTCCTAACCAGTGGATTTTGATTGTACAAATATCCCCTTTGACCATCCCCTCTATCACTCCCCCCCATCCCTCAGCAAGGGTTCAGTTAGGCAGTGATATGTTGTGTCATCTCATCCTTGCATCTCACCTCCTATCTCCCATATGCATTCTTGCATCTCACATTGACCACGTGGTATTTTGTCTTCGTCATCTCACTAACAATCCCCTTACTATCCTACATACATTACGTCTTATTTCAAATTCATTTAGTCATTATCCTAGGTCGCATTGTCTCATTTCATTTTCGTCTCCTCATCCTTTGTTGCATCAATAGATTCATTTTCGGTTCATTTTAATCTTGCATTTAGATTCATTTTAAATTCATTTTAATCTTGCATTGTTATCCATTTAGATCCATTTTACGTTCATTTCATCTTACATTCATTTTAATCTTGCATTGTTAATTCCATTTAGATTAGGTTCATTTTAATCTTGCATAGTTAAGTTCACTCATCTTGCGTCATTAATCATTTCCATTCTAGATTCATTTTATCTTGCATAGATAAAACCTTTAGCTTTATTAGGCCATTTCTAGGTTCATTTTAACTTCCATCAATAGATTCATTTTAGGTTCATTTTAATCTTACATAGTTAAGTTCATTTAGACCTTACATTGTTCATTCATTTTATTTCATTGATCATTTTAAAGTCATTTTATATTCATCTTGCATTGTTAGTAATCATTTAGTATCTTTCATTACTCATTTAACTCATCATTATCATTTAGGTTCATTCATTATCTTGCATTGTTAAGTCATTTTTTCTCTTGCATTGTTAAAACATCATACATCCATATGCATATTAAATCATCACACAAATAAATCATGCATCACATATAGGGTATCACATCACATCCTGCATCACACACGTGTCAATCTCACATCATATAAGAAAATAGCATCACATCTTGCATCACCCACGTCAGTGCATCATAGACATTCATACATTCATCATAACCCAACATATCCCACCCAGCTCATCATGTATATATAATCATGAATAAGAGTACAAGAATGTCTAATCCCAAAGAATGAAAGAATAAAATGTCCGTCCCAGTCCATGTCCATCAAAAAGTATAGATATAATATACATAGGGACTATGCCCTCCATCAAAGAATCACTAAATACATAATAAAAACCACAGCATATCATTGTCTATCTGCCTCTCCTGAGGGAGGTTGCATATCAACATCATTCGCTAGGGGATCAACCTGCGCTAGATCCTGTAAAAATGTGTGTCTCCCTACTGTGCCCTATGTACCTGTACTCTGCACTTGTGTGGATCCCTGACCTACCCCTGAATCCACCTCCATCCCTGCACCTTCCTCCTCCGCCTCTACGATCTGTACAGAGCCTCCGACCGACCACTACTAACTTTGTGTATGCCTTGACTGACAGCTCTCATGTCCTATACTTTGGGAGGTCCCAACCATGGGTGTTATTCCCCATGTCCTTTGGCTACTGCCAACCCCTATACCTGAGCTCCCACCTGTCCCTGACCCTGTGGGCCCTGAGCAGCTAGCACGTCTATAATGTTGGCATCACTCAGGTGGCACTAATGCATGGTATACGCCCTTGTACCATCCAATATGCTCACTCATCCTGGCTAGCTCCCTCTGCAGATGGGATACCTCTCCTGACTGATCCTGGGAGCTCTGTGCCACTTTGTCTCCTCTCGGGGTCTGTCTCTCCACCACCAGCTATTGCACAGCCATATCTCTCTCCCCCTGTAAACGGTCTCGCTCCGACCGCAAACCATCCCTCTCCCCTCTCAGTTGATCCCTCTCTGCCACCAGCCCATCCCTCTCTCTCTGCAGCTGCTCTCTCTCATCAACTGTCATAAGCCCATCATGTATAGCCTGAGCTAGCTGTGTTATCAGGGCGTCTCGCTCACCCTATGTGTCATGGAGCATCTGGATAGTCTGATCAAAGGTTGCATGTAGTGAGGTGAGACGCCCTACTAGATCTCCTCCCCCTCCTCTGCTCGATGACCCTACTCCTACTAGAGCCCCTGATGGTGGCACTACAAATGGTGGTGGTCCTGCTAGTGGTGGTGGTCTTGCTGGTGGTGGTGGTCCTATGGGTAGTGGTCCTTCTAGTGCTCCATGTCCTACTAGTGCTTGTCCCCCATCCCCCCCTCCATCTGCATCCATCCCATCTCCTCCCCCCCTCCATCTCCATCTCCATCTCATCTCCCTCTCCCTCCTCCTCTCCCCCTCCCCTATCCTCTGTATATCGGTGCTCCCCCTCCACCGGTAGGTAACCCGGGCCTCCATACGACCCTCAGCAGTTGAAACCATGCATCATAAGTTGGGGTATTCCCTGGATCTACCTCTCCCCCCACCTAGTCCCACTGAAATGGTTGCATCACCTGGTACTCTACCAGCAGTCCCATCCTATCTAGCCTCCCCCAAACTCCATAACCTGCTCTTGCATGGCTCTTTGATACTAGTGTGCAAGGTTTGGTACATCCTGCACAAAATCAAACTGCCTCGAGACCCTTCCTGGCGTGTATTGCTCAATGATATATTCCCATCTCCACGTCATGTATGTCGGCAACAAGACATATGGTAGCTCCCTCATGTCCTCCGCCCACGGCACCTGCCCTAGGTATGGCCGCTAGATGATCTCGTCTTGGATCCCATCTAATGTCTCCCAATAGTGGTCAATCAATAGATCTCCCCAACTATACGCAACTGGCTCCTGTGGTTGCATGTCAGTCCTGGCCTAGTGGTCGCAGCACTGCTATGTGCTCCCATGCCCATACCTGTAGGAGAAAGGCAAAGCCAAAACTCCACCCCAAAGTCCCTGCCCCATGGTACACAATCTGGTGCAGGTCCCTATACATCTCTGCTAACATAAGAGTGCCACATGCTATTGGGACACCCATGTCAATGATCTGTATGATCCCTGGAATGAGTGCCAGGGTCACTCATATACCTCCTGCATCAGGGTCAATGTACCCTGAAACCAGCTCGCATACATAAAAATATAGTCATCATGTTGGCGGCACTGCTATTGCATGGTGTGCCAAGGTCAACTATCCATGGCACAAGATTGGTGCTATGCCTGGCCCTAGTAGTGGGGCCACCACCTGCAGCTATGTGTAGGTCCCCGCCACCACTAGTGTCCCCCGTACCAGCAGTCTAAAAATCCAGTACACATCCTCTAATGTAACAGTCATCTCTCTCGTCGGCAAGTGAAACGTCGTCGTCTCGGAGTGTCATCGCTCACACAAAGTTGTCACAAGCGTCATAAACATTCGCCTCCGCAGCATGCGCACCAAATACCCCAACCCCAGTGCATCCACTCGCGCCCACTCTGTCGGCGTAAACTAATCTCCCACCAATAGCACTGTCATGTGTCTCTCCCGACTCGTCAGCTGATCCAATGACCACTGCACCCAGAACAAGTCACTCATGTCAGTCTTTCATATTTTCCAAAACCCTCTTTCTTTCCCTCATTCTTGCAAAACCCTTTTTTCCCCGCATTCTCGCGAAACCCCTTTTTCCCTACGTTCCCGTGGAGATACCCTTATCCCACGATCCCGCCATCACAGGATCGCATCGGTTCCCCATCCATGTCCCAGCACGAGAACGCATTCACGCGCCACCCCGGCTAACCCCCCCCCCCAGGAATGCATTTTTTATGCACCCCCCTATGTTTTTGCTCTAGGAACGCGATCCCACAAAAAAATCTTGCAGGATCGTGGTCCCGCCATAAATTTCCCCTCCCACCCGGACTTCTGCAATCCCATAAAAACTCCATTGACCTAACCCCAACCCCCTCTCCTTGCATTTTTTGCGGGAACGCGTTCCCACAGGCGCGAGCGCATTCCTGTCGATCTCGCGCTTGTGGTAACACGTGTTTTTCTCACACAACATGAAATAACTACATAAATCACTAAAGGACAATGTGAGTTTTTTATCCTACCTGTCAGTCAGGGACCCCATGTCACCAGACACGTCGCACGATATCAAATCGGTGAGCCGGTCGCCCTCTATCTGCCATTCTACTATCTTCACTCAGAGCTCCAAATTCTCTCTTTTCAAGGTGTTAGGTGCGCAAATGACCTATTTTTTGCCCTCGCGGCCCTTATTAAGGCCCTCCAAAGCCTCGTTTTTCCCTCTGGGATGACTTTTCATCCACCCTATCTTCCCCACATGTCAATTCTTGCCACAATATTGCCTTTTTCATCCCCTTCTTCCTCATTCATACCTTCTTGTTCGCCCGCAGCACCCCTTCCTTCTCTTTCTTTTCAAGACGCCGCTAGGGCCCTTGTTGCTTTCCCTACCGCCCTCTCAAGGGGGCATCACCCAGCCTAAACCTCCTGACCCATAATCTGGGGCATTTTCGCCATCTAGTCAATTCTTCGAGTCGTCTATTATTTCTGAATGTCTTCGAAATAGTGTTATGTTAACACTATGTCGAAGAGGGGCAAAATGTAGACACTTAAATCTGATTACACAATTAAGTAATATTATTTAGTTTTATCCTAAGGCATTCTGTTAAGTAAATATTATTATTTGGTTAATTTATGTCATCCCCTAGTTAATTAATTTAATTAATTAACTATAGTCTAATTAATTATCTAAATGACAAACCTATAGTCTGATAATTAATTAATCTCTATTACTCTATTAATTTAAATGGATATACTTATCTATTTAAATTAATTCATAAAACCCTATTTTCCTCCCACTTGGAATTAAATAAAATATTTAAACCCAACTCTAACCCTTAACCAAACTCATCCCAAACTCCTAACATGTAGTTCATACTCAACCCAACCCATTCACACATACTAATCACCCTTAATTAGCTAATGACCCGTGATTAGCTAATCCAATCCTCCACTCATTCTCTCTCCTCTCATCACATCTTCCTAAACCTCCCACTTGCCTCCTAAGCCAAGCCTAATCACCTCCTAAACATTTCCACAATCATAATCCATGGATTAAGAAATCCTAAGCCAACCCAAATCAACCCTCATGTCACATCCTCACATCCTCCAATTCTCTCACCTCATGTCAACCTTAAATGCTCTTACACATCCCTTACACACTCCATCCTTCTCTTACACTTTTGTCCCCTCTCACATCTCTCAAAATGGTCACATTCCCCTATTTCCTCCAACCTCTCCCATCGTGACACTTGCAACAATGAGATGCATTTGAGAAAGCACAATCCATGTGCTCTCTCTCAAATGCATCTTAGCCCTTCCTCAGGTTTGCATCTTGACCGTCCATTTGACCTTCCCTTTGCCTATAAATTGAGCCCTCTTCTCCTTCATTTTCATCCACCATTTGAGCAAAGTTACCATGCCGTTTTGAAGAACAAAAATCACATCCATACCATCATAATGCCAAAATCTTCCTACATTTGAAGCTTGAGCAAACTTTGAGCACACATCTCTCCATCTTGGACAAATCTTCTACACTTTGGAGGCTTCTTGGGTATAAGGTTTGCATTCCCTTGTGTTTATTACTTTCATTTGTAGGTCTAAACTAAAGGTTTTATCTTTTTTATTTTGTTGAATGCTAGCTTAGTTTAGTATTCTCTAACACTACATTTTAGGTATTACAGTTCCTTATGCTAATGTTGTTGATAATTTAATGTATGAAAAGGTTTGTACCAAACCAAGTATAGCCCAAAGAGTGGGAGTTCTAAGCAAGTTTACGTCTGACTCAGGTAAAGATCATTGAAATTTTGTTAAATGGACATTCAAATGCTTGTGAGGTACTTCCAATTATTGTTTTCTTTATCATGGCACTAATTATGTGGATAATTCATTGGACGCACATATTGATATAAATTTGGTGAGTGACTTAGATAGTCGAAAGTCCACTAGTAGTTGTGTTTACTTTGTTTGGAGGTGCAGTGAGTTGGATGAGTAAAGGACAACCTACAATTTCATTGTCCACCACTTAAGCGGAGTATATGGTTAATACACATGCCTCTAAGGAGGCAGTTTGGTTACAAAGATTTGGTAATGTTATTGATTTTGATTGCAAAATGGTGAGGATTGGATTTGATAGTCAAAGTGTCATATGTTTGGCTAAAAATCCTATATATCATGCCCATTCTAAGCATGTTGATATTTAGTATCACTTTGTGTGAGAAATGTTTGAAAATGGACAAGTCTTGATTGAAAAAGTTGACACGTGATAATTTTGTAAATTATCTTATGAAGCCAATAACCATGAGTAAGTTCTCTTGGTGCAAGAAGGCCATGGGCCTTTATCACTTAATTCTATTTTTATGTAACTTTATGGGGAAATTTACAATATATGATATCAAGTAGGAGAATGTTGGGACTTAGGGGTCATCAACCTTGTAAATCCTTTAATTAATTGTTCCCTTAATGTCCTTCGTAATTTACCCATAAGAGGTGAAACTGTTTAATCAATGGTCGTGAAATAACTCATGTAAAGACAAAGTTACAATTACAAGTTATCTTCTAGGAAAAGGATAAAATAGCTAGCCGTCCCATTTGGAATCTCCTATTTTGAGGTACTCAGACACTTGTCAAGAGTTGTGAATGCATAAATGACAATTATTATAGTCATTATGAGTTCCTATGACAAGCATTTACGACAAAAACTCCTATATTGGTCCAAGGGTGCCCAAATTAGCTAGATGCCCTATCATCGACTATACCAAGCTATTTTAGGAGGTTGGTGTAACTTTTTTTAGGTGGTTTTGCTACATATTGTTTGGTAATACCACAGTGGTATTCATTGTGAATAACTTAACATCACATGTTCACATAAAATTAACTAACACAATGGAATTGGATGCAACCTACTACATGCATCGTCCCAACTATTTGGTTCAATAACACATATTCTAACTAGATCCCATCTAGAAAAGGAATGTTTGATGTATCCTATATTACATCATTATGTGTTCCTCTGACAACCATTATGAGTTATGACAGTCATTATGAGTTATGATAGTCATTATGAGTTCCTATGACAAGCATTTATGACAAAGACTCCTATATTGGTCCAAGGGTGCCCAAATTAGCTAGATGCCCTATAACAGACTGTACGAGGCTATTTTAGGAGGTTGGTGTAAGTTTTTCTAGGTGGTTTTGCTATCTATTGTTTGGTAATAACATAGTGGTATTCATTGTGAATAACTTAACATCACATGTTCACATAAAATTGAACACAATGGAATTGGATGCAACCTGCTACATGCACGGTCCCAACTATTTGGTTCAATAACGCATTCATAAGTAGATCCCCTCTAGAAAAGGCATGTTCAATGTATCCTATAGTACATGAAGGATCCCGTCCTTTTTCAACCCACCACCATCTATGATGATAATCAAGTATCTCATACTATCTAATGCCATCACTAGCAAGAGTATAACAATGTGCACAATAATTGAAGCCATTTATACAAATGCACAATGAGAGACTAACACATACACAATTGCCAACTAACAATAAGAAGCAGATGTGACACAACTAAATGCTCTAGTATTTGTCCTCTGCTACCAAAGGGGAACTCATCTACAACTTGCTTCATTCCTCATTTGGAATGTTCACTTTGTTTTCTTAAAGCTAGTAATCTGTTGTATCTAATTCTCAATGCAACTCCATGTGCTTTTGTTCCAGTCCTCCAAATACTTATTTTGTCCAAGGTGTGTGTGTCTCTTTGTTCAGTTCTTGTTGGTCACCTTGGATTCTAATTAAACAGTGTTTGGGAAAATTGGACTTCTTCACTTGTTCTTTAATGCAAGCATCTCCTTGGCTTCTGATTTTTTATTTTCTTAATCTTATATATTTGTTCATCAACATATGAACAATTTATAGCCCACGAAATTCTGCCATTGCAGTAAGTCGAAGCACTTACTGCATTGACAATTCCAGCTCCTACATCATTAGTAATGTTCACTCTCTTGTTGCAGCTACTCCAATTAAGTTAATCAACAGTTATAACAATCTTAGATTAAGACAAGCAAGATATTCAAGCAACCAGCAATCATCACTTTTATTATAAAAAAAAATTACGTCTCTCATATTTCATAGTGAATACCACCAAAATACTGTCGAAGTTAGAAATTTCATACCCAACTCTGAAATGAAGATGACAAATTCAAATATATTAGGGTAGATTTACAAAAACTACTTCAAAAATGGCATGCTTATCTTCTTGATGCAGACATAGAGCATCTTTTGGTCTTAGGTCATCAACAACTTCAAACATATGCTTAACTTGCATAATAAATTTGCTAGTTGCAACTCTCTTGATTTGATTGTTGAAGAGTTGACCATTGAGTTCTTGAAAGTGATTATAGCCAACTTTAGAAGATACATTTCTTGGAGGCACATTGCTTACAGTGAATAAAATTAATGAATTTTAACTTTCCCAAATAGCAGTTCACTTGAACAATGGCCTTCATGCTTAGATAATGAAAGAAAGGCGTTTTGTTAAAAAATTAAAAATGCAACCATGCTCGATCATGTAGCCTTTGTTGTCCAGCACCATAGAATTCATCTACTACATCTCCATCCCGAAAAAATCGAAATGTTGGTGTGTATCTAACGTCTTTTGTCACGTCTGGGCACTCATCAACATCAGCATAGACAAATACAGAGTTTGGATACTCATTACTGAGATTGCAGAAGGTAGGAAGGATATCCCTACAAACATAACACCTGCTCAGCATATAGATCATTTAGTCAATATCCAGATAGAAGTAACAAAATGAAATTCATGCTGAATTAGAAAGTCACCTCAAATATTATACCCTGCAATTTAAGTTGCTTTGATCATGAAAAGGACTGCAAACATTTTTTTACAATCTTTTTAAATATCAAGATTTGTGGAAATGGATACCAAAATAATTTGTTCCTAGCATTCCAAACATTTAGCAGCGAAGGCACTCCCAAAGTAGTTGTAAATCAAAACATCAAGTAATGTTGACTACAAAATTCAAAATGATAAGGAGATCTCATCCTTAACTATGAATGGTTTTAGTTTTATTGCTGTAGAGCTGTCCCAGAGAAAAAGAAAGGAAATTTGAAACCACTAGAATATACTCTTCATAGTAGAAAAAATTAGAACATGTTTCATTTTTGCATATCTGTCCCCAAATTCACTAGCCCCTATTATTTCTGCCAACATGAAAATTTTATCCAACAGGAAATTGGAACAACAATCATAAAAGCTTGTTACGGGTTTGGGCCCTACCCACTTTATCTAATCAAAACAATCATAAAAGCTCTAAGACCATAGTAGCATTCACTAGCTTAACAATTTATTTAATTCTGGAAAGGGACTGCAAGAAAAATAAAATTACTAATCATATTAATATGATGTTTAAGATATATCCACACAATGTTGATATAATTGAACATATGATAAGAGATGAGATTGAATTTTTGACTTGGCCGAGTGGGATGGCTTCATGGTTGTCTTGTGGGCTCCCATACAAGCTAGGGGAAACCATAGCCTCTGTTCTCCATTCTTATGCAGCAATCAGGGATTGTTTGGGTGGGAGGCAGCAATCAGGGGTTGATTGGGTGAGGAGCATGCTGAGTAGGAAGAGCCAGGGGTGCCGGCTGGGTGTTTGGAGGAATATTTTGGCAGGGTTGTTTATGTTTTGAAGCAGCTGTCTGTTGTTTGCTGATCTCTCTCTTGGCTGCGAGGTGAGGCTTTTGGGGTTTCTGTTCTTTTCTTTGTGTGGAGTGTGTTTGTCCTCTTTTTGGGTTGGATTTTGGGCCTTAGGGTTTGGAAAAGTGTGATCTCTGTGCTTGGTTTTGAGTGTTGGTTTTTCGAGCTGGGGATCCTATGGAGGGGCATGGAGCTTCAAGGAGACTATGGATATTGCAGATCCATCCACATCAGTGCATGCAAATGCTTTGGCACATTTGTAGAAAACTTCATATGGTGAAGGCTCGTCTTTTGCAAAGGGTTTTCCAAAATTTAAGAGAGTGAATGGATGCTTGGAGCGATGCCATGATCATCCAGTCTGGGTGATTCGATGGAATACGGTTTTGAAGGATGTTACATATTTGAGCAATCATGCTCTGATTCGTAAATTTATGGGGCTCCCTGTTTCTTTGCCAATTTTAGAGTCATGGGCTTGACAGGTTTGGAACCCGGAATGAGATATGGAGATAATGATGGCCGCTAAAAATTATTTTCTGGTTGTGTTTTCGTGCATAGCAAACAGAAATAAGGTGTTTAATTGTGGTCCGTATTTTTATAATCAGGTTGGTTTTTTTCTAAAACCTTGGCATGTGGGTTTCAACTCGGCGGAGGAGCTTTCTTCAAGGATCATGTCTAGGTTCGGCTTCCAAGGCTTCCACTTGAATTCTAGAGTAGCGACATTCTACAATCGATTACTCTTCTGCTTGAAAAACCGAGAGTTTCCACTCAACAAGTTTTTGATAGGAAGTTAATTTCTTATGCTCGTACTTCTTGTGTTGAAGTTGATTCAAATAATCCTTTGCCAGACTCTATGGAAATGTGCCATGGATCCTCTTATTGGATTCAACAACTAGATTAAAAAACCCTTCCATTTAGATGTAAAATTTGTCATGAGTATGAGCATTTGCAAAGAAAGTGCCCTCATTTGACTTCAGCGGCTAGTGCAGTGTTTGCTCCCTCCAACTCTATTCCCAGAACCAATAAAAGGAAGGCTCCTATGTCAAATGAGAATGTTGATAAGGAGGGCTTTAATCTGGTTAGGCCTCACAATAAGGGGATAGGACAAAAAAGAACCCTCAAGGACAAACAAAATGATGGGATATTTAATCGGTTTGATGCTTTGGAGGACCTGGCTGAGGAAGAGGGGATTCCAACTATGCTACAATCTGGTGCCAAATCCTTAGGAGTGGCTTTGGTAAGAGGGCAGAGAGAATAAGAATCTAATTTCACTCTTTTGGGGAGCTGCAAGATAGTCAGGTGGACACTGCTCTACTTCCCCCCGCCCCGCTGGAATCAGGATTTATCTAAACCAGGTGAGACTGTCACTGTGAAGGAGGTTGGAGCGTTGGTTGCTTCAGCTTCTCCTTAGATAAAGGAGGCTTTGGATCATGGGAAAAATGGTCGGGCTTGACAAGCTTTGGGCCTGCAGCAAAAGCCCCTTAAAAAGGGGCATCTTGAGAAACCTTCCTAGGTGGGACAGAAGAAAGATCACAAAAAGGTGAAGTTAATTGGTGAGATGTTGGTGGAATCTGGGTCAATGAAGACCATAGACTACCATTTAACCCAATCGCATAAATGATTGTCATTTCTTGGAATGTGAGGGGTATGAATAGCATCCCTAGACAAAAGGCTAACTGTGAGTTGATTGGTACTCATTCTCCTGATATTGCCTTTATTCAAGAAACTAAATTGACTGTGGAAGGTATGTTGGATAGAGCTCCTAGAATATGGCCTAAAGGCTTTTGTCAGTGTATCAGAGCCCGTGGAAACTGTGGTGTTGTAGCTTGTTTTTTGGATCCTAGGAGGGTTGTCCCTCATTGGTGGATCCTGAATTGCTTTTCTATTCCAATGGTGGTTTCTATCTTGGAATCTGGCAAAGCATGTCTTTTCACTAATGTTTATGCCCCTAATGACCTGTTGGGAAAAACACAACTTTAGTATCATATAGATACGTTCGTTCCCTTGTTACCTTTCTCCCTTGAATCGTGGTTGGTCTTTAATGTTGTTTCTAGCTTGGAGAAAAAAAGAGGAGACATAGCCAGGCTTGACCCTTTTGCTCATCTTCTAAGAGACAATATGGATCTTTTGAACTTGATTGATGTGAAGCCAAATAATGGCATTTTTACTTGGAACAACAGAAGAAATAGAGATAATGTTATCTCAGCAAGGCTTGACAGGTTTTTGGTCTCTTGTTTTTGGATTGGGGATAGTTGGACTACCAATTCAAAGATCTTGGATGAAGAGGTTTTTTTCATTGGCTGATCAAATTCTCTGCTATCTCTTTCAGAGCTTCTTGGAACCCCTCTTTTAAGTTCCAACTTACGTGGTTAAGGGATCCTTCTCTTCAAGACTTAATGAAGCATTGGTGGCATAAAGGGAGGCCTGCTTATGGTAAGGCTATGTATTCCTTTGCTAAAAGATTGCAGTATTTGAAATATATGCTCAAGAAGTTCAATAGGCAGTGCTTTGGCAACCTCCACTATAACAAACCGGTTGTCCAAGCTCATATGGACTCTATCACTCGCTAAATTTGGGATCAAGGTCTTACTTCAGATTTGAGCGGAAAGGAAATAGCTGATGCAGGGGCATCCAAGGTTAAGGTAGGGGCATTCTGTGTCCTCGGTAAACTGCATGGAGTGTTTGTGTTTTGGGCGGTTTACTCGGTTGCAGCCTTGACCGATGGTCTCGGTCATTGAAGGAAGCTCGATCACTGAAGGAACTCGGTAGTCTCTGGCGCTCGGTAAAAGTGTTACTCAGTCATCCCTGCGGTGCTCGGTCGACATTGGTGCTCGGCGATGCCTAGTGTGCTCAGTAATTTTACTGTCGCTCGGTAGTTCTAACTTACCGACTGGAGTTCTGTGTGATTTGTTGAGCCGACTTGGTGAATTAATTGTTGGTAGCCATTGTCTTGGGCTGACATATAGAAATAAATGTTTGTATACATTTGTAAGCCGACTTGTATGGCATTTAATTATTGTTTTGGGGAGTTAAGGGTTTCATCTTGCCGACTTGTGGCTGATGATTAGTATTTAAGGAAGGCTTGGGTAGATGTTTTAGGACAGAATGGGGGGGAGAACAACTTAGCAGATCTGGAATTCCAATGCGAAGCTTGAGAGTGAAGTTGTGGAAAAGTTCTTGATGTTCTTGCAGATCAGATTGTAATCTGATAGTCCTTTGTAGCAGAGCTAGGGGTTTGCATACTTGGGAACAAGGAGATTGCTTGGAGGCTTGCGAGCTCAAGTTTAGATCTGCCTTAGGGTTTCCATCAGCTTCTGATTGTCTTCAAAGCTGAACTAGCTGAGATTGTATTGGATCTGTTTGTGGATCTTGCAAAATTGTTTTCTGATTGTAGTTGGCCCTAACCTAGAAGGCCTTACAGCCAGGCATGTTAATGAAAATCAGTGTTAACCAATTACTTTGTGTTGCATTGTTGAGAAATCCGCTATGTAATTCTGTTGACTGCAAGGTTTGGACTGTCCTTCATTGGATCCACCATCCTTGACTACATCAATAGCTACTACTAAGGAGCTGAAGGAATGGGAGCTTCATAAGGAAATCTTTGGGAAACAAAAGTCTCGCATTGATTGGCTTCGGGAAGGAGATAAGAATACTACCTTTTTTCATAACTCTGGTAAAGCTAGAAGAAATGGGAATCTAACTACATCTCTTGTGTCCAAGGAGGGAGCCCGCATCTTCTCTCTGGGAGAGATTTCTCAGGAAGCTTCTCAATTTTTTTCTGCCTTGTTTACTATGGATGCCCCCTTTGCTAGTGCTAATGAAGAATCTGTTTTGGATTGTATTCCTTAGTTTCTAATAAGATGAATGCAGCTCTCATCCAACCCATCTTACTTTTGGAATTGGAAGGGGTTGCATTTCAAATGAAAAAAGATAAAGCCCTAGGTCCTAATGGCTTTCCAATAGAATTTTTTCAAGATTTTTGCAACATTATTTAGATAGATCTTTTAGAGGTAGTGCAGGAGTTGCAAAGAAATAAACAGATGTTGAGAGCCATGAATGCTACTTTTCTAGCTCTTATTCCTAAAAGAGAGGGAGCTAATTGCCTATATCATTTTAGACCCATTACTCTTTGCAATGTGGTTTATAAGATAATCACTAAGTTATCACAAAAAGGCTCAAGTCTTAGCTCAAATCTTTGATTTCAAAAGAGGAAGGTGGTTTTGTTGTTGGCAAACAAATTCTGGATGGGATTGTGATAGCTATTGAGGCTATTCATTCTATGGTGACTTCAAAGGAGAAAACCATGCTCATCAAACTTGATATGGCCAAGGCTTATGATAAAACAAATGGAACTTCTTATAGAAAAAAATTTTAGCTTTTGAATTTCATAGTGAATGGGTAAATTGGATCATGAATTGTGTTACTTCTTCCTTTTCAATTCTTATTAATGGTGAGCCTTTTCAGTTGTTTGGAGCTTCCAACAGACCAAGGCAAGGAGATCCTTTATCTCCCGATTTGTTTATTATTATGGCAAAAGGGCTAGGAAGACTTATCAAGTCCCGAATTGAACAAGGTTTGATTCAGAGCTAGAGTTGGTGCAATAGTATGCCCCACTCTCACCTTCAGTTTTGTTGATGATACTACCTTGATGGGCATGGCCAAAGATAATGAAGCGATTCATTTCAAAAGAGCTTTGGACACTTACTTGGCAGCTTCTAGACAAAAGACTAATGAGAACAAGTCTTCTATTTTTTTCTTCAACAGTGGTCGCCTTATCCAAAGTAGGATTGCTCAATTCTTAGGTTTCAAATTGGCTCTCTTGCTCTGGACTATCTTGGGATTCCCATTGTCGTGGGATCTCATCTTAGGGAGTATTGGCAAGAGGTTCTAGAAAAATTTCTTAGGAGGGTTGGCCATTGGACTTGTCGATGGCTTTCATCCACTAGAAGAGTGACTCTTTTAAAGTTAGTGGTGTAGACTCTTCCTATTTACAAATGCTTTGTGTAGGTGACTCCTAGCTTTATTAAGGAGTTTGATGCCCTTTCCCAACAGTTTATTTAAGAAAGCAATTCGCTTTCTTCGAAGTGGAGTCTAGTTAGGTGGGATACTGTTTCCAAGCCAAAGCAAGAGGGAGGGCTTGGGCTTAGACCTACAAGTATGATTGCTCAAGTCTAAGCAACAAAGTTATATTGGTAATGGTGCACTTGTCAGAATCAAGATTGGGCTAGAACTCTTTCTTGCAAGTATCTCAAGGGGGTGAACAGTTCGGATGTGCCTCGGTGTTGCCTCATGGGGAAGGGTTCTATGATATGGAATACACGCAAAAAAGGAGCAACCCTCATTAAAGAGGGCCTTTTTTGCATTTGCAACAAGGGCTTTGATGCTCTATTCTAGTAGGATTCTTAGGATGGCTAAACCCCCTATTGTAGCTATGTTTTTGCATCTCCGGTCCCTCTATAATTGCTTGATTGCAGCTAATCGAAGCGAAGTGGAGGATTTTAAAGATGTTTACGTTATGGATCAGGTGGAGGTGAATCACTGGAAGGATCTTCAAGAATGGCCTCTTTGGGAGATTGAGGATCACCAAGAACTAGCTAGAATCTTGGTTGGTAGATTACGCAACTCCCTTAAAGGGAAAGATACTTTGGCTTGGGGTCCTAATCCAAAGGGAAAGTTTTTTGTTGCTTTAGGATACATGGAGCTGGATAGGCAGTTGTATGGGAGGGTTGGTGTTCCTTGGTCAAAACAAGTGTGGAATAACTTTTCTTGGCCCAAGTATAACCTCTTCATCTGGTTGGTGATTGAAAATAGACGTCTTACTTGGGAGAACCTGCAAAAGAGAAGCTTTCAGGGCCCTTTGGTTTGTGTTATGTGCAAGAGGAAAGTACTTCTCATCTCTTCTTTTAGTGTCCTTTCTCCAAAGAGATTTGGTACCTTTGGTGGGAGGCATTGAATCACTTGTGTGTTCACTCCACTTCTTTGGTTGAGTTTTGGGAAAGTTTGGTAGGTCTCTAGCTAATACCTCCTTCCTCCAAGTTGCTTGGATGATTGGCCCTACTTTCATTATCTAGCATCTTTGGCTTGAAAGAAATTGGAGGATCTTTCGGGACTCAAAGATGATGGGAGCTCTTTTGTGGCAAAAGATCATCAGTAGGATTTAGGAGACAATCACTGCAAAATGTGATCTTTCAGATGCAAAGGATCCCAATGATTTGACTACTATTAGGAATTTGGATCTAGTTGATAGTGGTTTTGGCTCTTCTATGGGTAAAACGCCTCATCAGACCAAGAAGAAGATTCATCGGGAGGGTCAGTGGACTCCTCCTGATGGAGTTCCAGAGATAAATACAGCGTTGTGTTTGTTTTTTTGGTATACAATGGACAACATACTAATAAACTTATGGAGGCCCTGGCTATTCTTTTTGTTGTGGAGAGAGGATGTTCCATGGGATGGAAAAAGATCATTTGCGAACAGGATTCACAGACTGTGGTTGATATGTTGACCAAGAAAAAGTTGGATGGAGTTGACTAGTGTTTGGCCTTGATGGTTAAGCAGATTCTGAATTTGTATTGCTCTTTGGAATATTTTCCTTTTGCCATATTCCTAGAGAGTAGAACGGAGTGGCAAACTATCTACTAAATGGGCTTCAGAGAATTTTAGATAGGTGGAATGTTGATGACAGGAGGCTTCTGCCCCCAGATTCTTAGGGAGCCTTGGATAAGTTAATTATGGAGAATAAGAACATGTAGTTGTTTTGCCTGTGGAGTTCCTTGGGGACCTTCCTTTTTGCTTGGTGTTTGACTTTAGGTGGGCCTGGGGCCTTTTGCTTTGTATTCCTTCTTTGGGCTGAAAAAACTTTTACCCCTCTTTTTCAAAAAAAAAAAACAGATGACAACAAACTGCAACCAAATTGCTAGAGTCAGAGATCCAAGGAAGGAAAGCAACCAGATACGTAGTGAAAAGAAGAGAAATTATGTTTTAACATATGAAAAAGCCTAACTAATAAAGCTACCATTATTAACTGTTAAAAATTTAAATTATATACAGTGACCAATGTAGCCCATATTTTTATTCCACGCAAAAGATAATGTTTAGGAGTGGGAGACATTTCACTAAAAGAAGCCACGTTATATTCTCTGGCTGAAACTTTCAGGTAAGATGACCAATGACCCACATACTAATAGTATATAGCAAATGGCTTTTCTGTTGAGTCCAACAGAAAAGACAATATGTTGATTCCCTTTGAGATTTGTACTTGAATAAGAAAATAAATGTTTTCACTCCATGACAATTGTAGGTTACTTGAATCTCTTGAAAATTGATAAACTCAAATTCTTCCTTAGAGCTCATATTCATAAGTTTGGAAATTTTTAAACTAGTAGAGACCAGATGCATGGGGACACAGATGATGGATATACAGGGATGTTTCCCTGGGGATTTCCCAGTCATCCCATAGGAAAATGCAAGGATGGATCAGAAACATCTCCAGGCCGTCTCCAGTATAATTTGCATGTCTGGAAACATCCAGAAGAAGGTACTCAGCCATCCACGGAGCAGCCACAGATTTCAAAAAAATAAAAAAACTAAGCAATTATTATGCATATCTGTTTCCAGTTTATAATTTTAAGCACAATTGTTAATAAGTATTAAATATACTCCACAACCATATCCTGCACCTTTTGCTTCAATCTGCCAAAAAAAATATGCTTTGCTAGAATCATGGAAATAACATTGTAAACAATTAGAGGGGGCATGGCTAGATATAGGTAATCTTGGTGCTCTTTTTCAGAACTATATGTCATGACTCTATATCTGTTTCACTCATAAGATTTGAATGAAAATTAATAAAGATTCTCCTACCGATAAAGCACTAAATTTTTTTCAAGTCAAATGTTCTGAAATGAATTTGTTATCAATTTGAGGATACTAGGCAGTAAACCATAACTCAACCTCTTTATTAAAGAATGGAACAATGAACTGTTGACTGCCCTTTTTAAAGCTATGTCTATACACCACTACCTGGCCTAAACTGTTATCTCACAATTGACATAATACCAATGAAAATGGTCGTGAATATGATGTCAAAATGGCTAAAAATTGAAACCAAAACATTCTACATTGTTGCGGAAAAAGGTCCATAAACTCAGTTACAATGTTTCCCTCTGTATTGTATATCAGATGTTTCCCCTGCATACAGCTGTAACTTATGTATGGTTAAAGTGGCTTTTTATGGATCTGAAAAATACTTACTGCAGTGCTACACCTCATCAGTAACAGAGTGCTGCTGGGATTTTATTGGCAACGATATTGCATTACCATACTACAGTAATACCCTAGTTGTCAGTTGTCTAAAGCATTAAAGGATTACTACAAAATTTAAAAGTGATCTTCGGAAAGAAAAGGGCACGGTTACTGAATTAATAAAATGCCCAATTGAAAAATGTACCCTAAATATAGAATACAATGTTTTCAAGATTTTCTACATTTTGACATTTTGCAGTTGTCACCCTTTGGCCTTCTATATATATGCACATTGACAATGAAAATTTAAATGATAGCTATTAATTTTTATTTTTTCCTCAAGTCAGCTCTAATGTAATGTACTACAGTTGATATAATAAATATGGTGAATTCCATATCATATGGATAGTTGAGATTTCTATATTTTTAGTATTTCCCAATTTGTTAATTGCTATCCCTTGCCATCCACCCAAAAAAGGCGCTGTGGACCCTGATGTCCCCAAAAAGTGTTGAGTGAGAATGCCAAGGTATAAGGGGCCAAGTTATCTTGACGATAGTTACAGGTGCAAAATTAAATGTTTGGGGTCATCCTAAGTGCACTGTTAGGGAGGATCATTGGATCTAGGTATTAATCATCAACATTAGATCCTGTATAGGAAGTTTGACAAATAATGGAATGTGGACGAGTTTGCAAAACCTATATAAGGGGAGGCAAGTTCATTGTTACAAATCAGTGTCGGTTCAGAAAATATCAGTTGAAGGTGTACTGCTGATCATTGCTGTGAGAGGTATTTGAAGGAGCTATGAGAAGAGCAGAGGCTTGTGACTAGGGAAAGCGTAAGTGGTCTGTCCATGAAGACTGTGAGTGAGTCTTGCAAAGAAGGTGACATCTCTCAAGGAGGGCAGATTCTAGGTCTGTTGCATTATGGACAGAGAAGCATCAATTACTTTGTAAATAGTATGCAAGATTAATAGAGCAGCACCTCATCCTTGACTATATTTCATGTTTTCCAAAGCAAATATAGATAAAAGTACATCATTATTTCGATAATTGTTTTACAAGAATCAACCAATTGGGAAGAATCTCTGACTTACCAGGAAGCTCCATAGCTGATAATCGCCTGCACAACATAGCAACTATATTAAAAATAGTTTTTACTAAAGTTCATGTATTTCTCATCAAACAAACAAATGTCAGCTGAAAATTAGAAGGTCTTGGGATAAAAACAAATTGCAGAGTTGTAGATTTTCAACAGATATGTACTTACAGGAGTTTTGGTGGCCTTGAGATGCTTGAAGACTTCCTTAAGCTCATTGTCATCATGGACACTCTTTAGGTTCCCATGTAAATTCACAGGGAGGGACAACCCTGTGCCTTCCAAACCCTTTTTACTTCCACTCTCATTTGATGATTTACTTGTGTCCATTTATACAACTACAAAAATTCAAAATAAAAAGCAAAGACAATATGAGAAGCTGTCATATCCCATCCCGAATAGAGCCTAGTAAAAATAAATACTGACTATAAGATTAAAATATTAATAACATTATAATAAATAAATAATATATATTGAATATCATATATTTTATAATAATACGTTTATGAATTATATTATTTCTATAATAATTAATAATGTAATAGTAATTAACAACATATAATAATAATATATTATTAACCATGGATAATAATCATATATTATTAACGAATTATTAATATAATAATATCCCTATAGTATTATGATAATAATAAAATAAATAATAAATATAATATCAAAGTAATTAAATAATAAATAATGATATAATTAAATATTATAATATAACTTTAAAATATATTATAATATGCACTGAATATATCAAGAATATTATATTATTTGTAGATCAAATATCATATACAGTATATATTAAAAATACCAAATACAACATAAACGAAGCATCTAAAGAACAGTTGCGACCATTCCATATTTATGCAAGTATACAGTCAGGCAGAACGACACTCAGAACACACAATGCTATGTTAATAAATTGACTTATATTTAATCGTCCAAAACGACAGCGACCAATAGACCAGTCAGCGCAGAATCGGGAAATAAGGAAACGAAATACACGGTCAACATTAAGAGATTCAACACTTCTCCCATTTGGTCTACTTAACAGATAAGTAATCGAACAATCCGTTCGAGTGGTGTTTGGGATGACGCAGAATTGATGGCACTCTAATGATATTTACAGAATTCATTTCCAAATGTCGCAACTCTAATTTCTCTGAATATGGGGTGTTTGTGTTTGTAGGAGTCTGGTTTGGCCGAAAGACATGGAGCCCTCATCGCAAACACACCAGCATACATGGCGCACAGCATAAACTGCATTTGTTCCAGACGTAGGAGCATATAGAGATGATAAGGACCGGACAGCGGCTCGTGGGTAGAAAGTGGGTATGGTAATCAATCCGCTTTACGAAGCACATATTTTGATTCCAGTAGAAGTCACTATGTTTAACGTAAATATCACAAAGTAAAAATTCATTGATCAAAGGCAATCTATAAGGAATCAGAATAAACAATAAAACCAACTTCGGGCAATGCAAATTAGGTACAACAAGAGCTCCATTACATTACAACTATTTTACTATGCAGAGAGCGTTGTATAGTGATATTGTGCAAGTTGCAAAAATAATGAACAGCAGCACTGACATCACACGAGAAAGATCACTTCCAGTCAAGAGAGTCAATCAACGTTTGTAAAGAAGAACCATTCAGGATTTGATCAGAACAGATATTCCAATCCGGTCAGCACCAGCAAAGACAGAGAGGACGGCAGAAATTTACGTATTGACATAGTTATAGACACAATGATCATAATACTATCGGATGGCAGTGATCTCTATACTCTTCGCATATGATAGTACACAGCGATAATTACCACTATGGTATTAATCACTTCCGCAAATGCATATAGGAATCAGTAGTGGCGAGATAAGCATTGTGTGGAGAGGTATAAACACGGGTAACAAGTCGAAACAATGGAGGGAGAACACAGTTCTTTCTATCTCTGTGGTATCGCTGATTGGAAAGACAGTGTAATGTTCCAAGGTAAATCCTTGCTATGAATTTTCTGACTGGTTTGGAATGTAGGAGTTTAGTTTAATAGTTTAATGGTTCCAGCTTGCTTAATTTCACATGGAACATGTAACTTTCCTCAATGTGCTAGTATCGAGTTTGGTTCCTCATTAACTTTCTCATAACAAGGCAATCACTGTTGGCTGAGTATTAGATTGATAAAAGCATGTAATTTTCAAATGATCATTCCACATAGACGTTATACAACAATTAATATCGAACAATAAACTGACATTCAACAATGAGGATGAGAACCAAGCATGTCTTAATTTCACTATTTCGAAAGTCAAACAATTGTAGATTTAATGCGAGAATGACCAACCGGGAATACATCAGTCAGCAGCCAAAGGCAAGCTGTATGTAAAAGAATGCAGCAGCGATGGAGAATCTCAGTCGTGTGTATCTTTTGCTACTGTCACAGTCCTTTCCCCACGCGAGGTAACCTACAGCTCATGACCCCCTTCTCGGCTCTCCCTAACACCCGCACACTGGTCCATTTATGCACTGATTGCTGTAGGGGTGCGTATGGCCTCCAACATTACTGACGCTGGCTCTAAACACACCCAGGCACTTGCCGTTATCTCCGTGTACTCAAACCAGTTGGTGACAAGTCTCCAAGCTCGCGCGCCTTCCCCAGCAGCGTGTATCAGTTTGGAGCAACTCGCAGTCCCAAAATTCTGCGAACACTTCCTGTCTTAGTGCTAGCAAACGTCCATACAAAGTACTTTACCCAGCACAAGTATTCTGTAGAGTCTATGTTGCTGGAGAGTTATATTACTCTCAGGGCCGAGGTACCAAATGCTATCAGTCCAGTGTGATGGGAAGCTCACGTGCTGGCAGAAATAAGCACCTTTGCGCGCCTTTCAAGACCTCTAAGTATAGAGTGCAGATGTGGGAGGTTATGCCAGCACACAACACCTGCCTGGTTATTTGAATGAGTGCGCTCAACTGAGACTACTTCCGATATGTCTTAGAAGTTCCAGTCCATCACAATACTCTTTACGCCACCATACTGTTATTCATTGTACCAGATTTAAACTTGAAGACTTACATGTATTTTGCCCTTTTTCTGAAATGATGCTCGGGAGAGAATGCTTCACCTTGCCAATACAATGAATTTCAAATGTGAAACCTGTATGATTCCACCTCTTGAAGAGAGCTGGGGCTACGTCCAATCTCTTCTCGAATTCCTCAGGGTTTGCGTCCTTGGAATTACCAGTCACATATGCAACCAGATTTCTTTTTTTCTTTGTTTTATATTATCTCATGGTGCTTTTTCCGAGATGTACTTTTCTCTTTTATAACCTCGAAGTGAGTGCAAGCACACCAAACTAAGCCATGTGGGATAAAAGCTCACTTAAGTCACTTTTATAACATAAAGTAACTTTAAAACATAAAGTGACTTTATAACAACACTTTATAAAATAAAGTGATTCTGACTATAAAAACAGAGCCCAAGTAATAAATATTTGCCCACACAAACTTGTGACTGGCTGGCATCCTTCGAAACGAAGCCATTAGCCTATCCGGATGTATAGATAGACTAATCAGGCATCTAAATGGCCTACTGCTGGGAAGGGGACATTACAGTCTTCCCTTCCCGGGATTGCTTGCCCTCAAGCAATCTCAATGTTGGGTGTTGCAGAATTGACTCACCCTCCCAAGTGGCATCCTCGTAAGGTAAGTCCCTCCACCGAATCAAGTACTCACAGACAGTCCTATTCCGCAATTTCCTCTCCCTGACCTCAATGACCTCCACTGGAACTAAAACCAATTTACCCTCCTCATCCAGTGGGGGTAATTCATCTAAAACCACTATCTGTTGTCCGATTGCCTTCTTGAGGCAAGAGACGTGAAAAACATTGTGGATCCTGCTGTCTGATGGAAGCTCTAGCTCGTAAGCCACCTCGCCAACTCTCCTCGAGATGTGAAAAGGACCATAGAATCTAGGTCTGAGCTTCTCTGACCACTCTACTTCAGTGAGCTTTGTCTGTAGGGTTGTAGGCGAAGGTAAACCATGTCTCCTGTCTCAAAGCTCCGCTTTGTCTTGTGTCGATCAACATACATCTTTTGCTGATTCTGTGCCCTCTGAATATTCTCTCTGAGA
Organism: Chamaecyparis obtusa; assembly: GCA_027943335.1. Taxonomy (NCBI): domain Eukaryota; kingdom Viridiplantae; phylum Streptophyta; class Pinopsida; order Cupressales; family Cupressaceae; genus Chamaecyparis; species Chamaecyparis obtusa. The sequence continues at coordinate 2,312,922 of BSBK01001534.1, forward strand.
GATCTGAGTATATCCTAGTGATCCTGTAACCAATCTCTCGCAATCGGGGCCCTGCTGTCCTGTAGAGCCAAATCTATGAAAGAAAGTGGCTCGCTGCCATAGAGGGCTCGAAATGGTGACATCCCAATAGTCATGTGGTATGTGGAGTTGTAGCAAAACTCCCCCAAGTACAACATGTTGGTTCCCAAAACCACAGATTGGAAATCCAAGAGCTTGCCAATTCTCCAATAGGATTCCAAATCAGTCCTGGCCAACAAATGGGAATAATCCAAATTCCCCTGCACTTTAGGCTTCGCTATACCTAGGTGGGTAAACCTTTACTTTGAACCCGATCACCTTGCTCAAAGCTTTTATATAGCGAATTTAGACTCGATGAGTTCTCCGGTTGGCAAAGTCCTCAAAACTCGATCAATATAAAGTATTGTGAATGCTTGAAATGATTGTATGTTTAGTGTAAGGTTTATCAATAATTGATTAGATACTTACAAGAAGGAAGTATATAGATTTATGACTTCAATTAATAACTCCAATAATTATATTCCAATGATTTTAAATGACCAGTGCCTTAGTTTATCTGGGCGATAGAGTCAACTAAAACAAGGATTATTACGTACAACTTTATGAGACAATATTTATAAAAATATCATCAATTACTCCAAAGCTCTGCAAAAGACAAATCTTATATGCAATTCTCCGTTAGTCCAAAAGGAATTTAACTTCTCCAGCTAGAAGTCCGATTAGACAAAGATAAGGAAACACATATTTCACACTATCCTGATTGTCGAACAAAGAATGCAGGAAAATATCCAATGCAAAAAATAAAACTTGTTAGAATAATCCAATAATCTCTTTATTGATCATAAAGGACAAATCCACATGCCACTTGTAATCTCTGTCTCAAAAAATAAACAAAAGACATTTTATTTTTATTTATTATTGAAATATAATATTTGAATTTATATTACAAAGTCATGCTTTAAGCTCCTTATTCCTCCTTACAAATATTCTTCTTCTAATTATAATGCTTCTCTTCGATCCTTTCTTGTTTTTTATTTATGGTTGTGGCACTTATATTTATAAGTGACCAAAAAATTCCAACCCAAGCGACACATCATTTCATAACAAACAATTAACCGGGAGTGACTTTTACAAATGATAATTTTATCTTAAAACAATGATAAACTAGTCAGGCAAGACTTTGTCATATAACTTTTGTCAAAATTACTTCCTCTTAGCCACCGAACATTTGCGATTAATCGAACAAGACCATTGTTAGATGCTACTGGACTCTAGAATCATGCCGTTTGTGGAGAAAAATCTCTGCCGTCTTTGGTAATGGACTCCTCTTGATATATCTTTGATGTGCAAAATGCTCTCAAAATTCATTCCAAAATTGTATTTCTGAGTTCGACTACTCTCCTACTTGGAGCTCTCGGCCTTCATGTTCAATACAAGAATATATTATCTGCTACACATGTTCCTATCAACCACTAGCCATACAACCTCCTTCGCATATCACTATCTCATCCTAACTTGGAAAGCATCTTTAACTTGTGTGGCTTCCATAAATTGTCCCCATACAGCAGCTTGTCTATATAATTTGTCTCTGACTTACGTGGTTTCAAAATGAATTCACGTGCCTTCTAAAATGGTTACCGTCACTGTCAAATTACGTGGCTAGCATGATTCTTATATGTCTATTTATTCACATTTTCAATGCTAACAACACCTATCGGCAATTTTATATTGCTTCATCATTATTGCGGATGTGTATGCTCCTTGTTTACGACTCATGCCATGATGGTATTGGCTTCCTTTGTAAGTCGAGTGACGCCACTTTCCATGTTTGGCAGACTCGTACCAAATTCCTCTTTAAACGCTGGTGGTTAATATATCTATAGGCTGCTCACAGCTTATATGTATCAATCTGAATATATTCCTCTGTATTTTATGAGTTTGCTGCATATATAACAGGTCAACTCCTTCCTTAGTTATTTTATAGTACTTACTGCATCATTTCAGTGGATAGCATATAGACTTGTCATTTTGCTGTTAATAAACTCATCAATATTAACATTAGTGTGCAGTCCCTCCATATGTGTTCACACATTAATAGTAACTTTTCACCTTAAGCAATGTATGTATTTACTTTCTAAGGTTTATTCCAGAACAATCTTTAGTCAGTGTACTAGCTGCTTTCTTTGAACTCTTTTCATCTCGATGTATTACTGAGATTTGCTTCTTTCATTATCGTATCAACCAACCTATTCTTTCACTCATCTTTATATAGCATTATATAATCACGAGTCTCCAGCATTCTCTTGATTAGTATATTGTTCTAATCATAAGTAGTGGGTAAGATCTGAAAATTCTCCCTTTGGTGTGATATTTGGGACTCTAAAATTTTGCCAAATTTTAAAGTTCCATCACAACCATCGGACCCATGCTCTTTGCTGCCCCGCTACATAGCTCCGGAGGTAGCCTTCCACCCATCTGTTTACAATCTCTATCTGACCATCTGTCTGCGGGTGGTAACTGGTACTAAGAGTCAACTCGGTGCCTCCCAACCTGAACAACTCCTGCCAAAAGGTGCTAAGGAACTTGCAGTCCCTGTCGCTCACAATGGTCTTAGGGAGACCATGCAATCTAAAGACCTCGCGAAAAAACAACTCTGCTACCTGTGAAGCTGACCAATCCGCGGCGATAGCAAAGAAGTGAGCGAACTTGGTGAGTCTATCGACCACCACATAAATGTTGTCCCTACCCTGCACTCTTGGAAAACCAGTGATGAAATCCATCAATATACCTTCCCACTTCTGAGCCAGAATGGGAAGGGGCTGCAATAACCCTGTCGGATGCTCGTGCTCTGACTTGTTCTGCTGACAAATCTGGCACTCTCTGACATGCTGGAGTACGTCATCCTTAAGGCCCTTCCAAGAGAACCTCTCTCTGACCTGCCTGTAAGTCTTGAAGAATCTCGCATGTCCTGTTGTGGGCACATCATGAACAGCCCTCAATATCTTAGCCTTAAGCTTAAAGCCCGACACTAGGTAGATCGTGTCCTTATAAAGGATTATGTCATCAACCACCCTGTACTTGCTATCCGGAAGCTGACAGTCCAAAACCTAACAAGCTTGAGTATTCTTAGAATACTCAACCAGCAAAAGAGATTTCCAATCAGCGTAAATCTCTGACAGTACACAACAAATTGCTACTGAAGGTCTCCTGGAGAGTGCGTCAGCCACGACGTTATTCTTCCCCTTGACATACTCGATGTCAAAATCATATGCCTGAATCTTATTGACCCACTTCTATTGTCTCTCATTCAACTCCTTCTGCTCCAGGAAGTAGCGTAAACTATTGTGGTCTGTTTTGATTGTGAACTTGCCACCCACTAGATACTGTCTGAATTTAGCCAAGGCGTGCATAATGGAAAGCATCTCTTTGTCATAAGTGGAATAAAGCCTCTCACTATCCTTGAGCTTCCTACTCTCGAATGCTATGGGGTGCCTGTCCTACATCAATATTGCACCAATCCCATTCCCCGAGGCATCACACTCTAAGACAAAGGAGCGAGAGAAGTCTGATAGCACCAAAACCGAACAAGTGCTCATGACGGTCTTGAGCCTATCGAAGACTGCCTCAGCCTCATTTGTCCACCTGAAGGCTCCCTTCCGAGTAAGATCGGTGAGGGGAGTCGTTGTCTGAGAAAACCTCCTGTACAAAGAACATAACCCAAGGAATCCTCTCAAATCTGATACATTCCGCAGTGGTGGCCAATCCTGAATTGCCTGGATCTTCTCCCGGTGCACCATAACTCCTTCTGCTCCTATCACATGCCCTAGATAGAGAATCTCAGTCAACCCGAACTCGCACTTGGATTCTTTTGCAAATAGAGACTGACTCTCCATGATGCTCAGAACCTCATCCAAGTGTTGCAAGTGCTCTGCCCATGTCCTACTGAAGACTAGGATGTCATCAAAGAATACCAAGACGCTCTTGCGCAACTGCATTTTACAAATGTGATTCATGCAAAACTGAAAAGTGGCAGGTGTGTTAGTGAGCCCAAAAGGCATCACTAGAAACTCGTAGTGTCTGCAGTGGCATCTGAAAGCTATCTTATGAACATCCTCATCTCGGACACGTATCTGATGGTACCCAAATCGAAGATCAATCTTCGAGAAATAAATTGCCCCATGCAACTCATCTAGAAGCTCATCAATCCTGGGGATGTGGTACCTATTCTTGATAGTTCTCTTATTCAGTGTGCGGTAATCAATACACATGCGAAGAGTGCCATCCTTCTTCACCAAAACTACAGAAGAAGCAAAAGGGCTGGTACTAGATCTGATGTGCCCCATGTCTAATAGCTCCTTAATCGTCTTCTCAATCTCCTCCTTGTAGTGCCTAGGGTGACGATAAGGAGTGGTGATTACGGGCTTGGCCCAATCCTCCAACTCTATGATATGCTCGAAGCCCCTTTCTAGAGGTATACCTGGAGGGATGTCCTCAAAAACCCACTTGTGCCTATCAAGCACATCCTGTATGTCAGTGTGAATCTGCTGCCCTGAATCCAGTGAGGGTCTGGAGGATATGAAGCACTGGGTTGCCCACTCCATGTTGTTGTGTCTGATGATGGCTTCCATCCTATGAGCTGAAACCACTCGTGATCCACTATTTGTCATGGGCTTAAGCATAGCTAACTGATCACCCTACATAAACTCTAATTGTTTCAGCTGGTGATCGATGGTATATCTCCCTAGGGTCTGTAGCCATTGCATGCCTAGGATGGCATCAAGACTATCCAAGTCTATGACGTAGAAATATGCCGCTAGGAGATAATCTCCAAAGTGAATCTGGAGTCCTAAAATCCTCCCTATGCAACTCAACAAGTCTCCCCCAACCACCTTTACCTCAAACTCCAAAATGCTATCTATCGGAAGTCCTCTCCTGGAAACCAAACCAGCGCTGATGAAATTATGTGTTGCACCTGTGTCAAGAAGGCAAATGATCTGTTGTCCCCTAACCACTCCCTTGAGACGAAAAGAGTGACAGGCAGGAATACCCGAGAGGGATGCTAAAGTAATAGGGGGCTGCCCCAAACGAACCTCCCTCTTCTTCCTCTTTGTTGAATGCTCATTCTGAGCCTCCGCATCGCTGCTCTCATCATCGCTGCCCTCCTGCTGCTCACAATCATCATCGGATACCACCTCAATGTAGTGTACCTGGCCTTTCCCAAGGCACCTATGACCTGGAGCCCAAGGCTCTCTACATGTGAAGCACAGTTTCTTCCTTCTCAAATCATTCCAAGTCTCGAAGTCAAGTCTAGGAGGCGTGCTCTTATTCTGATTTTTATTTTTCTGAAAAGAAGACCCCTTAAAGGTTTTCTTCGGTGGTTGTAGGATGGACGATGGCGAGTCCAAGTCATGTGCCAACGTAATGGCGTCATCCAGTGTGTCTAGCTTGAGGACTCTAACCAGCCCTCTGAATCTGTCATGTAGTCCCTCAATAAACAACATTACCTTCCTCTTCTTTGCCATATCCAAAACCATGATGGATATCCTCTGAAACTCATCAATATAGTGGTCCAATGATCCACTCTGTCTTAGCTGAGCTAACTCCCTGTAGTAGACCTCGATGTCCTTCCGGTCAAAGCGGGTGATCAATTTAGTGCTGAAGATCTTGTAAGATGCAATCAACCTGTGATCCTGGGTGACAAGGCCATGATGCCACCAATCATATGCTGCACCCTCTAAATGCATGGTTGTGAACTTAATCGCCTTCCGTCTCTGACATGGGTTTCAGGGTTAGGAAGGTATCTAGCTTGTGAATCCAAGCTCTTGAGGAAGTCTTACCGCTGCCATAAAAAGTAGGAAGGGTCAATTTATTCATTGCATTTTTTAGATCCCTGTTCGAACCCCTGGGTCTCCTATCCTGTTGTGCCCTGCCATAATCCCTCTTTTGTGCTAGGTAATAACAAAGGTCAAGTCAGTCTTGACTCTATCAGGTAACGTCTCCCACTCGTCGTGTGCGGCTACAACATTATCTGGGAGACTGGCTGCTGCCTCGGGCTGGGCTACCTCTTCCTCGGCATCATTCCCTATGAATGTAGGCATAAGGGGCCTATCTGTAGTACGAGTGTCTGCTCTAGCAGCTCGGGGTGTCCCTACTACACTACTACCACCACTGTGATGGCTCTAGGGCCTCCTGACTGCCACTGTCAACTGCTGCATAACCCCTATGAGCTGGTGTAACACATTAGCGATGTGGTCTTGTCCATCGCAAAGAGCCCTCATTGTTTCTCTGACCTCTCTGTCCTCATATGCCATGTCGGTACCTCGAGTGCCCTATTCAAAAATAATATGCTCGTCCTCCTCTGTATGATTGTTCTCAATATCTACTTGTACTGATGGTTCAGACCTTCCCTGTTCAGCCCTGTTATGTCTGAAATGATATTCCCTGTGTCTACTATGCATGCCTGGACAGCATTACCCAGGCTGTAAATAAAAGCCCACTAGGTTGGCAAGACTATTGGCTCTGATACCACTGTAATGTTCCAAGGTCAATCCTTGCTATGAATTTTCTGACTGGTTTGGAATGTAGGAGTTTAGTTTAATAGTTTAATGGTTCCAGCTTGCTTAATTTTACAAGGAACATGTAACTTTCCTCAATGTGCTAGTATCGAGTTTGGTTCCTCATTAACTTTCTCATAACAAGGCAATCATTGTTGGCTGAGTATTAGATTGATAAAAGCATGTAATTTTCAAATGATCATTCCACATAGACGTTATGCAACAATTAATATCGAACAATAAACTGACATTCAACAATGAGGATGAGAACCAAGCATGTCTTAATTTCACTATTTCAAAAGTCAAACAATTGCAAATTTAATGCGAGAATGACCAACCGGGAATACACCAATCGGCAGCCAAAGGCAAGCTATATGTGAAACAATGTAGCAGTGATGGAGAATCTCAGTCGTGTGTATCTTTTGCTACTGTCACAGTCCTTTCCCCACGCGAGGTAACCTACAGCTCGTGACCCCCTTCTCGACTCTCCCTAACACCCGCACGCTAGTCCGTTTATGAACTGATTGTTGTAGGGGTGCGTATGGCCTCCAACATTACTGACACCGGCTCTAAACACACCCAGGCACTTTCCATTATCTCCGCATACTCACACCAGCTAGTGATGAGTCTCCAAGCTCGCGCGCCTTCCCCAACAGCGTGTATCGGTTTGGAGCAATTCGCAGTCCCAAAATTCTGCAAACACTTCCTGTCTTAGTGCTAGCAAACGTCCATACGAAGTACTTTACCCAGCACGAGTATTCTGTAGAGTCTATGTTGTTGGAGAGTTATATTCCTCTCAGGGCCGAGGTACCAAATGCTATCAGTCCAGTGTGATGGGAAGTTAATGTGCTGGCAGAAATAAGCATTTTTGCACGCCTTTCAAGACCTCTAAGTATAGAGTGCATATGTGGGAGGTTATGCCAGCACACAACACCTGCCTGGTTATTTGAATGAGTGCACTCAACTGAGACTACTTCCGATATGTCTTAGAAGTTCCAGTTCATCACAATAATCTTTACACCACCATACTGTTATTCATAGTACCAGATTTAAACTTGAAGACTTACATGTATTTTGCCCTTTTTCTGAAATGATGTTGGGGAGAGAATGCTTCACCTTGCCAATACAATGAATTCCAAATGTGAAACTTGTATGATTCCACCTCTTGAAGAGAGCTGGGGCTACGTCCAATCTCTTCTCGAATTCCTCAAGGTTTGCGTCCTTGGAATTACCAATCACATATGCAACCAGATTTCTTTTTTTCTTTGTTTTATATTATCTCATAGTGCTTTTTTCGAGATGTGCTTTTCTCTTTTATAACCTCGAAGTGAGTGCAAGCACACCAAACTAAGCCGTGTGGGATAAAAGCTCACTTAAGTCACTTTTATAACATAAAGTAACTTTAAAACATAAAGTGACTTTATAATAAGACATAAAGTGACTTTATAACAACACTTAATAAAATAAAGTGATTCTGACTAGAGAAACAGAGCCCAAGGAATAAATATTTGCCCACGCAAACCTATGACTGGTTGGCATCCTTTGAAACGAAGCCATTAGCCTATCTGGATGGATAGATAGACTAATCAGGCATCTAAATGGCCTACTGCTGGGAAGGGGACATTATAGACAGTGAACACAAGGGAGCAATATATGCTCATCATGCTAAACCTGAGACTCCTTGATTAGAGTACCATATAGAGATCTATATATATATAAACAATTGATCTATATATATAGATGTTCGGATAGAAACAGTGATCCTCGATTGATCGTAATAGTGAAAGCTATATCAAATTTAGAGAGGCATTATCAAGAAAGGAATAAGATAGATAATGGGAATACTATTTGGAGATGGGATTCCCAATGATGGAGATACATCCTGGCAACCCCAGAACATAACCAGTTCATGTCATGCAAAGATACTAGAGATAATATCTAATCATCAATTAAATTTGAAGAAAATCAATCCCAATAATCATAGGACCAATTAGGGGTCATTACAGAAGCAATGTTAATCTAGTAAATAGGGATATAAATATAATAGCAAGGTTTTCTCAACTTCTGTCAATTAATGTTAAAAATGTCCATTCTTTCATCTAGAGAAGTTACATGTTAAAATAAAAATGGATTTTATAGTTGTATCCCTGTGACAGCAAAAGAAGTAGCATAGCTCTTTAAAAAATGCCATCATCATTGAAAAAGACCTAAGTCATGCCACCATGTCAAAAGCATCCCAAAGATATAATTTACTGCCCAATTGGATACGTCAACTATAGAAATATGCTATGTTACCAGGTCCAAGTCTGGTTCAAAACAAATCCAGAATCTGGTCTGGTTCCCATATGAAATCTGGTAGGGCATAGAATGGCGGAGCTAAGTTTGTCTATGATGGACTTGGGGAGGATCCAAAGGATCCCATATAACCCACATGGAACTTATTGAATTTCTAACAGTTTTTTTTTCTTTTGGCTTTTCTTTTCAGCTTTAACTTTGACCTAGTTGCCCTATAATGAATTCTTGAATCTAAAAGTGCCAACTACAGCATTTCAAACACCAAAACAAACTCATTTTAGCTTATTTTAATTATAAAAGACAAACCATTTCAAAAGGCTGAACTTTAATTGTTCCTTGTCATTCAACACAGAGAGTTAAAGAGTGATCATTGACAGTTCCACAATGGTTGCATTGCTATTCCAACACATGTGCAAGTGTCCATTAAATGCCAAAAAAGAACATAAATATTTTGTTGAAATGAGGTAAAAAATTTTGGTTTTTTACATTTTTGTTTTACAAATATAATACAGATTCTCTTGCTTTGCTGTTGTTTCATTTTTCTATGAATGTATCCCTGTACTTAAACTTTTTGAAGAGTTAAGTGTTATGTATTATTTATTTATTTTTTAAATTTCATTTGTTTTGAACGTGTTGTTTATAAATTAATTGCCATAAGAAATACAATGGCTGTTAGTTCTAGCTCCAGAAACGGACCTAAATTCGAAATGGATTTGAGTTCTCCTATTTGAAAGTATGTTCATATGATATAGTTGGTTCTAGGAGGTGGGGGTTATAATTGGATTTGCAAGGGGTGTGATGTTAGGCATTTATGTTCATATAGTCAAGTGAAAGCCCATCCATATGGAATTCCTCGATTAAGTATTAAAGCTTTTCCCTAGTAAAAATGGTGTACTATTTGAAAGTATGTTCATATGATATAGTTGGTTCTAGGAGGTGGGGGTTATAATTGGATTTGCAAGGGGTGTGATGTTAGGCATTTATGTTCATATAGTCAAGTGAAAGCCCATCCATATGGAATTCCTCGATTAAGCATTAAAGCTTTTCCCTAGTAAAAATGGTGTAAAAATGGTGTACCTATGCTATCAAAGCAAGTGATAGCATATATTGATAAGCAAAATCAAGTAGATGAACTAGTAGGCCATAGAGAAATGAATCAGCATGCCCCCATCTAATCCCAATGTTGTGGTGGAGAGCCATCCATTTTTTTCCACTCTTGAACATGTTTGAGGACAACTTTCATCATGCACAACACCAACAGAAGATCTATACCAATCAAAACTGAACCGAAAGAACCTTTGAATTTGGAGATTTGGTCTTCATACAACTAAAACCATATAAGCAGTCTTCAATTAAGACCAGAGGAGCAGGGAAGCTCAAACCCATTTTTTATGGACCATACAAAATCTTGAGAAAAATAGAAGTAGCAGCCTGCGAATTGGAATTACCAGAAAACAGCAGAATCCACAATGTATTTCATGTCTCCTAACTCAAAAAGGTGTTAGAGCAACACGTTACCCCTTATGTGGAACTACCCCGACTTGATGATGAAAGCAAACTAATATTGTAACCAGAAACCATTCTCAATGTACAAGAGAAGAGACTGAGGAATAAGACCATTTTCGAATTCTTGGTTAAACGGAAAGGCCTACCCATAGAAGATGCTACATGGGAAGAAGCTTTCAATCATCCAGATCTGAAATCTCTCGAGGACAAGCAATCTCAAGAAAGGTGGACTGTTGTGCCCTCCGTCATGAAGGACATATCCGTTCTGTGTGCATTTCATCTTGTCAAGGAAAATGGGCAGCAAACCTTAGTAATAAACAGAAACAGCGATGATTGATTGATGATCAGTGATTATTGGAAGGAAGCAATCAAGAGTAAACAGAAAGCAACAATCTAAAAAAAAAACCCTTACGTGTTAATTAAGACATGTGATCTCCAAGAGGCACGATTGTAAGAAATTAATTAACTAACAGTTAATTAAAGGGTACATTTAAGAGATTTGACCCCTTATGAAGGGAACCATTACAAATATCACATACTTTGGAAAGGAGGTTGAGGTATTAAGCTAGGATGGAGAAGCTAGCAGGAGGCATCGATCAAGAGTGAGCATTTGTAATGTCCCCTTTTGTGTAAGGTCCCCATTTTCGCAAGCATCAGAGTTTGTTAGATTAGCCTATCACTGGCCCTTGTAGGCTAAGGCAATTGGATAGAGGGTCCCCTTTTGGTAGAGATTAGTGTATTCTCTATCAAAGCTCAGTATATGTTCAAGTTTGGCCTTCGTTGGACTCAGTTTGGCTCACTTACCATTTATAAAAAGTTACGATTTGCAACTCCCTTCACCTATTGAAGATACTTTTAATGTTTAAAATCTAATTTATCACTATAGAGAGCTTGCAATTAATCAGACAACGGTCATTATCAGCAATTGGATATAAAAAAATTGCACTGGAAGAAATCTTGAGGGCTAGCTTAATTTGATGTAATAAATATCTGAACTTCAGCAAATTTTGTTTTGTAATGTTAAAGATCCCATTCAAACTATGTAATAATTGTTTCCCACACTAAGTTATAGAATGTTTCTAAGTGGAAATGTACCTGATTCACACTTGGTCTGCCTGGTTCGGCTTGGACAAACCAGCCTGCCTGGGTTTGATCCCTGTCCAAACCCACAAGCAAACTGGACCTGAACCAGGAATCGGTTCGAACCAAGGTCCCAGGCAGGCAAACTAGACTTCGTAGCAGATTGTCGATAATACCTTCAGGCTATTTCTTTGCCTTCAAATGCATGTAAATTCACCACCAAAATGATGAGATTCAAGGCCCTTGATAGCTGTGATAATTCTTCTGAGTCTCCTGGGGTTACGTCCTGGGAAGCTGTCTTGGATAAAACTTGCAGAGATAAAATTATTTGATCAGAATAGAATGAATCCATTGTCAAGCCCCAATCGATCCTTTTATAAAAATCTCTAGCCAAAAAAGCAGTCGACCCCTTCCTTTGTTTCTTACCTCTGGACTTAGGCATTTATTAATATTTACTTCATATTAGTTAAATCGCCACCATGGCCTAGGGATGGTAACCTTATAACTTAAGTTGGCCCCTTTAATGACTTAAAGTGAATAATTAAGTGCCAAGAATATTAACTTTAGCTTTTTGCTCCTTATACTTAATTATTCTCATTATTTATTCTATTTTTTAACCTCTAAGAATAGGAGAAGTTAGAAAATTCATCTGGATTAATTATCAAGCAAAATGTAATAATTTCAATGGGTTATCCAACCTCCAACTTGCAAATGTTTGTGTTCTGCTTGGTTTTGTAATGATTTTCAATTTTAATAAATAAAATTAAGAAGTTGTCAGGCAAGAATAATATGTAGAATTTGCAATTTAAATACAATTACTGGCAAACAATGGCTGCAATATTATTAAATGTTCAATACATGATCAAATATGCTTTCTAACATCAATGTTCATGCTCGTAAGTAATATAGAGGACTTTGGCAAAATCTGGAAATAATAATCAGCACTTAGGAATTCTGAGATAGCAGCAAATGCTCCAACAAATTCCAACACCTAGACTAATGGGTGAACATGTGGTACTGCTGGAGTAAATTCAAACTAATATTCAATGCCAAAGAAGCTCTTGTAGGTAGCCGCCTAGCAAAGAAAGCCTTTTTCTTAGAAGTTTGGGTGAGACGTTGGATTGTAGCTACAATTTGATGCTTGAAATTTGGTATAAATGGTAGCGAATGATGAATAATTGGGTCTGCAATTAATGAACCTTAAGAAACCTTCAAACCTTTGATGTATTTCTCCAACTGAAGCACAAATAGAACTCCTGTATGAAGTCCTCCAAAGCAATAATTCGGTTGATCTCTCACAACCTCAAAACTGCAAAAACAACAAAGATTGAACAATCTCCAATGCCCCGGTATAGTTGAAACCCTTATTTCAATTGCACAAACTCCAAAGACACCAAATTTGCAAAGACAAATGATCATCAATAGTGAGGTTGATTTTCTTTTTGATGTGCTTTAATAATCCCAATCTCTTTAATAGCATTTAAATCCATTTTTAGTTTTTTAATAAAAGTTTATAATAAGTCTTCAAACTTCAGTGCTCATATTCATGGATTATAAATGCACTTTAATATCATTTAAAATAATATAACTTGTGTGCACATTGACTTTATAAAATACTTCAATATTTTGGCCTCCAAAATATAATCTATTAATTGCACTTGAAATCTTAGTCGTCCAATTCATTATACCTTGAATCTAGATCTCGGTAACACATTTTCTTTTCACCTCGGAACTTGAACTTTTCTTAAAACTTGTTCCTTCTATTTTAACCATTTAGATCTAAGTCATAGATCATCATCATGAATTTTCCTGATCATAGATCTCTCTAACTAACTTTTCTTATCATCATAACCTTCCAGCACATCATAGCTAATCATTAAATATCATTCTGATCCTTGTAATTAATTCTTATTCCTTGCTCGGTAGATAAATTTAAATTTTGGTTAACTTTTCTTGGTGCCTAAACTTTATGTATGATGCCTTGAGCTCCTTTGCCTTTATTGAAACATACTTTTCTCTTTACCGAATTACTTTCTCTCTTTACCGAGTGACTTTTCCTTCTCGATAGCAAAAATTGTTTTGCTTACCGACTTGACAAATCTTCATTACCATGCTTTACTGACTTAACTAATCATATGTTAGGTAGAAAAAAATTATATCAACATAATCTTAACATTGTCTGATCTGTATCAGTTGCCCATTTAAGTTCTTCAACTTCACAACATCTCATTTCTTCTTCTCCTTAACTCATTCAATTTATATCGTAGACCGAATGATATAGAAACATAATATAAACCAGAAATCAATTACTTGATATTAATGACAAGACAATAACTGATCTAACCTTTCTACTATCTTTTATTCTTCTGATCTTGGTCGGTCTTCATCATCATCGTCACCATCACCATCAGTTAAACAATCTCCAATATTACTACCAGTTATAGAACCAGTAACTGACCCATATCACCAACCAAAATAATAGATATACTTGAAAGAGTGAAAAAAAAATTTAGACCATCTACGAATATTACATGAATGTACTGCATATGAGATATGCACATAAATAGCATCATTACAAAAAATGAAAGGTATTCTTGCAAAGCTCACGTCAGTCCTTTGTGGGAAGGCCTGTCTAAGTCAAGAATCTATATTTTCCAACAAGTTTTGACTAATGAAACTCATCTCATCAATCAAAATATACCTAATATGGGTCATTTCTCCTTGAAAACTTGTAAGACGTGTCCCTTCTAGTTGAGAAAAATCTTTAATTGGTATTCACAACTTTGAATTAATTGTAGAGGCTCCTATATTGAAAGTCACAACTCCAGTCGATGCAAGTAATAGTAGCAAAGAAGTTCTTGGCATAGTTGTGATCTAAAGAGATTGACTCATGGCACCAATTAGCTAAGACTTTCATGTTTGTATTGTGCCTTGAATTATCATAACAAAGACATTCCAACCTGATTGGTATGATAGTGTGTCATAATAATATTGATTACCTTTTGTTACTTCTCGCCAAGAGTTGTAAAGTTGATGCATTGTGGGATGTCATCATACATGAGACATCCATGTTTCTTCATTTCACTTATGTATTTGATTGCTTCGGTTGTATGCTCTTCATTTTGATATTTACTAAACCAATTTGTATTTCTATCAATATCTCTTCTTCCCAACATGTCTATTTCAGAAACTTGCATATGTGACCACGATGTAGCCTGGAGATGATTTCCCATTCATGCTCTATGGTATACCTCCATTATCTTCCATTTCAAGATCATTGCTAGGTTCATCATTTTCTGTAGGTATTTCTCTTTGAACATGCCAAGGAGTGTAATCAAATGATCCCATTTTTCCACTATAGTATCATTATCATGATCAATGTCCCTTTCAATGTTATGAAAAGGTTTGTATAGTAACAACTCACAAAAACAAAAGTGCACCCATTTGCTTGAATCGCATGGAGGAATGGATTGAAACCTAGGGAAAACTCTAACAATAATTATCACTTTCCTTGGACCCCATTTTTTATCTCCTCTTTTTCTAGGATTGTATATCCAATATCTTGTTGCATTAATCAAAGTGATACCTTTCATACAAATTGGCCTTATTTTATAGCCATCCGCAAAAGATTTTGTGTGTTCTTCATTATTTTCCTCGTTATGTACTGCTACAGGTTTGAAAATTTCACATGAGACATTTATATTAACAAACCTTCTGCTACTCTCCACCAATGGAAGCTCTAATAACATATGACATGTTTCCTGAGATCCAATGTCCCTCTCTATAACTATTTCTGTGAGAAGATTTTTGTACACCCGTGCAGCTAAATCATCAGGATTTTCCACGTCTGATAGACACGTCAATATTTTAGAGTAGTTTTTTGAGCTTCTCTCAGTCTTTGTTGCATACTTTGTAATGTATTTAATAACTACATGTTTTGAAAGAACAAGTTGCCAATCTATATTCGCCCTCTAAAGTTGCAGTATGTACCAATTATGTGAATTGAATCTATCATCATTTCTAGCTGGGTCAAATTTTCTTTCACCCGATTCTCTATCCTCATATAACTTGGATCCCCCCAAATTTAATGGTCAAGGAACATTATACCTAAGACAATGAAAAATGAGCATCTCGTTTGATTAAGTTGTCTAAATAGTGGATATATAATATTAATATAAAAAATTTAATCTATGAATTTATTACCCGCAAACCATTATTTCCTCTTTTTTTACATAGGCATGCACCCTCCTTAAAGACTGTGTGTCATTCCATATAGTTGACTATCTCTTCATAGTCATGGTCGATATCCATCTCAGCTAGTTGTGCACTATTTTTAAGACATGGACGTTGACCAAAATTTTAGAAACCCTACAAACGGTTGTAGTGAATATATTATATTGAATATTTATAATGAATATATGGTAATATATATGAACATATATTGTAAACATCATATTATGCTGATATATATGATCAAATTACTTTAAACATACTTGTATATTTCTTTGATGAAGGTCATTTCTAGGATTCCATGCATGTATAATGGAATGAAAATATCTCTCAACACTTTTTCATTCCTCCTCATTTGACCATTCAATAGTGTTCATGTTCAATGATCCTTCTAGCCATATGAAGCCATGCACATGAGGTGAACCCCTATGTTGCCACTCATATCTACACCAAAAGTTGTTGACTTTCATACATTTTTTAACTATTTCCTTTCTTAACATTGTATGTCTTGGATGTATGTAATGTGCATTAATTATATGAGGATAGTCAATGGCATTCAGTCTTCTCCATTTTTAGCCTCTCGTGGGTCAATTGGTGGTGTCCCTGGCATCAATGCATGCAAATTAGGCCATTGCACATCTGTTGCACTTAATGTGAAAAAAATTCTAGGAGTGCCAATTTGGTGAAGCATGTTTGTTAATTATACTTTCCATTTAGCCCAATATGATCTAATGCCTCTTAGAGATGTTCCAAATATCATCAACCTATCTACTAAATTATTACGTACCATATTTTCCATATGTTCACGTAGCTCATTGATGGTAATTGGCATGACTTGAAAAATATTTTGTACAAATACATCGAATGAATTTTTTGCACAATGTCTCATTATCATGTTCAACATGAAATACCTAAACCTTGGATGTTTATGAAAGCGATGATCCCTATATCGCAAAAAATGCTTCACAAATTCATGCAGATGAACTTGCCTCAATCTTGGCTCTAACCAATTACATCATCCATTAGGAAACAATTTTGGAATTTCTATATCTAACAATCTGAATGTGACATATTCATTGATGGGTGGTGCAACTATAGTTGGCCACTCAATTGATGCAGATGGAACTATGTCAGGATTGTTAACCCATACATGATTAATTCCATTTCTCTTTGAGCATTAGGTGGTCTTGAAGCCATAGATGTTGTGTGGTCAATTATATTACCTTCATCTATCTCCATGAGTCGGCCAACAAATATGAATTCATTAGCATCAGAATCAAATTCCATGTGCATTGTCTTCAATTTATTAAAAACATTCACTTCAGAATTACTTGGAAAATCATTGAGAACATTTTCATCAATTCTAACATCTGCATAAAAATTGTCATGGTCCACTATGTATGTCAATGCTCTGAACACATGATCCCTATTTATAGTAAAGTTATAACGTGTGCCACATTGATCCCTTTTGCGAACAATAATGATTGGAAAATGCTCAATTATATGTGACAAAACTTTGGATGCTTGTTCTACATGTCATAGAAAACTTATAGTGTGACCTTTGTAGTTATATTGACCACCAGTTTCATGGGTAACTTACAGTATAGGACTAACATGTGTAATCAACATCTCTTTAACCTATGTCAAATGCACAACAATCTCTTCTAGTTGAGGGACATGATCCATATTGTTTGCAAATGAAAACCTATGATTTCCTCTCTCCTATCAATACTTGTTGCATATAGGACCTTCAAAGTTGTGATATACTTTCTTTCCAAGATAAGATTCTTGAAAAAAATAACACATATGTGGAGTCTTCAAACTATCTAAGTAAATTCTATATTGCATTTGGAATGTCCTAAATTTATATTGAAGCGAACCATTTAGGTTTGGCATGTTTTCTATACTACCTTCCACATCTACATTCATTTTTTAATATGCTCCCATGTTGTGGTATTTCTGGAACACGTTCTATGGATGTTGAATTTTCATTTTCATCATTTAATTAAATATTTGTATTATGTGGATGGTTTCTTCTCTCAATTGGTTGGGGATCACCCTTGTCGCCCTTCATGACTTTCTTCACTTTGAAGAGGAGGGAGTTGTTTAGAAGTTCGCTGCCAATTGTTTCTCTCTACATTTCTTTCATCTCTATTTTGAATTTCCAATTCTTGCATTGCTACTTCTGCCCTTCTTCTAGTGGGCCTTTTTCTTTCAACTTCATTGTGTCTTATTTGGTGTTCTTCCCTTTGACTTTCTGTTATTTGTCCTTGTTGACGTTTATGGTACTCTCTTTGATATTGTCTATGATATTTTCTTTGATATTGTCTTCTCTTCTCGTCTGATTCAAAGTTTAATCTTAGTCTCACCATAGCTACTATAAAATAATGCAAAGTTAGAAATGTAAATTGAGTTCATACATTTAATATCTACTAACTATTCTATTCTTTAGAGAGAATGATTATTCAATAATAATTTGCATAATTATATATATACTAAAAAGTTGTATATTCATTTCTATATAATTATGTATAAACTACAAAAAAGGTATAAATGATTGCATTAGTTTGGACATAATTAAAATATATTTTCTTGTAACAACAATTAGAGATAATATTTGCAAAAAAAAATTATAACAATTATAGAGACAATGAGAGGCAATATATTATAGCAACATGAAAATGAATATTTCATAAAAGAAATGATTGCATAGACACAATAAGATCAATATAGTTTTATTATATTGGCTAAAAGGCCATTTTAAGAAAAACAAAAAGTATTGATCTCTCATTTACAATAAAAAAAACCAATGACACCCAAAAATATGTGATCCCGCACTGAGAGGTAGTGGATCTGGAAACAAAAAACAATACACAAACACTCAATCCCATCATGTTTATCTCCATTCACCATTTGTCAATTCTTTCCCTAGACGTAATGTGGACTGTGAATACAATTTTAGAGTTTGAGTTTCATTAAAGAATACTTCAAAAAATTCTTCACAACTAAGAGGTGAAACAAATATGTCGACTATGACACCCCTCCACTAACAATCAATGTCATGTGCATCAACAAAATATCCAAGTGGTATATGGGAAGGCAAAGTGAGTAGTGGTGGAGTGTGTTTGATATATTTTAGAAAAAACTCCTCTACAAGGGGTTCTCAACTCCATACATCAGTTATGAAATAATCATATTGTACATAATATTTGGGTCTCTCACTGTTTGCTACAATATCAATGACTGTACCCTCAAACCAAGCTCCCTAGAAGTCGTCCTCATTAAAACATACTTCAACCTTCATGCCAACTATGTCTTCCATTTTTTATGCCTTATGAATGACTAGACAAAACTAAAATTTGAAATTATCAATTAACCATAATGGTAAAATAACATATAGTACAACATCTAGTCACACAAAAAAAATTATTTAAAATGGCGGCATTGCCCTCCATGTTAAAAAAAATTAAACATTAGTGTACACCAAAAATATTCATATGCTTATTAATGTGGCGGCATTGCCCTCCATATGAAAAAATTAAACGTTAGTACACCTAAAATATTTATATGATCATTAATATGGCAGCATTGCCCTCCACATATAAAAAATATTTTAGACATTACTATACCTAAAATATATAAAAATATTGTTATCATTAATTTAAAAATGACATTTTGAATTTTCTTTTTTAAAGTTTTTAAATTTGAATGTCATTTGACATTTCGAATATATTTTATTTTTTTACTTCATATTTGATTTATTTCCGATTTGTCCTTGCCATTTGACATTTTTTTTTAAAATTTTGGATTTGTTATTGCCACCCATATGTGTAACTGACACCAATTCTTTTTTCTTAACACAACATATTTCAATGTTGTATCCTGTGCTCTCATTGTATAGATGTCTCTCGACATAATTAAACTCTATCATTTTACTATGTTTAAAATATAGATGATTGTTATTTAGCTACTTTTTTTTACGAGGGACAACTAACATTAGGAATGATTAGATCAACATTTTGACAATTGTATGTGTATGTTTTCTATTTAATTTACAATCCACTAACTCCTTGACCAATTTCTTATAAATTGAAAAATATTATAAACCATAAAAAATGTAAGATAACTTTTATTTATAGATATAAAACTAAAAAAAAAAAATTATACTTTGAGTAATTATGATTAAAGACGTGTTTCTATTATAATCTTTAACAATCAAAGTTCCTTTATTATATTTTCTTTCTAAAATCTAAGGCTTCTTTTGCAAAAATCAAGTTCTCTTCTTTCTAAAAAGACTTCTTTATTTATTGTGAGTAAATGTTTTTATTATAAATTTAATATTATTTATTGATTTATTTACTTTATTAAATATTTCATGTTAATTAGTTTCTAATGACCATACATTCTAATTTAAAATAAATGTTTGTATTATAAATCATTAAAAAAGTAACGTTTCATTTAAAGGTACTTTAAAAGGTATTTTTTAAAGTCACACTTCAAAATTTAATATTACATATTTGATTTATTTAAATTAGTTTCTAATAAACACACTTTCTAATTTTAAAGGTTTGTTTATGTTAAGCAACTCTCTAATTTTTACTATGAAAACAAATATTCTTAGTTTTTTTGAGTTATTATTATTTTTATATTCTCTACACATTATGAGATGATGAAGTGTGATTCAAATTGAGTCATTATCTTATTTAATACATTTAGATTTTTCTATTTTCATTCCTTAAATTCTTTATTGATTCTTTCTATTTATTTTACTTAAGCTATTTTGATTTTTCTATTTTTGCTTCATTTTGTAATCAACTAAATTTAAAAGAATCTTTTTCTTGAAAATGAACATAAGTTATATTTCTATAAATTTTAAACAATAAACATAAAAAATTAATATTATTTAAAAAAGACAATAAAGCTTCTTTTTTCAATGTAACATAAAATACTCACCCCCACCAAAATAAAAATGAAGCCATTGATTTTCTTTTAATTTTCTTTTTAAATTAAGCAATAGTTAAAAGAAGCAATAATTAATTTTATTTTTAATTTAAAAATTAAATTAATTCCATTAGGGCTTTAAAAGCACCAAGAAATGTTGTTTCAGTTGGAGACGTTTCTCTTTCTTTGGTCTGGTATTCTAATTTAGACCGATCTAAATGTGTGCATGATCTCTTTGCTAGGTATTCGCATACAAAAGAGTTATAAGAAAATAACAACTCCTTTAAGTAATATGGAATGACCTTTGTCATTCATAGCTAAAACCTTCCATGCGATTCATTCCACCTTTTCCATCGTGAAGGAGATATGTAGAGAAAATTGCTTGAAGAATAGCTCATATCTTGCTGCAACAGGCATCAATGATACGATGGCTTGAAATAGAAAATAGTGGTCTTCAATTTGCTCCAAGAACAAATTTAGTATTGAAATGGAAGATATAAATTAATTCCAACAAGACAACCATGTGTGAAGAGGGAGCACTAAATGTTTGATTGGTAAATGACTTTCCTAAAAATGTTGCCACTATAAAAAAAAAAGAGCTATGCCAATGGCAAATTTAAGGCAAAAATTCACAAACTTCTCATGCACTTCTTGCCTTCTTGGTCCAACACAAAACTTATAGCATTGTATGGATTAAGAGGAGATGGCATTATCACGCAAATTGTAACTGTCACAATAAATAAATAGATAAATAAATAAATTTACTTTCCTACAGTATGTTTCACAATTTCATAAGTGGCAAAATAAAAGAAAATGAAGAGGGAAAAGTATGGATGAGGAACCTATATACGGTATGAAGCCTTTTATAGATACAATAGAATACAACATTCAAAAAGAAAATCTAGAAAATAAATAGAATACTACAAAACAATATGAAATATTATGAAGAACTATAAATAGAATACAACATTTCAAAAGAAAATCTAAAAACTAAATACAATAGTATGAAATGGTATGAGAATTTGTGAAAAACTACAAAATAGTAATCCGTAAACTAAAAAAACTTGTGCAAATGCCTTACTTTGAAATAAAAAACTTGTGAAAACCCTATTGTGTTGAAATCCCTACAATATGCAACTGCTCCAAATCGTCCAGCTAAATCTGTTTGCAAAACACAAATGAAAAGGGGAGGGGCGTGTTTTATAATCTCATGGCATCTCCTCATATTTTGTAACTCGTGGCTCTTTGCATTCCTGTATTTGAAAAACAAAAATCAAAAGAAACGTCAAAACGCATTTCAAAATTGTTCATTTAAAATTAAAATTTAAAAAGCCCCTAATGTGGGCGTTTAAGAATTTTTTTAAAAAAAATTTAAAAACTATTATTGGGTGGGGGGTGTGTGGGGCCACCACCCTAGTCACCTCCCCTACACCCCATTGCCAAGTGGTCATTGTAGTCTACACTGCGAACCGTGCAATGTACGCTGTCGACCGTAGTGCAAACTGCGAGCTGTCATAGCAAGTGGGGTTCCCCACTACCCATGACCCGCATGGGATATCCCATCGATCATCGATGCGAATCCCATGATGGGTCTCGTCAAGTGGGTCTCGGGGTCCCCCACGGGAATGCCACATTTTATTTTTTAAATTTTTAACTCCTCTACCAAGTGGCTTAAGGAGTTATATTCGGCCTTGTGTGGCCTTTTTTTATTTTTTATTTTTAAATTTTATTAGAATGTCATTTGGGATTTCTTACGTAATTGTAGGCCATTTTTTTTATAGGGAATATGCCAAGCATATTCTTGTGTTGTGGTTGTATAGAACGCCTCTCAGTGTAATTATTTTTATGGAATGATAAATACTAATAAAAGATATTATAATTAATTTAACTATAAATTATTTTATGAATAGTTTAACTAATATTTTTCACATAGAGTTAATTTCAGATCAAGCAAGGTGGTTTGGTTGCTTGGTGTTTTTGTTTGGGCATGTTTAAGGTGATTGAGTTGTCACGGGTTGTAATGTGATGGGGGTTCTAATTAACATAAAGTTGTTTTTGCTTATTGGTGCAGGTTGTTTTACCTCGCCAATTCCTACTACAAAATAATTTTTTTGGCAACCTTTGATGTGACTGAACAACATTAAAAAATCATGGAAAGGGCAATCTTTGTTATCATATAATGTGATTTGGTTGATCGTTGTTTGACTAGCATCAGGTATTTTGCTTTGAATCTTGGAAGATAGATTTTTGGTGTTTTTTTGGTAAAAGTTGAATCATATGTAATAGTGAATTGTAATTGCTCTGTGTCTATAAAGAGCACTCTGCTTGTATTGGTGTTTTTGGATGTAATGGGTGTGTCTAGTTTTGGCGTTAGTTTTTGGCTGGAAATGGAAAGTGAAGATGTTTTTAGTGGGGGAGCCTATGGCTATAGTCATATTGCTAGTCTTATTGCAAGTCAAAGTATACGTAAATCTATTATATATTAATAAAATTATCATATATTACCAATAAAAAAAATAGTGTAAATAATATAGAAATTTAATATTTCTATATAAAAAACTATTTTTATTATTTTATTAATATTTTAACTAATATAAAAATTTATATTTTTATATAAAAATCCTTTTTTTTTCACATAAGTGTTAGTAAATAATATATACAAAGAGAGCTAAGGGATATCAAAATTTAATTTTTTATTATTTAATTTATATAATTTATTAGTTTTAAAAAATTGAAACTTTGATATTTCTCAAATTCTTTTATATACATTATTTAATATATATGCTATTATGTAAATTATTTTTAAGTTAAATAAAATACAATCAATTTTTTTTTGTTAAAATATAAAATAAAAGTCGTTAAAATGACTAAATCATAGTAAAAACTCATAACAAGTAGGGATGACTGTCAAATTTCATGCCTCATCCCATGGAATACGAAACATATTTAGACAAAGTCAAAGACACACTCATTCTTAATCCAACAAAAGTGAAACCACATGTTTAATATTATAACTTTCCTTAGGTGACTTGGGTGTCTAAAAGCTTATAATTCAAGCATCATCATGAGAGAGGATAAGCCAAAGTAGAGAGAATAAAATATAGATTTTGTTGGATGATGTGCAAATGGCATCCAAAATATGTTAAATTGAAGGCCTAATGAAAATTAATTTGTTTGTTGTGTATAATGTTTTTTGATTCATCAATATTTTAATGTTCTTTTTCGTTGTTTCAAATAAAAATCAGGCCTCAATGTTAACTGCCAATCTATCAAGAACATAGTTCTCTACATGAAAAAAATCTAATAAACATTGAAATTTTAAAAAGAGGAAAATCTTATGTGCTTTATACATCATTTAATTACATTAAAAATGTCTCATGTCATTGCATGTGTTCGGTACATCATGTAATGCCCCACCAGGGAACCTAGAAGAGAAGAAATTAACCTAAAACATGTTTTTTTTTTATCGGTAAAAGGTCGAGGCCAATAATTTTTATTAATCATTAATATATTTTGTACATAGTTCCTCCATTCAAACGGGCATAGGTAGGAAAGAATAGAATCAAGAAAACCTCCATTCTTTCCCAGGGACTTGTGTCCACTTAATATACATACAATAATATAGGGGCATTCCCCTATTTGCAAAGATATGAATTTTTTAGGATTATTCCTCATTTTACATAATATTTTCATCTTGATCTATCCTTCTATTGACAATCTTTGTGTTTTCCCTTTAATGAGTATTCTTCTTGCCGCTTTGCCTTCTTGTTTGAATTCCTGTTATATTTAGCCTGCATATAATTACCTCTTGACCAAGATCATTTTAGTATTAATCAATAAATTATTTTCTTAACATGTCATATAGATCGACACAAAGGTAAAAGGTTGTTAATCTAGTCGCAATATTAATTTACTTCAGTAAGGAAGCTTCATGAAATTTTCCAATGAGATTGATTTTTATTCTAGTTTTTGACATTGTGAGCAAATTAGTACTATAATGAGTGAACCTATTTAAATTACAAAGTAATTCTTTAAAATTAAATTTCTTATAATTGATCTCATAAATGATTAGGAGTTTAAAATGATGGGTTCAGTTTAGTGATTTGTTTTAAAGGTGGCATTGCCACTTGATATATTTTTATTAATAATATATTTTTTACATTTTGATACTGGTTCAAAAAAGGGGCTCCTGGAGAAAAGAACTAGAAAGAAAAACTTTGTTTGTGACCCCATAAAATAGAAGAAGGGAGAAGGAAGACTGTGAGGGTTACAAAAAAATAGATCCCCTTTCATAACCTCCATTGATTACATATGTTTCTCAAGAAAATTCTGGCTGTCCCTAAGAGCTAAGGATAGATCTAGCCCATTGGGAAATTTACATAAAAGCTCAAAGGCATACAGATAATACATCAACATGAATCAAAATGATTTACACGGAGTACTAAATAAGATTCGCAGGAGTGAAAAAAGTCCCACAAAATAATTTTGTCTTCATTCTAACCACTGTGAAGAGGAAGTCTTTGAGTCTCCTTGAATTATCTACATAGAAAGAAGACCAAAAAACCCAAAAAAACCACAGAGAGCACAAAATTGACAGCATATAATTAGTCCTCCATGAAGCATGTAGAAGCATCAACAGTACCAAGCTTGAGATTTAGATCAGGAATGGGCTGAGCGGAGGCCAAGCTAGGATGTGAAGGAGAAATTGATTGTGAGGGAACAACATGGAGGGTAGAATCTTGCTCTAAAAGGTCTAGAAGGGCAAAAACTACTTGATGGATACTATTAACACAGTCTTTGGTCAAGAAACTGCAAAATTGTTGCAAGGAGGCTTTCATAGGGCGAAAAGACTGCCGCTCAAGGGCTTTTTTAATGCTTTCAAGGACCATGTAAACCCCATGGTTACTCAAAACCGCATGATGGTGAAAAATACCGCCAATAAGAGAAACACCTCCCCATAAATCATACTTCTGGCATGCCTTATTAATCTTATTTCCCTGTAGGAATACTGGTTTAACATACCGACCAGTAATTAACTCTAAGTGAAAGGGGGACTGTAACAGGTCAAGGGCATTAGAGAAAAAAATGAAAGAATTTGTGAAGGATAGATGATGCGTTTACCAAGTGGGAAGAGGATGTCAAAGCCTATAATTCTCTTTATACCTCAACGGATATGCGGGCGATCACATAATAAAATAGAAGCAAGCATGTCGTCCTTAATACAACCTAAAAATGGCTTTTCCCAATCTTCAACTTCTAGCAGCACCTTGTAATTATGAGAATAGTAATCTATATGCAACAAAGAACATGACGAACATAATTCAAATTGCGAGCTCACACCCACCAAGAAACTAGGATGACTTGACATTTCAGAGAATCACTGACTAATGGTAAAGAAATCAATAGAAAAAAGAAGCGGCTGAAACTAATAGTGGAGAAATACAGTGAAGATGGTATATCGAAGATCTATATGTATTGCAAGGTAACAAAGGACAACTCATAAATAGCAGAGATCGATACAAAAAGGTTATCTAATTAATCACCACCTACAATAATAATGACAACTCACGCAAAGTCAAATTCAAAATCTTTTACAAGAATTAAAGGATGAAGAAAACATGAGGGAAGAGTCACTTAGTGAATTAATAAGTGACTGCGCACAAGGTATAACAATTATGTCATCTAAAATTTCAAGGGACCATTTAAACTAATCAAATCATTCATATAAGTGAATGAAGTACTAAACATTGGAAAAGAGAAAAAATTGAGATCCAGATACGCGCCCAATGATCGGTTGACGACATCCAAATGATGTAAGAGATACATGATAGGACTGTAGCATTGGAAAATGGAAGCACTTCCATTTAGGACTGGTTTAGCCCTCCGAGTAAGTGGTTTAGGGTCATGTCAAATGCCTTGAATGGGTCTTTGACTTGGATCTGGCTTTTTCCCCTGTTCTGCCACATTTTCCACTTCTTTTCTGCATATTTCTGGCATCCTGAATTGAAATTCTAAAATTCTTGACTCAGGGTCAAGGTCGACCTTTTAGGTTAAGGTCAACCTCGACCCTGACCTAGGTCAAGGCCGACCTCGATCTTGAACCAGGGTCCAAAGTTCAAAATCTCAAAGTTTTCGGATGTTGGGTTTCAGAAAGATTTATTTTCTCACTTCCGGGTCGACTGTTTCGGGCTTCGGAATGGTAAAATCTTAAATTATATTTAATTTAAGTCCATTTCTAGGGGTAAAAGCTTAAATGGGAATTTAATTCTCCTATGTAGGCCTCTCTAGAAGTTTGTGCCCTAGACTAGTATAAAAGGAAGCCTTCCTCTCTCATTTCAATCCATCTTGTTATCTCAAGTAAGCACTCCATCCTCCATCAAATCAAGCAAGCAAGAAGGAGAAGGAAAGCATTCAAGCATTCACTCAACTTCAAGCATTCAAGCATTCAAGATCCAATTCATCAAGGAGATCCATTGGTAGCCATTGAAGGATTCAATCTCTATGAAGCCCTCTTGTTGAAGATTTCTCCATCCATATCCATTCAAGCCTCTTCCTATTCCAAGATCAATTCAAGATTGGTGTTGAAGATCTAAAGACAATTGATTTGAGACATCCTACATTCATTTGGAGCATCCATACTTGTGGATTCAAGGATTCGAATCCTCCACAAGGGTTTCAACATAAGCAAAGTGACTTGTTTCATTTACTTTGTTTATTACTGCAATTTCAATTCAATTTCAAGGTTAATTCCAAAATCAGGGTTTGACCAAGGCAAACCCCTCATCCAAACAAAAAAACCATTTTTCTTGCAGGAACAAGTACAGAACAACAAATTATAGTACAGATCTGGACACCCTTTTCAACAAACTTTTGGGATTCGTGAACAAAATTTTCGTTGGAGCAACGCAAGTCAAGGTCAACATTTTAGGGTCAAGGTTGACCTTTCTACCTACGTTAAGGTCGACCTTTTTCAGAGAAGCAAAAGATTTCTGGGTTTTCTCTGTCTTTGTGTTTCCAAGCTAGATTTGGTTGCAGAATTTTCAGAAATTGAGTACACACATCATAAAATAGCATTTTCCAGATTTGTCATATTTTGAGGTTAGTATTTGTCTTCAATTCAATAAAGATTTCAATACTCTTTTCCATAATAGAATATAAGGTTTTATTTTTTCTTCATATTCTATATCGATTGATTCATTTATGCATTGGCTATTTCCTTATGGTTAATCTATTTGGATCTTTCCTTTGGGAATTTGGGGTTAAGAGGAAGATCTTACATTCCCTAATCCTATCTATTCACACTACATTCTTACACCCTTTTTCTCATCTTACATTTTGGTGAACCTACGATAGACAACTCTTTCTTTTATGGTGTTAGATCTTACATGTATTAGCTTTCTTTTATGTGTTTGCATTTACATTTCAAAAATAAAATAAAACAAGAGCTGTGTTATAGCAGGAGTCCAGCCTAATAGGAAAGAAAATCATGATTAAGAAAAAAATTAAAAGACAAATTGACTAGTTGTAAGATAGAGTTACTTGACAAGAGGCATATTTACAACTTAACACCTATAATAAAATAGCTTGTGTAATCACACAAAATGTTGCTAAATTATGTGGCTAGTTTGAAATAGAGGTTAAAATATTACTTTCCACTAATTACTAAATCTTTCAATACAAATCTTTGATACTTATTGTTTACAATGCAAATAACTTATTATAATTTGATTTACTTAATCCTATTACTCTATTGTCTTTGAGGTTGAAAGTATCTATTGAAATAATGTTTATCTCAATGGTTGCACTACGGATTTTCTATTTCAAGAATCTATTGGATACATGAGACAAATTTAATACTCAATTCATGAGTTAAGGATCCAACGTCGCATATTATAATTTTTCAAAAATCAAATTCATGGTTACATGTCTAATTTCTATTATTTAGAATAATTAAGGCCTAGCCATTCAATGAGTTTTTTTTCTTTTGGCATGTGCACAATTGTGGTAGGTATAGTCTAGACTAGTATGACCGAATCTATGATAAAAAAAGATGTCAAAATTAGAGTCATTAACTCAAGATGAACAAATTTCATGTTATCCTTGATATTTAGCTCTTGATGAACAAATTCCTGAAATGGTCGAATTCGCTTAGCACTCAATATCTAGAGAAAGAGATAAAGATGGGCATTGTATACAAAGAGGAAGAACACACCTTTGCATAGTCAAAATTTGCTTTGACACATGGTAAAACATTACTAGGAAGAGACCTGGGTGTATTAGTCCATGTGAAAAGAGCTCCACCATCCATGTCATATTTTAGAGGGAAAGAAACTTTTATTGCTAGATCTGATACATCATACCCAAAAATATTCATACATTCTTTCAGAGAGAATAAGAAACATAGAGATATGGAGGGGGGGGATAGAGATAAAAAATAGAGTGAAACATTGAAAGGGAGAACAAGAGAGAGAGAGAGACTAAGACATAGAGGTAGAAAGAGGGAAAGATAGAAAGATAGAGATGTATGAAGTGATATATGAGAGGTATTTAAGAGGGATTATATATATAAGGAGTTAAAAATATAAATATTTTACAATAATTCAAATTTTAATGGAACAAAATAATTGTAAATTGAACTATTAATGACTTTTGTTTGTCATAGTAATTTTTAGATCTATATTAGATTAAAAAATTAAGAAAAAAATAGTCAAAATATAAAAATGTAAATGTTAAAAATAACAATAATTTAAAATATATAATATTAATAATAAATAATATAATCTAAGTATATCATTAGCTTATTAAATTATTTTTAAATAGGTAAATAAGTGATAGGTAATAAAGGTGATAAAGACAAGTGGGTGCAAGATAAATAATTCAAACTTAAATAGAAGAAAAATAATTATAAATTAAATTATTTATAATAGCTTTTATTTATGATTGTGATAACATAAATAATTAGAATAATTTTAAATTTAAATAAAAATAGAATAAACAATAATGTGTATCAATAAAATAATAAATAAAATTAAATAAAATTAATAATAAAATAAAGTTTAATATATAATTTGTTTAATAAGATAATAAATATTTAGATAAAATTGGTTTATTAGATTAAATGTAAAGGAATCACGTATAAAAAGTATAATAAATATTAAAGAATAGTAATATTATTAGTACTTGTACTAATAAATAAATATTAATCTAAATGTAAAAGAATCATGTATAAAAAGTATAATTAATATTAAAGAATAGTAACATTATTAGTACTTGTACTAGTAAATAAATATTCCTTTCTCCTACTTTTGAATTGATTAGACAATTTTTTTTAATTTTCAGAATGAAAAAATAATTAAACCCCCAGCAAAAATAGGAGCAGCCAATAAGAAAAAATAAATACTTTTCAAAAAATTCAAAATAAAAAACAAGACACTTCAAACATTGAAAACCATGTTTAATATTTTGCACATGCGTTGTTTTTTAGGCAAAGTAATAGCAAAAAATCAATTGAAAACAGATGTCTCAGCCTATAGATAGACTAGACTAATAATCATATAAAGCAAAAATAATTAAACATTATTAGTACTTGTAAATAAATATTCTTTTACTAAGAATAGTAACATTATTAGTACTTGTACTAGTAAATAAATATTCCTTTCTCCTACTTTTTAATTGATTAGACAATTTTTTTTAATTTTCAAAATGAAAAAATAATTAAACCCCTAGCAAAAATAGGAGCAGCCAATAAGAAAAAAGAAATACTTTTCAAAAAATTCAAAATAAAAAACAAGACACTTCAAACATTGAAAACCATGTTTAATATTTTGCACATGCATTGTTTTTTAGGCAAAGTAATAGCAAAAAATCAATTGAAAACATAAGTCTCAGCCTATAAATAGGCTGGACTAATAATCATATAAAGCAAAAATACAAAAACATGTATTTGTTCATGCTTTGTGTTTTCCTAGTATAGTTCATTTGCATTGCATCGGTATATGAGCTTTACTACCTCTAGTCCTACTTTTAATATTTCGGTTAGAAGAAGTCGTAGACTTATGGGTTTCTTTGATCCCGAGTCTTCCTCTCCTCTCCTTAGGATCCCAAATGACAATTTGATTACTCATGATTCCAATCCTACTATGGAGCATAACTCTTCTCACTCATCTCATGATGAGGATGATGCTTTAAGAGTTCCTCCTGAACAAGTCCAAAAACTTTCAACTGAACTTGATAAAATGGGTAATTGGCTTATTCAAGAAAACCATAATCAAAACTTTATTCAAGCTATAGACGCTCTTAAGAAAGTCTTTCATGATAGTGATCAAGGTGTTAATCTCTTGCATGATATTACTCATCTTGTGCATTCAAATGTTAAACCTTTAGCTCAGGAATCTCAAGATTTAGGATTCACTCCTCTTGTCACTAGTATGGAACCTTCTTCTGTTCATTTACTTAGCATTCCTACTTATACTCCTCCTTTAGTGACTACATCGGTTCCCTTTCTTCCTATGAGTGTTCCTCTGGTGTCTCTACCTACTTCAAAACCTTCTTATCATAGTGTTCCTTTCACTTATTCCAACCCTCTTCCAACTATGGTTCCAAGTGTTCCCCCGATTGTGTCTTCCATTCCCGCCGCTTAATACACTTTACCTAATGTTTCTAATGTTCCTATGCCTCCTATTTCATCTAATGATTCCACAATCATTAGTTTGTCTCAAACTGTGTCCTCTTTACAACAAATTGCATCCTTAGTTCAATCCAAGTTTAGTATTCCTACATGTGACATGGCCAGTCCTTTATCCCTAGACATTATCGTGCTCTTGTTCCTCAACAAGCCGATATGCCTCATCTTGAGAATTACAATGGTAAGGGAGACCCTATTACTCATGTTAAAACATTTCAAATCCTTTGTAGTGACTATGCTCACGACCATAGGATTTTAGCCAAGTTGTTTGCTAGAACTTTTCATGATAAGGCCTTGCAATGGTATTGTTCCTTGCCTCCTTATTCTATTGAATCTTTTCTAAAACTTGCTAATGCCTTTATTCAATAGTTTCAAAATAACATTGGTCTGCAAGTGTCCTTAATTGATTTGATGCATTGTAAACAAAATACTAAAAAAAAATTGACTAAATTTATTGGTAGATTTAAGCATTTGTATGCTCAAATTTCTTATCATGTTCCTGATATTGATATTCAACGTATGCTTATTTCAAATTTACAAAAGGATATTAGAGATAAGATTATGCTTACTGAATTTACCTCTTTTCAACAACTTTGTGCAGTGCTTCATCATTATCAATTACAAGTGAGTCAATTTGAGAGCAACACTCCAATGGCTCCTGTTCTAGTTGATAAGAGTGATGCTGCTCCTAATCCCAACAAGTTTAAAAAACTTAACAATTATGTCAAGATAAATAAACAAGCAAATGTAGTTGCTGATCAAGTTGATGTTGCATCCAAAAATGCCACTTCTGCATCTACTATTTTTCATCTGAATCGTACGTTTACTCCTCTTTCTTAATCTTTGCATTCTATTATGGGTAAATTGTTGACTGCTAATATGATTAGTTTACCTCCTATTCGACCTCTTTTACCTACTAAAATGGCATCTAAATCCTTTGATTCCAAAGCCTTTTGTCAATACCATCGTCAGAATGGCCATGATACTGAGAAGTGTTATTCTTTAAAACATAAAGTTCAAGATTTAATTGATTCTAATACTTTATCTATTGATAATTTTGATGGTAGTGGGAATAAATTTGTTTCTCCTGCTAATCAAAACCTCCAAATCTATACGAATCCTTTGCCTACACATGATACTAATACCATTGTTCAACCATCTTCTGTGGATATTGTTTACGATTCAAATATGGATGATCTTAATCATATTGTTAAGCATGTGGAGCATGTTGTTTTGTCTCAATTTGTATCTCCACCCCAGCCTCAAACTCAACCTCAACTTCAAGTTCCACCTCAACCTAAACCTAAACTGAAACTGAAACTGAAACCTAAGAATAAAAGACCTCAGGAACTCTTGATTACCTTTGATAATTCTGAGACTATTAAAGCTCCTGATGGTCCCCTCTACATTTATGTTAGGATTTCTAAGATACCTACGCACGGTTGTCTTGTTGATCCTACATCCTTAGTCAATGTTATTACTGAAGAAAATCTTTTTATGAAGAACTTACAATGTGATTCTTATGATACATTGGATGTGTGGATTCAAACTTGTAATGGTTTTTTTAATCCATCATTTGGTTCTATTAACTTGCTTGTTGAACTTTGGGGTAAAGTTGTGAACACTACCTTTATTGTTGTTCCTATTTTTGATCAGTTTCAAGTTAAGTTTGGTTTTCCTTGGTTGAATGCCATGCATTCCGTTGCTTCTTCTATTCATAAGTGTCTTAAATTCATTCATGATGAAGAAGTGAAGAGGATTAATCATAGTTTATATCAACCTTCTAGGCCTAGGGATTGTGCTACCCTGGACTTCTTTTGGCCTTCATTACCTAATTCATGTCCTTCCTGACCTGATAACCTTTTTCGCTCATATCAAGCCTATAAACATCGCAAGATTCTTGAGTTAAGCATGCCTCAGATGGATCTTAACCTTGGTCTTTTGCCTACGCCTTCTATAAATCCTTTATCCATGGCTTCTAGTTTTGTTAATCAAGTTTCTAGTGTTGCTTTTCAGCCTACTGAGAATCCTACTAATTCTCCTATAGAACCTGTGAAGGATCCGGTGGTTGTTCCTCCTAGTTCTCAACATATTTCAAACAAGACAAAACATAATCACTCTGCCAATGAACGTTGTAAGAAGCGTCGAGCTCAAGCTAAGGCCCATGCCTCTGTTCTTCAAAGTTCTTTACCTTATTTTGACAGACCTATGCATGATGTGTTGGAAGAAGTTAATATTAATAATGATGTTAAGATGAATGATTATGATGATTCTATTTGTATCTTAGATTCTATTTTGATTAATCTTGATGAAGAAGATACTCTTGATGATACTAATGATGTTAATGATGAATATGAGACTATTGACATTAATACTAATTTACCTAATATGATTTCAACACAATTGATAATTACACCTAGTATCAAACATTACGATTCTCAAGAGGATCCTTGTTTGGAATTGGCTATTATTCCTACTGTGTTGGATATAGTCCCTCTTGTGAGTTACCCACCTTCCCTACATGATATAGAATGAGATGGGGAGGGTAGGCGACACGTTTGATTGGCTTGTCCTTCGTGGTAACTTTTTGTGTGTTTGCTTGTTGTATTGTGCTTCTCTCGTAATGTGTTTGCTCAATGTTTGTTAGATTATTTTATACGGCCCTTGTTACTTTGTTGGTGCAAGGTGATAAAGGAATCGAACATGTTGTGCTATTCCTATATATGTATCTCTATTCTTCTATATGTTGTGTTCATGTTATGTTGTTCCTGTGCTATTGTTCATAAATGTTTTTCTTGTGTAGTCTGCTTGGATTTGCGACTAGGTAGCACTAATTCATTTTGGTCTCCATGTTGTGATCCAAAAAGACTCTTCTTTCTAACTCTAATGTTTCGTTCCTCCATTGTGATTGTAGTTCTGCTTTCTTTGGGGAATGATGTCAATTCATTTGCAATAATATCATATACAAATATTATCTTATGATCATACTGACTCCACGACAGGTAGATCCCTTATGTGTTCTTTGTATGTTTATGTGATATTTCCCTTGATTTGTCTTCGGTTGGGGGCATCTCGTAGTGGAAATGTAATTAGTGGAGTTGTTTATGTTTCCATTCAAGTCATTGCTCCTGTTAAAGTGTTAGAAATGACTTTAACGTGGGGGCATACGCTCTGCTCACTTTTTGCAGACACGCACTTTCAAGGTTTATTTTTCAAAACTCTTTTCTACCTTTATGGATTAGTGACTAATCTTTAAAGCATGGATTTTTACTTTATAGGATCTCTTGATCCCTCCAGTTTCAATTTTTCAAGTTTTGATCCCTTAAGGTTGGAGGTGTCCTTAAGACTGGGTCTCTCTTGTTTTGGCTTTGCTCTTTTGGAATAGAATATTCCTGAGGGTGAATCCTTTATGGGTTGACTAGTGAGTAGCCACATTCACTAGGCAGTTCAACTCCATCTTTCCAGTTGCGTTGTTTCCTTGTGTGGTTCACAATGGGATATAAGTTCTCATTGGGCGAGGTAATCACACCCTCTTCTCTCTTTTAGAGATGTCTCTCTTATTGTAATCTCAGAGTTGATGAAGACTTGAGTCCTTGGGGGCTTGAGGATTCTTTTGTCCCTTTGATTTCAATAAGATTGTTTTTTTTCTTTATGATATCCTTTACCAAGAGTTTGCATCGAGTCCATACTCTTGCTAAAGTGGGGGCTAAATGTAGTGTTAGAAAATAGAAGCACTTCTATTTAGGACTAGTTTAGCCCTCGGAGTAAGTGGTTTGGGGTCATGTCAAATGCCTTGAATGGGTCTTTGACTTGGATCTGGCTTTTTCCCCTGTTCTACCCCATTTTCCACTTTTTTTTTGCATATTTCTGGCATCTTGAATTGAAACTTTGAGATTCTTGACCTCAAGGTCAAGGTCAACCTCGACCTTGACCCAGGGTCCAAAGTTCAAAATCCTAAAGTTTTCAGATGTCGGATTTTAGAAAAAATTATTTTCTCGCTTCCGGGTCGGCTATTTCGGGCTTCGAAATGGTAAACTCTTAAATTATATTTAATTTAGGTCCATTTCTATGGGTAAAGGCTTAAATGGGAATTTAATTCTCCTATGTAGGCCTCTCTAGAAGGTTGTGCCCTAGACTAGTATAAAAAGAAGCCTTCCTCTCTCATTTCAATCCATCTTTTTATCTCAAGTAAGCACTCCATCCTCCATCAATTCAAGCAAGCAAGAAGGAGAAGGAAATTATTCAAGCATTCACTCACCTTCAAGCATTCAAGATCCAATTCATCAAGGAGATCCATTGGTAGTCATTGAAGGATTCAATCTTTATGGAGCCCTCTTGTTGAAGATTTCTCCATCCATATCTATTCAAGCCTCTTCATATTCCAAGATCCATTCAAGATTGGTGTTGAAAATATAAAGACAATTGATTTGAGACATCCTACATTCAATTCTACATTCATTTAGAGCATCCATACTTGTGGATTCAAAGATTTGAATCCTCCACAAGGGTTTCAACATAAGCAAGGTGAATTGTTTCATTTACTTTGTTTATTACTACAATTTCAATTCAATTTCAAGGTTAATTCCAAAATTGGGGTTTGACCAAGGCAAACCCCTCATCCAAACAATAAAATCATTTTTCTTGTAGGTACAGGTACAAAACAACAAATTACAATATAGATCTGGACACCCTTTTCGGCAAACTTTCAGGATCCGCAAATAGAATTTCCATCGGAGCAGCGCAAGTCAAGGTCAACATTTGGGGGTCAAGGTCAACCTTTCTACCTAGGTCAAGGTCGACCTTTTTCAGAAAAGCAAAAGATTTCTAGGTTTTCTCTCTCTCTCTCTCTCTCTCTCTCTCTCTCTCTCTATGTTTCCAGGCCAGATCCGGTTGCAAAATTTCTAGAAATTGAGTACAGACATCAGAAAACAACATTTTTTAGATCTATCATGTTTTGAGGTTAGTATTTGTCTTCAATTCAATAAAGATTTCAATACTCTTTTCCATAATAGAATATAAGGTTTTCTTCTTTCTTCATATTCTTTATCGATTGATTCAATTATGCATTGGCCATTTCCTTGTGGTTAATCTATTTGGATCTTTCCTTTGGGAGTTTGGGGTTAAGAGGAAGATCTTACATTCCCTAATCCTATCTATTCACAATACATTCCTACACCCTTTTTCTCATCTTACAAGGACCAAGGAAAGTACGTGCCAAGATGGATAAAGTGGAACTTGTGATGCCAAAAAAAGAGAAAGAAAAACACCACGAATTAAAACAGAGGACTAATGTAACTTGTTAATTATACTATATTACGATAAAAAAACCCATTGTGGCACACCTTCTTAACCCATAATTCTCTATACATATCAATGATCATTCTACGTAATGGAACACTCATCAATTTAGTTAGTTCTTCTTGAGAAGGGGTGACATATTGGTATTTAGCATAATAGTGTATAATTAACAACATACTTTATAATAAACCACAGAGGTTATAATGATCATTTTGAATAATTGCAAGAAGAACAGGGTATTCATTCAAAGAATTTTCTTGAGAGCATGAGTCCAAATGAATCTTGTCACAACCCATGTTCGCTAAACAGTCTGCCAGAGCATTGCCTTCTTTATAGGTATGTGAAATGATAAAATTACTCAAAGAATCAATAAAATCTCATATCTGATGAAGAATATAACTTAATTGTCAATTATCAGTTTTCCTATGAATGCAGACATTGATAATGACAGCTGAATTACCTTCAATATGAAGACGTGAAATCGACAAATTTTTAGCAAGAACCAAGCCTACTAGCAGAACCATGGCTTCTGCCATATTATTAGTGCCAGGACTGATAGGAAATGCAGTGAAAGCTAGAACTTTACCTAAATGATCTCTCAAGCAAGCATCAATTCCCGATTCACTAGGGTTACCTCTTGAGGAACCATCAAAATTTAGCTTAACATGAGAAGGCTTAGGTGGTTTCCATTTGATTGTGGTTTTGCAGATGGGGGATTTTCTAATACGAGAAAAAATAGGGGAGGAAGGAAAAGTAATAAGTTTCCAGGATGAAGCTACTTGACTGTTTAGTGATTATCATAAGTACAGTGTTAATTTTTGTTTTATAAATTGTTATCTTTATTGTAGTTCATCTTATCAACTAATCATTCTAGCATTAGTGAAAGCCTAACTATTTTTCATTTTCTCATAACCTTGATTCTCACTTAGAGTACTCTTAGTTACCCTTACATCATTCAAGGATATTTCTCAATCAATATATCAAAATTGAATTGTTTTGAGGATTAGTAATTTGGTCATTAACCATGGGATTTGAAAACTTAGTATAGTGAAATGAGATTATCTTCTTATTCTTGATTGATTTGATAATTATACTTTCATTTATGGATAGTCCACATTCGAGAATGATTGGGTTTCATACATAAGGTCACATTCCTATAGGGTCCATATCCACGTTCCTTTATTGCCCAAAGATTTTAAGTCTATTATCAGATATGATATAGTTTGAGTGAGCTTCTGATTTGCTTATGTTTGTAATTGGATGTCTTATTATAGTATGAGTTTTTTATTTCATTTTAAATTAGGCATGTTAGGCATATTACAAAGTTAATTAAACCTAAAACATGTTACTAAGTTTACAAAAAAAAAAAATTTAAAGTTTACAAACAATAATGAATAACAAAGTGGAAGCAATATAACATAAAGTGATGTAGGGGCATTCTAAGGTACTCGGTGAATCTGCATGGGAGGTGTGTGTTTGGCCAGTGTTACTCAGTTGCATCCTTGACCGACGGTTTCGGTCATTGAAGGAAGCTCGGTTGCTGAAGGAACTCGGTAATCTCTAGCGCTTGGTGGAAGTGTTACAAGACGATGCATGTGGTGCTCGACGATGCCTGGCATGCTTAGTTATTTCATTGTTGCTCGGTAGTTCTGGTTTACTGACTGGAGTTTTGTGTGATTTGTTGGGCCAATTTGGTGCATTTATTGTTGGTAGTTGTTGTTACAGGCCGACATGTTGAATTAAATGTTTGTAAGGCTATTTTGAGAGCCGACTTGTGTGAATTTAATAATTGTTGGGGGGGGAGTTAATGGTTTCATCCAACTGACTTGTGGCTGATGATTAATATTTATAGGATGTTTGGGGTAGTTGTTTTGGGAGCATGGTAGCAGATAACTTGGAAGACTTAGCGAATCAGATCCGAGGTTCTGAAAGCTGGAGTTGGTGAAGTTGTGGAAAAGATCTTGCATGATCTTATAGATCAAATTATTATATGATAGTTTGTAGTTACAGAGCTAATGGTTTGCACACTTGGAGACAAGGAGATTGCTTGGAGGCTTGTGAGCTCAAGTTTAGATTTGCCTTAGGGTTTCCATCAGTTGTTGATTGTTTCAGAGATGAGCTAGCTGAGTTTGTATTGGATTTGTGTGTATCTTGAAAGACTTGTTCTATTTGTAATTGGCCCTAACCCGGAAGGCCTTACAGTCGGGCATGTTAATGAAAATTGGATTTGAAACATCTTGTTGTATTGTATTTTCCTCTGTGTAATTCTAAAGCTGCAAGGCTGGATTGCCCTTAATTGGATCCTCCCTACCTTGGTTTGCGTCATAAAGACACTACATATTCATAAACATAATCTCATTTACAGATTATAAATCTCAAGGGTTCCTTGACATAGAAATATGTAAATATAAATTAATCTATTAAGTACAATAGTCATTCAAATAAAGTACATCATCTCATAAAAAAAAACCCAAATACAACTAAACCAGAAGGTATACATGATAACCCACATCCAATGCACAAGTCGTAGGGTATACAAAATATAATCTAAGTACAAAGTACAATAATATAAATAAAAGATAAGAGTAAGTCTCCAATGATAAACAAGAAGATATAACCACTACAATGATCATCCAACACTGGTACAAAGACGTCAGAATCTAAAATAGTAAAAGAATCACTACCACCCAACCACGTGGAATCAAAGGTTCACTCCCACTATGCTGGGGAGATAACAGACCTCACTCAGATATCAAACACCAAAATCCAACACAAAACAACACCTAGGCAAGGGATCCTGAAGGCTCTCTATCTCAAAGAGGTACAAAACCAATTGAAAAGATAATACAAACTCTACTAGAGGCAACCAACACATGTAGAAAACCTAAGATGCATAAAGGGAAGTGTCATCACATGAGCCAACTCTAAGGTTATCCTAGTAGTCTCTCTAAACCTCGCCGCCCTAGTGACTTTATGTGGTCTTACTAATCTTCTCATACATACGAGGTACCAAATATGTTATATCTAGTCCACGTAGGCAACAAACATCTTTCCACTCCTATCATAGTCAAGACCTCAATAAAGTACTTAGGCATGGGCGAGGTACACATTAAGATTTATTTTAAAATTATCAATGTATTTAAGTTATCATTTTATTAAGTAACTTGCAAAAGATACCCAAGCAACCACTTCTGGGCTCTGGAGCTTCCAAAACAAGCCACTTCCCATTTATACACTTAGATAACCTAACCTAATGCTCCAACCAAAATAACAAAAAGAAGAATGAACCAAAACCACAAAAGATTCTCATAAATCATAAACCATAATAATCACCAAAGTAAAATTATGGAGCATAGTAGAGAACAACACATCCTATACAAGGATCAAATAGTCCATCTCAATATAGACATTACCAATGATCATCCATCTCATAATGGATATTTTAATAAAATAACAATCCACAAAGTCTCATATCACAAGACCGACAATAATCACAAATGACATCCATTTCCAAACGTGGAGTAACATAATCCATAAAAATTATCATCTAAAATGTAGAACAATCATAGTAGAGAACATAAGGTGACCAAGTAAATCAGACCTAATCATAATAACAGTCATCCCCTTTTGGTCAACTGAAATAAAGATCGAGATACAATATAACATATGAGATCACTCACAGATATTATAGAATCATACATGATCCAATCGAGACTTCAAAAATTGTTATAAAGATTCTCCACATAAAATCAAAGATCAAAAGAAAAACACTTCAAAGCCTCTGTTATACAATTTCTAAAAGTCAATGTAATTTCCCCAAATAAACAACATCAAACAAAACAATAGAATATACCAAGTAGTCAAACTATAACACAAGTCTCAGTTGTTTAAGAATAGTCAATTTTCTTTACTAAAGTCTAATTTGACTTATTAAGAAAATGTTCATTTAAAATCTCATGCATATATACTTTTTAAATAAGTATTGAAATAAAATCTCCATGCATAACAAAATACCATGTATTTAATAATTAAATAATGTTATTAATTTTTCAAATAAAAATATAAATGAAAGCATTAATATTAAAACTCGCATGTAAAAAAAATTAATTAATATTTATTAATTAATTAATTTTTTTTAAATAAATAAATAACAATAACAATATTTTTGGGCGCCATGGATCTTGGTTCGATATCTTGGCAAGATTTGGCCAAGAGTGTGGATGTTGGGTGGACTTTTGTTAAGGGCAAGAAAAGATCTAAACATCTACCCTCCTTCGACATGTCCCTCCGTTCCCAGAAAGGGAAGAAATGATTTATCTCTGCGGTTGGCAGGTTCTTCGCTGACCGTTGATAGTCTTAGGGCTGCTGTTAAAAACTGAAATATCTTTCATGCAGCGGTTTCTCTAGTATGGATCCCAATCTCTTTTTTTTCTGGTTTCATTTTTTATCCAGATTGTGGGAGCCTGTAGCAAAACTCTCGTTGTGGTCTTGATCTATTTCATTTAAGAGTGTTGTATTGAAAATCTTATTTGACCAAACTGTACAGAGTTTCGGGGCCCCTTCAAAACCTGTTTTCCTTAATAAAAAATAATAACAATATTTTTTTTTAAATTTTATATATCTGAAAATTATAAAATATATATATATATATATATATATATATATATATATATATATATATATATATATATATATATATATATTTATATTTCAAAAGTCCAAATACATATACATTTATTTTTCTATTGATTTTCTAATTTCATGATTTAATATCTTTTTCTCCATATATATATTCTTTACTACTTTCTTTTAATTCTATAAAAAAAATTATGCTCATATTCAAATATTATATCTATTTTAATTTGATTTACTTCCTAGAGTTTCAACAAACAAAAAAAAAAACCCTAACTAATTTAATACAAGACTTTTCTTCAATATTTTCTAACAAAAATATCAGGTATACACAATTTCACAATCACAAGATTTCTTCAACCAAAAAACTTTCAAAACAAAATTTTATACAAAAGAAGAATTACAAAACTACAATCAACAAAATCTGAGAGGCACAAAGTAAATAATCTTTTAAAAGAAAATCGGATCTATGAGGGTTTCAAACCCTACCTTAATCCACCAATTGACAGAATCCATGAATAACAATCCAAAAATCTTGAAAATTCCAAGCTTTCATAATTTCCTTCAATTCAAACTCCGAACCAAAATGTGTAAACCCGTGTGTAAAGAAAAATGACCAAAATACTCATAATAAAAAAAAAACTAAGCAACCTAGGGTTTTCCAAAACTCATGCAAAATAAAAAAGGAACTCAACCTTAAATTGAGTAAAAATAATTTATTTAATTAATATTTCTTGTTTTTATCAATTCACTCAACTTAAATTTTAAAAAGTAAATTTCTAATTTTAAAAAAAAGTGTTTTCTAAATATGCAGCTCAACATTAGAATCACTTAACTCCTTTTGCATTTAAATATCAATTATTTTTAATTAAATTAAAATTTCTAACATATTTAAAATATGTAATTTAATAATAAATATTATTTATATTTTAATTTAAAAACCTTAAAAAATCCAAGCTTTCATAATTTCCTTTAATTCAAACTCTGAACCAAAACGTGTAAACCTGTGTGTAAAGAAAAATGACCAAAATACTCCTAATAAAGAAAAACTAAGCAACCTTGGGTTTTCCAAAACTCATACAGAATAAAAAAAGGAACTCAACCTTAAATTGAGTAAAAATAATTTATTTAATTAATATTTCTTGTTTTTATCAATTCACTCAACTTAAATTTTAAAAATAAAGTTCTAATTTTTTAATAAAGTGTTTTCTAAATATGCAACTCAACATTAAAATCACTTAACTCCTTTTGTATTTAAATATCAATTATTTTAAATTAAATTAAAATTTCTAACATATTTAAAATATGCAATTTAATAATAAATATTATTTATATTTTAATTATATATTTTAATTATATATTTTAATTCTAATTTAGACTTAGTATTTAATTAAATCTTCACTTTTCATAACTAGACTTTTAAATTAATTCTTTTTAATAAACATAGGTATTTAATTAATTCTCATGAATTAAATAGCCTTATATTTTAATATTCCAATATTTTATAAGATATAAGTAATCAATCATTGAATTAACTTTAATTAAATCATTTATCTATTTTAACACAAAAAAATCACATCACACCTACAGACATGCAAAAATTGAAGAAAATGACTATATCAAAAATACTAAATCAACTCAAAGTAAGGGTTCACAAATGATGTCACCTTGACAAATTTGGAAGGTAATAACTAAGATACTTGTCCACTATTTTTGGACAATCAATGGTTTAGGTTAAGATGTGGACCTATTTACTATGTCATCTCTCTTACCATTGAGATATTGCGATAGGGCATGGTCATCCTAATAATTTAGGGAAGTTTATGTTAGGCACTTAAATTTTAGACGAGCATGTACATACATGTATAAATATATAATAGACAGTGGTGGGGATCACTTGATCATGTGGATCTCGCAAGCAAGTAACTATGACTTCATCCCTCAACCACATTAGGCACATCAAACAGAAATATAAAACATAAACGTGCAATCTATACACATGCAGGTATGTGATCAGTAAATCCATAAATATAAATAACATCATAACATATAGAAAATCAGACTATGGGAGGAGTATTACATCCACCTCCCCTAGAATTAGGCTTATTCTTGGAAGCCTACAAACAAATAAGGATACGCATCCTTCAATCACAAAGTATTCTACTAAAATAAAAGACAAAACGACATCTCAAAACAAGCCAAAAATAAAGACATGATATATAGTCATCAAGGGCAATGTAATTCTAGTTTAAGCATAAATCGAAAATCACAATGATCAATCATTCATTATTAATCAATTTAAATAGATCTAGATCTTTATTCATTCAACATCATATCATTCATATATAAATTCATTGTATAAAGTACACATTTGTATTTACATCAAATAACAAATTAAGAGGTTCATGCAATCTTAGCAAATGCAATACCAACATATAAAACACAATACATTTCACCTTCACATAAAAGTATAGTACAATTATCTGCGATGTCCTCCCTTACACATACTATCAGAGGTCTTAAATGAACATGATAGAAACAACACTTATCACAGAATGGGGCCAACAATACCAA
The DNA here is from genome assembly GCA_027943335.1 of Chamaecyparis obtusa. Taxonomy (NCBI): domain Eukaryota; kingdom Viridiplantae; phylum Streptophyta; class Pinopsida; order Cupressales; family Cupressaceae; genus Chamaecyparis; species Chamaecyparis obtusa. Next base: position 2,356,734 of record BSBK01001534.1, read on the forward strand.
ACATTTGGAATAGCCATCACAAGGTTCAAAAGGAAAAATCTAAGTGGGGGAATACCAAATTCAACATTAAATCATAAAAGTATTGCGGTAATTCAACAGTAAGTCAAGTGTGACTAGTGTCACAAAATTGGTAGCGAAAAGAGATTCATCTTACTAGTCCATGCATAAGAAAGTTCAAAAATTTAATGCTATCTCAAACACAACATGAACAGTTCATCAATAACAAAAATAAATCATAAAATATCTCACATAACAAAGTGACTGGTGTCAGCCACACTCAAGGGAGTAACCACTTCACGACACCCAAGAATACAACATCCTGGACGCATTAGAGAATGTACCCAAACACAATAGACAGTCGCTAAGGTAAGATGCATCAAATGCAATTATAACTAAACAACTTTGCAAAAAGTTACAAGTACGTTATAGGTTACAATGGTTCTCAAATACAAAAGAGTTGTGTATATGTTTCATTTCAAGTTTCAACTACACGACACCTAATGGGCGTACAAATTTCCCAGAGTTCCCAATGTAAAAACATGGGCTCTAATACCAAGTATAATGCCCCACTAAGAAACCCATGAGAAATTAACCTAGAACATATTACTAAGTTTACAAAAAAAATAAAAAATTTAAAGTTTACAAACAATAATGAATAACAAAGCAAAAGCAATATAACATAAAGACACTACATACTCATATACACAATCTCATTTACAAATTACAAATCTCAAGAGTTCCTTGACGTAGAAATACACAAATATAAATTAATTTATTAAGTACAATAACTATTCAAGTAAAGTACATCATCTCATAAAAGAATACCCAAATACAACTGAACCATAAGGTATGCATGATAACCCACATCCACTGCACAAATTGCAGGATATGTAAATATAATTTAAATACAAAGTATTATAAGATAAATAAAAGATAAGAGTAAGCCTTCAATGATAAACAAGAAGATAAAACCACTACAAAGATCATTTAGTACCGGTACAAGGATGTCAGAATCTTAAATTAAAAAAAAATCATTACCACCCGACCACATGGAACCAAAGGTCTACTCCCACCGTGTTGAAGAAATAACAACAAACCCTACTTAGATATCAAACACCAAAATCCAACACAACATCTAGACAAGGGATCTTGATAGCTCTCTATCTCAAAGAGGTACAACACTAATTGCAAAGATAATACATACTCTACTAGAGGCAACCGACACATGTAGGAAACCTAAGATGCATAAAGAGAAGTGTCATTACATGAGCCAACTCTAATGTTATCCTAATAGTCTCTCTAGGTTATCTTCTTGTTTCTCTTGTTTTCCCTGTTTGCTTTCTTTCCTTGACACCGTTTGGTGATATTGTTGTTGGCAGTCTTTTATATTGTACAATCTTCAATCTCATAGACCCTTATGGTCTCTTGTTGGACATTAATAAATTTATCTTATCTTATCTTATCTTATCTTATCTAGACCCCGATGTCCTAGTGACTTTATGCGGTATTAGTAATGCTCTCATACAGATGAGGTACCAACTATGCTATATCTAGCCCACGCAGGCGGCAAACATCTTCCCACTCCCATCCTAGTCAAGACCTGAATCAAATACTCAGGCATGGGCGAGACACACATTATCTTATTAATTTATTTTAAAACTCTCAATGTATTTAAGTTATCACTCTATTAATGTATTTAAGTTATCACTCTATTAATGTATTCAAGTTATCACTTGATTAAGTAACTTGCAAAGGATGCCGAGGCAACCACTTATGGGCTCTGGTGCCTCCAAAACAAAACACTTCACATATATACACTCAGTTAACCTACCCTAATGCTCCAACCAAAATAACAAAGAGAAGACTGAACTAAAACCATAAAAATTTCTCATAAATCATAAACCATGATAATCACCAAAGTAAAATAATGCAGCATAATAAAGAACAACACATCATTTACAAGCATCAAATAGTCCATCTCAATATAGACATTACCAACGATCATCCATCCCATAATAGATATTTTAATAAAATAACAATCCACTGTCTTATATCACAAGACCAACGATAATCACAAATGACATTCATCTCTAAACATGGAGTAACATAATCCATAAATATAATCATCTAGAACGTAGAACAATCATAGTAGAGAACATAAAGTGACAAAGTAAATAAGACTTAATCATAATAGTAGTTGTCACCTTTTGGTCAACTAAAATAAAGATCGAGACACATTACAACATATGAGATCACTCATAAATATCACATAATCATACATGATCCAATCAAAACTTCTAAAACGGTTATAAAGATTCTCCACATAAAATCAAAGATCAAAATAAAAACACTTCCAAAGCCTCTGGTATACAATTTCTACAAGTCAACTTAAATTCCCCAAATAAACCACATCAAACAAGACAATAGAATATACCAAATAATCAAATCATAACACTAGTCTTAGTTGTTTAAGAACGGTCAATTTTGTTTACTAAAATCTAGTTTGACTTATTGAGAAAACGTTCATTTAAAATCTCATGCATATATATTTTTTAAATAAGTATTGAAATAAAATCTCCATGGATATCAAAATACCATGTATTTAATAATAAAATAATGTTATTAATTTTTCAAATATAAATATAAATGAAAACATTATATTAAAACTCACATGCAAAAAAAAAATAAAGTAATATTTATTAATTAATTAATTTTTTCGAAATAAATAAATAACAATAGTAATAATTTTTATTTTTTTAATTTAATTTTATAAATCTGAAAATTAATAAACAATAATAATAATAATTTTTTATTTACTTTAAATTCGAATATCTTTTGGTTTTCTAATTTCATGATTTAATATCTTTTTCTCCATATATATATTTTTTACTACTTTTTTTTAATTTTATAAAAAAATTATGCTCATATACAAATATTATATATCTATTTTAATTTGATTTACTTCTTCGGGTTTCAACAAAAAAAATCAAGCAAACCCTAACTGATTTAATACAAGGTTTTTCCTCAATATTTTTCTAACAAAAATATCAAGGATTCACAATTCTACAATCACAAGATTTCTTCAACCAAAAAGCTTTCAAAACAAATTCATACAAAAAAAGAGTTACAAAACTACCATCAACAAAATCTGGCAGACACAAAGTAAATCTTTTTAAAAAATCGAATCTACGAGAGTTTCAAACCCTACTTTAATCCATCAATTCATCAATTGACATAAGTCATTAAAAACAATCCCAAAACCCTAAAAATTCCAAGCTTTCATAATTTCTTTCAATTCAAACTCCGAACCAAAACGTGTAAACCTGTGTATAAAGAATAATGATCAAAATACTCCTAATAAATGAAAACTAAGCAACCTAAAATTTTTCAAAACTCATGCAGGATTAAAAAAAAAGAACTCAACCTTAAATTGAATAAAAATAACTTATTTAATTAATATTTCTTGTTATTATCAATTCACTGAACTTGAATTTTAAAAGATGAAATTATAATTTCTTAATAAAGTATTTTCTAAATATGCAGCTCAACATTAAAATCACTTAACTCCTTTTACATTTGAATATCAATTAATTTTAATTAAATTAAAATTTCTAGCATATTTGAAATATGCAATGTAATAATAAATATTATTTATATTTTAATTATGCATTTAAATTCTAATTTACACTTAGTATTTAATTAAACCTCCACTTTCCATAACTAGACTTTTTAATTAATCATTTTTAATAAACATAGGTATTTAATTAATTCTCATAAATTAAATATCCTTATATTTTAATATTCTAATTTTTTATAAGATATAAGTAATCAATCACATAATTAACTTTAATTAAATCATTTATCTATTTTAACACAAATCACATCACACCTACAGGCATGCAAAACTTGAAAAAACTGACTACATCAAAATGACTAAATCAACTCAAAGGAAGGGTTCACGAATGACATCACTTTGATGAATTTGGAGGGTAATAACTAAGATACTTATCCACTATTTTTAGACAATCAATGGCTTAGGTTAGGATTTAGACATGTCTGTTATTTCCCTTCTTACTATTGAGATATTGAGATAGGGCACGTTCATCCTAATAATTCAAGGAAGTTGATGTCTAGTATTTGAAATCCTGTATAAAAGACGAGCATATACATGTATAAATATATAATAGACAATGGCGAGGATGAGTCAATCGTGTGTATCTCGCAAGCAAGTAACTATGACTTCATCTCTCAACCACATCAAACAGAAATATAAAACATACACGCAATTCATACACATGCATGTATGGGGCCAGTAAATCCATAAATATAAATGATATCATAACATATAGAAAATCAGACTATGGGAGGGATATTACACATCATCATTACTAAATTGAAGAAAATAAATTCATGTGAAAAGATCCTCCTAATCTAATAAGTTAGAATGTGGTGTTTTTATTCCCTCCCTTGAGAATAAATAGCTTGCTAGGCCATTTCTTTGCTATAACTTGATTCCCAAAATGATGGTGATGTATTACAAAGTGTGATCTGAAACATTGATGCTAAAAATTAATACAAAATCAAAACCAGAAGCTAATAAATTGATCCCAAAAATATTTTAACGATAGTACTCATTATATTATAATGTACAATCAACTTGTATCCCAACTCATTAGGTAAAAAAAATTTTATAGAAGAAACAATCTACTTTGAAACAAGAACATTACGAATCTCAGTAAATCCCAACTAATACAATAAAAAACACATCCCCACAACATAATCTTCCTAGTTTTTATTTCTAATCATTGCCCACATAATTCTACAATTTTGTCCACTCAATTCAAAAGAAAATTTGAGACCTTTTGTTTGCCAAAGGTTCATAGAAAAGAATAGTTGAGTGTCCTAAAGTGTTTTTGAACACCTAGGGCATTGTCAGCCATAATAGGTTATAGCTAGTATAAAATCTTATATGCTACTTGTGCACCCTTGCCATATATCATCTTATGTGTGCCTTGAGAGCTAATGTGTAACTTCAACTATCTATAAAGTATTTATGCAAATAAAAACACATCGAAGCATCAAAGGCCATTATTGTCAATCATTCCATCAAAAGTCCTAAATCAACAATTTTCCAAATTGTTAATGTCTCAAATAATTGGGATACGAATCAAAAGGTAAGGAAAGACGAAAAAAGTTTTTGAAGTGCCAGAAGAATAAAATATAACATATTGATAAACCTTAAACCCTAAAGCAAACATAGGCTAGTTATTCTTCCCTACCTCAAATCTATCACTACTTTTGTCAATCATCGCATCAATCCTTGATACAAGTAGGCATACGAGTGTTATTTGCAATGAATTGCAGTTCAAAATTACAAAATAGCAAAATGTGAATACAATAATTCATAGTATCCATCAATACTTTCAGACAAAATGTACCAATCCTTGAGAGGTGTGTGCAAGGGCTATTTACAATGGATTACAATTCAAAATTATACCAAGCAAGCAAAATGTGAATGATAATTAAAGGACACATACTGTATTGATATCAATTAAATAGAAATACAAGGGAAAATCCCATGAGATGCAAATGCAAAACTAGCAGTTTAGCTCAATACTCCTTGCTCACTACAAGCCAAGGAGAACTTGAACTCCACGTACAATTACTCTAGAGGCTTGTGAGAATTGATGTTTGTGAGTGATGGTATCATTGCAAATGTGCAGTCTTGATGAACAAAAAACAACACAAACTAGACACAAAAGCAAAACTCAAACCATTTAATCTTCCCTACCTTGGATCTATTGATACATTTTTTTATTTTTCAAATAGTGCATCAATCTCTTAGAGCATGAGTATGAGGACTGTCTGCAATTGCAATTGAAAATTACACTAGGCAAACTAAATTGAATTGATAAATCATTGGAAAAGTAATGTATTGACATTTGAAATATCAAGAGAAAAAAAGGAATCTATGAACATTGTTAAATTAAAGAACGAACATCCTAAAATTAATATAATATATTATAGTTTAATATAATTTATTGTATTGTAATGTGTTTTTTCACATCAAAAATTTATTATCACTAATGATCTTTAATTTGAATTGTAATAAATTTAATTTTTCTATTTTTTATTTAATAAAATCAGCTTATTTTTATTTTTAAACTTATAGCTAATTTAAATATAATAAATAATATACTTTAATTAAATTAAAACATTTGAAAAAATTATTCTCATTAAATTATAAAATTATTACAAACCTAATATATATATATATATATATATATATATATATATATATATATATATATATAATTAAAATTTATAAAAACGTAAATATAAATATTTTATATCTTCATTTTCAATAAAAACTTAAACATAAATATAATTGAAATGATTAATAGAAGAATAAATAATATTTTTTCTTATCATATAAATTAACTTCACAAATCTAATAAAAACTTAAATCTTTCTGATATTTTAAATAAAATATTGTATATACTATATTCATAAAAACTGTGACTTTATTATGGCATACAATAGGGGAAAGAGACCAATAGTGCATCAAGGTCCAATAGGAGTTCACTCATTTTCATGCAATATTTATATACAAATAGTTGATTATTTTTTAGCTTTTTTGACCCATGATTGGCTCATTTGCGTACCACCACTCGAGATTTTGCACCACTACTCAAGATTTGTGAGCCACTATGAGGGCATTTGTCCACAAGTACTCTGAAATGGCTATGCATGGATCAAGATGCACTATTGAATAAAATATTTAAATAAAAATAATTGACATTTAAAAAAAAAAATTAAATCAATCAATTACTTTAAATTTTTAATTAATTCAAAATTTTGATTAATGGTGTATCTTGATCCATGTATAGATGTCATGCAATGGGAATCAAGTATCGGTCAACACTTTTTTTATCCTCGCGCGCATAATGTCTTCTATAGAGTGCATTGTTATTGGCCAATTAAAACTTTAGCTTTAAGCAGTTAAGTCGCATACGAAAACAACTAATTTTTTTTGTCAAAATCTAATATTTTGGTACCTCAATTGAATACGCGAAGTTAGCTATAGCCACCACTGATCTCTTTCCCCTATAACATGCAAATTGCATGAACAAATTAACAAATCTTGTTCTGGGTGCATGTAAGAGGAGAGATTTTCTCCAATGGGCAAAGTTAAATAGCTGCCTTTGCAAGACAAATCATAGAGGTTTAAATTGTACTTTATTCCCCAAAACACTAAAATAAAGATGCATGAGAGCAAGGGTGTAACGAGATGTTTACAAAGTGGATGGCAAGTTTGAGATATTGGCTGAGTGGTTCCCACTTCATCACCATTAGCGCTATGGTACAATCGACTTCCCCTTTTAGTCTGCAAAACACAATCATCTGAAAGTAAATTCCTCAAATAGCATTCAAATACCACCCCCATCTTCCATTACTTGTAATTATCATTTCACCATTTTTCACTCTCAAGAAAAATAACACTTCATAATCATTTCATTGAGTTCGTGAGATGACATCTCTTTGATTCATTATATCAAATATTTGGTGGCATTTTTAGAATGCTTCTTAGCCACATATTTTGAACCTTTACGATTTGGTAGCCATTCATACCTTCTAGGATGCATTTAAACAGTTTGCATGCTTTGCTTATGATTCCACATGTTACAAGTATAATTGTCACAATATCTCCAATATTTGGTAAAATCATTGTGATGAAAGTTCGTCCCCTATTCCAAACCATCTACCACAAAGTACACAAAGAAGATATTTGCAAAGGTTGTTGAATTTGACTCTAGTTGTTACATTCAACCTAAAAGCTTTTAAAGCCTTTTCACCAAATCATTGTGTCCATATCCTATGCTTATGTCATCCTTGAGACCATATTTCTCTGAGGGATCCTACTAAGCAACTCATAGGCCTTGTCTATGTAGCTTTAAAAATAGTCATGCCATGTTCTAATGCTTCCACATGCGTATAGGTAGATGAGGGTGCTAATAAAGTTACTGAAAATAACTTTACTTGCCGTTGAATTTGCCAAAAAGTTTCTAACCCCTTTTCACCAAACCATCTTGTACGCTCTGCACATTCATTGAGTTCAATTAGACAATCTTGGTGCACCTATTTGATTTCATATTTTGTCTATATGTCTGACAAAGCACTAAAAGTTTATAATTCCCTTCAACAAACCCACTCCATATAACTGGTTCGAATATTCCCACGATTGCACACGTAAATAGAAAAGACATTGGCAAAACACATAAAATCTGACTTGAATCCTACTTTTGTATCAATGTGACAACTTCTAAAGCATTTTCACAAATCAATTGAGTAGAGACCCTACAATTTACATTAGTATGAAAGCTTCTAAACCATTCAACATAGCCAATTGAGGTAACTTTGCAATCATGGCATCCATAGAGCAAAATTCTTTTGAAGATTTTCTTAAGCATTTTCAATATATTCTCTAATAAACATCAATGCCCTATTATGTGATTCACTGAAGTTTCTCAAACCATTTTGTCGCCACTTCAAGCATGCTAAACATAACCCTAACGCCCATTTCTCACAGGTTGCAAATTAGGGCAAAATCCTTCTTTTTTCATGCTACCCCACACCAAAATATGCAAAGATTCAACAAACACTTTCATTTCACATAGCTTGGAAGGTATTTGGGACTTTCCATACAACTCGAAACAACCAATCCCATGGAGGAAAATGTGGACAGCCACGATGAATTCTATGGTCGTCCAAGCCTTCTACGCAATTGCCAACCGTTGATGACATAAATCAAAACCTCCAACTTATATAGAAAATGCCTTTGGCGTAAAAATCGAAGTTGGGGTTTCTATGTTGGTGTTTCCATGTTTGCAATTTATAACAATTAATTATCCAATTCCATTTTCATATATGGTTAATTTCAATGTATAAGGGTTTCATATAACCAAAGGTGAATAACAATATCACTGTCCAGTCATAATCATTAGTCATATTTGACATATTTGATACATACAATTCATATCTTAGTATATAGTATTTGCAATTTTACTATTTTACTAATTTACCAAATTTTCATTTAAAATGTAATTTTTATACATCTGTTCATAACTAGTTTTTCTAGTACTATATGTATATAAGCACCACCCTGCCCCCTCCCCTACACAATCCCCCGTCCCCAAACTTAGGCCCTTTGTCCCCATCCCCATCCCCATCCCCTCGTGGTGGAACAGTAGGAAATCGTATAAGATGTAAATGCAAAACCTCCTTTTTAACAAATTCTAAGAACTTCAACTTAGCGGTACAATTCTTTTAGAGGCTTGCGAGTATTGGCATATCACAAGTGTCTACTTGCAGTTCAGAACAGTCTTGACGAACAGAAACCACACAAGCTGGTCTCAAAAGCAGAACTTAAGATTCGACCCTGCAAGTGATCGGTTTAATGATAACCCATTCAAAAATAAACTTATGTATTGTCCCATACGAAACGCAAAAGCAACATCTCTCAGCATTTGCTTCTTCATTAATCCTTACCCGCTCCAAGTCAAAAAGAACTTCAAGTCACTCCTTGTAGAGGCTCGTGCATACTGCTCCCATCATAGGTTTCTACCTTTCAAGTCAATCTTAACAAAATGTTACAGCAAACTAGGCTAAAAGCAAAATCTGGGATGGACAAACCTGCATGTGTAACAACATTTAGATGATAAGTCATTCAAACTAACCATCCAAACTATATCTTTTTTATCCATTGATTATCTGTGACAACCTACACAATGTCATTTTGCCTCGATTCATCAGATTATTGCAGAAGCCTGCAAGCAAAAGACTTCTTTTATGTTTAAACATTCTTAAGTTCAAAATATAAACAGCTGAACATAAGCATAACATAGTCATACCATTAAAAAAGAATCACAAAGTTGGCAAATGCCTTAAGAGAGCACTCCAATAAAAAAATATGAACTCCTCAGATTAGCATTTAGGCTCATTAATCTCTGCACCCTACAAGCCAGGTAAAATTCTACCTCAGTGCGCAATCCTTGTAGAAGCTCATGATCAATGCTATCATCACAGGTGTTTACTTGCATTCAAGTCAGTCTTACCAGACAGAATTACAGCAAACTAGGCTAATAAAAGCAAAACCTAAGACAAACATGCATAGGTACAATTTAGCAAATACATCATTCAAACTAAACTGCCAAACTCTGTATCTTATTTATCCATTGACTCTCCACAACAACAAACTCATGAGCATTTGCCTCAACTCACCAAATTATTGAAGAAGACTGCAAGCATAACATTCCTTTCTGTTCAAACATTATAAGTTAAAAGTTAAAATTATTTACCAGCTAAACACATCCATGACATACCATAAAAAAAAGACAACAAATTTGACAGCATAATCAGAGACAATGCCCCCGGAGAACACTAAAATAAAAATGGAATCTCCTCAGATTAGCATTTAGGCTCATTAATCTCTGCCCTCTACAAGCCGGGTAAAATTCTACCTCAGTGCGCAATCCTTGAAGAGGCTCATGATTGATGCTATCATCATAAGAGACTTCTTGCAGTTAAAATCACAATAGAAATAAAATAAGGCATTCCCTGGCTCAAAAGATAACTTCAATATCAGGAAACATTACTTTGCCTCAATGTCATACACAATTGCGTAAGCATATCCATCTAACTTGTGTTGAATCATTTTAAGCTCAAAATGTACCAACAAAAAAAAACACAACGTGCAAGAAAGCAAATCACACAAACTTTGAAAGTTGAATGGAATGAGGCAAAAAAAACAAGACTCTTGAAAAGATTGAAAACTTGAGACAGACAATAAACCTGAATGGTTACCATTTCAATAAAGAACCACTCAAAACCAAGCTAACAGATTCTCTATCCTATTTAATATTTATCGATCAATTCTCTGCCACAACTCACTCATGGCAACGTTGTTTTGAAACTCCATTCCATAATAAGTCTCGAAAGTGCATTCATTAGAGAAGCACTACAACGGACACGAGGAAAGACCCCCAAAAACAGAAATATGAACGCCTTATATTATCAATTTACCTCATTACCTGTTGCACACTACAGTTCAAATAATATCATAGTTCAGGCTAAGTCTCTATAGACGCTCCTTATTACTGATGAAACTGAAGCTGAAGCATAGTTGTCAGGTGCTACTCTATGTTGCCACATAGCATAATATAATCAACAAAAACCACCATAAACTCTGATTTCATTTAAAACATAAATGAAAAATATTATAAAACATTCATTGTTCAAACTTAAAGTTCAATATTAAAATAATGATATCAAGTTTAACAACCAATTTTCAGTGTCATAAGGATCTTCTAAATCATGAACACCAGCATTATCATAAGCATTAGATGATGTAAGAACATCTAACAACCCACAGTCAGGGCCATTGCCACTCATGCTAAAAATATGCTCCCATTTGAACTCAATTGTAACATGTTGAAAAGCGGAAGCATCCAAGTCAGTTTGCTTTGGCTCCATATCCCACAGCTTCATGGGGTTTAGGGGCAGTGCCCCTATGGGGTCAAGGGGCAGCAGCCCTGGCAGGGTCTGGAGCAGTGCCCCAAGTCCAAATGAAGTCCTTCAAAACTACATAGACCTTCATGGCACACTCATAAATTTTTGAATGCAACATTAGAAGAAAACTTTTATATAAAGTTAAAAAATGGATGGATTTGCACTAGCTTCACTTGTGTTACCTCAGGTCCTGCCTAGGTTTGTCTGGATCCTACCCACAGATTTTTCCTCGACGAACCCAACCTCACTTGCCCACCCCCTGTTCATACCCATATAGGTGGATTGGACTAGATTCAATTTGAACCGAACCTAGATCCAACTGGTTTGTAGGCAGATCCAATAACATAGCTCCGTGTTTGAGAGGGCCAACTCCTACATATGACTAGGAGTTTCCTTTTTATGTAATCGTACCAAAAAGTGCAAAACAAATAAAAAAAAAAAAGGAAGAGATGGGCAAAAATGTGAAGGTAGAAACCTTAAGGCAACTAAATATGCAAAAGAACAATTGAATAACTAAAACACCAAGGTTCAAATTCTCGTTGGGCCATTGTGATCGCTGATCCAATGGGCCTCAGCTTTGTTAAATGGGGTGATGTCCTCCATTTGTGATCTAAACAGTTCATAGCTCCGGGTCAAAAGTGTGTCATGTGGAGCTGGAGGGTGTTTTGTACTATTGTCACCAGTCACGTTAAAAAGTTTAACAGACGCTTCTTTTCAAAAAACAAATAAATTGTAACTTTTTTGCCCTCCTCCATAATGGCAATGTAAATGTATGTATACACAAAGTTTTCACAGGTTCAGCAACAACACACATGTAAACCCTAGCATCACAAAATGTGTGTGAGAGAGAGAGCGAGCGCCCATGGGACATGCCTGAGAAAGATCTACATGGTGTGAATAAATATCATTCAACAAATTCTAACTTCAAATTTCACAAGAAAGAAAGATTACCACATGTATTTTTAGAGCATTATTGCGTTCCATTCTGTTCAAATTACATGCCATTACCCCTGTCAAGAAGAGTACAAACACAATCACATATTTTAAGAGAGAAAGAGTCTGCTAAGCTTTGATAGATATTAGAAACTCAAAAAATACCAAACAGCTCCTAGAGAGGAAGCCTAACTTCTACATCTAACCCTACCATCCTCTAGGACAGTTTCCCCATTTTCCATCAAGAAGAACCTTAATACAATTTACAAATTTTGCATGTCTTTGATCTATAAATAAAATATATTTTCATAGGTTAATAATTTAATAATTCTAAAAAGAACTTAACAAATCTCGTTATATGCAATTGTGAATGTAAAAAAAGATCTTTTAAAGAACTAAAAAGAACATGATAGGACTCGGCTCCCATGCTATGAAGATAAAATTAATTAAAAAAATATTATTATCTGTCAAGGTAAGTGTAAATTAAACACGGATTGTTTTGTTGACTTCAAGTGATAAAACTTGGTTAACATATTGTGATACTAACCCATGTTCTCATGAGGCTGTTTAAAGGTAAATTCTGCTTAATTTTAAGTAGTGGGAGTGTTCCCATGCAAATATTTAATTAGATGGAAAGGATAAATTGGAATCTCTTGAAAATGAAAAATAAGCTTGGAAAAAATAGGGGACTGAAATAAGCAGGAGCTGCTTATTGAGAAAAATCAGCAAAAAATCACACATGGCTCCACAAATTGATTTCCTTCTTTTTTATTTGTTTTCTATTTTTTTTCTAAATATTATCTACAAAATTTATTATTAATAATTCTTTTTAAACATGCTATTTGTGATGGCTGCTTAAAAAAATAAGCTACAAAATTTAATAATTATAGGGCCAGCTCCACAAATTGCTTCTAAAATTTTTGAAGAGCAACTGTTAGCCAAAATAAACTAAGCAGCTGCATAAGGACCTGCCCTAAGACCATTGAAAGGTAGCCAACATCCTTTTAGTCACCTATGTCTATGAAGATTATGCAACATGTACTGTCACCGCTGCAGAATTGAATGTATGAAATTTGAGCCAAAATTATTGGTGCCAAATCCTTCTTATCAAATATGGTCTCATAGAAAACAACTTTGACCATGAAAATAAAAGGAAAACAATTCCATCCATAAAGCTCTTACAAGGTGAAACCATGTATCCAAGTTTCCTCACAGCCAAAGTGTATCCAAGTGTGTACAAATCCGATGATTGCCTTGAATCGGAGCAATGAAATGAGTTACCCCTAGTTACAAAATAAGGGTTACACGAACAAACTAAGATATGATCCAGCCATCAAACTGAATAGGTGGGATACAACTAATATATCTAGGAACAATGATTACTCATATTAGAAATACTGGGGCGAAGCAATTGACCGTCTGATTGAAGGATGATTTAGAGTTTCGTATGCAAATTCACTTGTGCTGAAGAATTAATACCATTATAATAATGTATGTATTTAAGTTGAAAAAATGATACAGTGCTCGCATTTGAATCTTTTATTTAAATAAACTCGACAAATAAAACGATTTTATCTATCGATTCTCCCGAGCGTACATCAAACAAAATTCAAATATCTTAGTTCTAAGAATTGAAAAAAAACCCAAAAACCTAACCCTAACTGCATCTGCTTTTTTAAAAATTTGCATTCATATACAGGAAACCCTGGCTTCTAGAAATTTATAAAAAATACCTTTACAATCTGGTTTTCATCCCTCGACCCGAACATCCTCTTCATTGAATCAGAAAATATATTTCCCTTACAACTAACTGTTTACGAACTCAATAACGCCTATATCCAACTGCTTTTTTAACTTTTGTATACACTTAACTAACCTATATGCCAAAGATGTCCATCTCGGGGAGGACACGTCCTGCTATGCTAGTAGACCAAGCCTTCAGCTACAAAATTAGATTTCATGTATTCTGTTCTTTTAGAAACCACTATAAGGCCATTTATAGCTAGGTTAAAACGTAGAATTCATTTCCGCATCAATCAGCAGCTCAACTTTGGTCATTTAGGGTTTCCTCGTCCATTAATTTTCTCGAAGGGATAATGAGACTTCTTAATCACACTTTCTAATCAAAACTAGGGAGAGGGATCCTAAGTGGAGCGGGGATGTGAGGTAGTGAGGTAGGGATCCATGTGGACGGTTATGGGTTCTAAATAGAGTAGTTAAGTCATCAACATATCTAAGAAAAAGTCAATTATATTGACCATTGTACAAATCAAAAGTGTTTCATACTATAAATATATTTGTCAAAATTAAGTTCTAGCGTGTTGGAGCATATTTTGCTGACAACTATCAAAACTCATATTGCATTGGCAGTGGTATGCAACTGAACACAACATTGGAACACACGATCACACATAAGGACAAAATGCATACAACTCTTTAGACATATGAGCCAAGTCTCTCACTTTTGGAACATTTACAAAAAATAAGTGAACTTACGTCATCAAGACACCAAAGGTTCTATTCTATTAAAAGACCCAATCAGATCCAACACCAATAAATCCTATACAAAGTCATGTCACTTATGCAACCAAGCACAACACATTGTGTCACATCAAACATAGTGAAGTGCACAAGTAATGGGCCTTTCCACCCACTTCCACTTGCACTAGACAAAAATCAGATGTAAGGTCATCCATTTATGGCTAATTTCAAAATCGCTAAAACATATCTTTTAACACAATGGAAAAAACACGACACATTAATTTCTCCAAATCAAACAACCAAACAATACTTCATTAATGCGAACAACTCATATACAAATAACCATGTGATCATTTCATATTCGTTTCATTGCATTTCTTCATAGTAAGTCGTGGAGGAGGAGCAACAAATTAGGAGAAGAAAATACCATATTGATCTAAATATTCCCCTTTTTTAAGTTTCTTTATATTGTTCATGTCTGCAAGTGACTGCATAAATAAATTATTTTTGTGTGCTTGGAAATATGAAACTAGGTAGACTTCAATGATACGCCACAAATACCTTAAAAACCCTTCCTTTAACAAATACAGTAATGAAACAAAGAGAAACAAAACCAAACACAAAGCTATACATTCAAAGGTTTCCTTCAATATGTTCCATTATTGTTCCTCTTTTTGAGATCTTGCAGTATTTGCTTTGCTCTCATAACTTTTACACAAATGATTCCAAGATGACTTCAAATGGATGAAATCTATAATGCAAGCTATGGTGAAGATGTATGGATATGGATAACGAAGCTAATATGGAGATGAAGTTGTTATGGATATGCTAATGATGAAACTATAATGAGGTAATGCTAATGCTAAGCCAAAGGCACACTTTTGAAAGCTTAAATAAATTCTTGGGAACACAATAAGCATAAACTCAATTCACAACTTGCTACTACAAGTCTCAAATAAATGCAAATGTTCTCCTTTTATAGAAAATCCAAGGCTCTGATCTTATGTGGAAAAGATCAAGGGCTAAGAATTGGTCTTGAGAAGATGAAATTGGTTGAGTTGTGAGAGAGAAATAAGGAGGATGCTCCTCCTACATTGGCAAGGCGGAGGGAAAGGTGGAAGGAGAAATCACATGTCATGAGTCTCTCCATGACCATGAGAAGGAGGAATTATTCCAAGTTGTCTGGAATATGAGAGGAATGATAAGCCTCATGAGACATGTGTCTCATGAGTCACAGTTGATCATGATGAGGTGGAGAGACCATAGTCTTAAGAATAAGGAATGTGGAGAATGAATATAACACCTAGTTCTTTCTCTCCTTATGACTAGGGAATGATGTTAAAGATAAATAGCTAATTAAATATTATAAATATTTAATTTTCTTAGCCACATGTGAGTGAGGTGGCAAGTGAGCTGGAGGATGAGCTAGATTGACTTTGCCATTGGAGAGGAACTAAATAATTTAGAATTATTTAATTATTGGAAATTCATAAGACTTAGGACTTAGAAGAATAGACTTGACATGAATCACATAGATAAATAAAATAGTTTATTTATAGATAAAGAATAAATATTATTTAAATAATTAATAGTTAATATTTAATTAATTTTATCAAGCCATTTTAGATTATAAATTTTGCCCCTCTTTGAGACAATGTATTTTATCACGTTGTTTCAAAGAATAAAAATGTATGCCTTGATTTGTTTCCCGTGGTATAGGTTTAATGCCACTAGTATGCCCCCTCGGGAGATCGGTCGATGATTTTTTTTATTTTTTAAAAATAATTAGGTAGAGTGATCTCACAATTAAATGTTGTAATTGTGCAAGCATGATTGGATAAACAAAATGGATAGCTAGTAGTCTCCAAAGTTTGATTGTTAGAGCTCTAGTAAACATGCCCTAGACATCTCTAGTTAGGGTTTTATTTGGAAGCATGGGTGAATGATCTCTATCAATTCATTTTCACACTTGGTCTTTGGAGATTGGTAAAGGAGATAAGGAGAGCAAAGTAGAGTAGAGAAGTCGTAGCAAAAATATGATTCCAAGGTCCAACCACAAGTTTGAGTGAGTGCGATGCTTTGAGCGGCTAGAGGAGTAAGGACCCTGGGTAAGCACACCTTTCTTTTAATTTTTCTTTAATTTTATGGTGGTCAAAATTTAGGTCAAAATTCAAGCTAGGTAAATGCCCAGGATTAGGTTTCTACGCATACACATAATCTAGATGTGCATATATTCCAAGATCCTATGCATATATCGGTGGATAATGTGCACATGCATAGTTTTGTTGCATTTATATATCCTAGTACACATATAGCTATGTTTTTGTGCATGCATTGTTCTTGTGCATGTATCAAATGAAGTTGTGCATTGGATTAAATTGCTTGAATGGTTAAGTTTTTTTATGAGTTAGCATCGTTGCTTGCTACTAATTGATCAATATACTTAGTGTAATTGATACAATCAAACATGAGTAGATAAAATAGATTATTGTACCAATTGAGTAATTCGTAGGTAGGATCGATAATTAGAAATTTGTTTGATACGTGCTTGCTTGTTTTGATATTTGTAGGAGGATCTCGATGTAATGATGTTGTGTGAGCGATATCTGATCGCACAAAGTTTATGACCACTCTTGTCCTCGATAGACAAGTGTATCTTGGGATTCATTAGATTGTGGTATGCATGTTATATTCCCCAAATTAGGGAAAACCTAGGCATGTTGACCACACTGGTAGAGTGGTGGCATAGTGAAAATAGTTCTTTTCATCTACTAATTGACAAGATGTCTGTGACCTTGGAGGATGTGTATCATATTCTTAGGCTTCTGATTATATGAGAGTTGATTAGTTATGGTCAACATGGGAGACTTGTATTAGAGACTTGTTAAAGAGTGTTTGATGATGATATTGATGGATCAAATATCAAATGGAGGGATATAAAGGATTTGTATGAGCCACTTCCTTCAGTTTTATCAAATATATAGTTGACAGATTCATTTTCCTAGATAGGAGATCACATGGATTTATAATTGGTTGAGGCCAGGTTTTGGAGCACATGGTTATAGAGGGTGTTAGATATGCATTGGGAGTCTTCCTACTCATGCATCTTTACCATGACTTGCATTAGTTTGTATATGATGGGACTACTAGTCTGGATAATAGAGTCACAATATTACACATTTGGGGTTGGGATCACATAGCTATAACTCGATCGATATGTATGCGATTTGGAGCGGCTAGACAACTGTATATTTATTCTTATTCAAATATGCATTCCTAACCGAAGTTGGGGAAGTTGGATTAGTGGAGACATTCACTTGATACCCTTGATTCTATAAGTTGTAGGCCATACCTTGACTATGTGGTTTGGGATGATGAGGACCATGAATTGCCCTATTGCTTTTAGACATGATGGTTGATCGATCGCACTCCATTTATTATTAAGAGACAAATTTTTACTCGTGTGCTCTGATAGTTTGGTAGGACTTAGGAGATGCCCCAAGGTACTACTAAGTTTGCTTAGACACGTAAGGAGTGTCCTGATTGGGATCCTTTGGTATCATATGAACAAGCATGCATAGATTTTTTGTCTATCCAATATCATGTTTGGGATATGAGGAGGGACATTTTAGATGCAGGGATGTTAGTTGAGAATGCACAATATTTTACAAAGCACCCCTTCCTAAGATTGATAGGTCCTAGTGAGGTGCCACCACCTTCAGAGGATGATGATGATGCACAACGATCACAAAGGAGGAGGAGGAGGAGGAGGCATGATGCAGGTGGAGATGGAGATGGGGGAGGTGATGGGGGAGATGGTCCAAGTGGAGATAGAGGATATGTTAAAGAAGGTAGATTAAAAAGAGAAAGATGATTGGTTAGTGGTGTTCTATAAGTACAAGAGAGACCACAGGGTGATGCACAAGTTAGAGAGGTGCAAGATGTACCATAAGACCAGTCTTAGGATTAGCTTGAGAATGAGGTAGCAACTTTGCATGCACAAGTTGCACAACTTTAGGCACAAGTTCAGTTGATTCCTTAGTTAAAAGAGGGAGATTGATCATTTGCAGAGACAGGTACATGATTTAACTATTAAGTGAGATAGTGCTATTAAAAAATATGGTTGAACAAAGAATCTCATTAACCAACTTGAGAAAATTACAATCAAGGTCCTCATGGTGACAACATGATGGCCATGACGCACGATTGTAAGAAGATTATATACTGGAGGTCAACATATGAGTAGGTTGTCCCACCTAAGCATAGAGTTTGAAATTTCATAGAGAGCTCTCAAGGGAGGTCTTTTAGGCATGCATGCACAAAGAGTGAAAGGGTTGCAGACCCACCACCTAGGCCAAGACCAAGGATAGGATCAGGTAGAGAAGAACCATCTACTAATCAACAAGAGAGACCCACTACTTCAGGATGTAGTTCTGTGTAAATATTTTGGATTGGGATACATTTTTTTATTTTTGATATCATTGTACAGTTGGACATATTTATTTTCATTTTGATGAGCTATGATATATGATCAACAAACTATTATGCATATGTTCTACTGACGATGCACTTATTGTGCTTATGCTTTCTAGATTCATTATTTTATGATGATCCTGCTATGATGGTTACGTGCTCATTTCACCTAGTCTATGTGATGAATATCTATGCTTATGATTTGTATGCTTCCATTCCTATATGATGGATAGTTTTATGATGCTTCTATTTGGGTTTATGCTTTGATGATGTAATTATTGCTTATTCTTATGATTTATGATACACATGAATTTTTACATTCTCAATGTACATGTGATGTACTAACTGTGTATTATGAAAAGGGGATCACCTTAAAGCCTAGTTTTCCCCGATTCACAACACATATTGGAATATGAAACCAACTTAAGATAAATCAGATGAACACCACCTAGCATGAGGGATGCTAATTCAATATTTTATCTCTTGGGGTTTCTATTCCTTTGCTTCTTAGAATAAAAAAAGGCATGAATAAGACTAATATGTAAATGAGATGTTCTAATTAACTAAAAAGTAGATGTAGAAGGAGATAAAGGTCAATTTGAGTGCACTTGAAATTGAAATAGGAGAAATAAAGACTTAGATCTGAACTTTCAACTATCGAAGTCTTGAAAATGCATGTAACTGATACTTTGAGATCCTAAACCCAATATATGTTTGCACCTAAAATTTCACTAATTTTTGTAAGGAACAAAAAGTCTAAAATGGTTTGTACCCAGGTATAGAACATTTGAAATGTTTTGTACCCATAGTATAGAACATTTGAAATGTTTTGTACCCATGGTTTCTGCTAGGACAAATTACAAAATGTTTGTCTCGATGTTGGGGTGGCATAAAAGTCCTGACAGTTGATTCTAGGGTCTATTGCACCTACAAATCTGATAAATATGTGTGTGGGTGGCTATATAGGGGTTTTCCTTAGTCAACCCCTCATTTTGGTGATTCTCACCTCCGTTGATAGCCAATAGAACAAAGATAATATGTATAGTGCTTGTGAATCCATAGTATGTCTAAATTGCTATGAGCTAGAGTGCATAAATGTAATGTAACGATCTTCCCTATTGTGATAGAGTAAATCCTATATGAAAATGTAATCAATGTGTGAGTGAGAGAATGTAACAAATACATATCTAAAGCACAAGTATGTAGATCTGAAGATAACAAGAAACCATACCCAAATATAAATTGGAAGAGTACAAGTCAATCATTAGTCGATGATCTCCTAATTATCATCATAATCCTTTTGTAGCTCCATCATCATGTTGAAATGTATAAAAATATTTGAATGCTTGATAAAAGATTGATGTAGCCTTGATTTGTAAGTCCTCATTGCATGGGATGTCTTCAAATTGGGGCTCCAACCTTGAAACTTCTTTCATCTTTACCAAAATGAAGTATGAAGCCTACTTTTAATCCAAATTGGGAGATAGAATTGAGAGAGCTGACTGTAAATCCTAATCCTATGATAAATCATTGAGACGTGGACCCAATTCAAATTTGGGCTCAAAACCCAGGGTACAAAACATTTGAAATATTTTGTACCCAAAAATATATAACATCTCAAACATTTTGTTCCACCCATTTTAGGCTCAAATCAGGACCGTGGGTCCCAAGAAATCAGGGGATGCGAGATTAGAACCAACAGTTAGTTTCAAGGCCAAGATAGAACACCGAGGTTGGAAATGGTAATATAAGGCCTAGGAGATGGAATGAATTATAGGATTGGAGGAAAAATAGAGGAGCACACTTAGAAATAAGGGCTTACCTCAATTTTAAACAATATTGAAGGGACAAATGACCCATATTTAAATTTAGGCGTTCATTAAATGCAATTATGAAGTCATATCTGTAATCACCTAAAATTGGTCTAGTCTTATCAAAAGCCCTAATTAACCTAAATATTCATCAGGTGATTTAATCTTAATCAAGGTTATCAAATCAATCAAATCCTAAGCCTAATTTTGTAATTGGACTAGATCAAGTCAATTGCATAATTCATCAACATCAAAACATCAAGGAGCATTAATCAAAGAGAATTCATTAATTAATACTTCTAGCCAATTTAATTAAAGAAAAATAAAAAATACATATGGCTAGGAATATTAATTAAGGAAATTAGATAAATCTTCTAATATCCAACTCAACCACAAAAGGACAAACAAATTACTCAACTTGCAATCTCCATTGTCCATCATGGATTGATCTCAACCCTCCAATTCAAATTCAAATCTATAAAACAAGCTTAATCAAGCTCATTTGATCATCTAGATCATTTGTAAGGAGATTATGTCAAAATCATTCTAGAGCTTAACAATTGCATTTTGAGATCATTTTAGCATTAAATTGAACATCTTAGATCCAATTTTATTGTATTTCATAGCATAATTGATCATGTAGAACCATAATTCACATCATTTTAGAGTTAATCTTGCTTAATTGTATTCAATTCCATAGAATTCATCAAGGTAATATCTTAATTTACATACATTTAGGTGTGATTTGATTGAATCTTCCATCTCATAATGGCTTGTCATTGATCTATTGCCAATTATGAGAGCAAAATTCATAATTGGATCATACTCATTGTGATTAGGAAGCACTAAACTGTTCTTGATTGGTTTATTGAGTTTATTTGATGATTTTATATACTAATCAATTGATCTAAGGACTTAGTGAAGTGTTTGTGGTTGTAGGATTACAGACATATTTTAACACACATTTTTGGCACCCACCATGGGGCTATGAGCCCTAAATTTTTCATTAAAATCTAATAATTTGTGCTTGCAGAGTCTTTGTTCGAGCAATCACTTGTACGAGTTTGATCTTGGATTGTACGGGGTATCCTTAATCACATTTAACCCCATCATTAATTGTATGAAATCATTGATCATATGAGATAGTATCTTAAGTCGTACAGAGTCTTCTTAATAGTATGGAAGTATGTCCCAAGTCATACAAAATATTTAATCATATGGCGTGTAGACACTTAAAAATGGCCTATTGCTTGAATGCAATGACATTACTGACATTCCTCTTAATTTATTAAATAATATTTATTATTTAATTAAATTGTGACTTTCTACCTTGTTCTAAGGTCAAAATCATCATTTCCCTTTAATTTTATAATTAAGTAATTTTAATTAATTATCTTAATTATTAATTGTCTCATCAATATTTCATTAATTATTCATCTATAATATAATTAAATAAAATTAACATTATTTAATTATACCCTAACTCATTATAATTAATTAAACAATTAAATTTAATTAATATTCCCTCTTTCTAATTATTACATTTATGTAATAATTAAATCAAATTTCTCTCACAACCTCATAAATAAATATTATTTGTTTATTGTCACATGTGCAAATAAATGATTCTTTTATTTATTTAATCGAGATTTATTCCTCCAAAGCTAACTCACACTGACTTTTGGTTCTCTCCACAATTCTCTCCCCTAACTATTCAATCCACAATGTTATTCCTCCCTCGGCAATTAGTTAAGTCTTCAGTCAATTCAATCTTCTAATCCATGTAATTAGTTAACTCCTCCATACTGTTTGTTAACTCATGTGTCTATTATGTTATCTCACTAGTCTATTCAAGTCATCTATTAATCTATTTGTTGACAAATCAATCAATAATGTTAAACCAAGCAATCAACTTAGTTGAACTCTCACTCACTCTAAGTTTAACTCCTCAATCAAAATCAATCAACCCTTCAATCATGGATTCTTGGTTGAAACCCCTAAAATCTTATAAATAGACTCTTTTCTCATATTTCAAAAACCACAATTACTTTGAATTCTTATGCTTGACACAATGTTGAGCGCAGTTTTGAGAGTTGACATTGCATGAGAAGGAGAACACCAAGGAAGGACTACATGGTTTGCATATTCGTTTGTTTCTTTAATTGATTTCATTATGTGTTGATGTTTATGCTTATTGTTTATCTTGCATCCTTTACGTATACACCTAAAAATGGTCAAGTATAATCAAAGTGAGCAATCAAGGACACAAACATGAATTAATTGAAATCAAAGCTACTGGATTAATTAAATCAAGAAGATCAAATAATTGTGCAACTGATTTTATTCAATTAATTATATAGTTTAATCAAATCAAATCCAACCCATTCAAGGGTACACCTGGCTAAGATAAATCAATTAAATCAATTAATAAATCCTATTATTTTCACCAACCACATGGGGATAAAAATCAATGAACCAATGAGAATGAAGGAATGAGCTCACAAGGATCAAGGACAAATCGATTCTCCACCACTTATCTTGGAGATGCATCTTGACCCTTCATTTTGTCTCTTTGTTCTAACCTTTGAGAACAAAATATTTACTTTGTCTCATCATTTGAAACCATCAACTTGACTCAACTTTTCTCAAAGTTAACTTCACTCTACCCCCTAGCCTTGGGAAAATCTATAAATAGTGAGCATTCTAAGAGAAAATCATTTAGATTCATCTTGTTTAATTGCATCCATATTATAGGCATTTAAATTTGAATTCCTAGCATAATTAATCATAATTGAGGTAGATTGGTTAAATTGCATTTAGCATAGCTTAATTCTCATTCTAGAGTTGTCTCTAATGGATGCTTATCTGAGAGCATTCTTTAGTTTTTATACTTAGAGATCCATAGGATGCTTCTTATCTTTGTTTCAATTCAATTGCTTTAAGTTGTATTTTCGATAATTGAGTTGATATTTTGATAAAATAATCCTATGAAGCTTTTTTACATGCACAAAATGATGCTCACCATGGGGTCCTTGCCTCATACTAACATATTTTGATGATTTGTATAGATTTTTGGTGAGTTTGTGTTGCATATTTTAAATTTATAGGTACAACAGTGCATTTGACAAAAGAAATAATGTGTATACGATGAAGTTTGGTGCCTTTACACAATGAAATAGTGTGTGCACAATAAAGTTTGACACATTCACATAGATTTTTGATGCGTGCAATATTTCTTCTATCTTCTATCTATATTTCTTTTAGAACATACATATATACTTTGTGATGCATTTACACTTTGTTTTAGCATGTTGTAATTGTCTATCATTTAAATAGCATGTGTCAGTAGTGAAATAATGCTTTTAAAGCTTTCTATGATGCGTAGAATAAAACATAGTAGCACGTATGAAACTTTCTATAGCGTGTAGCTCTGTATTTTTCACAATTTAAATTTTGTAAATCTAATGATAATAACTTTCTATTTTGCAGATGATAAAGCATAGGAAGGTGCGTAAATCTATTTGCAGATGAGTGGATTACTCAAGAAGAAGGAGGAAAGGAATTTATCTAAATTGTAAAAGAAAATCTATTTTGTCAATTTTCTTAATTATATGAATGAGGATTTAAAAGTGTTGGTGTAATTAATTATTCACTAATTACACTTTACATAAGTTTACTTAGGATAATGTATTTTCATATTAGTTGTCATTGAGACACCTAGGAGTTTGCATTTCATTTTAGCACATGATGTAGGAGAATTTCCACTTTGGGTGTTAGATCCACCTTTAGTGCTCTTATCACATTATCATCCTCTCATTGTTGCACATGTTGCACATACTTTGATGTACAATGGAGGATGATCCACCTTTGGTGGACAAGTGATTCCACCTAGTGTGGTTGATAGCTTATCATCTCCTTATCATTTAGTCTTATCGCATTGCCTACATATTCATGCAAATCTACTTTGTATTTAATTATTATCATTTGATTATTGATCATAATTGAATCTAGTCATTTGAGGATCATATCATTTTGTCTCTCTTATTTATGCTATCTATTGAGCTTCTAGATCTTGACATTTTATTCTTTGCCTTTGGCAAATTATTACATAGTATCAGAGCCATAGAAGATTTTATTGCATAGCCATTGGAGAACTCTTTGCTTCAACTTTTGGAGAGTCATGATTCAGATCTAGAGGTACATCAGCTTGTGGGAGCATCTAGAGAAAGATTTGACCTCACCATTATGTCCGAGTGGCCATTCTAACAAATTTTGACTATAAATTTGCCTACTTTGGGCAAACATCAAATCTAAGACAAATTTTTTTTGCAAATCAGACTTGGGCAATTCAATTTGCAAATTTGACGGTACAAATCCCAATTTTTTATAGAAAAATTAAAAATTAATTTTTTTCTTAGTCAGATTAATCGGATCTGAAATTAATTTCCATCAAATTTCAAAATGTTGGGGTTTTGTCAAGGTCCCACCCCTGATTTTCGTCAATTTTATTGTCAAAGTGCAGGGACAGAGAATATATCATACATACAGGGGACCGAGCTATCAGATCTCGGGCACCTAGATCATAGGTCAAAGATCATGATAGTGGACCTCGTGATTCAAAATTCAAACCAGAGTAAAAATATTCTCTATCATATGTGACAAAGATCCGAGAACCCATCCCCCAATCACATCCCTACTTCCTACCATTGACAATTCCACAAGGGCCCAGGAGCTTCTTTACATTGGTGCTTGCAAAGCTTTGTTTATAAAAACTCATAAGACTCCCCCTAGGTTGAATGTGGGACTAAATTCTCACATCCACCATCATCCAGCGCCACCTGAGCTGAGCCCCAACCTAGCCTGTAGTCGAGATCACAGTTTGAGCTTGAGCCATCTCACGACCCAACAATCGCCATGTCAACACACGTGAGCCTAGCCGCATCACACTCCACATGACAGTCAAATCATCTAGTGCCATGTGGGCACCTCTGACATCTTGGCTCATGCTTAACATGGTATGATGCCACATCAGTGCCAAAGTAGCCAATCTAACTTTGACACATGGCATCTGCAAGTTGACTAGTATTTTTTTCTCTTTTTTTTTGCATTTTTGCTAGATTTTACAATGTTAAATTGGATGAGCATTCGACCGTCACATGGTTGTTTTCTTTTTTACGTTGACGACCATTAAGTCATCAAATTTAACCTAGTAGTTGCGTCAACATTTTGCTCGATTGATTTTGACAACCGTTTGATCGCCATTTACTAGTGGTTTGCACTGATCTGACGACTGTTTTGATGTCAAATTTAGGATTGTGTATTACTGACATCAGCAAGATTTGAAAAATTTACAACCCTCAGCATTTGCATTTTCAGTTTTGCAATCCGACTTTGGGAGGCCATAGCTTGGTCATCCAGACTCTAGATTGAGTGCAATTTTTATTTATTTTGGCTGGAATTTCCTGAACTTTTTTGTAGTGGTGTTATGTTTTGGTTTTCGTGCATGAATTTGACTAAAATTGTAGATTTTGGTGATTGTACCTCTGTCTGATCCCTATTTTTGCAACTTCAGAGGCTCCGTTCAGGCTCATACAAACACATTTTCAATTGTCATTTTTTTTGAAAGTGTATAATTTTTTTAGTACTTTCCATATTTGCTATTAGATTGTAGCCTTATTTGGGAAAAATATCACTTTCAGATTTAGGTCCTTTTTTGGCCTTCTATGAACATTGTAATGCTTGGATCTTGATTTGATTCTGAGAAATATTGATTTGAGTTTGATTTGGCCTCATTGAGGTGGTTGTAAACATCAAAATCAGAAGTCCACTTTGGCCCATTTTGGCAAGTGGAAATTGTACATGCACTACATATAAAGTGCCAAAAAATATCATTTTTAAAAAAAAAATTTAATTTTTTTTTTTGGGGGGGTTCTTTGATTGAGTGAATTTGGGGGGTGTCTTGTGTTCTTGTGTCTCTTTCTCTCTTGTGCTCTTTCATTTTTGCATCATGGGTTCACCTAGATGTCCATTGTTAACTTCACACAACTATGCTACATGGAAAGATAAAGTATGGAGTAAACTAATGGAAAAGAGTTTAAATCTTTATGTAAATAGAAAAATTAAAGGACCCACTAGTCCTAATGTGGATGATAATGCAAAACATGATTGGAAAATCAAACACAATATGTCTTTAGGAATTATAAGGAGTTGTGTTCATGAAGATGTATTCTTCCACATTTCAAGCTTTGAGGATTCCAAGGGTGGTTGGGACAAACTTGAAGATTCGTATGGTAAAGTGCATGAGGAAAAGGGATTCTCAATTGAGGATGATCTACTTATCTTGGATCCTAGAAATTTTGACACAATTCAAGACTATGTTAACAAAGCCAATGAGTTGAGAGAACTACTTAAGGATTGTGGTAATCCCATGAAGGATGATAGGTTGATTCATCACATCTTGAAGAGACTACCTTCAGAATATGCAGCTTTTGTCTCGAGTTAAAATACTCACAAGTCGACCATGGGAAGTGCCTTCACTAAGCCTTCATTTGATGCATTTGTAGATTTTTTGATGTTGGAACAGTCAAAATTGATGGATATGGGTATTATCAAGTCTTCAAAGTCTATGGAATTGGTGGCTAATAATGAGAAATAAAGAAATCAAGGTGGAAAAAGTTACAAGAAGAAAAAGAAGAAGTGGAAGAAAAAATCACAATCAGAGACACAAAAATCTTCCTCCTCACAACAAGGCAATTCTTCTTTCAACAAGAAGGGAAACAACAAGAAGAAGGATAAACAATTTTGTGCATATTGGAAGAAACCAAATCATGATGAGCATCATTGCAAGACTAAGAGAATTGATGAGTTGGAACACTTACTCAAGAAGAAAAAAATCAATGTGCCAAATGCTTCCTTGGATTCATCTCCTTCCACTTCAAAGGGAAAAGGGCAAGCATTTATGGCAAGTTCAAGTTCTTCAGAGGAATGGATTCTTGACTCGAGTGCCACACATCATATGGGTGCTTCAAAGGATCAATTTCTTCATTAGAGCCATCTAAGGTACCTCACATCTTTGTAGGGAATGATACACAAGTGTAAGTTGAAGGGAAAGGACCAGTTGAGATGAAAAATGGAGAGTTCAAATATGTTCTCTATGTTCCTAACCTTAGCACCAATCTCCTTTCAATTTACCAAATCACTCACTATGGAGGTGGAAATAAATTTGAGTTCCTTCCTGATTCACTCATGGTGTGAAATCTTAAGGATGATTCATTGGTTGTAGTGGGTAAAGATAATCATGACACAAGGATTTATTATTTCTCCCGCTTTATGCCTAAGTCTCATTCACATGCTTTGTTGACTCATTCTCAAACAAAAAGTAGGTTATGACATGAGTGGTTTGGACATCTTGATTACTATTAGCTTTAACAGCTTAGCTCAAAACATATAGTCAAAGGTATACCTACAATCAACTGTTCTAAGGGTTAATGTTAAACTTGTTTAATGGATATGCATCTTGAAGAGAAGTTTGAAAAAGGAAAGTCTTGGAGAGCATTAGTTGTTCTTGAGTTGGTTCACAATGTACTAGCATGCCCCTTTCCAGTGACATCAGTCAACAAGGGTTTTTATGTCCTCACTTTCATTGATGACTTTTCCTGCTACACATGGGTCTACTTTCTTGGTCGCATGAATGAAGTGTTTGATAAGTTTCTAGCCTTCAAGAGTCATGTTGAGAAGAAATCAAGTAAAGCCATCAAGGTTCTTCATGTAGAAAATGAAGGAAGCTATGTGAACTTAAGACTTAGAGACTTTTGTGAACTTGAGGGTATTGATCTTCAAAATCCAGTTGCATTTAGTCGTCAACAGACAAGAGTTGTAGAAATGAAGATTAGAATTCTTAAGGAAATGGAAAGTTTCATGATTGAAGACAAGTCTCTTAATCCATCACTTGTGGTAGAAGGTATAAGTTGTGCCAATCACATCCTTAATAGATCTCCTCATAATGCCTTAGATGGAATGACTCCTTTTGAGGCATGGTGTAGAAGAAAACTAGTTGTGAAATACTTTAGAGTATTTGGTTGTCTAGCATGGGCTCACATATCTTCACAGAAATGCAAGGTAAATCCACCAAGGCCTTCTAGATTCATTGGATATGAAGAAAGTGCTAAGGCATATAGACTTATGGATCTTGAGACTCATGAGATTTTTCATAGATAGGAATGTTCACTTTGAGGAAAGTTCACCTAGCTTATCCTGTACTCCTCTCCATACTTCATACATTGTGGAAACTGATAGTGACAATAGTGGAAGTGATTCAGATGGTTCATCTACCTCAACCCCTACATGCATGATTACACCTTTTCTTGGTAAACTTAAGGTTGAGGATACTCCTTCATCATCTTCCACTAGACCTTGTTGAATTAGGCAAACTCTTGATTCAATAGGTTCACTTATGGGGGATCATCCATACAGTCGAAGGGCAAGGTCACAACATCAACACATTCCACATGCCTACATTTCTACAGTGATAGGTCCATATGATTCAGCACAGCAGGGTACACCTTGTCTTCTAGTTACAACATCAGGGGATGACTACTTGACAGACTTTGTAGGTTTGTTTGTGGAGTCCTAAATTGTTGATATAGGAGACATCATTTATGATATACATCTTCTCTTTGATGGGGAAGATCCTTATTTAGTTGTTGTGAGGGAACACTCCGACCCTCTTGTCCATTCTCTACAAGATCAATCTTTCGAGGTTGATGTGATTGTGGATCCTTATGTACAACAACTTCATGAGGTCTCTTTATCATTAGGGGAGACACTTGGTTCTTTGGGACATGCTCTACATCCATCCTTATTTGATCCTGACTTGTTCTTTTCAACAGTTTTAGAAGGGTCAACCTTCAACATCAACACAGGGATTGTTCAATAATTTTTTGAGACATCATTCATATTGAGGTTTCTTCCTACAGATTGGAGAGACATCTCATGTACACCTATGGCATTGTTTCTTCCTAAGGGGAGGAATGTTGTTTGACATTCATGGACCAGCTTCTACATTCATCCTAGAGTAGCTATCACTGATGGACATTCTACATTGAGGTGGGCTACCATGTCTCTCTTCTTCTACTACTTCTAACTTATGAGGGGACTTTTTTAACATATGGGATTTTGTCTTTCTCATACTTATGTATTGTATATGCATAATGTATGTCATAATGAGGGGGTCTTGATTACTCCATCCATCCATGCACCTTGTTTTTCATCTCCCTTTTTGAGGGAGGGGTTTTCCCATGAGGTTTTCCCTATTTCTCCACTTTATGAGAGATTGCATTGCATTGCTCTTGCATATTGTACATGGGTACCTAATATGGACTATTAGTCAGGACCCATCATGCATTTTCATCTAGCATTGTGAACTTAAGTGCATTCCCCTAAGTTGCACTTAAGGTGGGGGGGGGGGGGGGTTGGTGTAATTAATTATTCACTAATTACACTTTACTTAAGTTTACTTAGTATAGTGCATTTCAATTAGTTTTCATTGAGACACCTAGGAGTTTGCATTTCATTTTAGCACATGGTGTAGGAGAATTTCCACTTTAGGTGTTAGATCCACCTTTAGTGCTCTTATCACATTATCATCCTCTCATTGTTGCACATAATTTTATGTACAATGAAGGATGATCCACCTTTGATGGACATGTGATTTCACCTACTGTGGTTGATAACTTATCATCTCCTTATCATGTAGTCTTATTGCATTGCTTATATATTCAAGCACATCCACTTTGTATTTAATTATTATCATTTGATTATTGATCATCATTTAATCTAGTCATTTGAGGATCATATCATTTTGTCACTCTTATTTGTGCTATCTATTGAGCTTCTAGATCTTGGCATTTTATTCTTTACCTTAGGCAAATTCTTATAAAAAGCATATGATAGATATGATAGAATTGTTAATGATTATAAGTCTAAATATGTGTCATTGAATTGGATTTCTTCTCCTTGATTGAAATTGTAATCATTTTGGAAAATAAATTTGCAAAGATATTTGAATTGGTGAATTTTCCTCACTTTGCATTGGTTTTGTTGAACTAATATCTTTGAAAGGGGACGCTTAGGAGCTTGAGCAATTTTCTTAGGTAAGAAAATAGAAAAAAATGAAAAAACCTCAAAAATGCACATAGCCTTTGCTAAATAAGAATGAGATAATTCTAAAACCCTATGT
Organism: Chamaecyparis obtusa; assembly: GCA_027943335.1. NCBI lineage: Eukaryota > Viridiplantae > Streptophyta > Pinopsida > Cupressales > Cupressaceae > Chamaecyparis > Chamaecyparis obtusa. The sequence continues at coordinate 2,388,237 of BSBK01001534.1, forward strand.
AATTGCTTAAATTGAGGCATTCGATTCAAAATCTAGCCTAATTAGAAGTGAATTTGAATTTTAAGTGAGGCATTAGAGATATGCTCTTCACCTTTTTTTGGTGAATCAAACTCCCAAACATGTCAAATTTGAGAGGAAAATAAGTTAAAGAATGAACAAACACATAGAATAAGCCTCCTTGTTTGTGAAGGAAAGCATTAGGTCTATTCTCTTCACTTTTATAGTGAATCAAAATGTCAAACATGCTTGAATTCCATTAGATTAAAAGGCTTGGGAAAGAATATTATTAATTATGTTTAGAAGTGAGGAAGTAGTAGGGATATGTTCTTCACCTTTTAGTGAATCCAACTGTAGACCTATTTACCAATTTAATTTCATTGATTTCATATGAACATGTTAGAGCTTTAATGGACCTGCCTCCCAAGAACATGCCTTAACAAGGCCAGTGTGAGGGACAACCCAAAGTGGGAATAAGGTGAAGCCAACCTATTCCACCCACTATAAATAAAGACCTTAGTTAAGTTGAAAAACTTAGAGGGCAAAAATATCAAATGTCTAGACTTGTAGGCCTATAGGCCTCAATCGCGCGTGTGCGACTACATGTTCCTTGTATGATTAATTTGATAAATTTTTTTGGAACCCAAACTAAAATACTTGATTAATATAGCAATCCATGCCTTTAGATCCATTGTTGAATTCCAAATTTGACCTTAGGTAGATTGCATGAAGTGGATTATTCTGAAAGACCCGTGTAAACTTTCTCAAACATAAACTTTTGTATTTAGAGACCTTAGGGGTAAGAGATAATTATTTTTGAGCTTGTTGTGGTTGATGATACATGTTTAAAAGAAAGAAACATCCATTCAAATCTGATAACCAATTAAAAAATTTCCCTATTCAAAATATTGATCATTAAGGAGGAATAAATTCAATACACAAAACTCTTGTTAATGTCAATTTGCACTAGATCCCACCATGTTAAGATAACCTTGCAAGAAGATAGAATGTGCCTTAGATGAGAGATATTGTGTGAATACAAAACTTTCCAATCTTCATTTGATGAAGAATAAGAACAAGAGGATATAATTCCCAATCTATTTGAAGAAAGAAACAATCCTATAGATGAAGATAGACAAATCGTGATCAAGACCAAAATCAAAACTATGTGAATCAAGGTGACAATCGTCATAGAAGATGAGGAGAAGAAGAATAAACCAAAGAAAGGGTTAATGAGGCTCAATATCCCTTGTTCTTCAAAGTTATGGATAAACATTTAGAAAGAGATAAATAAAGACACTTTCTAAACTTATCTCGGTTAGGAGTTAAGCTTCCTCATTGTTGGTGTAATTAAATATTCTTAATTACACTTTACTTAAGTTTACTTAGGATAATGCATTTCATAGTAGTTTGTCATTGAGACACCTAAGAGTCTACATTTCATTTTTGCACATGGTGTATGATAATTTCTACTTTAGGTATGAGATCCACCTTTAGTGCTCTTATCACATTATCATCCTCTCATTGTTGCACATGTTGCACATAAATTGTTGTATAATGGACGATGATCTACCTTTGGTGGACATGTGATTATACCTTCTCTAGTTGATAGGTTATCATTTGCATCTCTCCTAGTTATCATGTATTGCCTATATATTCAGGCACTTCTACATTATAATTAATCCATTATCATTTGATTGTTATTAAGTTATTCATTTGATCATATCATCTTGTCTCTCTTATTTGTGCTATATATTGAGCTTCTAGATCTTGGTATTGCATTCATTGCCTTAGAAAAATTCTTACATGGTACCAGAGCCATAAGAGTGTCATTGTATAGCCTATTTTGAGATAATTTTATTATAGGTTCAAATTGGAGCTTGCTGGTACAAATTAGAGGTTGGCATCACATTAAGGAGGGCCAAAACCCCTAAATCAAAAAAAATTTCATCCAAATTGGGCATCTGAGGCCAAATATAGAGCCATTTGATTTTTGGAGGTGTGACGATAGTGATTCAAAAAAAATAATTTCAGAGGCGATTTTCAAACATTGATATTTGAGTCATCTGGACTCCTTTTCTTGAGCAATATTTTTTTGTTTTGGGGTATAATTTCACGATCTACATAATGGTGCAAGTTGTTTCTGATCTTTGTTCATGATGTTTTCTAAAAATTACAAATCTTGATTTTTAAAACTTCAAAGGCTTCATTCAAACTCATATGGACACATTTTCAGGTGCTATTTTTTTTAAAAGTGCGTGATTTTTTGTTTGCTTTCCAAATCTGATACCAGTTTGAATAAATTTTGAGTAGACATAGTACTTTCAACATTTAGTCTATTTTGGCCTATATTTGGCACTTGTAATTTGTTGGATCCTTGAGTGGTCTTGTGTCTTATTTTTTTGAGTCTTCTATAGCCTTATTTTTGTAGTTGTAAATATCAAAATTAGAAGTCCTCTTTGGCCCAAATTGGCAAGTGGAAATTTTACATGCACTACATATAAAATGCCAAAATCATCTATTTTTGGGGAGTTATTTGTTTCATTTGTTTCATTTTTTATTTTTTATTTTATTTTTATTTTTATTTTTTTTTGGGGGGGGTGCATTGATTTTATGATCTCATTGTTTCATGTGACAAGTGCATCATGGATGGTTTAATTAGATTGACAAGAGGAAACTATAAGTAATAGAGTGGATTGGTTCTCGCTCATCTTTGTGAGCATAATATATTGTCCTATTTGTATGAGCACATACCTACTAGTCCCCCTTATGATCTGGATTCTTCGACAAAAGAGCTTAATGTTATCTATTGGAATATGGATATGAATGTTATTTATTCCCTTCATGACTACAAAGATCAGACAAAGACTATTCTTGATCTTTGGACCTTTCTTTCGGAAATGTATGGAGATCCACATGTTCCTCCACTCCTAAAAGATATAGAACCTCTAGTTGTATCTCCTACTTCTCCTATTTAGATTGCTTCCACTATTATTCCTAATGACGTTTCCCTTCATATAGCCATGGGTTCTTGCGATTCGATGCAACAAGATATTCCTTATCTTTTAGTTTTAGTTCCTTGGGATGACTACTTGTCAGATATTGCAGGCTTGTTTGTGGAGTTATACATTAAGGATTTGGGAGATATCATTGATGACATTCATATTATCTTTGTTGAGGATGATTCTTCTTCAATTGTTGCGAGGGAACATGCTGGCCCTCATCTTTCTTCTCTACTTGATCATTCATTCAAGGTTGACATGATGTTGGATTCTTTGATATGGTAGTTAGAGGAGGCCACTTTATCTTTAAAGGAGACACTTGAGTCTTTGAGACATGTTCTACATTCATCCTCAGTTGATCCTGACTTGTCTTTTATAGCACTATGGCCTAGTACACATGATTTGGAGGAGGCACCTTTTAGTATTGACATGGGGATAGTTGAGAAGGTTTCAGAGATTCTATTTATTTTGAGGTTTCTTCCTATAGATTGGGGAGGATTCATTGATGTACCTTTGGTTTTGTTTCTTCTTAAGGGGAGGAATGTTTTTCTACACTCATGGAGTAGTTTCTACATTAAGACTAGAGAATCTACCACAGGTGTTCATTCTACATTGAGGAGGGGCTACTTGGTCTCTCTTCCACTTCTTCTCTCCTATATGGGGATTCTTAATTGTATATACATGATGTATGTCGTAATGAGGGTGTCTTGATTACTCCATCCATCCATGCATCTTGTTTTATCTCTTTTTGGGGGAGAGTTTTCCCATGAATTTTTCCCTCTTTCTCCACTTTATGAGATATTACATTGCTTTTTCATATTGTACATGGGTACCTAACATGGCCTATTAGCCGAGACCCATATTTCATTTTCACCTAGCTTTGTGAGCTTAAGTGTATTCCCCTGAGTTGCACTTAAGGGGGGGTGTTGGTGTAGTTAAATATTCTTAATTACACTTTACTTAAATTTACTAAAGATAATGCATTGCATAGTAGTTTGTCATTGAGACACCTAAGAGTTTTCATTTTATTTTAGCACATGGTGTAGGATAATTTCCACTTTAGGTGTGAGATCCACCTTTAGTGCTCTTATCACATTATCATCCTCTCATTGTTGCACATGCTTGTTTGTACAATGGAGGATGATCCACCTTTGGTGGACATGTGATTACACATTCTCTAGTTGATAGGTTATCATTTTCATCTCTCCTAGTTATCATGTATTGCCTATATATTCATTCACTTCTACATTGTACTTAATCCATTATCATTTGATCATTATTGATTTATTCATTTGAGAATATCATATTATCTCTCTTATTTGTGCTTTCTATTGAGCTTTTAGATCTTGGCATTACATTCATTGCCTTGGGAAAATTCTTACACTCATGACTATGACACATCAACCTTGAAGAAAGATGAGGAAGAAGAAAATCCAGTAGGGGCTATGAACAAGCAAATCAAATTATTTCAAGCCCAAATTGATAGCATGAAGATGATAGTGACACCTAAATAATTTTCAATTGAGGCCATATGCCCCTTCTCTTTTGACAAAAACTTGATCATGGTACCTTTTCCTCCAAATGTAGTCTTTCCAAGATATGATAAATACATGGGTAAATCAAACCCATAAGACCATTTGAGAGAATTTTGTGCCCTAAGTAGTGAATTTATGCATGACACAACATATTTAATTAGATTATTCCTGAGAATCCTTGGAGGGAAAGAAATGGAGTGGTTCTCAAAACCCCTAGGTATAAAAGCATTTGAAGAATTAGCCTCTAAATTTATAACTCATTATTCATACAATATTGAAAAAAAGATCACCATGTTGAATTTATGTGATACCAAACAAAAAGATGGTGAACCTTTTCTAAGATTCCTTCAAAGATGGAGAACGGTTTTTGTCCATTATCTAAGAAGCATAACTGAGAAAGAAAAGATGGAGATTTTCATGAACAATCTAAATATGGAGATGAATTATTGATTACAACTCCAATGCCCACCTACCTTTGAGAAGATTATTGAAAATGGGATCAAAATTGAAGAAGTGTTAGTAAGAAAAGGAGAAATAAATTTTTTCAAAGAAAATAAAAGTTTCTCTAACACTAATAAAAATTTTAACAACAACAAGGGTGGTAATAACTATAATGAAAAACCTAGGTTTTGGCTACAGAATACTAACAAGAACCTTGTGAATGATGGGTTTGTGGAAGCTAACAACCTTAAGGCCAATCCTTTTAATTTAACAAGTGGGTCTAATCAAACCAACAATGTCAACCAAACAACCAAGACCCTTTTAACAACAATAACAATAACTCATTCAACAATCAAGGAACCAATAAACCAAGAACTTTCCTCAACATAACACAAAGAAGGAAGTTCACACCCTTGCGAGAACCTTTGGAGAATGCACTAATTTTTAGGATCAAGCAATACTTGGGGGGGGGGGGGGGGGTCAATCAGTATTTCAACACTTTTGTTCCTTTTATAACAATTTAAATTTAACCAAGCAATAAATAAATTAAGGAGAAGACATACATAGAGTAAATAACCCATAACACCATGATTTGTTCTCAAGGAAACCCTAGCTAAGGGAAAACCACGGTGGGGATGGTACCCACAAATGATGCACTAAAAGTATTATTGTCCTTGTTAGGAGACCTTTCCCTATTAGCAACATAATATTACATTAGTACAAGTACTTGTTAGAGGACATACCCTATTAGGAGTCTATAACCCTGTTAGGGGTGAATACAAAATAGAGCTCACTGCTCTTATAAAGGACTCTCTATCTAGTATTACACAAGTATCATGTAACAACAAAAATGAACTAAAAAAGAATCTTCAATGCCAAATAAGTTCCAATAATAGCTCACAACATCCTCTATAATATTCTAACATCCCAATCCATGCAAACACACCATCGCAACTTCACATCTCAAAACATATATACTCAATCTCATAATATTTCCAGTCATCTTCACAAATACATCAAAAAACATGTCCAACATATATTCAAATAGAAAATACATAGTTGATGATCATATCTTGAGAAAGATAGGGTAGGACCCAAACCAAATCCAAAGTAGCACTCCTGGAATCCACATGTTACTCCCTTAAACATTGTGATCTCTTATTTGCCTTGTTATATTGCTATATTGTCTTTGCGTAACCATATCAAGATGTAACTCTCTCTAGTCAAATCCAAAATACAAGAGACCTTAACTAAAGGTCTACTACATACCATAATACATTCCTCTAAGTTTGCATGAATTCAATCTTCACATACCATGCTTGCCAGGAAAAACTATGCAACTGTACCCTATCAACTACTTCCTGACCTTAGTTATTTTTCCAATGCAAACATCCAAAACTAAACTGAACTCCAAGAGATCATGCCAATGAGTAGTGTTTCCATAAATGAAAAACTCTATGCTATAATCATCATGACACTTGCCAAAAATCTCCCCTTTTGGCATTGATGGAAACACTTGGTGAAAAATGATTGAGTGTCAAATGCCAAACTATTGACTATATATCTCTTATATATTTATCTATACATTTTTCACACTTATTACTTCCCTTTTGACATCAATGGAAAAGGTGTACTCAAAATATGGCTATAAAAATATAGAGTTGCTTACCAAAAGAATTCATACCATGTGAAGTATATCTTGGAAAGAGGTTTCCAAAATCTTTACATCTTCTACCCATGTCTTCTCTAGGTTCCTGACCAACAAGTATAAGTCCATTCAAAGAAAAAGATGAGATCTCAACATCCTTTAGTACTATAGGCAGAGCTCCATCAAGAGACTTCTTTTTTGTCACCGTGTCCTCAAGATACTTCTCTAGAATAGACAGTTTAGGAGTAAGCATACTCCTCAACATAGAAAATTTCCCCAGCACTCTACAATACTTTTCCAAGTCATTTAATACTTTTTCATCATTATAGATTATATCCACCACATTCTTTATATACCTTGAAGGGTTTATGAAATAGATGCATATCTTATTTCCATGCTCGATACAAGACCCAATACCAAAGATAGTGTTGTCCACTATGCTGACATCCCATTTTAATGACTAACATAGTTCATCTAGCTTCTTTGCCAACTATTCTCTCCCAACTTTTATAGTTGTAGATTTCTCCAATGAAGAAAAGTGATCATCAAAATTGTCAATGATTTTGTTCAGGTTATCTATTGTATCATTTCCCTGAAAGGTACAAGGTATGGGTAAGATATTGTTGATTTTATCTACAACCTTGTCCAATACCTTTGTCTTTTTCTCTATCCTCTATTCTGATCTCTCCTTGTTACCATAACTGATAATAATGTTGAAGATTGATTATCTAATGGATCTCATGATAAATAATGACCAAGATGAGAGGAATACATGATGATAGTAGAAATGTTAGATCAATTATTGTCTTGTCATTTATGTCAAGCAATTGATTTCTGGTTTATATTATGTTGCCATATCATTCGGTAATGATATAAGTTGAATGAGTTAAGGAGAAGAAGAAATGAGAAGTTGAGAAGTTGAAGAACTTAATTGGTCAACTGATACAGATTGGAAAATGATTAAATTATGTTGATATAATTGTTTTCTACCTAACATATGATTATGTTAAGTCGGTAAAACATGGTGATGAAGATTTGACAATTCGGTAAGTTAAGTTATTTTGGCTACCAAGCAAGAAAGGTCACTTGGTAAGGTAAAGGAAAAAGGAAAGGTCACTTGGTAAAGCAAAAGGAACTCAAGGCACCGAACAAAAAAGAAAGGTTTATGCACTGAGTGAAGTTAACCGAAATTCTAATAAAGGACATCAAGCAAGATAAAGATATTAAATAAGGACTGAAGAGACATTTAATGATTATATATGATGAGCTGGATGATCATGATGACAAGGATAGTTATTTATAAGAGATATACATACATGAAAATTCAAGGTAAAGATCTATGACAAGATCTAAGAGGCAAAAAGAAATGGAACAAGTTTCTAGAAAAGTTCAAGCTCCTAGGTGAAAAGAAAACGTGTTACCAAGAACTAGATTCAAGGTGTAATGAATTAGATGGTTAAGATTGATTAAAGGAAAATGTAATAGATGAGATTAAGAGGAAAAAATTGTCTATATAAAGGATGATCTTGTATGGATAAATGACTAGAAAACTAAATAGTTGAAGGGTTACCAACTGTTGCAGTGAAGAAGGAATAAAGAGATTCCGAGTGGGAAAAGAAGGATTTGATGAAGTGTTGATGCTAGTGGATAATGAAGAATTGAAGTGAAGACAAAAAAGCAAACAAAGGATCTGATTGAGAAAATATAGTTGCCAATCTATAGGTCATTTTATTTACTATTTTGTACTAGCATTTTAAAAAGAGAAATCTCTTAATAGAGTAGACCTAACAGTCTTATTATAAAATCCTCGAAAAAGGTAACATTCTAAAGAGTTTTTTTAAGCCCTCTAACAAGGCCATGCCTAATAGGGTGAATATCCTAATAGATCTGAGGTAAATACCTTGACCGGGTCACACCTAACAATGTGTATTATAATCTTTAATCGGATTGGCTCTTAACCAGGCATACTTCAAAAGAGTATTTTCTTAGTGGATTACTGATTCACCCTCCCCTCTCTACAATCCAACAATTGGTATCATAGCCAAGTACTCTAAAGAGATAAGTTTAAAAGACTTGAGTAAAATATCCGAAGATATATAAGAGAGAAGTACCTAAGTTGAATAAGGAAAATTTCTTAACATGGAAAAGCAAAAGAGGAATTGGAAGCACTATTGGCTAACCGACTACCTAGAGGTAAAGGAAAGTACAAAGGCAAGTTACCATTGAAATATTTCAATTGTAATAAGATTGGAAATATTGCATCTAGATGTCTTGACAATGACATGAATGATAAGAATGACACAAGAGACAACCAACACCAAAGATTCAGAGATTTTAAGGACAAAGGAAAGAAGTATTACTGCCTAGCTAAGGAAGGTGTAACTGATGATACTGAAGAAGGATATGAAGTTGTCTTTGTTAAAGTAAAGGAAGACTCAGATGAAGAAATTGTTAGGAATAGTCCCAAGAGATAACTGAGAGGGGGGGGGGGCAGGGGGTGAATCAGTTATCTACAAGATTCAATTCTTTATCCAATTAAGTACAGAAGAACATTAAGAACATATAAAATAAGATAATACTTAACACAACACCATAATTTTGGTTACGAGGAAACCCAAATAGGTAAAAACCTTGGTGGGAATTAGCACCCACTATAAAATGCACAAGAGTATAATGATCCTTGTTAGAAGATCTTACAACCCTGATAGGAGTTGATCTTTACAATGCATGAAGTACAGTGACTTGGTCAAAGGTCAGACCCTGTTAGGAGTCTTTTACAATTAACCTCGTTAGGGGTGAGGACACACTGTCTAAGAGCACACTGCTCAAATGGTGAAGGTTGTAACCTTCTACATAACAGATACACACTATATCTGGATCTTTGTGAATTGGGATGTAAACCTAATGTCTTGACCAGTTCCAATGAATAACATATACTCTCTTCTTCTTCACATAGATCTTCAACTAATGATTGACTTCCTTACTATATTTGCATCTTTTACTCTGCTCTATCAAGCACACATAGCAATCACAACTGACTGGCTATAAGTATCTTTCTCCAAATGATATAATCAAGTCGGCCTATTAGAACCTTCTTGAAATCATATTAGAGAAACAATATAAGTCTCCAACAACATCTCCAACGGCTAAATCAAGCACGCAACACAAATAGGACCATGCAACCCAATATGAATAGATGTGTCGCTTCACACAGTTGGCTCCACTAAATTAACTAAAACTTTCTTCTCCAGCTGAAATATGTTGGAGATTTGCCAGCAGGCTAGTACTGACTATATGTTTGTCATTGATGACAACATATGGAAAGTAGCATGCGTGGAAGTCTTATGCAGTAAGCTTTCAGTATATGAAGCATGGACATGATATCAACATGATATCATGGGTGCAGAGGTTAACTATTAGTACATATAGTTATATAGCAACTAGTGTCAGCAGTGTTCCTGACAAAGTTTTCAAAAAAATTTCTATGTATGGTTGTCTGTATAGTTATCATGGAGCCTTGTGCACTTGGATATATGTTGAAGACATGTTAGTGATGTTTCAGTCATGGACGCATAGTCTGATATTCAGTAGAAGTGAAGTTATGATGTCGCTATTCACCAGTAGAAGTTTCTTGTGTTTATTTAGAAGAGCCGATAGAGATTTTATTGGTTCTTGAGTTGTACCCTTGGAGTTAAGCTTAGATGAGAGTTATTGATGTTTAGTTAAGAGTGCATGAGTTAATTCAGCTTGAGGAGAAAGTTACAATTGTTTTGGTAGAGCTGATAGTGTGTAGCGCGCGTCTACAATTATCTTATTGGACAGGTCCTAGAATGTGTTGCATGCATAGTAGAGCTGACAAAATGTTTATCAAAGATTGTTATGGTTTCTCTAATATGATTTCAAGGTGGTTCTAATAGGCTGACTTGATTATATCATTTAGAGGAAAGATATTTATAGGCAGTCATTTGTGATTGCTTGAGTGTGGTTCATGGTTGATTAAACAGAGCAGAGCAGAGTGTGTAAAGTGTTGAGCCATCAGAAGAAGGTCTATGTGACCAAGTAAAGTATTTGTGCTATACATTGGAACTAATCCAGACAATAGGTCAAAGCACAGTTCACCAAGATCTAGGTATAGTGTGTATCTATTATTCAGAAGGTTGTAGCCTTCGCCCCTTTGAGTAGTGAGCTCTCTGATAGTGCATCCTCTCCCCTAACAGGGACAATTGTAAAAGACTCCTAACATGGTCCAACCCTTGACCAGGTCTACTGTACTAAATATATTGTAAAGCAACTCCTAACAGGGTTAAGGATCTTCTAACAAGGATCATAATACACTAGTGCAGAATATTAGTGGGTGTCAATTCCCATCAGGGTTTTTACCTATTTGGGTTTCCCCGTAACCAAAATATTGGTGTTGTGTTCATGTGTTCTTTCATTGTGTTTATGTTTTATGTTTAAGTATACTTAATTGGATAAAGAATTGAATCTTGTAGATAACTGATTCACCCCCCCTGTCAGTTATCTCTTGGGACTATTCCTAACAATTGGTATCAGAGCCAAGTGCCTCGGAGAGAAAGTTTAATAGCTTGAGGTTGATCAGATGGCATACTTTGGGAAAGAAAGCCCTAAGTTCGATGGAGAGAATTATCTTGATTAGAAGAACAAGATGGTGACCCATTTGCAATGCATTGCTTTTGAAGTAACCATCAAAGATGCTAAGATTCCCACCTTAGAAGACCTTGCAAAGGATGATGCTACTGATAGGCAAAAGGAATTGTTTCATCAGAATGCTATAGCTAAAGAAGCTCTTATCAGTACCCTATCTGATGGTGAGTTTTCAGAAATAAAAAAGGTAGATACAGCCCACAAAATATGGAAGCACCTAGAAGACATATTTGAAGGAGACAAAAAAGAAAAGGATGCACGCAGAAAGACATGGAAGAAAAGATACAATGCAAATTAGAGATGTTTCCTGAAGAAAATATCAGAGCTTACAATCAAAGAATAAATGAAGCAGTTGCTAGAATCAGAAGCAATGGTGGAGAAATCTTAGAGGAGGACATTATGGACAAGCTAATGACTACCCTCACTCTAGAATATGAAAGCAAGATCAACATCCTTGATGAGACCATGCAGCTTACATCTAATTAAAGAGAGAGACCTTGATCAACAAAATCTCAGCTTTTGAGATTTCAAGATTGAAGACAAAACCAAAGAGTGAGATAGCCTTTAAAGCAACAGTTCATGGTAAGAAATCTAAAAACACTTCTGGTAATTTTGATGATGATGATGAAGAGAAAACATTAGATGATTTCATTGCTATGATTGCCAAAAGAGAAAGGAAAGGAAAAGGAAAATATGAAGGTCAATTACCATTTAAGTTCTTTTCATGTAATAAGATCGGTCACTTTGCATCTAAGTGTCCTACTAGAGCTAGAAAATTCAAAAAGGATTACAAGCCTAAGTAATCTAAGGAATGCTACTATGCTGGAGATGGAGTTTTAGATGATGAATCAGGTGAAGAAAAAATTGGATTCATTGCTATTGTAGACAAAATGAATAATAAGATAGTTCATGAAGATAAGAAAGAGAATCAAGAGCTAGCATTGATTTCACAAGTTGACATAAGGATAGACTGGATTATAGATAGTGGTTGTTCACATCACATGACAGGTGATAAAGGCAGGTTTGTTCATCTGGAAAAATACAATGGTGGGATGGTTAGATTTGGAGACAACACTCCTAAACATATAGTTGGTAGACGAGCCATCACCTTGGATGGAAAGAATGGTACTGATGATGTTCTCTATGTAGATGGTTTGAAACATAACCTTCTTAGTATTGGACAGTTACTTGGAAAAGGATATCAGTTGGAGTTCAAAGATGACAAATGCATCATTAGCAGCAAGGATGGTGTTATGATTGCATCAAGCTCAAAGAAAAGAGGTAATGTTTTTCAACTCAATTCAAAAGCAAGTTATTTTGTTGCTAAAGTTGATGGCAGTTGGTTGTGGCATAAAAGACTATGTCATATCAATTTTGATAACATAGTAAAGATAAGTAATGTAAAGGCAGTAAGAGATCTACCTAGCATAGAAAAGCCAGATGATACTATATGCAGGGAATGTGTGATGGGAAAGCATGTGAGAAATTCATTCAGGAGCAAGCAAAATTCAGCAGAGAACAAGTTGGATCTGATTCATACAGACCTATGTGGTCCAACTCAAACAAGATCATACTATGGTGAAAGGTATTTCATTTTTTTTGTTGATGATTATACTAAGATGATGTGGGTTGCATTCTTAAAAGATAAGTCAGAAGCATTTGAGAAATTCAAAATATTCAAAGGTAAGGTTGAGAATGAATCTAGACTAAAGATAAAATGTTTGAGATCAGATAGAGGAGGAGAATTAACCTCTAACAGATTCTATGAGTACTGTGAAGAACATGGCATAAAGAGATAGTTAAGTGCACCTAGAACCCCTCAGTAGAATGGAATTACAGAGAGAAGGAATAGGATAATTCTTGATACAACGCGTACCATTATGATAGAAGGAAAAGTTGCACACACCTATTGGAGAGATGTGGTCAATACAATAGTCTATACCATCAATAGAATTCAATTAAGGCCTGGCACTGACAAAACACCATATGAGCTATGGTTTGGGAATGTTCCCACAGTAAAATACTTCTTAATCTTTGGAAGCAAGTGCTACATCGAGAGGGATGAAGCAGTAGGCAAGTTTGATGCAAGAAGTGATGAAGGTATTTTTCTTGGTTACTCTACTAAAAGTAAAGCTTATAGATGTTTCAATTTAAGATTGAAAAAGATCATAGAAAGTGCTCATGTTAAGATTGATGAAAATTTTATGGTTCAAGAAAGATATCATGATTACTCGCCCATGATTGAAGAACCTAGACCCTCCACTAGTGAGACAGTCATTGAGGAAATGTTTGATAGTATTGATGTATTATTCAATGACCCTAAGACAAGTGAATAAAGCACTCCTAAGGTTGATGAGTTAGTATCACCTAAAGTTCCAAATTTTACATCTAGAAATCATTCCAAGAAAGACATCATTGGAGATCAGAGCGGCAAAGTCTTGACAAGATCACAAGAAAAGAACTTAGCTAGCAGTGAAGCGGTATGTTTACTATCTCAGATTGAACCCTTAAGTGTTGAAGATGCTTGTAATGATTCTGATTGGAATGATGCTATGAAAGAAGAACTTGATCAGATTATTAAGAATGACACTTGGGAATTGGTCCCAAGACCTAGTGATAAGAATGTGATTGGAACAAAGTGGATATTCAGAAACAAGATGAATGAAGATGGTATAGTAGTAAGAAATAAAGCAAGATTAGTATGTAAGGGATATGTGTAAAGAGAAGGCATTGATTATTCAGACACATTTGCACCTATGAGTAGATTAGAAACTATTAAGTTATTTCTAGCTTATGCTATAGTCAAAAAATTCAAAGTTTATCAGATGGATTTCAAGTCAACATTCTTGAATGGAGATTTGAAAGAAGAAGTATACACTAAGAAGCTAGAAGGATTCACCTTATCAGACAGACCTGATATGGTATGCAGATTGAAGAAGGCCCCCTATGGACTTAAGCAAGCCCCTAGAGCATGGTATGAGAGACTAGATAGATACTTAACACAGATTAGATTCAAGAAAGGAGCAAAAGATTGTAATCTATTCATTAGAGAGACATCTGAAGGTCTACTACTTGTAGCTATATTTGTTGATGATATTATCTTTGGAGGTAATGACAAACTAAGTGTAGAATTTGCTAAGGAAATGCAAAATGAATTTGAGATGAGTATGATTGGTCCTATCAAATACTTTTTGGGATTGAATGTGCAACAGATAGAGAAAGGGATTTTCATTAATCAATCTAAGTATGTGAAAGAGATACTGAAGAAATTAAAGATGGATGATTACAAGCCATTAGGAACACCTATGATTACTGGATGCAAGCTTACAAAAGAAGATGACTCACCAGTAGTAGATATAACATTGTACAAGTCTATGATTGGTAAACTCATATATCTTACTCAGACTAGACCTGATATTTCCAATGTAGTTGGCATAGTTGGAAGATTTGCAGTAGAACCTAAACAAAGTCACCTCATGGCAGTAAAGAGAATATTCAAATACTTGCAGGGCACTATAGATTATGGTCTATGGTATCCTAATTCAGAAAATGTTGAGCTTCATGTGTACCCTGATGTAGATTGGGTAGGATGTGTTGATGACAGAAAGAGTACATCAAGTGGAGCAGTGTTTCTTGGTGATAGACTTGTCACTTGGACAAGAAAGAAACAAAATTGTATTTCTTAGTCAACAACAAAAGCAGAGTATGTTGTAGCAGCCCTGAATTGTTCTACAATTGTTTGGATCAAGCAGATGATAAAGGATTTTGGAATTTAGATTGATTATCCTATTATTAATCATTGTGATAACACTAGCACTATCAATATGTTGAAGAACCCTATGATGCATGCAAAGACAAAGCACATTCAGATCAAGTATCACTTCTTAAGAGAGAAAGTGGTAGAGAAAGAAGTCAAGTTGGACTATGTGAGTACTAAAGATTAGTTGGTAGATATATTCACAAAGCTCTTGCCTAAGGATACTTTTGAGTATCTTAGGGAGAAGCTGGGAGTAATTCCCTTCCCTAATTCTGCTTAGAAGAAAGAAGGAAAGGTATTAGTCCTCATGGACTGATGGAAGGTTGACTACTCTACCTCAGGAGTAGTACCAGTGCTTAAAATGAATGGCACCTTTTTCCATTGATGTCAAAGGGGGAGTAATATATAGAGTCATGAAAAATAGAAGTTAAAGGGGGAGTAATATACTAAGGGGGAGCAATATTCAGTTATGATAGCAGTTTAGTTGAGGAAATGGAGAATATTGGAAAATATTGCAACAGATGGAGGATTCATCTTTGGGGGAGTTTTGATGAGGAAATGGAGAATGTTATAAAAGAAATGTTCATTTGGGTTGGTTGTGGTTTTTCATTCCACATGTTGCGATCAATGCCAAAGGGGGAGATTGTTGGAGATTTGCCAGTAGGCCAGTACTAAATGTATGTTTGTCATTGATGATAATATATGGAAAGTAGCATGAGTGGAAGTCTTATGTAGTAAGCTTTTAGTATATGAAGCATGGACATGATACCAGCATGATATCATGGGCACAAAGGTTAACTATTAGTATAGATAGTTATATAGCAGCTAGTGTCAGCAGTGTTCTTGACAGAGTAACAAACAGTGTTCTGTGTATGGTTGTCCGTACAGTTATCATGGAGCCTTGCACGCTTGGATATATGTTGAAGACATGTTAGTGATGTTTCAGTCATGGATGCATAGTCTGATATTTAGTAGAAGTGAAGTTATGATGTCACTATTCGCTAGTAGCAGTTTCCTGTGTTTATTCAGAAGAGCCGACAGAGATTTTATTGGTTCTTGAGTTGCGCCTATCTTTAGGGTATGCGCCCTTGTAGTTAAGCTTAGAGGAGAGTTATTGATGTTTCATTAAGAGTGCATGAGTTAATTTAGCTTAAGGAGAAAGTTACAATTATTTTGGTAGAGCTGACAGTGTGTAGCGTGCGTCTACAATTATCTTATTGGATAGGTCCCAGAATGTGTTGTGTGCATAGTAGAGCTGATAAAATGTTTATCAAAGATTGTTATGGTTTCTCTAATATGATTTCAAGGTGGTTCTAATAGGCTAACTTGATTTTATCATTTAGAGGAAATATATTTATAGGCAATCATTTGTGATTGCTTGAGTGTGGTTCATGGTTGATTAAACAGAGTAGAGAAGAGTGTGCAAAGTGTTAAGCCATCAGAAGAAGGTCTATGTGACCAAGTAAAGTATTTGTGCTATACATTGGAACTGATCTAGACAGCAGGTCAAAGCACAGTTCACCAAGATCCAGATATAGTGTGTATCTGTTATTCAAAAGGTTGTAGCCTTCACCCCTTTGAGTAGTGAGCTCTCAGATAGTGTGGCCTCTCCCCTAATAGGGACAATTGTAAAAGACTCCTAACAGGGTTTGACCCTTAACCAAGTCTGTTATACTAAATATATTCTAAAGCAACTCCTAACAGGGTTAAGGATCTTCTAACAAGGATCATAATACACTAGTGCATAATATTAGTGGGTGTCAATTCCCATCGGGGTTTTTACCTATTTGGGTTTCCCTGTAACCAAAATATTGGTGTTGTGTTCATGTGTTCTTTCATTATGTTTATTCTTTATGTTTAAGTATACTTAATTGGATAAAGAATTGAATCTTGTAGATAATTGATTCACCCCCCCCTCTCAGTTATCTCTTGGGACTATTCCTAACAAAATATGTTATGTGCTCTTAACCAAACATCCTTGACTCTTCTCCAAACATGCATATCAAAATGATAGGCGCAACTAATAAAACAATATAAACAATGTAGGCTCTGTCAGATAAAATCAAGAAACTATAATTGGCTAATCGAAACATCATAACTCAACTTCTACTGCACAAATAACTCTACGTCCATGAACATAGCATCAAAAACATGTCTAGAACAAAAATATAAACATGCAAGGCTCCATGATAACCATACTAAAAATTACATACAAAACTCTTCTTGTAATACTGTCAAGAACACTACTGATATAAACAACTGTATAACTGTCTGCACTTAGAATCAACCTCTATGTCTATGATATCATGTTGATAACATATCTATACAACATATGCTCAAGGATCACTACATAGAACTACCACACACACTGCTTACCATATGTTGTCATCAATGACAAACATACAGTTAGCACTTTGGCTTGCTAGAAAATCTCCAACAATCTCCCCCTTTGGCATTGATGGAAACATATGGAATGAAAAACACCACCAATCCAAATGAACAATTATTTTATAACATTATCCATTTTGTCAACAAAACTCCCCCAAGGATGAATCCTCCATCTACTACTGAATGCTTTGAATAACAACTACTATGTCTTCTTACTGTATACTCCCCTTGCTGTTTTGTTTCTTGTCACTAAATACTCCCCCTAACTGTTTTGTTTTTCATGACTATATACTCACCCCCCCTTTGACATCAATGGAAAAGGGTGCCAAAAGAAATAAGCATAGGTACTACTCCTGAAGTAGAGTAGTCAACCATTCATCAGTCACTAAGGACTGATGCACTACTGCAAACTCTAATCAAATTCAGGGAAGGGAATTACTCCTAGCTTCTCCCCGAGATACTCAAAAGTATCCTTAGGTAAAGGCTTTGTGAAAATGTCTGCTAGCTGTTCTTTTAAACTCACATAATCCAACTTTACTTCTTTCTCTACAACTTTCTCTCTTAGGAAATGATATTTTATCTCAATGCATTTTGTCTTTGCATGCATCATAGGGTTCTTTGACATACTGATAGTGCTAGTGTTGTCACAATGAATAACAATAGGGTAATCAATCTAAATTCCAAAATGTTTTATCATTTTATTGATCCACGCAATTGTAGAATAATTTAGTGCTACTACTACATATTCTACTTCTATTGTGGACTGAGAAATACAATTATGCTTCTTGCTTGTTCAAGTAACAAGTCTATCTCCAAGAAATACTGCCCCTCCCAAGGTACTCTTTCTATCATCAATGCAACCTTCCCAATTTGCATCTATATACACATGAAGCTCTACATTCTTCGAATTAGGATACCATAAACAATAGTCTATAGTTCCTTTCAAATATCTGAATATCCTTTTTACTGCCATGAGATGACTTTGTTTAGGTTCTACTGCAAATCTTCCAACAATGCCACCTGCATTAGAAATATGAGTTTACTAATCATAGAATTATATAAGGTCTTGTCTACTGCTTCTGAATCATCTTCTTTTGAAAGCTTGCTTCTTGTTATCATAGGGCTACTTACTGGCTTGCAATCATCCATCTTGAACTTCTTCAATATCTCTTTCACATACTTAGATTGATTTATGAAAATACCTTTATTTGTCTGTTGCACATTCAATCCCAAAAAGTACTTGATAGGTCCAATCATGCTCATTTCAAATTTTCTCTGCATCTCTTTAGAAAATTCTTCACTAAGCTTGTCATTACCACCAAAAATAATGTCATCAACAAAAATAGCAACTAGTAGTAATCCATTAGGTGTCTCTCTTATGAATAAGTTACAATTTGCTACTCCTTTCTTGAGTTTGATCTTTGTCAAGTAACCATCTAGTCTTTCATACCATGCTCTAGGGGCTTGCTTGAGTCCATAGAGGGATTTCTTCAGTCTACATACCATATCAGATTTGTTTGATAAGATAAATTCTTCAGGCTGCTTTATGTAGACTTCTTCCTTCAACTCTCCATTCAGGAATGCTGACTTGACATCCATCTGATACACTTTAAAGTCTTTGAATGTTGCAAAGGATAGACATAACTTTATGGCTTCCAATATGATTACAGGGGAAAATGTATTAGAATAATCAATTCCTTCTCTCTGCGCATATCCTTTACATACTATTCTTGCTTTGTTTCTTACTACTGTTCCATCCTCATTCATCTTGTTTCTGAATATCCACTTGGTTCCAATCACATTTTTGTCACTAGGCCTGGGGACCAGTTCCCAAGTATCATTCTTAACTATCTGATTTAGCTCTTCTTTCATTGCTTTATGCTAATTTGAATCAATACAAGCATCTTTAACACTTAAAGGTTCAATTTGTGAAAGTAAACATACCGCTTCATCAACTGTGGAACTTTTTGCTTTTGATCTTGTCATGACTTTGTTGTTCTGATCTCCAATGATGTCTTCTTTTGAATGGTATCTAGATATGAATTTTGGAACATTATGTGTGACTCTCTCATCTGTCTTCTAATATTCTTCTTCACTTGTTCCAAGATCATTAAATAATACATCAATGCTGTCAAACATTTCTTCAATAATTATTTCTCTATTGGTAGGTCTAGGTTCTTCTTCAATCATAGGTGCATAATTATGATATCTCTCTTGAATCATAAAATTTTCACCAATCTTTACATGTGCACTTTCAATAATCTTCTTTTATCTTAAGTTGAAACATCTATAAGCTTTTCTTTTAGTAGAGTAACCAAGAAAAATACCTTCATCGCTTCTTGCATCAAACTTTCCAATAGCTTCATCTCTCTTGATGTAGCACTTCCTTCCAAAGATTTTGAAGTATTTCACTATAGGTACATTCCCAAACCATATCTCATAAGGTGTTTTGTCTGTGCCTAGCCTTAATTGAATTATGTTGATAGTATATACTACAGTATTGATTGCATCTCTCCAATAGGTGTGTGCAACTTTTCCTTCAATCATGATGGTGCACGTTGTGTCAAGTGTGATCCTATTTCTTCTTTCTACAATTCCATTTTGCTGATGGGTTCTAGGTGCACTTAGTTGTCTCTTTATCCCATGTTCTTCACAATACTCATAGAATATGTCAGAGGTGAATTCTCCTCCTCTATCTGATCTAAGACACTTTATCTTTAATCTAGACTCATTTTCAACCTTAGCTTTGAATATTTTGAACTTCTCAAATGCTTCAGATTTATCTTTTATGAACACAACCCACATCATTCTAGAATAATCATCAAAAAAAACAATAAAGTACTTTTCACCATAGTATGATCTAGTTTGAGTTGGTCCACATAGGTCTGTATCCACTAGATCCAATTTGTTCTCTGTCGAATTATGCTTGCTTCTGAATGAATTCCTCACATGTTTTCCCATCACACATTCGTTGCATATTGTATCAACTAGTTTTGCAATACTAGGGAGGTCTCTTACTGCCTTTACATTGCTTATCTTTACTATATTGTCAAAATTGATGTGACATAGTCTTTTGTGCCATAACCAACTATCATCTACTTTAGCAAAAAAATAACTTGCTTTTGAATTAAGCTGAAAAACATTACCTTTTGTCTTTGAACTTGATGCAATCATTACTCCTTCATTGTTATTAATGATGCACTTATTGTCTTTGAATTCCAACTAATATCCTTTGTCAAGCAACTGTCCAACACTAAGTAAGTTATGTTGCAAACCATCAACATATAGAACATCATCAGTGTTATTCTTTCCATCCAAGGTGATAGCTCCTCTACCAATGATAGGTTTAGGAGTGTTGTCTCAAAATCTAACCATTCCGCCTTTGTATTTATCTAGATGTACAAATATATCTTTGTCTCTTGTCATGTGATGTGAACAACCGCTATCAATGATCCAGTCTATCTTGATGTCTACTTGTGAAATCAATGCTAGCTCTTGTGCTTTCTTTTCATCTTTAGCATCCATTTCATCAAACATTTTCTCCATATCTTCAATATCAATGAATCCAATTCCATCTTCTACTGAATCTTCATTTGATACTCCATCTTTAGCATAGTAACTACTTTTATATACTTGGGCTTGTAGTTGGTTTTGAACTTCTTGACTCTTGTAGGACACTTAGATGCAAAGTGACCAATCTTGTTACATGAAAAGCATTTGAATAGTAACTAACCTTCATATTTCCCTTTTCCTTTTCTTTCTTTCTTAGCAATCATAGAAATGAAATTATCTAGTTCTTTATCTTCATCATCATCAAAATTACCAAAAGTGTTAAAGGATTTCTTAACATGAACTGAGGCTTTGAAGGTTGTTTCACTTTTAGGCTCTGTCTTCAAACTTGATTTTTCGAATGTTGAAATCTTGTTGATTAAGGTCTCTCTTCTAAAGTCTTTTTTAAATTACACAGTCTCATCTAGGATGTTTATCTTGCTCTCATATTCTACTGTCAGAGTAGTAGTCATCAACTTATCCATTATGTCTTCTTCTGAAATTTCTCCACCATTATTTGTGATTCCTGCAACTGCTTCATTAATTCTTTGATTGTAGGCTCCGATGTTCTCTTCATGTAGAATCTCCAATGTATTGTACTTTTTCTTCCATGTCTTTCTACACGCATTCTTGGTTTGGATGTCTCCTTCAAACATGTCTTCTAGATACTTCCATATCTTGTAGGCTTTATCTACTTTCTTGATCTCTGAAAACTCACTGTCAGATAAGGCACTGATAAGGGCTTCTTTGGAAATAGCATTTTGAGTGAACATCTCCTTTTGTTTAAGAGTTGCATCTTCTTTTGCAAGATCTGATAAAGAGGGAATCTAAACTTCTTTAGTAACTACTTCAAAAATCTCAAAAGTAATGCACTGCAAATGTGTCATCATTTTGATCTTCCAGTCTAGATAGTTCTCTCCATCAAACTTAGAGCTTTCTTTTTTAAAGAATGCCATTTGATCAACCTCAAGCTGTTAAAATTTCTCTCCGAGGCACTTGGCTCTGATACCAATTGTTAAGAATAGTCCCAAGAGATAATTGAGAGAGGGGGGGGGGGGTGAATGAGTTATCTACAAGATTCAATTCTTTATCCAATTAAGTACAGAAGAACATTAAGAACATACACAATAAGATAATACTTAACAAAACACCACAATTTTGGTTATAGGGAAACCCAAATAGGTAAAAACCCCAGTGGGAATTAGCACCCACTATAAACTGCACTAGAGTATAATAATCCCTGTTAGAAGATCTTACAACCCTGTTAGTAGTTGATCTTTACAATGCATGAAGTACAGTGACCTGGTCAAAGGTCAGACCTTGTTAGGAGTCTTTTACAATTAACCTCGTTAGGGGTGAGGACACACTATCCAAGAGAACACTGCTCAAATGGTGAAGGCTGCAACCTTCTGCATAATAGATACACACTATATCTGGATCTTTTTGAATTGGGAAGTAGACCTGCTTTCTTGATCAGTTCTAATGAATAGCATATACTCTCTTCTTCTTCACATAGTGATGCAGGAGCATCCTGGGTGTAAGAGCAATCTTGCATCACCCAAAAATATTTCTATTTTTTGTATTCAATAAGGGCTATCTTGTGCAGAGTTGCTATTTATGGAAACTTGCTATTTTTAGTAAGTTGGTCTTACGATCTCAGAATGTTCTAATTTTACATATGGAGGTTCATCTTAGTCATATCAGCCTGCCAGCAAAGTTTCATGGCTAGATCAGGTGTAGTTTTGAAGATATTGAAGATTTTCGGTATTGGCAGTAGGGTACAGAAACTTCGAACTCAATTTTGAAGGCTTTAGAGGCCTCAGATGAGGTTGAAAATTTGGGTGACAGGCACTTTGTGCTAGTTAAGCCTGTAGAGCGCTTCATGGCATTTCTAGAATGGGGTTATAATAGCCAATCGGGTCAACGGGTGATGACTTATGGTCTTCGGAAGTTGGGTCACCTGAAATGGCGAAAAATAATTTTTCTTCAAAATTTCTGTTTGGGTTTCAAAACTCATTTTGAGCTGACTTTGATGTAATAAATTATAAAATAAAATAATTCTAAGTTTAGTCGGCCCTAAGGGCTAAATTTCTAGAACCTTCTCGGGCGGTGGAAATTGCCTATATAAAGAAGGCCCGTAGTGTTGTCTAGGGCAGTCTAGGTAGTAGATCTGGGTATTGATTCGAGGCTTTGTCCTACAGAATATTGTAAGGGAATGCCCATGTGGCTTTGCATATTATAATTCTGAACGTTTGTAATTCCACATTTGTGGAGATAATAAGAAGCCAATTTTTTGTTCTTGCATATTATTGTTGTTGTTTCTCTATTTCTGTTATGTGTTTGTGGTATTAAGGGGAGCACCCTTCATTAAGTGGTATCAGAGCAGGAATTCCTAAGTGTGTAAACAGATCACCGACTGTGAGGCAGTTTGCACCAGGATCGTGGTTAGGGTTTCAGTGCGTATCGTGAAAATGCCTCCACGAAGAGAACGTGGCGGAAGAACTGGTGCTGTGACACCTAAGGTTAGAGAGCTGTAGAGACAAGTGCGAGCATTGCAAGAAGAGATTCATAGAGGAATGAATCTTAATGTCAGAGATGAAAGTGAGGATGAAGCCGAAGAATAATATCAAGAAAGAGAAGTTGAAGTTGTGAACCAGGAGGAAGAAAGACTTTTTCGTGTGATTTCCAAGATTGGGAAAAAACCTAAGATTGAGGTTCCTACATTCTTTGGAAATCTTAACCTAGAAGAATTGATCGACTGGATCAATGAATGTGAGGAATATTTTGAGTATGAAGATGTTGAGGATCCTGATAGGGTCAAATTTGCAAAGGCTAGACTGAAAGGTCATGCGAAGATTTGGTGGCAAAAGATTCAATTGGAATGAAATAGAGGAGGGAAAGATAAAATCACAAGATGGGATCAGATGGTGGATAAATTGAAGCAACAGTTCATTCTTGTTGATTATGAGCTTGACCTACTAAAGAAAATGCAAAGTTTGAAGCAAGCAGGAAGATCTGTTGAGGAGTATACAAAGGAGTTCTATCGACTCCTCATCAGAACAGGCCATGCAGAAGCTGATAAGGAGAAAGTTGCCCGATACCTTAATGGGTTAAGGCCAAGCATTCAGGAGGAGTTGAATCTAGTTCGAATGAACAGTATTGAGGAGGCATACCAGTTTTCCCTAAAAGTAGAGGAAAAGCTAAACAAGAAGTTTGAGAGCAGACAAAATGGAAGAAGTCGTGGTGGAAGATCTGGTGGACGGTCATATGGTGGCTGAAATGAAGATCTGAAAAAGAAGGATGAGGCCAGTAGCAGCCAGAATCAAAGAGAAAACAATTCCAATCATTTCCAAAATCAGAATAATAGAGATCAGAGAGGAAGAGGAAGAGGACAAGGTTCAGGAAGAGGAGGCTTCCGTGGAATGTGTTTTCAATGTGGAGAAGAAGGTCATAGGGCATTTGAATGTCCTCAGCGCCAAGGTAGAATAGACAGGAGAAATGAAGGCCAGGCTAGAGTTGCACATGTAGATGAAGATGCTAGATCATCAAATTCTGAAGATGCTGAAAGAGGAGAAACACTGATTAACAAAAGAGTCCTGTTGAGTGGTGAGAATGAACTTGAACAAAGGAGGAGCCTGTTTCGCACTAGATGCAAGTGTGAGGGTAAATGCTGTGATGTGATTATTGATAGTGAAAGCACTGACAATTTGGTGTCAGAAGAGATGGTGACAAAGTTGAAGCTCAAGAGACAGAAACACCTACATCCATATCGGATTGCCTGGGTGCAGGATGACCAGAAGGTCATGGTCAGTGAACAGTGCCTGGTAAAGTTCAAGATTGGCAGGTACCAAGATGAGGTACTATGTGATATAATATCTATGGATGCATGTCATATGTTGTTAGGTAGACCGTGGCAGTTTGACAGATGTGCTGTACACAATGGTTGTGCGAATACCTATTCCCTAACAAAGGATGGAGTGCGACATAAGCTAAAACTATTAAAGGAGACCGAAGAAAAGGTATGTGGTAATGCAAGAATAACTTTTGTTGATGGAAGAAAATTCTTAGATGGTATGAGGCATGAGCATGTGTGTTTTGCTTTAATTCCAAAAGCTAGTAAAGAAGAAGTAGAGGATGTGCCTGTAGAGGTTGCAAATTTGTTGAATGAGTTTTAGGATATTGTATCTGATAATGTACCTGATGGATTACCACCGGTAAAGAAGATCAGTCATCATATGGATTTGATTCCAGGAGCCAATTTGCCAAACAAGGCAGCACACAGAATGACACCAGCAGAAAGTGAAGAGTTGAATAGACAAGTACATGAGTTATTGCAGAAGGGGTTGATTCGAGAGAGTCTGAGTCCCTGTGCTGTACCAGCGGTATTAGTACCAAATAAGAATGGAGAATGGAGGATGTGTCCAAATTCTAGAGCAATAAACAAGATAACAATCAAGTATAGGTTTCCATTACCACGAATGGATGATATTATGGACTGTTTGAGTGGAGCTGTGTATTTCTCAAAGATAGATCTGAAGAGTGGATATCACCAGATTTGGATCAGAGAAGGGGATGAATGGAAGACTACCTTCAAGACAAAGGAAGGACTGTATGAGTGGTTAGTCATGCCTTTTGGGTTAACTAATGCACCGAGCACTTTCATGCGGCTCATGAACGAGGTTCTGAAAAAATTTCTGGGTAAGTTTTTCATTGTTTACCTAGATGATATTTTGATCTTTAGCAAGACATTGGAGGAGCATATGATGCATATTCGTACAGTGTTTGGGAAACTAAGAGATGAGAAATTATTAATTAACTTGAAGAAGTGTAGTTTTGTGAAGAAAGAGTTAGTGTATTTGGGATTTGTAGTTTCAGCAAAAGGTCTAAAAATGGACCCAGAGAAGGTATAGGCTATCTTTGAATGGCCTACTCCAAGGAGTGCTACTGAGATAAGATCTTTTCATGGTTTGGCTAGCTTTTACAGAAAGTTTATCAGAAATTTTAGCAGTATTTGTGGACCCTTGACTGAAACAATGAGAGGGGATAGAAAAGAGTTTAAGTGGACTAATGGGGCAGAAAAGAGTTTTCAATTGTTGAAACAAAAAGTTACAGAACAACCTGTTTTAGCACTTCCAAATTTTAATAAGGTGTTTCAAGTAGATTGTGATGCTAGTGGTACTGCAATAGGAGCTGTTATGAGCCAAGAAGGTAAACCTGTTGCTTATTTCAGTGAGAAGTTAAATGATGCCAAGAGAAAATATTCTGTCTATGATCAGGAATTTTATGCTATAGTTCAGGCATTAAAGAAGTGGAGACATTATCTACTTCCTAAGGAGTTTGTTTTGTATACTGATCATCAAGCTTTGTAATATTTGAATAGTCAAAGAAAGTTGAATCAGAGGCATTTGAAATGGGTTGAGTTTTTGCAGAGTTATACATTTGTTTTGAAACACAGGAGTGGAAGGTCTAATAGGGTTGTAGATGCTCTTAGCAGAAGGCAACTATTGCTGACAGAGATGCAGATTGAAGTGGTTGGGTTCAAGGAATTCAAGAATTTGTATCTAGAGGATCCTGATTTTGGTGAAGCTTGGAAAGCTTGTACAGAACCTGTTACTCTAGACAGGATGAAATGGCTGGATTTCATCATCCAGGATGATATGCTCTTTAGAGGGAGTCAGTTGTGCATTCCAAGAAGTTCTATGAGGGAGAATCTCATCAAAGAGAAGCATAGTGGAGGATTGGCTGGACATTTTGGTCATGATAAAACCCTTGCTTTGGTTGGTGAGAATTATTATTGGCCACAGTTACAACAAGATGTGAAGAAGTTTGTACAGAGTTGTAGAGTATGTCAGATGGCGAAAGGAGTGAAGCAGAATACAGGGTTATATCAACCATTACCTATACCAGAAAAGCCTTGGGAGGATATCAGTATGGACTTTGTTCTTGGTTTACCGAGGACACAACGGGGACATGATTCAATTTTTGTAGTAGTTGACAGATTTTTGAAGATGGCACATTTCATTCCCTACAAGAAGACTAATGATGCTGTTCATGTAGCAGAATTGTTTTTTAGAGAAGTGGTGAGACTACATGGTTTGCCAAAGACCATAGTTTCAGATCGAGATACTAAATTTGTTAGATATTTCTGGCGGACATTGTGGAAAAAGTTGAAGATAGATTTGAAGTTCAGTTCATCACATCATCCACAGACTGATGGACAGATAGAGGTGGTGAATAGAAGTTTGGAAAATTTGCTGAGATGTTTGGTTGGAGATAAGCCAATAGGATGGGATTTGATTTTACCACAGGCAGAATTCACATACAATAATTCTGTCAATAGGAGCACTGGTAAATCACCATTCCAGATTGTATATGGAAGTAGTCCAAGAAATGCATCTGAGTTGAGAAAGCTAGATAAAGGAGAAATAAGTAGTGCTGAAGCTGAAGATTTTGCAGAACATTTGAAGAACATCCATGAGGAGGTGAGGAAACATATTACCAAGATGAATGTACAGTATAAGACTAAGGTAGATGAGAAAAGGAGGCATAAGGAATTTTAGGTTGGGGATGAAGTCATGGTTCATTTGTGGAAGGAGCGGTTTCCAGTTGGTACATATAACAAGCTGAAAATGAAGAAGTTTGGACCATGTAAGATACTGAAGAAGCATGATTCAGGAAATGCATATGAGGTAGGATTGCCTACTAAGCTGAATATTTCACCAGTGTTTAACATTTCAGATTTGACAGAGTATCACAAAGGAGGTGTTGAAGATGAGGTTGCAGCAACACAGTGGAGTATTCCAGCAACCAGTTCAGATTTTAAGGAGATTGAAGACATACTGGACAGTCGTGTTGGCAGAAGCACAAGGAACATGACATATGAAGAGTATTTGGTCAAATGGAAAGGACGACCCGTTGAAGATTCATCATGGCTAACAAAGGAGGAGGTTAACCATCTTGGTTTTCCTCTGCACACTTGAGTCGTGACAGGGTCACTTCTCAAATTACCCCGGGTGTCTGATGCAGGAGCATCCTGGGTGTAAGAGAAATCTTGCATCACCCAAAAATATTTCTATTTTTTGTATTCAATAAGGGCTATCTTGTGCAGAGTTGCTATTTATGGAAACTTGCTATTTTTAGTAAGTTGGTCTTACGATCTCAGAATGTTCTAATTTTACATATGGAGGTTCATCTCAGTCATATCAGCCTACCAGCAAAGTTTCATGGCTAGATCAGGTGTAGTTTTGAAGATATTGAAGATTTTCGGTATTGGCAGCAGGGTACAGAAACTTTGAACTCAATTTTGAAGGCTTTAGAGGCCCCGGATGAGGTTGAAAATTTGGGTGACAAGCATTATGTGCCAGTTAAGCCTGTAGAGCGCTTCGTGGCATTTCCAGAATGGGGTTATAATAGCCAATCGGGTCAATGGGTGATGACTTATGGTCTTCGGAAGTTGGGTCACCTAAAATGGCAGAAAATAATTTTTCTTCAAAATTTCTGTTTGGGTTTCAAAACTCATTTTGAGCCGACTTTGATGTAATAAATTGTAAAATAAAATAATTCTAAGTTTGGTCGGCCCTAAGGGCTAAATTTCTAGAACCTTCTTGGGTGGTGGAAATTGCCTATATAAAGGAGGCCCGTAGTGTTGTCTAGGGAAGTTCTGGGTAGTAGATCTAGGTATTGATTCGAGGCTTTGTCCTACAGAATATTGTAAGGGAATGCCCATGTGGCTTTGCATATTGTAATTCTGAATGTTTGTAATTCCACATTTGTGGAGATAATAAGAAGCCAATTTTTTGTTCTTGCATATTATTGTTGTTGTTTCTCTATTTCTGTTATGTGTTTGTGGTATTAAGGGGAGCACCCTTCATCACATAGATCTTCAACTAATGATTGACTGCCTTACTATATTCACATCTTCTGCTCTACTCTATCAACCACACATAGCAATCACAACTGACTGGCTATAAGTATCTTTCTCCAAATGATATAATCAAGTCATCCTATTAGAACCTTCTTGAAATCATATTAGAGAAATAATATATCTCTCCAACAACATTTCCAATGGCTAAATCAAGCACGCAACACAATAGGACCGCGCAACCCAATATGAGTAGATGTGTCACTTCACACAGTCAGCTCCACTAAATTAACTAAAACTTTCTTCTCCAACTGAAATACATTATGCGCTCTTAACCAAACATCCTTAAATCTTCTCCAAACATGAATCCAAACACACATATCAAAATGATAGGCGCAACTACTAAAATAATATAAACAATGTCGGCTATGTCAGATAAACTTAAGAAATTGTAACTGGCTAATAGAAACATCATAACTCAACTTCTACTACACAAATAACTCTGCGTCCATGAGCATAGCATCAAAAACATGTCTACAACACAAATATAAACATGTAAGGCTCCATGATAACCATACTGAAAATCACATACAAAACTCTTCCTGTAACACTGTCAGAAACACTACTGATATAAACAACTGTATAACTGTCTGCACTCAGAATCAACCTCTGTGTCTATGATATCATGCTAATAACATATCCATACAATATTTTCTCAAGGCTCACTACATAGAACTACCCCGCCCATTGCTTACCATATGTTGTCATCAATGACAAACATACAGTCAACACTCTGGCTTGCTAGAAAATCTCCAACATAAATATATGAAGATGAGAAAGGACTTGTTTCTCATGTAAGTAAACCAGATCCATGGATTATTAATAGTGGATGTTCACATCATATGATTGGTGATATTAATAAGCTTGAGAACCTAGAAGAGTATGATGGAGTATTTGTCAGATTTGGAAATGATGCTCCATGTACTATGAAAGGTAAATGATCTATTGTGTTGAATGAAAAGATGAAATGTAATGATGCATATTGGGTTAGAGGACTAAACTATAATCTGTTGAGTGTTGCACAACTGAACAATACTAGCCACTGACTGGAATTTTAGAATAGAAAGGTTAAGATCTATGGTACTAATGGAGATTTAATTAGAATTGGTGGAAAATAAAGAGGTAATCTATTTTATCTTGATACTGATGCAAAGATTTGCTTATTTGTTAAAACCGAAGATGTATGGTTATGGCATAAAAGACTGTGTCATGTGAATTTTGATAACTTGATCAAAGTAAGTAAGAAGAGTAGAGTTAGAGGACTAACAAGATTAATCAAACTTGATATAGCTATGTAAAGAATGTCATATTGGTAAGATGACCAAGTCAAGTTTTTTAAGCAAATCATATTCTAGAAATGGTATTTTGGAATTGGTTCACACCAACCTTTGTGGTCCTATGAGAGTTCAAAGATATTGTGGAGATTGGTAATTTATTTTGTTTATTGATGATTATTCAAGAATGGTGTCTGTTATGTTTCTAAAAGAAAAATTTAATGCATTTCAAATGTTTACGTGGTATAAGGCAAGAGTTGAAAAGTAAATAGGAAAATAGCTAAAGTGTTTGAGATCTGATAGAGGAGATGAATTTATCTCTGATGAATTACTATTTTCTGCAATGAGCATGAAATTAAAAGACACATGTCTACACTGAGGACTACACAACAAAATGGGATAGCTAAGAGAAGGAATAGATATATTATTGACTATGCTTGAACTTTATTGATTGACAAAAAGGTTGCACAAACATTCTGGAGAGAATCCATAAGTATTTTGGTTTATACTCCCAATCGAGTATAGTTGAAGAAAGGAACAAACAAGACACCCTATGAACTTTGGTTTGGTCACATGCCAAATCTAAGTTACTTTTAATTTTTTGGAAGTAGGTGTTATATACTGAAAGATTCTAGAAATTGAAAGTTTGGCTCTAAAGGAGATGAAGGAATATTTTTTGGTTACTCATCAAAGAGAAAAGCATATAAATATTTGATCAAGGATACTAACAAAATTATTGAAAGTGCAAATGTAAGAATCGATGAATTTGTAGAAAGGAATGAAGAGGATAGAAAAAAGGAACCTAAGGATTACAATAGATTTGATTATGTACAGGATGGTAATTTGGTGGGTACAAATGAGCAACAACAAGAAGGAATCGATGAGCAAGATGAGCCTGCACCGAGAGATAAAAAAACTGATGAACATTCTATCGATCTTTTATTAGCAAAATATGTGAGAAGACACCACTCACTGAACATAATTGTTGGAGACAAGAATGCAAGAGTTATGACAAGAAGTAAGTTGAAAGATAATACATGTTTAATTTCTGAATTTGAGCCAAGATTAGTAAAGGATGAACTAGAAAATGAAGATTGGATGAATTCTATAAAAGAATAAATTGATCAAATTGAAAAGAATAACACTTGGTCACTGGTACCGAGACCTAAGGATAAGAATGTGATTGGAACAAAGTGGATTTTCAGAAATAAACTTAATGAGAAAGGAGAGGTGATCAGAAACAAAGCAAGATTAGTCTACAAAGGGTATACACAAGAAGAAGGTATTGATTATGGTGAAAATTTTTCCCTTGTTTCTAGATTAGAAGGTGTAAGAATATTGCTTGCATATGTTGCTTACAAAAGATTCAAAATTTATCAAATGGATGTTAAGTTTACATTTCTGAATGGAATTCTTAAAGAATAAGTCTATATTGAACAACCTAATGGATTTGTTGAAAAAAGTAATAAAGATATGGTATGCAAACCGCATAAAGATTTATATGGATTGAAGCATGCACCCTGAGCATGGTATAAAAGGCTACACTATTACTTAATTAAGATTATATTTGAAAGGACTAGTGATAACAATAATTTATACTTGAAATGTGATAGTGCAAATAAAATTTTGATTGCTGAAATATTTGTTGATGACATTATATTTGGTGGTAATGAGATCATGTCTAAGGCATTTTCTGAGTAAATGAGAAAGGAATTTGAGATATCTATGATTGGAGAGATTAAATTCTTTATTGGATTTCAAATTCAACAAGTAAAGGATGGGATCTACATAACTCAATCTAAGTATATCAAGGAGATCCTGAAAACATTCAATATGAAAGAATCAAAATAGGTTAGAACACCAATGGCTACTGGTTGTAAATTATCAAAGGAAGATGACACAAAGGAAGTGAATGAGACACTTTACCAATTCGTGATTGGTAAACTATAGTATGTTCTACACAACTGACCTGATGTTGCACATTCTGTTGGTACTGTTGCAAGGTTTTTTGCAAACCCAAAGGAGACACATTTGTTTGCAGTTAAAAGGATATTTAGATATTTGAAAGGGGCTGGAGATTTTGGTCTGCTATGCACAAAAGGAGGAAATTTTGATCTTAAGGTATATACTGATGTTGATTGGGCAAGAAATATTGATGATAGAAAAAATACTAATGGTGGAGCTTTCTTTTTAGGAGAAAGATTGGTGACATGGTTAAGCAAGAAATAGAGTTGTAGTTCACAATCTACCATTGAAGCTGAGTATATAGCATCAACTATGAATTTTTATAACATTGCATGGATCAAATAACTACTTGAAGGTATGCATGAAGAGATTACTGATCCTATTACAATTTATTGTGATAATACCAGTACTATTAACATATCTAAGAATCCTTTGATGCATTCCAAGATAAAGCATATATCTATTAAGTATCACTACTTGAGAGAGAAAGTACATGATAAGCATGTGACATTGGAATATGTGAATTTTAAAGAACAAATAGCTGATATATTTACTAAACCATTACCAAAGGATGATTTTGAGTATCTCTGAGGTAAGGTAGGGGTTCTTCCCCTATCCAATGTGTACTAAGGAAATATGCATGCTGCATCAATTCAAGACCTCATTAGAATATCTATTTGTAGATCTCTATAGTTTTGTTGACTACTAGTGACTCACACTTAGTCATATATCTAGGCAATGATGGTTAGTCATCATTGCGACCGAGTCATTATGTAATGTTTACTTACTAAGCAGTAGTACTACCGAGTAAACTTATGGTCACTATGTATTTTTGTAGTATACCAAGTCTAGTTCTACCGAGTCTTATATGCAATGATTACCGAGTGCCAGAGTTATCAACATATGCCAAATATAGTGAATGTCAAGTATCAGAAACTGCATTTTCTGAGTTAGCCAGAGAATGACATAAGAGTTTGTTTTGGCATAGTGATTGAGGTAAACAATTTTGGCCGACATCCATGTTTTGTATTTTGTCTGTTGAGATAATTACGAAGGTAATTACACATCTACTTAGTAATCATTGATCCCTATGCAATACCTAGAGCCAATCATAAATTAGTAAGACTTAAGCAACAAAAGGAATTAATCTAAGCCATAGATCTTGAATCAGTAAAATGTTTTGTTGATTATATAAGGTCAAGATCTAAACCCTAAAATGTAGTAGCAAGGGATAGCGAATGTGAAGGGTATAAGCAGATAGGTATGATTCAGAAAAGAGAAGTATTCAGAGACAAAGTTTAGTGACCGAGCTAAGCAGTGAAAGCACAAAAAAGAGATAGATTTGATAGATGAGATCAACATCACACAGTAAAGAGAAGATATGTTATCTGCATACAATGCAAACTGAAAGATCAGGTACTAAGACATTCTAGCTAGTGTATCAGGGTAAATCTCTTAACCGAGTAGTCCTAACAGACTTTTTGTAATCTCTTAACTGAGTGCTTACTTTATTGTAAGTTTCAAATCCTTTTACAAGGTAGACTGTATAAGTCTTTTTAGCTTTTAACAGAGTAGACCCCTCATAGGGTAGATCAAGTTTTGATCAAATTTTGTAAGCTCTAATAGGAAAATTTATTACTACAGTAGTGAAGATTTGTGGGTGTCATCCCCACCCCAGTTTTACCTTTCAAGGGTTTCTGGGTAACCAAAATCTCTGTGTTTTGAATGCTTTCATGGATGATGTTTAGTTTGTTAGTCATTTGATTATGTTCAAATATTGGTGATGCTATGCAAAAGTTTTATTTATATGAGAATGGTTTAGTAGGTGATTTCTGATTCACCCCCCCCTCTTAGTATCACATTTCCCAATTATATTTCCAACAATTGGTATCAGAGCTACAAGGTTTCTCATAGAAAGTCTAACCACTTGAAGAAAAAGGTCTTGAGATGGAAATATATAAGATGGGAAAGGTCATAGAGAATTAGAAAATTGATGTACAGCTAGCATTACAACAATTGGAAGCAGCAAGAGGCGAACTGAAGAAATCCTTGAGAAAAAGGAGAGAAATTGCTATTTAGCAAAATGAATCACAATATCAAGAAGAAGATACCACTGGATTATTTGACAATGGAAATACTATAGAAACTGACAAAGCCATAAAAGAGCTACTAAAGAAGAATACCATACTGAATGATGACATCAAGAATCTAAAGAGAGAATAGGAGATTCAATCTGTCAGACTTTGTGAAGTTGTTGAGCTGAAAAAGAAAGCTGAAGATGACAAGATAACGACTGAAGAAGACAAAAGACAAATGGCATGAGACTGGATGAAAGGACAAGTGACATGCAAAGGCCGACTAATAATCAACTAGACATGGTAAATCAATTGCTGCTGGTTAATCAAGAGTTGGGCAAGAAAGATATGGAAATCAACCAACTGAGGTTTGAGAATGATCAATTAAAGAATGAACTTAGAACTGAAAAGAAAATCAATGAAAGGATGAACAAACCTAATGAAGCTGCAAAATAATTTAAAGAATTGTTAAGATCACCTAGAAGATCTGATGATAAATCTGGACTTGGACTAAATGAACATGCTTCATCTACTGAAGAAGGAGAATCATCAAAGAATGGAGAACATGTTAATATGATTTAGAAAAATAGAGAGGGGGGGTGAGTCAGTTGTTCTTAGGTCCTAATGTATAAGACAAACTTAATTTTTTTTCCTTAAATCAAATCCAATAACCAAAACAAACTCGGTCATCACTGCTTCAATAATAGAAACATATAACAATGCAGTCCACTACCCAGCTGTAACTTAACTTGTAAAACACAGAAATGTTCAAACCAAAACATTCACACAAGTATTAACACTAGGATTTATAGTGGAAACCCAATGTGGGAAAAACCACTTTTTAACATGCTACTATTATTTTCACTCTTATGAAGTGAGCTTGGTTAAAAGCCAACCCTGTCAAAGGTTACAATACACACTGTTAGGTGTGACCCGGTTAAAGGATTTCAATCACCCTGTTAAAAGTGAGCCTTGTTATAGGACTTACATACACTCCATTAGAATGCAACCTTATTCAAAGGATTTAACATATGTGTAGACACCGAAAAATCCTTTAGAAAATAAATTATTTTTGTTTTCTAAAAATCCTTGATGACATCATCATTTATTAATTAATTAATTATTTAATTAATTAATTTATTTTTATGGCATTAAATCCCTCTCTCTTAATTAAAAATCTTTAATTAAGGAATCTAGCCTAAAAATATCATTTGGACATTATCCCTAATTTATTAATTATTTAATTAATAAATTGCCCAAAAACTTCAAAAATAAATAAATTTATTTTTAATTTATTTTTTATCCCAAAGTTGGCCAAAATTCTAAAGAGCACTAAACTCTTCTAGAAAGTCCTAAACCTTCCTCTAAATGGGTCAAATCCCTAATCTAGTCCCTTCAAACCCTAAGCCTAGATATTTAATATTTATTAAATTTACCTTTAATAAATATCTAAATCTCACCAAAAGCCACTTGCCCATCCCTTTCTCCTAATCCTAATCTTAATCCCCTTTCTAATCTTGTCACATTCCATTAGCAAAAGGTTTACCAAAACTTATGCTAACCTCCTCTTTGTCATCCTCCTTAGTCAACAAGGATTGCCACCTCTTGGCCACCTCTTGCAAATGCATTTAAGGATGCATTTAAGCCTTCCTTATCTTTCTTACATGCATTCATTATGCATTTAAGACCTTCTTATCCCTTCCTTGCCACCTCTTGGCCTTGGGCACATTTACCAAATTGTGCACATGCCCTCAAACTTTCAACTCAATCCTCCCTTGACACTTGTCAGGACACTTGTCCTTGACTCAACCCTAACCTTAGCCCTAACTCTGACTCATCCTTTTAACCAAGCCCTTCCCTTTTCCTATAAATACCCTCACTTCCTAAGGCAAATCATCTTTCAACTCTCAAACTCAATAGCAAAGTTATAATGCCATTTTCATTCTAGCATAAGCATAAATTCATCATTTTAGATCATTTTCAAGCTTAAATCACATCTAAATTAGCTTAATTGGATTAACATAGATTCATTTCTTGTTTAATCAATCTTAGTTCATCTTTTAGCTTTGCATATTTGTGTGATCTTGAGGCCTTTGAGGCAAAATAGGTTCCTCATACATATTTTGTGTCATTTTGGGTCTTCTTGATCCTCAAATCATCCTAATTTGCATGCTCCAAGTGCTTGAGTTTGCACACCCACATCCATCTATATCCAAGCATATCAAACGGTGCATGGGCGCATCCGTTTTAGGCTTAAACTGAGGTGGCTTTGATTTTAGTTTGTTTACCATTAAATTTGATTTGATTATATGCTATGACGTTTGTTCATCTTTGGCCTTCAAAACAGGTTTAGGTGCACACTCAAATCCTAGTCTACATTCTGGCACGCCCGGTGGGACACAAACCACAATCATTTTGATGAGATTATACTTTATATGCTTATATTTGCAGGAAACAAATGAAATGTCGCCTTCAAGCAATTAAATGTCGCCTACAGCAAAGAAATGTCACCTTCAACCAAAGAAATGTCGCCTTCATGAAAAGAAATGTCGCCTACATACAATCCAGTCACGCCTTCTTGCAATGAAATCACGCGTTTGAGGAAAGAAATGACGCATATGAGCTCTGTTTTCACGCCTGCATAACTGAGATTTTCCCGTGATCGATAACTTCTGTTCTGTCCCAGAATTCTCTTCTGTCGCCTGCATGTAAAGAAATCACACCTTTGATGAAAGAAATCACGCCTCTCCATTTTTATCTGTCACCTTTTGAGGTACAGAATGTCGCCTGTAAGAATCAAATGTCGCTTCTGCACTTTCCAGCGTCACCTATAAGCTGGACAGTGTCGCTTTTTGGTTTTTTGTCTTGAGTTGCTTGGGACTGGTTTTTTCTTTTCTTTTACAGCAAAGGTCAAAACAAAATCTTGAATGACATTAAGGAAATGAACTTAGGTCCTAGAATGTCATTGTCATTTTGAAAAGCTAACTCAATCTCAAATGCACTAAAGGAACAAACAACTCTATTCCCTCTCTTATTTCAGATTTCAAAGCAAGCAAACAAATTCAATCTTGAGTGATCTAAGGGATAAAACAAAGCTTTTTCAAAGTTCTTAAATCAACTCGCTAATCAAATCTTGAATGCACAAAAGGAAAGAACTTGCAACCGTTCAAATCATTTATATTTTGAGGAAAAGAACAAATCAAAATCTAATCACGAGTGTCTTCATTTCAAAGTTCAAACATCACTTAATCAAATTTGGGAAAATGAACAAAATCTGCTTGATGTGCATGTAGGAGTTTTTCAATTCTTGCATAATCCTTGTTAGAGTAAGCAACGTGGAACATTTGAACTTGGACAAGTTCACCTGTTCTGCTTTTAGCGAGGCCTGTCCAAGGAGAAGCGCTTCCTCCTCGGAGAACGACCTCAAACCGGTATCCCCCCTGGCCGGTATACAAATAAGCGAATACCAAAAGAATCGCTTACATCTCCTAATCGCCGGGCGTTCGTGCCAAACACGTGTCTGGGGATGGTAAACATTCTTCTCCCCCAGCATTATTGGAAAGGCTCTTAAGTGAGTCATGGATGATCAGCATAACCGGGTATGGAGACACCACGGAACTATTAAAAACTTGATAAAATAGAGGCTACCCTATCTACATCTGAAAGTATCAAAATCCTTGTGCAAGGACCGATTCCAAGGGGTTTACCGGGTTGCCTCAAGATTACTCACCATTTGTATTCCCTTCTGGGGGATACCAAGCTGTGGGCAAGCGATTTTGATACTCACCTTCCTTAGGTAGATCTGTTTGAAGTGCTTGACAGTCAAAGAACCTGTGAAAACATTTGTCAAACATACACTTTTTCGAAAGCATTTATCAGAGTCTTTTATCTTGTTTGTATCTCACAAAGTTGCTTTGTCCTTTTGTGAAGATTGCTTTTATCAAATCCTTTGCCAATGGAAAAACATCAAGCAGATCTATAACTTGGTTCGAAGGACAATCAGAGCAGCCATCCCAAAACTTGGTCATCTCCCATCCCTTTGTCTGTCTTCTTCT
The DNA here is from genome assembly GCA_027943335.1 of Chamaecyparis obtusa. Classification (NCBI taxonomy): domain Eukaryota; kingdom Viridiplantae; phylum Streptophyta; class Pinopsida; order Cupressales; family Cupressaceae; genus Chamaecyparis; species Chamaecyparis obtusa. The sequence goes on from BSBK01001534.1 coordinate 2,426,509, forward strand.
AGAAAACTGTCTTCTTCTGTCAGTCATCCCAATCTGAGTCTTAGTCTTCCAAACCATCTTTGTCCTTCCTCCTTATCCAACTCATTCGCAAAGTCAGCATGTCTCAAATCTATAATGAGTTTGGTTATGATATCTCTCCTCTCCGTCCAATCGATCCTAATGATGATGAAGGTCTTGTAGACCATGATGCCTATTTCAGCTAGTTTGCTCCAAGCAACCCCCAGCGTTCCATCATTCCTCCAATCCAGCCAACCATGCCTTCGCGCTTATCTCCTAGCACTCCCTTTCATGTCCTCGGCAAGGCTAGCACTTCTTTTCATGTCCTCGGCAAAGCAAACCCAGTATCTTATCCATCCCCAGCATACCCTTATCTTCAACCCAAACCTCTTCCATATGCTCCTTTTAGGCCTCCACCTTCTGCTATGGTCATATCCCAGTCACCATCATCCCTTAGAAGTGCTTCACGTTACTTTCCTTATCTAAGGCCTCCATCTACCCATCCTCCAAAACATTCTGAAAACCAAGATTCTATTCTTCCTATCCTTTTCCCCAATCCTCCATCCTGTCCCAAACCACCATCCTCTCTTCCAAACCACATTACCAAAAATCTCTTCCCTCAAGCAGAATGCTCCCCTCAACCCGCTTCATATCCTGTACCTCAAACCATCACCCCCATCTTTTCAGCACCGTCATCCCTTCAAACCGCTGCAACTACATCATCCCCTCAAACAAAACCCAAAGCTCCCTTTTCAAAGTCATCTTTTTCATGGGTGTTCCCTTCTTTCTCTCCTCCTTTGCGAGCATCTACCCAGGCACGATCCCCACCTTCATGCAGGGATCATCCAAGCTCCCCATCTCCTCCACCTTCCAATTCTTCTTCACCACAAAAGTCTCCAAGGAAACTAATAACAGAACCCAAGGAAGAGCCAATAACAAATCCCACAACAGAAGTTGAAGAGCCAAGCAAAAAAGAGCTGAGCAAATCTTCATATGAAACCATCATTGATGTGGCCTATCCAGCGCTCCCATCTGTTATCTGTCCTCCATCTATCCTAATCGATGATCTTCTTCCATCCCCCATCATTGTTGAGACCCCTCCATCTAAAGTCTCTATCCAATTAGCACTGCCTCCTTCTGGCATTACCCAAAGCATATCTGAAGAACCTCATGAGTTCACCCTTCTTCCTACCATTGCAGCTGAAAGATCTTCCATCCTTTTATCCATACCTTCTGAAGAGTTCTTCCTTCTTCCAGACACCCCAGCAGCAGAGTTCCCAATCCTTCTATCCACTCCCTCTGAAGAGTCCATCCATACATCCCCCAATCCTCTATCTACACAAATCCTATCCTATCAAGATATTGGCCAAAAGCATGATGAACTACTCACAGAAGAAAATCAAGATCCAATCCCTTCTCTTCTCCCATCACCTCCTATCCAAAATACTACAATCCCAAGTCTTCCGATCCAAAATCCTACAATCCCAATTCCTCCAATCCAAGATCCTATCATCCTAGTTTCTCCAACTGAAGCTCCTTTACCATCCCCCAATCCTAGTCAAAATCCCAGCATCCTATCCTCTCCTCTTGAGGATCCGCCAGTCCAAACTAAACAGCTGCCATCACTCTATCCACTTGGAAAACTAACATTTGTCAAAGGCAAACCACTTGAAGAAGAAGAAATCAGCTTCCTATCTTCCATCAGAGAACCAGAAAATGGCTGTTTGTCATTCACCCCAAGTCAGAAATATCCTTGTCTGGATAAAATGTTGAAAAGATGGAACTATCAAGGCAAAGGCCTTGGCACTCACGAACAGGGAAATATACAGCCCATTCAAGGCAAGAAACATCCAAAAGGCTATGGAATTGGTTGCACACCAGAAGAGGACACTCCCTCCACATCAGCGAAAGGTACTTCATCTAGAAATGTTGGTACAGCTAAGGCAAAGTTCAAACATCCATTCAAAACCAACAAAACATCTTTCAGAGCCCACAATGCAATTCCTCCCCCTCCATTGTTACAACCGAGGAAAAACTATCATATTCCTCCTTCATCCTCCCCATCCATTTTGGGTCCCTATGTCCCAAAGTCTTTCAGCGCATCTCCGTTACCCAGCAAATCCATTTTGGGACCTTATATCCCAAAATATCATCCCCCATCTTATCCTACTCAGCCTTTCATCCAACATCCAAGCATCCCTAGTCAAGATCAACAACGGCACATGTCCACATATCCTATCTACCAATCTCCTTCCATCTCTCCATCCAAATTTCCTCCATCCCAGACAACTCCTCATATTCCTCCCAATGCTCCTCGCAACTTGGATGCCATATCGCGCATGAATAAAGGGAAAAATCCACAAATATCCCAGGATTGTTATGTCCAGTCTAATCGACATGCACAATCAAAGCAAAATCCGATCAAGCAAGCCAAAGCAAACCACTGGCCACAAAGGCCCATCAAAGCAAATGCCAAATCTAATGCATCCCAATGGCTGCAAAGGCCCAATGACGATTACCATGTCCAGTCTAATCGACATGGTCAATCAATGCAAGCTCCAATCAGGCAATCAAATGCACCGCAAAGGCCCAGCAAAGAGCCAATCAGGCATGCTAAAGCACCCCAATGGCTCCGAAAACCTAGCAAAGTCCAAGCAAAATCTATCACATGGCCACAAAGGCCTAGCAAAGAAAAAGCACAATCTGATGCCCACCAATGGCCGCAAAGGCACACTAAAGCTAAAACAAAAATGATGTGGATCCCAAAGCAAAAAGATGTAATCCATCTAACAAAAACATCCACAATGGCATCCAACGTTGCCCATCTCCCAGCTCCTCAATCTTCCCCTCCATCTCCTCCATCCTCTAGCATAAATCCTCCATCACATCTATCTCTATCTTCCACATCCAATCATCCATCTTCCTCGCAACATGTGCCAATGTTGATCCTGACAACATCCCCCTATCTTGATCACTTTCCATCCTTCCATCTAAACACTTTCTACCACCATCTTTCCCATCTCCCCCATCTAATCCATGACTTTGCATGATCCCCCCCGTCCTGCTACAGTTGTACCAACATCCAGGCACACAATCAGAAGAAATCAGTGAGGAAAGTCAGCAAAGATCAGTCAACACATCTAAAACAGCAAAGGGAAATCAATGACAAATCAGAGAAATTAGCAAAGTCAACAGGCAATCAGGCTTTAGCATCAACATATGCCTATCAGCTTAAAACATAAGCATATTTTGGGGAAGAGGCAAGCTTTAGTCGCAAAAGTTAAAAAAGCAAAGGCAAAATCATGAGTCTTTATGTGAAAACCCTTCAAGGGCACATTCTGATTCCAAAACAATAAAAATAAAGGGCGTATCTTCTAGTGAAAACTTGGCAATTCAAGCGCTAGAAGATGGAGCTTTGCCTCTTCCTCCTATCTGGGATAACAACACATGATAGTTCCCTATCAACATTGCAGAAACCAAGCTAAATCAACTTAGGTACAGAAGGATGTTTGTGGCTCATCTACATGGAGGTTAACCTGACAGAAAGTGAATCATGACCTTAAGTGCCTTGCTCCGAGGAGTCAATTATCAAATGTGCATGGTCATATGCACATGCCTAGGTGTGATCTTAAGCTTGTCGTCCATCATCTAGCAATGAATCCCCATGACAAGTCGACAACATCAGAAAATCAGCAATCCACATCAAAAAATTAGTGAAGAATCTCTCAGAAGATCAACATCAAATCGCATGATAGCACCAAAATCAGCACAAAACTCAGCACCACATCAGAGAGTTAGCAATAACATCAAAATATCTGTGCAAAATAAAAAACAGCAGGGCCATCATCAAATCATAAGGAAACATCCAATCAAAGAATCAGCAACACCATCAGAATATCAGTGACAAATCAAAAGGTCACCATCTAATCAAGAGGAAGCACCAAAACGGTGACATCAGCTGATCAGCTAGCATGATAGCATTAAATCAGAGCTTCAGCAACAAATCAAAATGTCAGTGCATATCAGCACCGAATCAGCAACACATCCAAACAAAATCAGAAGTATCAATGCATATCAGCACAAAATCAGCAACAAATCAAAAAATCAGTGGAATATCAGCACAAGCTCAGCAACAAATCAGCAAGATCAGCACAAAGTCAAGAAAAAAACACAAAAATCCATAAAAATTGGATAAATCAAAGGAGCAAATTATCAACAAAGCAAAAATCAAGAGAAAAACATTCGTCCTCTGGTGAAAACTTGGCAATTCAAGCGCCTTGGACAAGTACCATGGTGAAAACCTGGCAAATAGGCGCCATGCGTAGTGCCCCCCCCCTAGTTCCTTTCTGCAGTTAGGGGCTTCCTTTCTATCACCTCTTATCCAACATGTCCTCCATCCCCTTTTGTCTCTCACTTCCTTCATTTTCCATTGGATCTTGATGACAAAAATAGAGACTATCAGATGTACATGCTTTTGGGCACCTCCTTGGCATCCATTGCACCTTTCAGCTACATATCCTCTATCCAATCCTTTCATCCTAGCTTCCATCCTTCCTCATCCTCTTGTTGGCATATCTTCCGTCCAAGCATACACCATGCCTTTAAAACACATGAACTATCTTAAACAGGGGGCATCCTCTTCCTTGGTGACGTATTCCTTGGAGGCTATCCAAATTCGAATCTTCCATCTCCCAAAATCCTCAGCAATTTCTCTATCCAAATCCAAACCAACAACCATCCAATCCTTCCAGCACTCCTCTATCTTAATCCATCAGTAGTTCCTCCAGCATCCTCTATCTTGATCCACCAGCAAACCAACTCAGCGTCCCATATCCTTTATCAGAATCCAACATCCACCATCCACAGCAGAAAGCAGATTCACCATCTTTTGCACCAAAATCCAGAGCTCCAAATCCACAAGCATTATCGTGTTCCAGCCCTTTGAGTTGTTTCCATCCCTTATCCTAAATCAGAAATCATCCTCTTTTTGGCACAACGTGTTGTCTTAAAGAAATCAAAACCTTGTCCTTGCATAGCCTTATCATCTCGAGCAAGAGATTGGCTTGTATTGACAAGAATCCAGTTGACCGAAGATCATCAGTCTATCCTAGGTTAACGCAATCCTATCACTGATCCTCCATTGGGAAAACAGCAGCTCATTTTGTTGACACTTGGTAATCTTCCACCAGCTTTTCATCTTCCACCAGCTTTTCATCCTCCAAGCAGCTTTTCCATCTTCAAAATCCTCTAGCAGTTCCACCATCCAATCTCCCCGAATCTTCCTCCATCCAAATCTTCTAGCAGTTCCATCCTCCCCATCCTCAGCATTTTCCTCCATCTTTCCAACACCTAGTATCTTCTCTTGTCATTGGTATCTAGCTATAGGCCAACCTCATTGCAATCCAATGCCATTCATCCCTATCCACACCTTGCTAGCAATCTTCCCAACCTATCCATCTCTTCTAGCTATCCAACATCCAAGATCAAGCTAACCGATGAAATCGCATCCTTCATCTTGTAGCAAGCCTTGATCTCAATCCAATCATCATCATTGGGATATGTTCTTCCCAAATCCGTGTCATTTCAGGACACATCATCCGCTGCCAGTCCATCTTGGCCTTCCAACCTAGCTGGGGCACCATCTTGCATATCTTTGAAGTTGTCAGCTTCATCCCCAGGTTCTTTGTATATCCTATTCTTGAGTCTTGTACCATAGCGTCAGTCGTGTCTCCACCTAAGCTCATTTGTACATTTGTGTCTTTAGGACCCATCCTTTGTCTTAGTCCTTGTCCGTCCTGCAGTAGCATTTGATCAGAAATATCTTGTCCCATCCTCAGCCTCAGAAAACTTTTAGTCCCACTCAGGCCTTGTGCTTCAGCAACATCAATTGTCGACTTATCTTTGCTCATCTTGATTATTCCTTGAACTTCAGCTTTTGCCAGCAAACAACTACACTTATTCTCTCACCAACCCATGGGTCCTTGAGGATATATCGTTCCTCCTGTCTGACCTAATCTTCCATCCTGGTCCTTGAGGATATATCGTTCCTCCTGTCTGACCAATCTTCCCACCATCAATCAAACCTAATCTCTCTCCTTGGCAAAGGATGTCTTTTTGGAGTTATCATTTTGATCTTAGATTTTTGTCCTTTGGGTCTTGTTAATCTTTTTGGCTTCTCTTTATCCCACTAGGGTCACCACGATTCTTTATATCATGGTGTGCTGCGTGTGCGGATAATTTAGGGCAAGGTCTTTTGATCTTTCGCTTCTGCCTGTGAGTCAGTTGTGTGTTTGTGGTTCCTTCAGCATCGGTTCCGCCATGTCGCCTCTGTGCTTCAGGTATGATGTTGGGGCAACCCTGTGTGTTTGTTTAGCGTTAGTCCTCGTCAGTCCTCTGCGACGTTGTTGACAGGCCTCGTGATCCCAGTATCCTTGGTAGGTCTCTAACATAGCTATATTAAATCTAGGTTGTGCACTCCCGTTTGCACTTGGAGCTATCTGGTCCCTTGCATTTATCATATAGATTAATCTTGCATCTTTGCATATAGCTGCATCTTGCATCTTGCATTTCCATTTCATTTTGCATATCATCCATATTTGTTCTTAGAAGTGAGGTTATTTATCTCCCCTTTCTTCCTAGGCCCTTCCTTCCTCGTCCCGTCGGGCACACTCTGTCCCAGGGCGTAATCCCTCTTTCTCATTGTCCCACTGGGCGCATCTTCCATGATTTTGTCCCACCGGGGCATGTATCCTCTTTCTTCCAATCCCCCCCGCGCGTCATACCCTTTTCTTCTGATTCTAGCCTTGGCATCTTGTTTTCTTGTCTTTGACGCCATGCCACTTGCGGCATCGCATCAAAGAGGGGCAAAATGTAGACACCAAAAAATCCTTTAGAAAATAAATTATTTTTGTTTTCTAAAAATCCTTGATGACATCATCATTTATTAATTAATTATTTATTTAATTAATTAATTTATTTTTATGGCATTAAATCCCTCTCTCTTAATTAAAAATCTTTAATTAAGGAATCTAGCCTAAAAATGTCATTTGGACATTATCCCTAATTTATTAATTATTTAATTAATAAATTGCCCAAAAACTTCAAAAATAAATTAATTTATTTTTTATCCCAAAGTTGGCCAAAATTCTAAAAAGCACTAAACTCTTCTAGAAAGTCCTAAACCTTCCTCTAAATGGGTCAAATCCCTAATCTAGTCCCTTCAAACCCTAAGCCTAGATATTTAATATTTATTAAATTTACCTTTAATAAATATCTAAATCTCACCAAAAGCCACTTGCCCATCCCTTTCTCCTAATCCTAATCTTAATCCCCTTTCTAATCTTGTCACATTCCATTAGCAAAAGGTTTACCAAAACTTATGCTAACCTCCTCTTTGTCATCCTCCTTAGTCAACAAGGATTGCCACCTCTTGGCCACCTCTTGCAAATGCATTTAAGGATGCATTTAAGCCTTCCTTATCTTTCTTACATGCATTCATTATGCATTTAAGACCTTCTTATCCCTTCCTTGCCACCTCTTGGCCTTGGGCACATTTACCAAATTGTGCACATGCCCTCAAACTTTCAACTCAATCCTCCCTTGACACTTGTCAGGACACTTGTCCTTGACTCAACCCTAACCTTAGCCCTAACTCTGACTCATCCTTTTAACCAAGCCCTTCCCTTTTCCTATAAATACCCTCACTTCCTAAGGCAAATCATCTTTCAACTCTCAAACTCAATAGCAAAGTTATAATGCCATTTTCATTCTAGCATAAGCATAAATTCATCATTTTAGATCATTTTTAAGCTTAAATCACATCTAAATTAGCTTAATTGGATTAACATAGATTCATTTCTTGTTTAATCAATCTTAGTTCATCTTTTAGCTTTGCATATTTGTGTGATCTTGAGGCCTTTGAGGCAAAATAGGTTCCTCATACCTATTTTGTGTCATTTTGGATCTTCTTGATCCTCAAATCATCCTAATTTGCATGCTCCAAGTGCTTGAGTTTGCACACCCACATCCATCTATATCCAAGCATATCAAACGGTGCATGGGCGCATCCGTTTTAGGCTTAAACTGAGGTGGCTTTGATTTTAGTTTGTTTACCATTAAATTTGATTTGATTATATGCTATGACGTTTGTTTGTCTTTGGCCTTCAAAACAGGTTTAGGTGCACACTCAAATCCTAGTCTACAATATGATTGTTAGGTCAACCTCTGTTAAAAGGATTTTGACTGTTACAATGGTTAGAAAGTAGCAGCAATATTTATCTGAAAAACATACAACTCACTTTGCAAATATCAGATTTGATTCCATACACTAATGCTGGTTTACTAACTTTGAAACTTTTCCATCTCCATCTCTGATCTGCTCGAAACTTTTCTTCAAGCAACCACCACAATTCTCCTTCATCCTTTTCTGCTTATACAGTCAATAAAACTTTACTGATCTTCCAACATTCTCTTTTTCACCCATGCACTCACATATCCAATGCTCAGGTTCCCTTAATACTTTCCTCAATTAGGTTAACTCATCTTATGCTACTCAATCTCATTCGTAGATCTTAGGGTTAGGTCAGATTCATTGAATCTACCCGCTTCATGTTCTTTGGCTTCATTTTTAGAATCATTTGAAATCTCTTAAAGATTTACAATAAAATGTTTTATAGTGCATTTAATGCTTTCAAACAATCAATAAATAAAGTCAACACATTTTACATAATCCAAGAATTCAACAATGTCGGCTCCAAAACTAAATTCTCTTCAAATATAAAAATGCTAATGCTCAGTCAATACTGTGATCAACTACTCGGTCTTCATGTAGAAGGCTCGGTCATTACTAAAAATGTTTCCTCAGCTTATACTGTCTTCCTCGGCAATTAATTGTTGTTCGGTCGACACTAGAATTTTGCTCAGCATACACTGACTCGCTCGACACTAACATTGCTCGACTTAAACATGATTTCTCCATTCTTTGCTTGGTCAAGCCTACCAGTTTAGTCTTCACTCTTACTAGGATAAACAATACATTGTCTCATCATTGTACAACACAGTCAAGTGCACTTTGTAGTATCAAGATAACTCAACCTTTCCCTAGGTGCTATTGTTACCAACCTTGCCCCAATCCTTCACAACAATACAATAGATATAGTACTTTCCTAAGTAGCAACAATCTTACCAATTAAAGTTTGACATCAATGACAATACAACAATTGTTTCAATTGTAGTTTCCAACAATCTCCCTCTTTGGCATTGATGGCAACACCATATGATATCACTTGAATAGCACATGGATTACCAACCAATCCAAAAACTTATCTGTTCATCAGAGAATTATTTATAATATCCTTAGCTTCATTTTGATTTAGAATCCTATAGGCCTCACTTCTATGACCGTTAGAAGTATTCAGATCTCCCTCTATCCTAATCCTTCATTTCAATTCATCACCCTTACTTTTCAGTGTCATGTGTTATCATATCAATTCATCTCCCTCTTTGACAAAAATGCCAAAGCAACAACTTAAAACATACATCCATCAGATGTAGATAATATCTGTGCAACTCAGTGTTTCTCCCTCTGTCATCTTGCTTATGACTGATTCCTTGTCTTTGCTCCTTTTCACAACTCTAGGCCAGGCCTAAAGTGTGACAATCTTCTGCATCAATTTGTCAAATATTCTGTTGTAGCATATTTGATGCAGTGCTCCTAGCTTGACTAGGTAGCCTCAGTTAGGGGAAGGACCCCTAATTGACTTCTCAAATACTCATGAGCTTCTCTGGGTAAAGCTTTAGTGAATATGTCTGCTAATTATTCTTTTGTATTCACATATTCCATTCAGACTTCTTTATCTTGTACTAATTCTCTCAAGTAGTGATACTTGATTGCTATGTGCTTGGTCTTAGTGTGCATCACTAGATTCTTAGAAATATTGCTAGCACTTGTGTTGTCACATAAAATAATAGGTTCAGTGATTTCTTCTTTCATGCCTATCAACAATTGTTTTATACATACCAAATTTGAACAGTTTACTGCAGCAACAACATACTCGGCCTCGACAGTAGATTGGGAAATGCAATTCTATTTCTTGCTCATCCAGGAGACTAATCTCTATCCAAGAAAGAAAGCTCCACCACTAGTACTCTTTCTATCATTTACATTTCTTGCCCAATCAGCATCTGTATAAACTCTGAGTTCAAATTTGTCATCCTTCTTATAATATAGACCATAGTCAGCAGTTCCTTTCAAGTATCTCATAATTCTTTTCACAGCCATCATGTGTGTTTCCTTAGGATTGGCAGAGAATCTTGCCACAATCCCAACAACTAGTGCAATATCTAGTCTACTATGTACAACATACTACAATTTTCCAATCATGGATCTGTACAAAGTCTGATTCACTTCTGCAGCATCATCATTCTTAGATAACTTTTGTCTAGTAACCATAGGAGTACTCATTGGTTTAGCATCTTCCATCCCAAAAGTTTTCAATATTTCATTAACATATTTAGACTGTGTAATAAAAATTCCTTTCTTCCTCTGATATACTTGTAAACCAACAAAGAATTTGATCTCACCAAACATGCTCATTTCAAATTTAGTTTGCATTTCATTTGAAAATCTTTTACACAATGCATCTTGTCCAGCAAAAATAATGTCATCCACAATTTTTTTTGCCAACAGGACACCTGTACCTTCTTCATCTTTCATGTACAGATTGCTTGTGTCATTTGTTCTTGAAAATCCAATCTGTATCAAGTAGTTGTGCAACCTCTCATACCATGCTCTGGGAGCTTACCTCAATCCATATAGTGCTTTGTTCAGTTTTCACACCATGTGTCTTCTGTTTGGATCAATAAAACCTTCTGGCTGTTCTATGTAAACTTCTTCTAGTATACCATTAAAAAATGTAGACTTGACACCCATTTGATATACTTTGAAATCTTTATAAGCAGCATATGCAAGAAGAGTTCTTATTCCTTCCAATCTAGCTACAGGGGAAAATGTCTCCCCATAATCTATTCCTTCTTCTTGTGCGTAGCCTTTGCATACCAGCCTAGCTTTGTCCCTAGTTATTTCACCATTTTCATTCATCTTATTCTAAAACACCCACTTTATTCCTATAACATTTTTGTTTTCAGGTCTCAGCACCAAAGTCCAAGTATCATTCTTCTCAATCTGGTTAATCTCTTCATTCATTACTTGTATCCAGTCTTCATTCTCCAATGCCTCACTAGTTGACTTGGGTTCAAATTCACACAGTAGGCATGTTGGATCCTTAGTCTTACTTCTGGTCTGAATTCTAGTATTTTTGTCTCCAATTATCTGTTCAAGCTTGTGATGTCTTCTTACATATTTTGCCAAAATAGGTTCAACTCTTCTCTGCTCTATTTCATCAGGTTCCCCAACAAGATTTTCAGATTTAACTTCTAAATGCTCGACAACCTCTTCCTGATATTTAGTAGCATTTTCTTGTAGCTTGGCATGTTCTTGTTCTCTTTCAGCACTATTTTCCTAATGCTCGGTGCCATCTGTTTGTCGCTCGGCATTGCTTACCTGAGACTCAGCATCAAGTACAAGTCTGTTACTTGCCTCTTCTTCTTCCTCAATGTACACAAAAGATCTATAATCTTCTGGTTCTCTTTTGCTGTCAGCTTCATTTCTTTCTACATACTCATCAATTTTGACATTCACACTTTCCACAATTTTGTTAGTGTTAGAGTTCAAACACTTATAAGCTTTACTTTTAATGGAATATCCTAGGAATATGCCTTCATCACTCTTAGCATCAAACTTTCCATTCCTAGTATCTTTTAATATATAGCACTTACTTCCAAAGATTCTAAAGTATTTAACACTCAGTGCATGCCCATGCCATAATTCATAGGGTGTCAGATTTGTACCTTTCTTGATCTGTACCTGGTTAAGAGTGTAGACAATAGTGCTTATAGCTTCTTTCCAATATTTCTATGCCACATTCTTTTCAATCAACAATGTCCTTACACAATCCAAGATAGATCTGTTTCTCCTTTCTGCTATACCATTCTGTGGAGGTGTTCTAGGTGTAGACATCTATCTTTTAATTCCTCTATCATTACAAAATAGATTGAATTCATTTGATGTAAATTCTCCACCTCAGTCACATCTAAGACATTTCAAGTTCCTACCTGTCTCCTTCTCAACCTTAGCCAAATACCACTTAAAGAATTGGAAAGCTTTAGATTTTTCTTTTAGAAACATTACATGCATCATCCTAGTATGATCATCAACAAACAAGATAAAATATCTAGCACCACAGTAACTTTGTACAACCATAGGTCCACAAAGGTCAGTATGAACCAAATCTAAAATGTTTTTAGAAGTAAAGGATTTGCTCTTAAAACTTGACTTTGTCATTTTTCCTAACTAGCATTCCTTGCACATCACATTCTCAAGTTTCTTCAATCTAGGTAGACCTCTTACCTTTTTCTTCTTACTTATCTCTACCAAATTGTCAAAGTTAACATGACATAGCCTTTTATGCCATAACCAAATATCATCAAGTTGTGCAATTATACATGTTTCTTCAGATAGGTCAAGATAGAACAAATTACCTCTAGTATGATCTCCTCTTCAAATTAGTTCTCCAGTAGCATCAAATATTTTAGCTTTCTTGTGATGAAATTCCACTCGGTAACCAGTTCTGTTGAGCTGAGCAACACTTAACAAATTATAATTAAACCTTCAACCCAATATGCATTTTCACAGGATATCTTATCAGTCAGTTTAATCAAACCTTTTCCTCTAACAGGACATGGTGCATCATTACCAAATTTTACACTTTTACCTCCGTAATGATGTAAGGTTTCAAACTTATTTTTGTCACCAGTCATGTGATGTGAACAACCACTATCAATAATCCATTTATCATTCTTGTTCTTCATCTTTTATTGCAACATAGACTACCTCAATTTCAAAATCATCACTATTAGTGTCAGTTTCTTCTTCAACAATGTAACAAGATTTCTTACCTTTTCCTTTATAGTCCTTGTTCCTTCAGTAGCTTCTATCATCTCTTTTGTCTTTGTGTTTGCTTTTTCTTTCATCATCTTTATCCTTCCTATCAGGACATCTAGCAGCTATATGACCAACTTTATTACATGCAAAACATATAATAGGGAGTTTACCTTTATACTTTCCTTTTCTGCTTCTCAGTCTTCTAGCCATAAGAGCTTCTAGATCTTCCAGTTCTTCATCAGAAGTGTCACTGTCACTTTCACTTTCACTTTCACTGATGCATCTTTCTTTTTCTTTCTTTGGTTTGTTCAGAACTATTTGTGACTTGAAAGCATATTCAACATTACCAATGCTTCCAACAGTGAAATTATCATAGTTAGAGAGTTCAAAAGTAGTCAGCTTACCAACCAAACTTTCCAAAGTAAGCACATTAGCAGAGTTGCATCTAGATTCCTGAATAGCTAAGATCTTAATAGCATATATAGGATGCAGGGTTCTTAGTACTTTCCCAATTATAGTTTCATCATCAATAACACCATTTGCTCCTCTAATAGCATTCACAACTTCTTTTATTCTACCACAATATTATGCAGTGTTCTCACCTTCTTGCATTCTCATTTCATCAAACTTACCTCTAAGACTCTCAACCTTTGCTTTCAGTACATTTACGTCACTGCCATAGATCCTTGCAAGAGTGTCCCACATCTCCTTAGTAGTTGTGCAATCCTTAATGTCCTCAAATTGTGGATAGCTTAGGGTAGATGCAATTTCCAGCATTGCCTGATTATGTTCTTGCTTAGCTCTCATTTCTTCGGCAGTCAAAGGTACGACAGGTGAGACATAGCCATTCTCAATGTAGTACTTTGTAGAGTCACCAATACCAGCCAGATGTAGCTTCATCAAGCTTTGCCATGTAGGGAAGTTTTCCTTATTCAGCTTCGGTACCTCCTTCTTATACATCCTAATCATTTGCTTCAAGTCCCTTTAAACTTGATTTCTGTAAACACTAATAATAAGAAACAAAGCTTTGATACCAATTGTTAATATGATTTAGAACAACAGAGAGGGGGGAGTGAATTAGTTGTTCTCAAGTCTTGATGTATAAGACAAACTGAAATTTTCTTCCTTAAATCAGATCCAATAACCAAAACAAACTCGGTCATCACTGATTCAATAATAGAAACATATAACAATGCAGTCCACTACCTAGTTGTAACTTAACTTGTAAAACACAAAAATGTTCAAACCAAAACATTCACACAAGTATTAACACCAAAATTTATAGTGGAAACCCAATGTGAGAAAAACCACTTTGTAACATGCTACTATTATTTTCACTCTTATGAAGTGAGCTCAGTTAAAAGCCAACCTTGTCAAAGGTTACAATACACACTATTAGGTGTGACCCGGTTAAAGGATTTCAATCACCCTGTTAAAAGTGAGCCTTGTTATAGGACTTACATACACTCCATTAGAATGAAACCTTGTTCAAAGAATTTAGCATATGACTATTAGGTCAACCTCTGTTAAAAGGATTTTGACTGTTACAATGGTTAGAAAGTAGCAACAATATTTATCTGAAAAACATACAACTCACTTTGCAAATATCAAATCTGATTCCATACACTAATGTTGGTTTACTAACTTTAAAACTTTTCCATCTCCATCTCTGATCTGCTTGAAACTTTTCTTCAAGTAACCACCACAATTCTCCTTCAACCTTTTTTGCTTATACAGTCAATAAAACTTTATTGATCTTCCAGCATTCTCTTTTTCACCCATGCACTTGCATATCAAATGATCAGGTTCCCTTAATACTTTCCTCAATTAGGTTAACTCATCTTATGCCGCTCAATCTCATTCGTAGATCTTAGGGTTAGGTCAAATTTATTGAATCTACCCGCTTCATGTTCTTCGGCTTCATTTCTAGAATCATCTCAAATCTCTTAAAGATTTACAATAAAACATTTTACAGTACATTTAATGCTTTCAAACAATCAATAAATAATGTCAACACATTTTACATAATCCAAGAATTCAACAATGTCGGCTCCAAAACTAAATTCTCTTCAAATATTAAAATGCTGATGCTCGGTCAATACTGTGATCAACTACTCAGTCTTCATGTAGAAAGCTCGGTCATTACTAAAAATGTTTCCTCAGCTTATACTATCTTCCTCGGCAATTAACTGTTGTTTGGTCGACACTAGAATTTTGCTCGGCATACACTGACTCGGTCGACACTAACATTGCTCGGCTTAAACATGATTTCTCCATTCTTTTCTCGGTCAAGCCTATCAGTTTAGTCTTCAGTCTTACTAGGATAAACAATACATTGTCTCATCATTGTACAACATAGTCAAGTACACTTTGTAGTATCAAGATAACTCAACCTTTCCCTAGGTGCTATTGTTACCAACCTTGCCCCAATCCTTCACAACAATACAATAGATATAGTACTTTCCTAAGTAGCAACGGTCTTACCAATTAAGGTTTGACATCAATGACAATACAAAAATTGTTTCAATTGCAGTTTCCAACAAAATAGAAGCATGCAAAACCAAAGAACAACAAGCCCACATGCCATCACTGTGGAAAGCCAGGACATACAACCAACATATATAGAAGTAAACATGGTAAGTTTGATTCAAAACCTAAGTTCAATGGACATTGCTTTAACTATAAGAAACATGGACATCGGGCACATGAATGTAGGTCTAAGGTTAGTTACCCACCTACCTCACCTAAGTTTCAAGGCAATTGTTTCAACTATCAAATGTATGGGCATAGATCATTTGAATGCAGGTCTAAACCAAGATGGTCATCAAATGAACATACTAAGTCACCTGTAAAGAAAAAATCATACAATTGGGATTACAACACATGGTATAGTTCTCATTATTGTGGAAAATATGGACACATTGGAGCAAATTGCATGAAGACTCATTTTAGAGGAAGATTCAAAAGCTGGATGACTGGAAGCATGGTGTGTTACAAATGTAATAAGATAGGTCATCTTAAGAAAGACTACAGATCACCTATGCCAAGCAATAATCAGAATCAGAGTGAAGATATCTGTGAAAATTTGAAAAATCAGATGGACAAGACATGGAAGAAGAAAGAAGAAGGAAGCACTAGTGAAGCTGGCACCTCTAAGGTCACCCAATCCGATCGATTAGGTGATCACACTTCTTCTAATTAAGCATAAAATGTATGTTTGGAACTAAATTTTACAAAGCTTTATGTTACATCAGTTCCTAACATAAAGACTGAGTAGAAGTCCAATCTGCATAGTTAAAGATGCATTAGGACATATCTGAGTGAAATAGAAAACTTTATTTTTTGATGTCGAGTGACAGTATTCTGACTGAGATATCAGTGTATGCCAGGCACTTGTTATGGCCGAGATGCTATAGGTACCGAGCTATGTCGTAACAGTTATTTGGACTGAGCTTGTGTTAGCTGAGGTTAGCATGAGTTTGCCGAGACAACGATATTCCCCTTACAAATTTTGTACGAAGCATTTATGAGGCCCTAATTTCACTTTTCAGAATCTGTAAAGCAAAAATTTGTCATTCATTTCATTTTACCTAGCGATTTGAGATTTCTTTGAGTGATGCCAAGTGCGAGCAACTAGTTTATCAAGTCGATTCTGAATCTCTATAGTGTGTCATCAACAAAAATCATTTACAGGGTACTTACGAGAAAAAGGTACATACCGAGCAAACATTTCTTTCTAAAATTTTAAAATTTGAAATGGCATCATCATCTGCTATAGTGAAGAAACAAGGGATGGAAGTTTTCAACGTGCAATTGGTAAGGAATGAGGTCTGTATGCCATGAATCTTTAAGACAATTTCAGAATCCATGATTAAAGGAGATTTGAATGGAGCCCTATCTTTAATTCCAAAAATTGTGCTGATGATGAACAACATTAGGTCATGATATATGTGCAAAATTGGGGAAATCAAAGATTACGAGATCAGGGAGGTGTATGAAAAGTTATGTGTTAACGAAGTGTTGAAGCCAAAGTATAAATCAGTTGTCGAGCAAGGGTTAGTGCATGCCCTAGATTTCCCCCAAAATTTTAAGGTTGAATGGATAAAAATTGTGTTGATTCGAGTACATGACATGTAACTATGGCTGGAAGATGGACCAGTGAAGATAACAAAGGAAATGATCCAATGAGTCACTAGTTACCCTACTATTCAAGGAAAATGGACAATGAAGTGTTTGAGCAAAGAGGAAATACAGGAAAACACACAAGCTGTATGGAACAAATGAGGAATGATGATCTCTACCATTACAGATCTGGAAATTTACTTTGCTATTAGGGTTATCTCACACAAGTTCTATCAATCCAGTCGGTTGGACAGTGTCCCCTGTATGGTAGTGGACCAGGCATGGAAAATCATTAAGAAAGGGCACACATATGATCTTGCTGAGCTCCAGCTGGGCTTGCCGAGAACCTCAACTCAATCTGGACTGCAAAGAACTCAATGTGTAAGTTTGGCTCTTTGCTAATCTGTCTATTCTTTTATGTAAAGAAGAGTTTTCCTACTCATGGAGGTGTGATATGGGATAAGAAGAAACCCATTACTGTGCAAATCAATGAGTTCATAGGTTAGATAGGAGATAGTTTTAATGGAGTAATGGACAATTATTTTATTGAGTTTAAGAAGAAAATGAGGAAGAGGAGCAGAATCCCTGTGTCATTAGTTGAGAAGTATAGTAATGATATATGCTTTCTAGTTGACACAGATTTCACATATGCACAAGTAGTCCTTCCTAGGGTTTCATGGCTCATGCCACTACCCTATGAAATTAATATAGATGAAGCTACTACTACCATCACAACCCTCTTAGCTGAAGAAATTGATAGCAAAGCACCCTACTTTGGGACATATGAGGAAGCCAAATCAAAAATCTCTTTGGGTTTAATTGCTGCAACCTTAGAGAGGAAGAGAAAGAAGATAGTAAAGAATGTAGAGAAGTATGTGAAAGAATCGGACAAGGATGCTCCACTAGAGTTAACCCAAGGTTTGGAAGAAGACGAGCCAAGTGAATCTAGTGACAGTGAAGAAGAAGAAGAAACTCAAATAGAAGAGAAGAAAGGAAAGAAACCAATAATTGTCGAGCCCCCAACCAATAAAAGAATACTAAAACCTAGAGTGTCTTTGACACCTATGTTGAAGCCTAGAACAAGGGGAGCAACTATTGAAACTCCTAAGGTATCCCCTGCATCCAGTAAGAGAAAACTTGCACAACCTAAGGTAGTGCTGAGTAAGGGAAACAAAAGGCCTAGAAGGAAACTTGTATTGGTACAAGAAGATGATGAGGAAACTGAAAGTGATGAAGAGGTGAAGAAGAAGATTGTACTATAAGATGTTAAATCTACTATGGATGAAATATGCCACAAGATCAAAAACTCTGCAAGAGTGGATGACTTGAAAGAGTTAAAGTTTGGAAGTTTGAGTATAGGAGAGAAAGAGAAAGTTGAAGATGCTATTCTTGAAATGCTTTGCACTTTCAAGATGTTACCCATTTAGTTGGAGAATCGAATCCCAAAGGAGCTGAGCAATGGGGTTGCACAAAAATGGGAATATGCCTTGAATACTGAAAAAAAATAAGGGAGAGCACTTTAGCACAAGTGGAGTCAAGTCTCACCCCTGCCAACATCAAAAAAAATGTGGAGAAATACCAAGCCAAATTTGATCCTAAGCTCAGAGCTTATCTAATCCTTCAACACAAGGTTGAGGATGTAGTACAGGAAAGTTTCAAGATTTGGAAGATAGTATATGGATTTTTGATTGACAAAGATGAAGGTGCTAGTACATCTAAGGATGCCGAGCCTGAAATAGAACAAAGTGTAATGGAATCACCCATTCCGGAGATAGAAGCTCCCAAGGTAGAAGAAATTATGAAGGAACCTGAAGTGCACATTGTAGATATCACAGAGGATACACCAGTTAAGAATCTAGTATAAACTGAGGAAGACATACAGGCTAAGATAGCTAAAGACACATCTTTTCCAGGTAGTAATCCAGTACTTTTTCAAGTCAAAGCTTATCTGGCAATTGATGTGCCACCAATTGGTAACACTACCCCTACTAAATTTGAAGTTGTTACAGTTGATCTGTTAGCTGGTACTAGTCTTACCGAGGAACTAGAGAAGCCGACACCAGTTATCCAACTAACATCTACAGAGGAGATTCACCAAGAAAAAGAGGAGAAGTCAGAAGAAAAATTTACTGGTCCTCATGAGGAGGATAAGGGAACTAAGGGAAAATAAGGAAAAGTCAAAGTTACTGACAGGAGCTTACAGAACAAGAAGCAATACAAGCTCTTGTACAGATGCCGAGTGGGAGCACACCGAAGAAATCACACACATAGAAAATGGAAGTCTTCTCACCTGAGGTAACCATTGATGAAGTTATTACTATTCCTAAATGGGATACTGATAACTTATCCTGTGAGCAAATACAAATATTGAAAGATTTATTATCGAGGAAAAGCAGACAAGAAGAATTGAGAAGAGAACATCAGCAGAAACAGGTTTTGTATGAAATCAAAGACATATTTAATGATGTTTATGAATTATCAGATGTAAATAGTTCCACTCCCATATTGGAACAACTTGTACATATTGTTCAAAAGGTAAATAATGATGCATGTAGCACCAGTGATAAATTGTTTGAGTGGTCAGAATGAAAGTTTGAGACCAAAATGCTGGAGAAAGTATCTGTCGAGATTGCAGTTAAACAGGTCACACTTTCTACTTTGGTAGCAGAGACCGAAGAAGTCATTATAAATGCAAACTCTCTGCTCACCAAAATATGTAATATTGAACAGTTCACTAAGGAGAACCAACATTTGATTGATCAACTGCAACAAGAACTTAAAACCACCAGTTAGTCTTTAAGTGTTGATCTAGACCACAGTTCCAATCATTACGTCAAGATAATGCATACTCAAGGAAAGATAGTCGAGCTAATGGCTAATGATGGAAAGATTAGATCTCGCCTACTTTCTATGCAAACAATTTTAACACCTCACCTGGAGGCATTACAAAGAAATTTGGTCAAGGCTAAGGAATTAGCTTAGAGGGATCCAAATCTATCTACTATCGAGAGCCTAATCAATCTAGCTGCCGAGCTAGAAGTGCAGTCTGAAGTGTTAACTATTGCTACTAGAGAATGGGAAACTGCACTACACATGGTTATGATGCTACACATACCATTTCTGGAGAAGCATTTTGAGATCCCCACTCCAGATGACATTCTTTGTGTCAAAATCAAGGGGGAAGTAAAATTATGACATGACAAAGAGGGAGGTAACACATTTTTTTGTAAATTTTTGCATGTATATATATCTCAGTGGGAGTTTTTTTGCTTATACTACATATTTTTGTAAAGGGAGATGTAATGTCATGACAAAGTGTTTTTGCCACTAATGTCAAAGGGGGAGATTATAGATCTCTATAGTTTTGTTCACTATTAGTGACTCACACTTAGTCATATATCTAGGCAATGATGGTCGGTCATCACTGCGACCGAGTCATTATGTAAAGGGCGAGCTATGTAATGTTTACTTACCGAGTAGTAGTACTGCTGAGTAAACTTATGGTCACTATGTATTTTTGTAGTATACCGAGTCTAGTTCTACCGAGTCTTATATGCAATGATTACCGAGCACCAGAGTTATCAACATATGCCGAGTATAGTGAATGTCGAGTATCAGAAACTGCATTTGCTGAGTTAGCCAGAGAATGACATAATAGTTTGTTTTGGCACAATGATCGAGGTAAATAGTTTTGGCCGACATCCATGCTTTGTATTTTGTCTATTGAGATAATTACAGAGGTAATTATGCATCTACTTAGTAATCATTGATCCCTATGCAATACCTAGAGCCAATCAGAAATTAGTAAGACTTAAGCGGCAAAAGGAATTAATCTAAGCTGTAGATCTTGAATCAGTAAAATGTTTTGTTGATTATATAAGGTCAAGATCTAAACCCGAAAATGTAGTAGCAAGGGATAGCGAATGTGAAGGGTATAAGCAGATAGGTATGATTCAGAAAAGAGAAGTATTTAGAGACAAAGTTAAGTGATCGAGCTAAGCAGTGAAAGCACATAAAGGAGATAGATCTTATAGATGAGATCAACATCACACAGTAAAGAGAAGATCTGTTATCTACATACAGTGCAAACTGAAAGATTAGGTACTGAGACATTCTAGCCAATGTATCAGGGTAAATCTCTAAACGAGTAGTCCTAACAGACTTTTTGTAATCTCTTAACTGAGTGCTTACTTTATTGTAAGTTTCAAATCCTTTTACAAGGTAGACTGTATAAGTCTTTTTAGCTTTTAACATAGTGAACCCCTCACAGGGTAGATCAAGTTTTGATCAAATTTTGTAATCCCTAACAGACAAATTTATTATCGTAGTAGTGAAGATTTTTGGGTGTCATCCCCACCCCAGTTTTACCTTTCAAGGGTTTCTAGGTAACCAAAATCTTTGGGTTTTGAATGCTTTCATGGATGATGTTTAGTTTGTTAGTCATTTGATTATGTTCAAATATTGGTGATGCTATGAAAAAGTTTTATTTATATGAGAATGGTTTAGTAGGTGATTTCTGATTCACCCCCCCTCTTAGTATCACATTTCCCAATTATATTTCCAACACTATTTTGTGTGTTGATGCTAATATTTCACTCTTTAGGTGAAACCTGAAGTTGTGAGAAGGATGTTTATGAATGCAATGGAAAATCTATACACTTGAGGTATAATCTAAGAATTTTATGTTTCTTTGGCATTGTTGTCAAAGAGGGAGATGAATGACTCCAAAGGGAGAAATCTACTGAAAAAGGGAGAGTAGTAATTGATGACAGATTATCATGAGGGAGATGAACAATGAAGATTAGGAAAAAGAATTTGACAGAAAGAAGAAATTATAGATAGAAGATTCAAGATAAAAAAATGAGAAGTTACTACTCAGAGGGAGTACAATATATGAATGATAGTGAAGTGTACCATCATATTGAACACTGAATTTGTTAGTGTTTCCATCAATGCTAAAGAGGGAGATTGTTACCATAACTGATAATAATGTTGAAGATTGATTATTTGATGGAGCTGATGATGAAGACTAACTAAGATCAGAGGAATACATGATGATAGTAGAAAGGTTAGATCAATTATTGTCTTGTCATTGATGTCAAGCAATTGATTTTTAGTTTATATTATGTTGCCATATCATTCGGTAATGATATAAGTTGAATGAGTTAAGGAGAAGAAGAAATGAGAAGTTGAGAAGTTGAAGAAATTAATTTGGCAATTGATACAGATCAGACAATGATTAGATTATGTTGATATAATTTTTTCCTACCTAACATATGATTATGTTAAGTTGGTAAAACATGGTGACGAAGATTTGATAATTCGGTAATTTGAATTGTTTTGGCTACCGAGAAGGAAAGATCACTCGGTAAGGTAAAGGAAAAAGGAAAGGTCACTCAGTAAAGCAAAAGGAACTCAAGGTACTGAACATCAAAGAAAGTTTTAGGCACTGAGCGAAGTTAACCAAAATTCTAATAAAGGACACTAAGCAAGATACAAATATTAAATAAGGATTAAATTGACATTTAATGATTAGCTATGATGAGCTAGATGATTATGATGATGAGGAGAGTTAGTTACAAGAGACCTATGGACATAAAAATTCAAGGTGAAGATCTATGACAAGATCTAAGTGACAAAAAGAAATGGAACAAGTTTCTAGAAAAGTTCAAGTTCCTAGGTGAAAATAAAATGTGTTACTGAGATCCAGATTCAAGGTATAATGAATTGGATGGTTAAGATTAATTAAAGGAAAACGTAATAGATGAAATTAAGAGGCAAAAATTTTCTATATAAAGGATGATCTTGTATGGACAAATGGCTGGAAAACTGAATAGTTGAAGGGTTACCAACTGTTGTAGTGAAGAAGGAACATAGAGATTTGGAGTGGGAAAAGAAGGATTTGATGAAGTGTTGATGCCAATGGATAATGAAAAATTAAGTGAAGACAAAAAAGAGAAAAAAGGATCTGATTGTGAAAAGATAGTTACAAATCTACATGTCATTTTATTTAATGTTGCTTACTAGCTTTTGTAACAGAGAAATCTCTTAACATAGTTGTAGACATGGAAAATTGGCAAAGGCTTAAATCAATCAAAAGGTGCATCAAATCATCAAAATAGCACTAAAAATCAATAAATGGAACAAAGGCAATTCAAATCAAAGGAAAATTCAATTAAATGATTAAATGATTAAATAAAGCTTGAAAAGGGGAAAAACACTAAGAAATTGATTAAATTTAATTAATGACATAGTTGTTAAAACAAAAATCAAAATGAACCTCTTACCCTTCATGGCTAAATTTAATTACTTTAATTAATTAATAAATATGAATTTCCCTCAACAAAGCAAAAAAGGAGACAAAATGGACACAAATCACTCACTTTTGTTGAAATGGTCCAGCCTTTTGAAACCATTTAAATGTTTGTCCCCCAATTTAGGGACAAAGCAAAGCCAATTGACCTTACCCAAGCATAACCATGGTTATCTCACTCTACCCCCTACCCTTGGGAAAATCCTATATATTGAAGGCATTTAGAAGCATAATTCATCCACTCCATATCTTTGAATTGCAGCAAAGCTCTTGCAATTTGCATCCACACCACTCACTTAGCATTTTCATTGATATTTAGCTTAATTGTTGATCATTTTAGAGATTTCTTATCAAATAGAGCTAGAATTTGATAATTAAATCTAGTTTACATATCATTCTTAGTTCAATTCTCATAATTAGAGTGTCACTAGTGAGGATTTGCAGCTGAGAGCCTCACTTACTACTTCAATTTAGAGAACCATGAGATATTTAGATTAATTGTGCATTATTTAGATTAGTTTGCTTTGAATAGTGTAAATTCTCTTTAAATCTTGTTATTTCATGAAGGTGTAAATCACTCACACACAAATGGCGCCCAATGTGGGGCTCTAGGCCTCAAATTTATCATAATTTCCACGTTATTTGCAAAATTTAGGCTAGAATTGCATGATTTTGCTCACTGTTTGCAGGTCACAGGAAAGAAATCACACCTGCCGGTAAAGAAATCACGCCTAAAGCAAAGAGATGTCGCTTCCAGAAATTAAAATGTCACCTGGAGTCTGAACGATCACGCTTATCAGCTTGCAGAATCACGCTTCTGGAGAAAG
This sequence comes from Chamaecyparis obtusa, assembly GCA_027943335.1. Taxonomy (NCBI): domain Eukaryota; kingdom Viridiplantae; phylum Streptophyta; class Pinopsida; order Cupressales; family Cupressaceae; genus Chamaecyparis; species Chamaecyparis obtusa. The sequence goes on from BSBK01001534.1 coordinate 2,450,768, forward strand.
AAATCACGCCTGCGAAAATTAAATTCTCGTGTCACGGACAAGCAGCTGCTGCCTTTGGTCATTTAGATGTCGCTTGGACAAAATTAAAAGCCGCGGCCGAGGAATAAGTTTACGCCTGGTGTAAAGGGAGTTTACTGCCTTTCGCATTTAATTTCTCGCTTTGAGTATTTTAAATGTCACTTTCAATTAATTAAATGTCGCTTCTCTGAGTTAGTTTGTAGCTTGAAATAAAGAGTTCACGCGTTCGTTTAATTTGATATTGCACTTAATTACTTTAATCTCGCTTGAGCCCCTTTTGGTGACGCTCGCGGTTAAAGTAATTACATCTTTATTAAATTAGATCTCACCTTTAGCATGGACAATGTCACCTGGTTTAGCATTTATATTGTATCAGAATAATTGCTATTGTCGCATGTATTAAAGATTTCACGCATTTGAAAAATTTAAGATCGCACTTGCCTATTTTAATCTCGCTTGAGCCCCTTTTGGTGATGCTCGTGGTTAAAGTAGTCACGTCGTTGTTAAATTTAATCTCGCCTGTAGTCTGGATGATGTTGTCTGACTGTATTTTCTCTATTTTGTCAAAAAAATTATTAAAATGATGACTGAATTTTAACTCTATGTCTGTTTTTCTGTCTCAGGTACAGGCTCTGTCGTAGAAAAGTGCTCAAAATTTTTATACCTTGCACCTTTTGGATTTAATTTGCAAATATTTGAGTTCAAAATAAATCAAGAGCATAATCAATTTGATCATTTTAAGCTTTTTGATTTTGGTTTCCCCTCACTTTGTATGAATTTGTGTTGACTAACTTGTTGGTGGAGGGAACGTTTTGCTAAGGTAAGGGAAGGATTTGGAGAGAAAATGAGAAAATCTACTACTTAAAAATGCGCCTAGCCTTTGCTAGCATCGTTTGAGGTATTTCTCTCATCAAGCTTGCAAACTTCCCTTAAATTGTGGCATTTTCAAAGTTCAAAACATAGTTTAATCATTAAGAGGAAAGAACAAACATTTCAATTATAAGAACCCCTTTGTCACGGGGTTGAAAAAGAACCAAATTGATTGTGAGTGTTTGGGATAAGGGAAAAGCAATAGGGATATGCTCTTCACTCTTTGAGTGAATCAAATTCCCAAACTTGCTCTACCAAATCCACTTTTCATGCTTTCAAATGAACATGTTTAAAACTTAGTGGGCTCACCTCCCGAGATTGCCTTAAAAGGGCCGGTGAGAGGGACAGCCCAAAGTGGGATACACTTGCTTTTGCTGTGAGAATCCGACCCACTATAAAATGAAACGCGTGTATCCTTAATGGGGTGCACGACAAAAAGGATTTTAGCTCTTTCAAACTTCCTCTAGTAGTTCTAACGGATTGCGCAAAATCATGCTTTTGTGCGTGTGGGAAGCCCCTTAACATAGTTGGGGGATGAAAAGCTAAGATCTCTTTTGAACAGAAAACTTACTACATAACGGTAAAATAGCAAACGACCTATTAGAGCCATTTAAAAGCCAAATTTGTGCTAGGTAGCTTGCTTGGAAGTCTTTCTTGTGATCAAACCCGTGGAAACATTTGAGAATATACACATTAGAGTGATCTAGGGATATGGTGAACTATTGATGTGTGTATTGAGATTGTCTTCAACTTTTCAAACAAGAAGTTCTAAAGTACTTGATCAAACTACAATTAAATTTTTAAATCTTATAAACTGATCAATACCATTTACCCATTCCAAACCAATCCAACCAGATTGAAATTAAAGAAGGAAGGATTGATCCATAATGATGAGCCTATTTGAGAAACAAATCAATCCTATTATGGAGCATAATTATCAAAGTCAAGATCAAGATCTCCATAGGAATCAAAGTGATGAGGTTTCTGAAGATGATGTTGTTGAAGCATCCCAAAGTCCCAGGTTTCTGGAAATAATGGAATTACTTTTGAAGTGGGATAAAGAAGCATACTTTCTAACTTTAGCTCAAGCAGGAGCTAAACTTCCTTATAATTATGACACATCAAACTTGAGAAAGAATGAGGAAAAACAAAGAGATACATCATATAGAAGGCCATTATTAATATCAAGCTATTCTTTTCAAAGTGATGAGGTGTCTAAAGATGATGTTGTGAGAGCATCCCAAGATCCCATGTTTATAGAAATAATGGAACGAATTTTGAACTGGGATAAAGAAGCATATTTCCTAACTTTAGCTCAATCAGGAGCTAAGCTTCCACATAATTATGACATGTTAACTTTAAGAAAGGATGAGGAAAAACAAAAAGATACTTTATCTAAAAGGCGATCATTAAGATCAATGTGTCCTTTTCTTTATAATGATAGGCCATCCATATCTTCATTGTCCTCATATTAGAATGTCCATTGGAATCAAAATGATGAGGTTTCTGAAGAAGAAGTTTTAGAAGCAATTCAAGATCCCAAGTTTATGGAAATAATGAAATTAGTCTTGGAGAAGGATAAAGAAGCATATTTCATGGAGTTAGTTCAAGCAGGAGCTAAGCTTCCTCATAATTTTGACATATCAACCTTGAGAAAGGATGAGGAAAAGCAAAAAGATACTTTATCTAAAGAGCCATCATTAAGATCAATTTGGCCATTCCTTTAATATGATGGGTCATCCATATCTTCATCCTCCTCACAAAAAGAAGCATTTCAGAGAAACAAACTTATCTTGGATCAAAGGAAATTGCATAATCAACCTATTTGTGATCAAGATAATAAAGAATATGGAGTGAAAAATACCACTCTCAAGCAAGATCTAATTCAAAAACCTCCATATAGCAAGAGTAATCCATTCATCCTTTGTCCAGCTCCTAACAAGGTTTCTCCCTGGATGACTTGTACACCTTTCATCCTTCATCCATCTCCCGAACCTCTATCTAGCAAAGACCCTCCCATAGCTAGCATTCCTTTCATTTTTTCTTCATCTCCCAAAGCTCCACAATTATCCAAAATTCCTCCATCAAAGAATGAGCCTAATGATGATACTTTTCCCATTAACTATGTCTACCCTCAAGGGCTACCTCTAAAAGAAACCCAAGCTAACTCACATCTTGCTGCAGATTGTTTCCATGCTTCAAAGATCTTAGAACCCAAAGCTTCATGTGCCTCAATGCCTATTATACCTATTCAAGAGGATCCTACTCCATTCTTCCAAACATTCCCCACACATATCAAAACATCTACCTTGTCCTTAGAAGTGGCTTCATGTTAAGAAGATAATCCAAAAAGAAAAGAAACAAATATTGATAAAGATCAAGATCAAGATTATATACAAACCCCTCCCATATTTGATGAAGGTCCCATATCCCTTGAACCTTGTGATGATCCCCTTGCATCCTTTCATGTCTTTCAAGATGATATCCTTCCATTCCAAGAACAAAGTACCCTTCCAAGTTCCATATCTTCTCCACTTCCCAAGAAAGATCAAGATATCCCTTCCATAACTTCCAATGAGCATATTAAAAATCAAGAGCAAAATACCATCGCTACACAATTCAAAGATCCTTGTCAAGATCAAAGTATCCCATCATTTCCTTGTCATATTCCTCCATGTTCACCTCAAGAAAACATCATTCTTCCAAATCCCTTGCAAGATAATAAATCCCTTCAAGCTTCAGTTGATCCTATCAAATGTGTTCCTATCAAAGCTACTCATGAGCCTATTAGTATAAAGATAAATTCTAAAGATGAGAACGTTGATGATGGAGCTCCTTCCAAAGATATTGATATCCCTTTCACACCTTATATCCCTCCATTCAAATACAACCACATACCTCCACTATCCTCCAAATCCATTTTGGGTGCCTATGTCCCAAAACAAAAGTCTTCATTCCTTCCATCCATACTAGGTCCATATATTCCTCCATCATCTATTCCTATCATCCCTAGCTATCCATTCACTTACCCTACCATGTATCAAGATCAACAAAGACACACATACTTGAAGAATGTCCAAACACCAATCCATATGAACCATCCATATTATTCCTATTCATCCACAATTCCTAAGTCTTTTGGAAGCAATGTTGATGTGCAACATAAAAATCATAAATCCAAGAATCCATATGTGCATAAAAATCACAATGTCCCATCTAATCGACATGTGAATGAAAAGAATGAAATATCAAAAAGGCCGCAAAGGTCCATCAAGCAAAAAGAAAAAAAAAAAATGTGGGTTCCTAAATCCCTCATTGAAGAAATGCATTCAAAAGCATCACAAAATAAAGAAAAATCAAAGAATATGTGGATTCCCAAGTCATTGTTGAAAGACTTGCACACAAAAGAAGAATCAAAATTGACATTCAAGCTTCCAAAGGCTTCCATTCCATCTCCTTCCAAACATCCTTCATCTTCTTACATCCCAAAATCCACTACCTCAAAAAGATCCTTACCTCCGTCATCTATTGTTCCTCCATCATTCCACCACTCTTCAAAGTGTGTGTCAAAGTTGATCTTGCCAACATTCCCATCTTCAACATACCTTCTTCTTATCCTCACATTCATTTTCCAATGCATACTTTCCATACTTCCATCCCTCTTATCAATATCTTTGAGCATCCTAGTCATACCCATGGTTTATTATAGCATATCTTTCAGAGGAGCATTGTCCAAAGATTCTAATGTTGGGAAAATATTGAAAAATACAAAAAAAGAAAAAAACAAAGAAAAAATGAAAAAAATGAAAAAAGAGAAAAAGTGCCTTGGTGAAAACCTAGCAATAGGCACCTTGGTAGCAAAAATAAAAAGAAATAAATCTAGGGTGAAAACCACTTCTTGTGGCGCCTTAGACAAATACCATGATGAAAACCTGGCAAACAGGCATCATGCGTAATTCTTCCTTCTTGCACTCCACAGTTGGGGGTAAGTTTCATCCATTCTATCTTCCATCTTCCTATCATTTACCTCACTTTCATCCATATTTCCTCTATCACCTTCATCTTGACAAGGTTGAACACATCCATGAGCATTGAGTATCTTGACATCCGTTATCCTTTCCATCAGCTTATGTACTTGTTGCATCCATGTTACCCTATCATGATCTTGCTTATCCTTTCCATCAGCTTTTTCATAATCCCAAAACATCCCTTCATAGCCTCCATCACTCCTTTATCTTGATTGTGTTATCTTATCCACATCTTACCTAAATTGACCCTTGGTCTTGATCAAGATGAAGAACTTTTAAAAGAAAAAATTATTATCAAAAACTTCTTGACATGTCCACTCTTTTGGATCACTCCTTTTCATGGCAGCAGATTGTTATCCTATACACTATCTAGCCCTACATAATTGACTTTCATGGCTTATCCAAAAACATGCTTCACATTGCTATATCATTTTTTCCTTAGCTTGGGTACTCTTGAGGAGATAGTCCTATGGGTCACATTCACATACTTCTTCCATCATAGCCTTTCCATCTCTAATCCATCAGCTTGCAAATCCATCCTTCATGTCCTATATCTTGCTAAGACATTGGGGGCAAACCAATGTGATCTTGTTTGAGAGCTGGTAAAAAAAGGACAGCATGAAGTGCTTTTGAGTTGCATCTTGCATAAACTGAGCTTCGGTAATATTTTGGAAGTTTGTCCAAGTCCAACATTTTTTCTATCCAACTGGGGCATTTGATCTTAATCAGCAGATTTCAGCAAACATGCACGAATTCACATGAAGCAAGGCATTAACTTCAAAAGGATCCAATAGTACAAAATTCAGTCACATCAGAGAGGGAATTATCAGAGTTTCAGAAGAGAGAAGAAGATTTTCATGAACCTTTGATGGATATCATTGTTCACTAACCAAGAATTCAATTACCACAACTTGATCCATGAGCCTTCATTGACTTTATTATTCGGGATTAAAAATTGACAAAATACTTTAAAAAGATTAGAATGCTTGGAAATACTTTTTGAAAATCATGAAACAATGCAAAACACTTTAAGCTTTCTTTTGATGGTCTTTACTTACATTGATTTTTATCACATCTTTTTAGCTAATCGATGATGTTTCGACTAGATTGGCAATGATGGAGACATGATATTTTTCTTGCCTTTGAGTGACTGTCTTGAGGGATATCCAACAACTTATGTGAATTCGTCTAACGACATGGTCATCAAAGAATCATTGAGGACTTTCATATAGGGTGGAAGGTTGACCTTTGCTTGTTTATGCAACATTGAATTCGTTGAAACTGGTATTCATACTCTCATAGTTGGTTTATTCGACTAGTGTGGGTTGTACTAGTTCAAAAAGGAGGTTACCAAATGCGATAAAAAGTGGTATTCATATCATCATGTTAGTGGGCAGTGGTGATTGTATCGACTTTCCGGTCCCAAGTGCTCAATGATGAAAATTTATCCTCAAGGCATTTATTTGCTAAAAGCTAGTGACACTTACCTGCATTGCATTGCATTATCATGGAAGGTTAATTGCATTATCATGTTAGATTAATTGCATAAGCTGATTACTTGTAGTATTTTTCCAAGGGAAAAGGGGGTTCATTCAATTGAAATCTTGATCAATCATAAAATGGGTCATTCAATCAAGAATCAAGGAAAGTCCATAAATCATAAGTGTCCATAATATCAAAGATCCATGAACTTTGTCTAATCAAAGATACAATGTCATCAAAGTGATACATCAAAGTCCTGATCAATAACTGAAATATCATGATACAATATCAACAAACTGAAAGAGCTCCATAATCAATCATCTCAATAACATGTA